>CM045758.1:193678451-194426517 GCA_025200525.1 Camellia lanceoleosa | reverse complement strand
CTTAAATCTTTAAATACTACTTCAATAGTAATTACCTCACTCAAGCACACTACATTCATAATCTCATATCTCATTCAACTTAGGGCTTGTTTAGAGTGTCTTAAATAAGTGCACTTTTTATCTTTTTAGACAAAAAAATTGAAGAAAAAAATATGAATATTTTGGTTAATTTTTTTACTTTTTATGAAAAAATATGTATTAAAAAATTATATAAATGAATGTGTAGGAGAAGATAGTGAAGTCGGCCGTACGAGTTGGATAGTGCAGTCGACTAGGTAAGAGATGGGAAAAGATTGTCTCCTTTTCGGGCTTTGATTAGACTGTGTTGTTCGGCCGGTAGGGACCCACCACAGATCCCATTTCTCTGATCGAAACCGTTTTGTGTAGAATTCGTCGAGTACTATATACTTACAAAAAATTACGTTGATTGAATATCGATAGCTATCTGATCGTGTTAGTTTTTTTTTGTCAACTGTTAACTATAACACCATCTATTTTTTATACAAAACTGATTTGATCATGTAGTTACCGATATTCAATAAACGTGATTTTTTACAAACATATAGTACTAGACGAGTTCTCCATATTAAACGGTTCGGATTATCAAAAAAGAGACCCATAGTGAGCCCTCATAGGCCCAACTTTACCATCCAACTTAGTGAATATACACATGTAATTAATTTTTTTCCCTTTCTTTTTTTTGATTCAAAGAAAAGTTTAGGAGGAGGGGAGGCTACCCCATTCCAGGGCCAGGGAAAGCGTTACGCAATATCGCTCCACCAACAAAGGACTGCCGGCAGTGGGACTCGAACCTAAGCCAAATGGGCGAAGGGGACGATCCTTACCAACTAAACCAACCCTTGTTGGTAATTTTTTTCCCTTTCAAACGTTGATTTGTATTTTAATATTATGTATATTAATTTTTTCATATTTTTTTGATAAATAGTGATAATTTTTTAATTTTTTTAATAATTCTTTGACTTTTTAACTTTTTTTTTTTTTAGTTCCAAATCAGGCCTTAATCTAATAAACAAACATGGCCTTTCAAGTCAAGGTCACTAGAAGCCCCGATATAGCATTGGCTTGCCAAATTAAAATGTAGGTATTTATGACCCTACTCAAAACAAAAGTCAGACATTAATGGATGATATATATGGTTGGTTTGGAATGTTTTAAAAAAATGTACTTTTTGATTTATTGATTTATATGGATTGAGTTTGAGTTGAATTTGATATGATGTGTTAACGAGGTAATGTGATTTAAATAAAATGATGTGAATTAAATAGATAGTGACTTTTTAATTTTTTATATTATTTAATAGATGTCAAACATGGCCATAGTATGTGCCTGTTTGGTGCAGCTTAAAAGCTGTTTATTTCAGCTTTCAACTTAATTTAAGCTATTTTGATGTGTTTGATTTAACTTATAGCTTATACTTTTTTAGAAGTCAGAAATCAACTTATTCTTTGAGTGGGGCAGGAGATGCTTAATTTATAAGTCAGAAATCAATTTATGTTCATAATTATAAGATATAAACTGTTTAGGCATAAATTATAAGTACTTTTCCACAACTCTACCAAACAAGATTTATATATACTACCACTGTGTAGATTGTGTACAAGCTTTCGTCGTGTCATTGATATATCAAGTTATCAACCACATGACAATAAGACAATAATTAATGTATAGGATATTAATGGATGATATTGATATACTACTCTGTAGATTGTGTACAAGCTTTTCCTCGTGTCATTGGCATATCATGTTATCAACCACATGACAATAAGACAATATTTAATGTATAGTACTATCTACAATTCAAAATATCATTATAAACTTTGTAAAAAAAAAATTTCCAATAATGTTCATAAAATAACTACTAAAACTGCTAAATAATTTTCAAATTTAACTTATTTTTCTCATTTTAAAATGTCTAAAATTCTAGATGTAAAATTATAAGCACATTGTTTACATCCACCACTAATATTCACTACGTCAAAGTTGGACTTTAGCGACAATTTTTTACCGCAGTTAAAGGTTGTAAAACCGCCGTTAAAGTCTTTAACGGCGGTATTAACAGCGGTTTCGTTACCGCCGTTTATGCGCGTGTCGAAAAAAGTGAAACCGTCGTAAAAAAGTAAATTACCGTCGTTAATAGTCGACCAAAAACGGCGGTAATATAAAACCAAAAACGGCGATTTTTTACCGCCGTAAATAGGTTCAAATTTTTCAAAAAATAATTCTTTTTTCTTGTACTCTCCAAGTTTTGAACCCAAGACCTCTCATCCACCCACACCAACCACTCTGCCACAGCCACTCTTCATGAAATATATTCCCTAAATAAATATTTAAACATTACTTTTACTTTATTGTAGATGGTTTCGCCGAAACTCGCCGGAGTTTCGTCAGAGCACGTCGGAGCTCCGCCGGCAAAGACTGCCGTCATTAACGGCGATAATGGTTGGTCATTAGCGGCGGTTTTGTTACCGCCGTTAAAAGTGAGCATTAACGGTGATTTCGTTACCGCCGTTAAAAGTTGATTTCATTACCGTCGTTAAAAACACTTTTAGTGGCGATTTTTTTAACGGCGGTAACGAAACCGCCGTTAATGATACATTAACGGCGATATTAACGGCAGTTTTCGTTACCGCCGTTAATAGTACCTTTAACGGCGGTTTTCGTTACCGTCGTTAAAAAAATCGCCGTTAATGCCCTGTTTTGACGTAGTGATTAACTAGTCTATATAGAAGGGTACACAGAATTTGCATTTTCTGTCACAATTTCTCAGGGTGATGCATTTATCGTCTAGACCAAAATTGTGAACAAGAATCCAACTTGAATCTGGTGAGAACCAACAATGACATGGAGATAAAGAATATTTGTTGGTAACAACTAAAAAATACTTTAATTTTAGTGAATTTTTTAAGATTTGTGTTAGAATTTTTGTTTTTCAGATCCCTCTAATTTAGATGGATCTAACAATAAAATTGTTTTAAAAATTCACTAAAAATAAAAAATAAAACTTTTTAATTTTCTTTTGTCTTTTCTGAAATTTTTTTTTTATAAAATTTTCTAGTCCTAAAAGTGGAAAGTGTTATTTTTTTTTTACAAATTTATTAAAAATGAATTTTTTTTCAAACCCACTATAAATGACATATTCAAATAAATGGTTAATTCTAATCAATTTTTCAATTCTTAATATTTTTATTATATTAATAACCTCACCTTTTTTTAATACTAATATATTAGTGACACATAAAAAAATATCCTCAAAAACATTAAAATATAGATAATTGCATTCTTGATTGTTTTTTTTTTTTTAAAAAAAAAAAAAAACTATTACAAATGTCCTAAAGCTGGAAAAAAAAAAAACAATCAAATATAAGGAAAGGAAACATTGTCGGAGGATTAGACAAGGACAGGAATAAGAAAGCTAAAGGAAGGCGCCAACCTTTTGGGGCACGCCATCACTGAGAGTGGACAAATTATTAGATGGCCGAGGACACAAATGATCAATTACAAATTATCATAATTTCTTATATTTTTTAATTATTTAATATAAAGTTATGAATTTCATCCATCACAATACGATATGGAAGTGTTTTAAGACGATAATTAAAAATTAATTTTTTAATTTTTTTTAAAAATATATATAAAAAATAATATGATCAAAAATAAATTAAAATTATAAATATTGAAAAATGACTTTTACCTTCCTTTGAAAAAAATAAAAAAAACTTAAACCAACCAATAAATTCTCATGAGAGTGGGCCCACCAGGTTGACTATATATATGTATATATATGTATCACGCATGTATGTATTGTACTTTTCTGGTGGATTCTAGACGTTCCTCATTTTCTACGCTAAACCAGGACTGCGAATTTTTTTTTGTGAAAAAAATTATCAAATATCGAAGTAGGACCCACTACCCGACAGCTATATCGTAGCTGGTTGGACCGGACATCTCAGCGGATGAGAGTTGTGTGTGTGTGTTACCTCCTCCTACCCTTCGTAGACCTCAATCTGGTCAATTTATCCAATTCCCAAATTTACCATTATAACCCTCACCTAATACCATTTCTCTATGATGATTTGGTCTTTTCACACAATCTCACCTAAAAACCACAGTTTTTTCAACATTTAAGAAAAGCTAGAATTAAAACCTATGAAATTTCAAAGACAAATATGGATACAACAATTATTCTTGCCTAACATCATATTAAATCCAATATTTAAGGAAGCTTTATGACTTGTATGTATTGACATATGAGATTTAACAGTTGCATACAATTGTAAGCAAGCAATAAAATAATTGTAAGCAAGCAATAAGATAACATTCAATACTATTATAGATTAACCATATTTGATATGGGCTATACATTTCATTTTTGTGTATTATTCTGTACTAAAAATTCTATAATTCAGCAGTATTTAATTTTTTTTTAATTATAAAGATTTTAATTAAATTAATGGGATTTTTTTAAAGTAAAAAAAAAAAAACTAGTTCATTGATTTTTTTTTTTTTTTAAATTAGGTTAATTGATTATAGGTTTTGGACTCTAACCATGGCAAAAAAATTGAATACTAAAAACTGCCTTAGTTTTTTGATAACAAATAGTAATAAATCAGAATATAAAATGAATATTTTGATAAATTTAGAGAAAGAAATGAAGGTAATTAAAAAGAGGTGAGGTTACTTACATAGGTGTTAAGTTGGCGAACAAAGCTAGAGAAGTTGTTGTGCTTGAAGTAATTGGGCAACAAATCCTTAGCGAAATCAGCTGTTTTCCAGACCACAAAGGTCGTGCCGCTTTCGTTCCACGACACGACGTCGTCGCTGCTCGGATCATCCACCAACTGGTACGTCTTCGTAAGAAACGGCGCCGGAACTGACCTCTGCCCCATCTCCCACGCTCACCAAATCAATCAATCGATCAATCAATCACCAAACGCACAAAAAATAATCTATGAAATCAAAACAAATCTGAAAAAACAACAATAATAATCTAGTAAAACAACAAGAGATCTGGGGACAGCTCGAATTTCCCTAATCTTGTTTTTGGGGATGTTCCAGTTTGTGTTGTTTAGAAGGAACCACTAAAGAGCAAGAGAGCAGTGAGGAACTCCCAACCCCAGCAATAGAACCCAGAAACGAATACTCGAGAGTGCGCCAGATCTGTGATAGAACGCTTCGCTTTGTTAGCTTCTTCCATTATTATCTTCTTCTTCGTATGTTGAGGACACGACCATAACTAGGTTTCTACACACAAGCTATACTTGGTTTTCTCTGTGTATGTGTGTTTTTGGTTGCTATTCTGAGTTGTGTGTACGAGAAACTCTTTTTGTGAAAAAGCAGAGGAGACACGATGGCCACCACAGAGAGAGAGAGAGAGAGAGATGAAGCAGGTTCTGGAAAATTTTTGACGCAGAGTGTTTATAATAATGGGGGAGAGAAAGAAGAGAACACTTTGAGTTGGGTCCTCGTTCAAACAAGTAGATAAGAGAAGAAAAATTAAAATAAAAAACAAGACACGGTTTTGTCTTGTTCTCCCTCTACTACCCTTAACGAAGAAACAGAGGAAAATGATTTTCGTGATATTTTAAGCAACCGGTTTCGTTCCAATTCAAAACATGTCCGGTTTTGTGTATAATCTAAACAATTTTTTATTTTTTTACAAAAATTATCTCTTATGATTCTCTTACAATATTTGAAATAATTTAAATAAACATATTTTTTATAAAAAGATATATGAAAAAATAAAAAAAGTAATATGAATTAAATAAATACACTTATATATGTTAAGCCAAACACCTCTTAATTAAAGTTTAAAATTCCATCCCTACATTCCAATATTATGTTTGGTTGAAATTTTAAAAAATTAACTCCAATGTCACGTTTGAAAACACATTCCAATGTATGTTTGATAGTGTGAGTTTTTTATTTTTGAATTTGCACTTTAGGTTGTCCCCTGAACGTCCCCTTGAATGTCCAACCGATTGTCTGATTGGTTGATTAGAACAGTATTTTTTTTTTTTTTGCAATTGTCAATCGCTACCTGTTATTTGAAAAAAAAATATATATTTATTTTTGATATTTTTTAAATACAGAAATTATTTTTTTAGACCAAAATAACAAATTATTTTTTTAAATTGAATTTTAAAAAGAATTTAGTTATGAATTTTGAATAAAATTTTGAGTTGTGTGTTTGGTTATTAGTTATAAGTTTTTGAATTAAGTTTTGAAAGTTTTTTTCAAAACTCATAACCAAATAATTTTTTTCATTCCATATGTTACATTAAAAATTCAAAACTCAATTCAAAGCTTCATTCAAAATTCATAATTAAACAAATTTTCTCTTTTAAAATCATAATTCCAAAACTTACAAACTCAAAATATAACTCTATTATCAAATTATAATTATAAAACTCTGCCAAACGCTACCCCATTCTTGTGATTCATAATTATAAAAATAGCACTATAATATTATTTTCAAGTGTTTGGTATTATCATGGATTTTAATTTAGTTATTCTAATTATTTATTTTGTAAGTTTGTTTTTACATGTAAACTATTTATGTACAAAAAATATATATATATTTAATAAAAATTAGATTGTATTAAAAAAATATGGACCATTTTTATTAGAACAATATTAGTTACTAATTTTTTTAAGATAAATGTAAAAAGATCATATGATTACGATTACCCAATTAGTTTAAAATAAAATCTATATAACATGATTTAAATTATCAAAATAAAACTCGTGATTAGATTCATGAGACCAATTGAAGTAGATATCTCTCCAATCGGATAGAAGCTTGATCCATAATGTATCCAAAGATGTGTGTATTATATTTTGGAGAAATTAAGATGTGTGTATTATATTTTGGAGAAATTATATTGGGAGAAGAATATTTTTAAATTAAAAGTGAGATAAATTTTTTTTTTATTTTTTTATCTTTGTGAAAATAAGATTCAATGACAAAAATTGAATTAAAGCAAGAGTCAGGTCTCGTTTGGAAACAGGCTATTTCAATAATTTTTTGCCTTTTAACAAAAAGATATACAGAAAAATAGAGAGAGTGATATGATAACTTATAATAATTTTTTGACATTTTAATTAAAATGTATAATTGACAAATAAGACCATACTCCTCAAAAGTGCATTATAGATTTATATATTTTTTTTAGATGTGTATTATGTTACATGCCTCTCATATTATGATAGATAGATAATTGTATCTAATTTTATAATCAAATTCTTCATATGTAAAAGAATTATACACTTTATGTAAATATATGCCTAATTTTGAAAAATTTACCTATAAATCCTATCTTCAGGAATGGTGATTTGTTTAGTCCTAAGAGTTTTTTTATAAACCAATTAATCCTATTAATTTTGGAATAAGAGATTTAATATATTATTTGGAAATTAAATTTACAGTTATACTTTTATTTCTATTATTTTTTCTTCTTCTTTTTTTTTTTCTTCTTTTTTTTCCTTTTTATGCTACAAAGGTAAGATATACAATTTATGATAATCAAATGTGGGATTAACTTTTATATGCAAATATTGGAATGACTTGAAATGTGAAATTTTTCAAACATTTCAAGAGTATTACAAATGATTTGAAATATGAGATTTTTCAAACATTTGAAAAGGAATACAAAAGCTCATTAGTAAGTTTTGGGCAAACATATAATTTAAACTGTAACACTCAAACGTAACCCTCTAATGTAAGACTCTAAAAAAACTCCTTAGTATATTTTTTATAACGTAACACTCAAATGAAGCATTCCCAAAAAAATTCCTTAATATAACACTCAAATGTAAAATTTCAAAAAAACTCCTTAGTATACTTTTTTTAAACGAAACACTCAAATGTAACATTTCAAAAAGAAGATCCTTAGTATACTTTTTCTAAACATAACACTCAAATAAGATTTCAAAAAAACTCGTTAGTATATTTTTTTCTTTTCTAAACATAACATTCAAATGTAACATTCTAAAAAAAAACTCCTTAGTGTAACACTCCAATGTAAGATTTCAAAAAAAAAATTCTTAGTATACTCTTTTCAAATGTAACACTAAAAAAAAAAAAATACTTAGTGTAACACTTAAATGTAACACTTCAAAAAAAGAATGTGGGATTCTTCAAACTATTCAAAAAGGAGTACCAAAATTTCATAGTAAGTTTTGGATAAATTTATAATTTCAAACAGTGAGTGTTACACTTGGCAAAAATACACTAAAGAATTTTTTTAGTATTTTTGTGTATTACATCAGAGTGTTATGTTTTGCATTACATTGATTGGAGTGTTACATTTGAAAAAAGTATATTAATGAGTTTTTATTTTTTATTTTTTATTTTTATGTATTACATTGGAGTGTTACGTTTGAGATTATATTAATTTGAGTGTTATGTTTGGGGAAAGTACGCTGAAGAAATTTGTTGTGTGTTATATTGGAGTTTTGGAAAAAGTCCGAAGTGTTATGTTATTACATTTGAAAAAATTACATTACTCGTTTGGCAAGAGGCTAAAATAGCCAATTAGTCAAAAAGTTACCTTTTTAGCCAAAAAGCCAACAACCCATACCAAAAAGTCAAAGATTCCCTTTTCTCTCTACTTTTTGCACGTCGTTTCGTAATTAGCCAAAAAGTTGGCCCAAACATACAGGTTTTTCTTACTAACCTTTTTAGCCAATTAGCCAAAAAGTTACTAAATTAGCCTGTTCCCAAACGAGGCCTAAGGAGTTTTTTAGTGTGTTTTTTAGTGTGTTTTATTGGAGTGTCACATTATTGGAGTATTACATTGGAGTGTTACATTCTTATTTGTAATGTGGCATTTGTTTCAGAAGAAGGAAAAATCCAAAACCTCTATAGTGCGGATTATCCAAATGTATAATTTCACATTTAGAGAAATCTACTTTTATTCTTAAAAAATTAAATACAAACGTGTAAGTGACTACCCTTTTGTGTAATTTTTACTTTAATGAGACTTTTGAATCCATAAGAAAAAATGAAAAACTAAACAGTTCACAAGACATGTAGAAAAATTCATTTTTATCCCTAAAAAATTAAATCTAAATGTATAAGTAACTATTCTTTTGTATAATTTTCACTATAATAAAATTTTTGGGTTCATAAAAAAAATAAAAAACTAAACAATTTAGAAAATTATATTTTAAAATTTATTTATACTTTATCCTAATTGTTTTACTTTAAAATATTTCCCCTCCAAATGTTTGATTAGTTTTGGTTTTGGTGATCCAATGGGGGGCGGAATGAGAGCGGTCCTTCGTTGAGAAGCTTCCAATAATACAATTGGAGGGGAGTTTCGGTAGTCTACTCTGATATGATACATTGACGCGTCCTTGGCTTTCTTTGTTTTCTTTTGCTTTAACTTTTACTTTTTCAGGAGAGAGTGAGAGGGGGGGAAGAAGCTTAGACCAATTGGCTTGGTTATATTTTATTAATAAGGAAGGAGGCTTCCTAACTCTATCATCCCACCAAACACTTCCCAATAATCCATGTCTTATTACTATTTTCACCCCTCATGCATCATGCGTTTTTGCACAACTCCGTCATATATAGGCAATACATAAAACTCAAAAATTCTTTATATTTAATTCTGAATAAGTCATAAAGAAAATATATGGAGAATCTTAACAAGGACGAAGCAAAATTTTAATTTTAAAAATAAAAAATATTTTAAATCAAAAAATTTAGATGCTAAGTGAGCAATCATGGTAATACTACGTGTACTCTCTTTAGGCGTCAAGGGAGAGAATTCTATACATCTAGAATGGGCTATAACACCACCTTGGTTATGCCAGACCATAATCGTACATTACTGTCAAAGGAGTCTTTCAAATCCTGCAATTTGATATAAAACGATTGATTTAAGATTATGAGATGATCTTTTTAAACGTTAGAATAAATGAAAGTTTTAGAACAATATAACAATATGAATTGTCCCTAGAATAAATAAACATTAATTTAATGAAAAATTATAACATGCATACTCTTTAAAGAATAATACTAGATATCATGGAAAAAAAAATATTATAAAATGTATCATGAAGATTTTTCATCATTTGATTAGTGTATGGTGTTTTATTGTATATATAATCCAAAGATAGAGAATCTTTCATGATCATCTTCATGATATTTTTTCACAATTCCTAGCATTCCTTTTATGACTCATAAATTCTTTAGTTATGTCTCATATTGTGTTTGGTTATGAAATTTTTTTTTTTAATTATGATTCAGAAAATATAAAATTATTCTATTTTTTTCTTTAATTATAAGGTATATATGATAATCTCCTTTTGAGGGAAGTGTACCGTAGTGTTTCTCTAATTATATGTATGTATGTGTATGAAAAATAACAGTTGTATAGTTATTTGATTTTTTTTTTTTTTTTTTTTTTTTTTTTTTGGGAAGAAATCAAATTTTAGAAATAAGTGGAAGTTTTAGAAGCGCTGCAACAACAGCATGAATTGTCCCTAAAATAAATAAACATTAATTATATATATATGAATGAAAAATGACAGTTGTCTAGTTATTTGATTTTTTTTTTTTATTTTTTTGAAGAAATCAAAATTTGAAACAAAAAATGTGAATGGCATGACATGACTTCAAAACATATTTAGAGTTAAAAAATTTTTATATAATAGAATAAAAATGTGTAAAGTAATAGGTGGATTGAGAATATTCCTCTGTTGAGGAGCCTACGGTGCTCCAACATGGGGCAGATGACGCACATGGTGGTGTTCGTGTTGTTCATTCTATTACCTTTATCATTTTTTTTTTTTGGTGCAAAATTACCATGATATTTTTTACTTAATATTAAATATCAATAACTCAAAAAGTCAAAAAAATAAAATAAAATTCATGAGATCTACCGTTTAATTATAACACCCACCAACTCTTTGGACAAATAATTATTGGCCACACTACCTCTAATTCCCATGAATTTGACTCAAACTGCTGGAAAATAAATAAATAATAAAAAATTCAACGACTACAAAAATTGTGTAAAATGTTGAATAATGAAAAGACTAAAAAAACATATGACTATTACAAGACCTGTTATCGTTTTGTCTATTGTTTGGTTTAAGTAAATTAGTCATTTAGGTCAGGTTTGATTCACAAAATTAATAGTAAAGTATTAATAATCTTATTAAATTAGTATGGTATTCACTATCTAATTGGATTAATATTCATTGGATTAATAATCTCACCCGTACCCCATTACTAATAATCCTACAAATTTGTTGTATTAATTATTCATTAGATTAATAATTTTAAACCAAAATATTAAAACAAACAAAGGATAATTGGACCCACGGATTAATAATCTCAATCTCATGCTCTAATCTACCCAATCAAATATGCCCTTATGGATTATCTCTTATCCATTGTAAAGAAGAGTAAATGGTGGGATAACTAATCCCTACCCCCTTGAGATTAGTTAATTCTTCAATCAATAATATAAAAAAAAACAATTATCAATCATTATCTTGTCTTTTTTACTTTAATCTAGTCAAATATAATATAATTAATCAAATTGCAAAGTATCTCCTCTTGTCCCAAAAAAAAATTACTCTTCGGAAATAATATGTAAAACAAACATACCAAAAAATTATTTAATCTTCGGTAATAATATGTAAAACAATCAGGATTGTTGGACTCATCGAATGTACAAGTATGTGTAAAAAGAAAAGAAATATACGAAGATCACATCAATGTAAAGGTCGCATCAAATAGTGTTCCAACTCGGGGGAGGTTTTTTTTCTTTTTCTTCTTTCTTTCCTTTTTGGCCCATTACATGTCGGAGGCTTCATACCTATTAGATTTTATTTTATATGCTTGATATAATAAGCTAAACTTCTTGTGCCTTACGTTGTGCTCTCTTTGGGGACCTTTTATTTTATTTATTATTTCATGATTTAAATTATTCAATAAGTAGAAATCATAATTTTGAGAATAAATCATTTGATAAACATGATGCAATTAGATGGTTAATATTTTATTAATATTTTTTCATAAACACAAGGATAGTTTTCTTTTCTTTTTTTTTTATGTTTAGTGTTTATGCAAATTTATATATTTGATTGATAAAATTTATTAATAATAAGATCATTCTTTTATATTTTGCCCATGATTTTCTCTTATTATTATTAATATATATAGATATATATCAATTTAAGTTTAATTTTTTTGTCAAGTTCAAATTCTTTTATATAATTGAAGTGACTTGAGTTTTAAACTTGATCTGAGCTCGACTAATTTTGAGTAAAGCAATATTATCGACAATAATGTAATAAGGGAATTGAACCTTAACCCCAAGGGTTAGCTTAGTGGATACAGTTTTGGGGTCTGAATGTGTGCTTCCTTTAGATCTCAAGTTCAACTCCCACTAAGTGTTATTAATTTCTTTGGGCCAGGCCTAAGGTTCTACCTAAGATTTGCTCGATTCACGTGAAGGGTGTGCGTAAACTGGCTCAGACACTCGGTCATTAAAAAAAAAAAAGAGTTCAACCCTAAATAGTTTGAGTATGTGACAAATTAAAAATTAATATTTATCTTGTCACGTTATTATGAATCAAATTATAAATTTTTTTTAAGAGTGTCAAATATTTTTTATTTGAGTAAATCACATTGAAAAACTTAAAACTCGACTTGTACTCAACTATTAAACATTAGTTTAGTGGTTATATCATGGGAGATGAGAGGTTGTGGGATGAGCATAAAATTTAATTATCTTAAGTTTAAATTCATAAGAAACACAAGAGATAGGAATATATGAAGTAGAAGTATCGGAGAGAGTCAAATAAAATGGCAAAATCTTTTTTTTTTAGCTGGAAGTGGAACCAATGAGAATATAGCATATCATAGCATAGGATAGGACTATCAATTTGGTCAAATTAAATGTGGTTAAAGATATTCTGAGAGATTGGCCGTCCATAAGAAGGACAACAGATGTCCTAATATCACCAAGTTGGAATAATAGAATTCAAACCTTCACATCATCACAAGATCATATATTTCATGACTTCCAAGTTCCATTGTCTCTCTCTCTGTATATCTTTTTCAGAATGGTTTCGGCTGCTGCTGAGCCATTCATACCAGAATGTCCAATTTTTAAAAAAATAATAAGAGCAAAAGGATGGTGACATGCAAATAAAAAATTTGTACAGAATCATCACACAACCATTTATTGAACTGAGAGAGGAAATGTAAAAGAAGAGAAAAAGATGATGATGATGGTGATGATGATGATGATTAATCCTGTTTGGGATGAGTTAAGAAAATATTTTTAACTAATTAAGTTAAAAAATAAAAATGTTTTTCTTGAGCTTAAAAATAACTGGAAAATGTTAAAAGTCAATTTTTTTTTACAAATATATATATATATATATATATTAGCAATTACCAAAGAAAAAAAACAACACTGAAAAACCAATTGCTAAACTTTAGCTAGGGTTGTCCAAGATGGCATCAATGGATTAATGTTGATCTATCAGTCACGCCTTTTGGGTCTTCATTTTTTTTTTCTTTCAACTTTTTTTTTTTTAATGTATAATTGAGGATTTGTGAAGATTTGATAATGACAATCGAGCACTTCAACAAATTTTAATTTGGGCAAGTTAAATTAATTATCCTTGAAGTTTAAGGAAATACAATAAGTTTGATATATTTGATATAATTAAAAAGATCTATTTTTTTGTAAGATTAAAACAATAATACACATAATTATATAATTCAAGATTAAATAAGGTAGAATATATATATATATATATATATTGAGATGCTATCATTATAGTAAGAAGGTGTTGACATCATCATTATGCAAGTAAGGATACAACAAACTAATGATAATTTAATGATTGTCAATAAGGAAAAAAAATGTTTAAAAATTAAAAATTTAACCTATCTTTTATGCATGTCAAAGCTTTTAAGTTAAATTATTTAGATTATAGTTTTTTTTTTAAATTAAAAAAAAAAAAACTAGTGAAAGATGGTTGACATGTTTATTGCATTTAGTTTAATCAGTATGTCATAGTACAAAAAAGTGAACTAATTTTAAACTATCCAAAGTATTTTTCTAGTTTAATTTTTGAGTGGTAATACATCCCCTAATTTTGTGCCCTTAATTACATCTTTAATGACGCAACCCACTCTCGTGTGAAGTGGTCCCACATTTTAACCTTTTCATATTACACACAACGATCCTTCAAGATTTTCTTAATTATAGGCAAATCTTTTGAAGAATAGTTATGTTTAAAAAAAATTACTCATTTGTTAGGTTACACTTCAGAATTTTTTTTTTTAAAAGTTTGCTTTTTCATATGTATTCAAAAAGTTACGCCAAAATTTTTAATATATTATAACTTATTCAAAACATTTTAGGCTAATAATTAATCCCAAACTATTGATTCAAGTGGCACTTGCAACCTTTTCCACTTATATTGTGATGTGAAAGAAAATAAAGATTTATTATTTTTGGGTCCAATGGCATGGTTATACACAGCTAATCCCAACCCATGTCTCTTTAGCTATTTAAATAAGAGAGTTGGTAAAAAATACACCAAATAAATTATATTCATCAATTGTTTTATTTTATCTATAATTAACGGTCGGAACAAGAAAAGCAATGTGTGCACAATTTAAATAAATAAAAAAATAAAATATTTATTATATATTGCGTATTATTCAAGTGATAAAAGTTTTATTCATTCAACCTAAGGTCTAAGGTTTAAGTCACATTCCTCCTGATAATACAGTTTGTTCTTGGTGGATGGGTCGGACTGGTCCAAGTTCTTCGAGCTCAGGTCCAAATGGTCAAGCCTACCAAGTAACCTGCAAACAAGTTCAACGGGGAACGGAGTAGTTGCCCAATAAACCCTCCGACGAGCAAATTAGTAGAGGAAGTAGAGAATGTAGAGGGAGAGAGATGAGAGATAGAAAGTTTAACCTTCTTCTTGTCTTCCACGTTTGCTTATATCATTGGTAATCATTTCACTGTCTCTTCTGACCTGCCCTCCTTGCCGAAAGTCTATACTGTAGCTTACCTTGTTCAGGGTAAGGGGGTCCTATTCTGACGGGGATGTGTTGTCATAATAAATGCTGTGATGGGCTGCATTAATGGTGATGTGCAGTGGCAATAACTTTGCAGATCTTTGTTTGCTGATGTGGCTCGTCCTTCACCTGCCATGTGTCTGAATGCCATTGGCTCTTTATGCCATGTTGGAATCCAGCTGTTTTGGACTTCATTGGCTGGGTTATGTATTGGGCTCCAATTGATGGGTTTGGGTTGTTTATAGTGGTTCATGGCCTTTGTGGGCCTGTCCATATCAGTAGTCCCCCATTCTCGAGTCTGACTTGATCAACGAAGGAATATTTATGAGAAAGATTAGTCCAATCGGGATGGGCGGCCGAGTTGGTGGACCGAGCGTGATGTGCTCCGACCGTGAGAGGGGGACCGAGCGGGAGGGCCGACCAGGAGGTGCGCTGACCGCGCGAAGGCCGAGCGGAAAGGAAAACCGTGAAGAGGACTAACCGCGCGAAGGCTGAGTAGAAAGGCCGACCGTGAGGAGGGGTGACAGCGAAGGCCAGCAAGCAGCGAAAGCGACCGTGTGAAAAGAGCGACATGTGAAGATCGAGCGGAGGGGCGCGGGGCTCAAGAGGCGGCGTGTCAAGTGATGATTTAAAGTGGAAAAGACAGGGTAAGGGGAGGAGACAGTGCATCGTGGTCGTACACGTGGCAATATCTTGGGGAGGAGGTTAGGCGTTGTAACAGAAATGAAACGATAGGTCATTATGTGTGTTGAAAAGGCAGTTTTCGCGGATGATTTGAAAAGTTTTCAAACTGGCGAAAATTAATTGGGATCCTTGGAATACGGGCAAACCGTGGGCTTTTGGCATCATTCGGTTCACTTACTTGTTTACAAAAAGTCAAAACATCCAAAGTGTTAATGCCTTCGTTGCTCACGATACACCACTGCAACACTTTTTTAATTTCCTTGCACCTGCGTCAGAAGCGATTCACAAACATACCATAGAAATGGCCCAAGAAGAAACTGTGAATGTGAGGGTGGACCCGCTTGGTGATGATGATGTAGTGGACCTAGCAGCGCAGTATAAGGCAGAGAGGGTAGGAGAATCGGTGGCACGATCCCATGGTTCCACCATGATAGCAGCTCCAAAGCCAATCAGCCAGGCGGAACCTGATCATTGGCACACGAAGGCTGACAAATCCACGATTACTGCGGCGGAGTCGGAGGCTATCCGCGAAAAATATCAGATCCTTGTAGAAGTAGAGTTACTACTGCCGACATCAACGGAAAGGCCGTCTGACGCCAGGCCAGGGGAGTTTTTCCTTTATGAGGAAGCTCTGAAGGGAGGACTGAGGTTGCCACTGCCGCAAGTGGTGGTGGATGTGCTTAACCGTCTAGAGATAGCACCGGGCCAACTAATGCCCAATGCATGGAAGATCTTGCTGGCCTGTGCGAGTGCGTGACCGAAGGTGAATGGAGGGGAAGCCATGACAGTAGACGAATTCTTTGCATGCTATAAAGCCTCAGGGCAGTAGGAGACTTGGGTCACCCTACAGACAGCGGCGGGTAAGGGTTTGGTGGCGGGACTGCCAACGTCAATCAAAGGTTAGAGACCACGGTGGTTCTATGTGTCCACCAATGGAGAGGCTGGGGTGTGCACGATGTGGAGGGTGCCCATCAAATTTGTGGAGCCAAAATTAGGGGCAGCAGCAGAGGAGAGAATAAAGAAAATGAAGGCTTGGAGAGAGAAGGAGGGAGCTAGGTAAGACGAACTCGTTCAACCCTCAGCCTTGTTTGCGGCGGGGTTGGGTCCTCAACCTAGCGGTGGGGATGTGGGGCGAGTTGAATTGGAGGCAAGGAGAAGAGCGCAAGAGGCTGAGGATAGGGCTATACTGGCCAAAGCCACAAAATTTAAGGAGACGCAGAAAGATCGACCTCCCCAGCCGATTGCGCGGGAAAGGGTCCGACCGCGCCTCAAGCCGCTAGGGGGAAGGACTTAAGCAGTTTTGTGCTGCGACTACCCCCAGTTGATCCCGTGAAAGAACAGGCAAGAAAGGAGGGGAAGGTTCTGAAGAAGAAGAAGAAGAAGAAGAGGAGTGCCCTTGAGAGGGCTGCAGATGCCTCTGGATCAAAGAAGGCGAAGGTGGTGGAGGTCGCCCCAACAGTGGTGGAGATCGTCCAAGGGGTCGAGAGGGCTACCCCCGAAGTGCAGGCAGAGGGTGTGGCGATTGAGGCTGAACCAAGTGAAGGGGAAAAGACCCAAAAGGGTCCTACGTCCCAAGGGGGTATCAGTCTTACTATCGCAGTCTACCACGCTCGGCAAGGCGATGGGTAGTGGAGAGAGAAGGGCCCAGCCAGTGAGTCTGAACCACCTAGTAGCGATTGTGGAGGAAGCATCCGTGCGCTCAGCAGCTGCCAGATTCAATGAGGCTGACCTGCTGAGGAGGTTATACTCTGCCCAAATGAAGGTAACCACCTTAGCAGGGGCTTTGCTAAGAAAGGCGGGAGCTGCAAAGCTGAAGGCGGATGAGGTCAAGGCTCAGCTTGTGAAGTTGAAGGAAGAGACTGCAAGTCGGGAGAGCGCCCACACCGATCTGCAAGCAGTCAAGTTGGAGCTGGAGAACACACGCCGCCAGGTTGTGTTGCTCGAGTTCCAGCTGACTAGCGAGCAGAAGAAGTTGGAAGAGGCTCAAAGAGCCTGTGCCGTCGTGATCGAGCGGCATAAAGAGGCCATAAGCAGCAATGAAGAGCTGGTCAGGCAGAAAGATAAGGCATATGTCAAAATTGGCGATCTGCAGAAGGAATTGGAGGGCGAGCGTGCCAAGGCAGTGGAGGAGAGGGGGAGGCTTCAGAAGGAGTTGGAAGTAGAGAGAGCGAAGGTGACGGCGGAGAAAAAGAGCCTGTAGAAGGAAGTGGAGGAGGAAAAGGCAAAGGCTGCGTCTGAAAGGGCGACCCTGCAGAAAGAGCTGGACGAAGAGAGGGCGAAGGCAGCTTCTGAGAGGGCGGTTTATCTCGATCTGTGCGTCGTAGTAGTGGAGCAATTCAAAGGGTCTGCTGAATTTCAGATGGTAGTTGATGCCGCGATCACCAACAGCTTGGCTAGGCAAGAATCTGGGGGGACGGGCCCATCGAGGACGCATCGGGCGAAGCGAAGCGAAGTTATTGAGAGCTTCCAATGATCGACTTATAAGCAAGAAATGGCTAAGTACTGGGACAGTGGCTGGAAGATGTTCAAACGTAGAGCTGGAGAGCTGTTCCCAGACTTAGACCTTAGTAGTGTAACGATTGGCGAAGACGATGTGGCCCAAACCCCCCTGGATGAGGGCATTGAAGAAGAAGATCTTGTATCCAGTGAAGAGGAGTGACTGGGGAAGAAAAAGAAAAATGAGCTTACATAGGCCCTTTTTTGTTTTGTTTTTGTTTTTGTTTTTTTTTTTTTTTTGAATTGATGTAATGAACTTGTGTACACATTTGTGAATAAATAAAATTTCAACTGTGTTTTCAGTCGATTGCTTTTGCTTGTGTATAAATCAGTGTGAACTAAATTCAGAAACTCCTTGATGCATAGTGAAATTGAACTTATATGAAAACTCAATGCAGAGTAAAGTTGAACTTGTATAAAAACTCAATATAGGGTAAAGTAAAGAACTCCTCAATGCAGAGTGGAATTTAAAATGTGATAAAATTATGTATCTGTGCTTACCACATTGCTGAAATGGATGAGAGTGGTTTATTTGAGTCATGCTTGATAAGGGAGGAAATAATCTGATTAGTAGAGGAAAAATGTAAAAACGTCTTTGGAATTTGACTAAGTAAAGAGTGGGGTAAAAACGTCAACCTGGAATTGCGACTAAGTGTTTTACTAATGCCACAATTATAAAGTTTCACTGATGCTGCAAGTGACTCAGTCTTGGGCCTAGAATGGTGGTACTCAGTCTGGTTGAGACTTGTGATGCTTGGTCTAGGTGAGGATTGGTCTGGCCAAGTGCATCAAGCTCAGTCGGGCTGAGGCTTTTGTGCTTAGTCTGGATGAGGCGTATAGTGCTCAGTCGGGCTGAGGCTTTTGGATGCTCGGTCTGGACGAGGCTCTGAGTGCTCAGTCGGACTGAGGCCTTTCATGCTCAGTCGGGCTGAAGCTTGTTGATGCTCAGTCTAGCTGAGGCTTTGAGTGCTCAATCTGGCTGAGGCTTTTTGATGCTTGATCTAGACGAGGCTTTTAGTACTCAGTCTGGCTGAGGCTTTTGAAGCTCAGTCAGGCTGAGGCTTGTTGATGCTCAGTCTGGCTGAGGCTTTGAGTGCTCGGTCTGGACGAGGCTTTTAGTGCTCAGTCTTAGCTGAGGCTTTTGGTGCTCGGTCTGGACGAGGCTTTTGGTGCTCAGTCTTGGCTGAGGCTTTTGGTGCTCAATCTGGCAGAGGCTTTAAGTGCTCAGTCTGGTTGAGGCTTTGAGTGCTCGGTCTGTAATCAAAACGTCATTGAGACACCATATAGATAACTGAGGTATATAAACGTCAAAAAGTTACATTGCATGAGAAGATAACAAGAATATTCAAGCGTGTGAATTTGCTGAAAAGAAAATACAATAACTGAGCAATACAAAAGTAGTGGTTTATTGAAAGTAACGTTTTAGGTGTTCGGCGTTCCAAGGGTGCGGGAGGTCTCAACCTTCCAAATCCTGAGGTCGGTAAGTGCCTGGACGTGGTCGGGCTTTCACAATGTAAGGTCCCTCCCATTTGGCTGCCAATTTACCCTCAATCGGATTTTTGGTGGCAAGAGTTGCTTCTCTCAAGACAAGGTCCCCAACAGCGAACTCCCTTGGTCGGACTTTGCGGTTGTAGTGTGTTCTCATTTTCTGTTGGTATGAGGCCAATCTGACAGCAGTGGTCTCCCTGAGTTCTTCAATTAGGTCAGTGCGTCCGACCGGAGTTCTTGATCGATCTTTGGATCCGGATGTAAAACCCTGGGGATAGGCAGACCGATTTCCACCGGAATAACCGCCTTAGCGCCATATGTTAGACGAAAAGGGGTTTCCCCAGTGGGAGTCCGAGCGGTGGTGTGGTAAGCCCATAGCACATTCGGTAGTTCCTCAGCCCAAAGTCCTTTAGCAGCTTCAAGCTTAGTCTTGATGATCTTCAGGAGAGAACGGTTGGTGACCTCAACTTGGCCATTGGCTTGGGGATGACGGGGGGAAGAGAAACATGGTTGAATCTGGAGGTCGGCACAGAACTTCCTGTACTTGGCGTTGTCAAATTGTTTGCCGTTGTCGGAGACAATGGCCTGAGGGACACCGAATCTGCAAACGATCGACTGCTAGATGAACTTGGTTGTGTTTCGCTCGGTGATGGTCGCAAGGGGTTCTACCTCTACCCACTTGGTGAAGTAATCAATGGCGACAATCGCGAACTTTGTTTGGCCTCGGCCGGTGGGAAGTGGACCAAATAGGTCGATCCCCCATTTGGCAAACGGGTAGGGGCTGCAGAGTGTGATCAGTTCAGTAGGAGGAGCATGGGGGATGTTGGCAAAGCGTTGACACTTATCGCATTTGAGCACAAAATCAGTGGCATCTTGATTAAGAGTCGGCCAGAAATAACCAGTACGGAGTATTTTGTGGGCTAAAGACCTGCCGCTCGAATGATTGCCACAAATTCCCTCATGGATTTCTTACATTACATAGGTTGCTTGAGCCGAGTTAAGGCATCGCAGATATGGGCGTGAAAAGCCACGTTTGTACAAGACGCCACTAACCAGAACGCAGTTAGATGACCGAGCCCTGACATTGACGGCTGCTGTTGGTCATCTGGGAGTTCTCCTGTTGTCAAAAATAGGAAGATGTCGGATGCCTAGGGGATGGGTTCATTTTGGTGGAACTGCACTTCTTGTAGGTCGGGTGAGATGGCTAGGTGGGCTAGGTATTCGAGACGGACTTCGTGGCTGAGGTCGGACTGGTCTGCAAAGGCCAACTGAGCCATCTCATCTGCCTTGGAGTTTTCCGCCCGAGGTATGTGCTTGATGTGGAAGGTATTGAAGAGGCGAACAAGGGAGAGTGCCATATCCCTGTAAGCCCGCATTGTGTCCTCCTTGGCGTCGAATTCCCCCGTAATCTGGCCGACGATGAGCTAGAAGTCGCTGAATACCCAAATGTGGCTGACACCAATGTCCTTGGCAAGGCGGAGTCCTGCTATCAATGCCTCATATTTGGCCTCATTGTTACTGGCATCAAACAAGAAACGGAGAGCACATTTGAAATAGCCACCCTCAGGGGAGGTGAGGATGAAGCCAGCCCCACTACCTTCCCTGCGGGATGACCCGTCGACGTTGAGAGTCCAAGAATTGGGGTCTTCTAGCTCGACAGGAGTTGGTGGAGGTAGAGAGGCAGTGGTTGGGGTAGGGTTGGTGAATTCCAGGATGAAATCGGCTATGGCCTGTCCCTTGATTGTTGTTCGAGGGCGGTAAGAGATGTCAAACTGGCTGAGTTCTACTGACCACTACATAAGTCTACCGGAAAGTTCTGGTTGCTGCATGACCTTCTTCAGGGGTTGGTCGGTGAGGACCACTATAGAATGGGCTTGGAAGTAAGGACGGAGCCGTTTGGAGGCGGTGACCAAGGCCAGGGACAATTTTTCTAGCAATGGGTAATTCTGCTCCGCTCCCCTGAGAGCTCGACTGATGTAGTAGACCGGCCGTTGGACTGAGCCATCTTCCCTGATAAGAGTTGCACTGACTGCGGTGCTTGACACTGCTAAATAGAGGAATAGAGGCTCGCCCGTAACTGCCTGTGAAATGAGAGGAGGATTGGCCATGCATTGCTTTAGCTGTTGAAAAGCCTCTTCGGATTCAGTTGCCCATTCAAAAGTCTGCCGAAGAACTTTGGAGAATGGTAGGCACTTATCTGTTGTGCGGGAAATAAAGCGATTGAGGGCCGCCACTCGACCGGTGAGTCTTTGAACTTCTTTGACCGTTCTAGGTGACTGCATCTCAATCAAGGCCTTGATCTTCTTAGGGGTAGCTTCAATGCCGCGCTGGCTAACCATAAAACCCAAAAACTTTCCAGATCCTACGCCGAAGGCGCACTTTTTTGGGTTGAGTTTCATTTGGTACTTGCGAAGGGTGGCGAAAGTCTTTCGCAGGTCGGTCAGATGATCAGTGGAGAGTTTGCTCTTGACCAGCATGTCGTCAACATATACTTCCATATTCCGACCAATCTGATGATGGAAAACGGCATTGACCAACCGTTGATAGGTGGCCCCAGCATTCTTCAGGCCGAACGGCATCACATAGTAGTGGTAGGTACCTCAGTCGGTGATGAAGGATGTGTGTTCTCGATCAAACGGGTGCATCAAGATTTGGTTGTACCCGGAGAATGCATCCATGAAGCTGAGCATTTGATAACCGGCCGTGGCGTCGACCAGCAGATCTATGCGGGGAAGAGGATAGCTATCTTTGGGGCAAGCCCAGTTTAGGTCAGAGTAATCGACACAGAGTCACCATTTGCCATTGTTTTTGCGGACTAGGACCACATTTGACAACCATTTAGGATAGTCTACATTTTTGATGAATTGGGCCTCAAGGAGCTTGTCAACCTCTGCGGCTATAAGACCATTACGCTCCGGATGAAAGATGCGCTGCTTCTAGCGAGAAGGTCAGAAATGGGGTTCAATACTGAGGCGGTGAGTTATGAAGGAGGGGTCAATGCCCGGCATATCTGAATGGGTCCAGGCAAAAACGTCATTGTGCTCGGTCAGAAGGGTAGTAAGGTCGGCCTTTGCTTGGAGGGATAGTTGGCTGCCAATCTTAGCAGTTTTCAGTGGGTTGGTAGGGTCGATGGGAACCTCAACGAATTCCTCCACAGGTTCTCCTCTGACCAACTCGTCCTCATCTTGGACGTCAAGTCTTTCAATGATCATGGCCTCCTTCAGCTTGACTTCCTTGGGTGAAGCGACATAACACTCCCTGGCTATGGTCTGCTCCCCCCGTACTGTCCCAACACCCGAGTCGATGGGGAATTTTACGGCGAGGTAGTAGGTTGATGTGATAGCTTGGAAAGCGTTGAGGGCAGCGCGACCAAGGATGATGTTGTAGGCCGAGGGGCAGTCGACAACAAGGAAGGTGAGTAACTTTGTGGTTTGCCGTGAGTACTCGCCGATGGTGATGGAGAGATTGATAGAGCCAATGGAGGTCACCTGGTCGCCAGTAAAACTGACCAAAGGAGTTTGGAGGAGAGACAGACTTTCCTCCCGATCTTGGTGGCGAGCGATTGAGAATATAATGTCTGAAGAACTGCCGTTGTTGATGAGAACTCGTCTGACCTTGTAGTTGGACAGGAGGGCAGAAATGATAAGAGGGTCATCATGAGGATAACGGATGCCTGTGCAGTCGACGTCCGTAAAGGTAATGGGCTCTGTCTACTGCTTGGGCTGTTTTGAGGGTCGGTCTACCGTGGCAACTGCTTTGTCTGAGCCCTGCCTTATTTTTCTGAGTTCTGCCCTCTGGGCTGAGCGGGATGGTCCCCCACAAGCAAGGCCACCTGAAATAACTCGAATTTCTCCGACTAGTGGAGGGGGATTACCTGGCGGTCGAGGCTGTTGCGGGGGACGATCATGGCCTTGATCAGGTTGGGCTGGCTGTCGGGGTGGGGTGCGCTGACGGTTGTTTCTGTGGGGCTCGGTTCGTTGCCTCTGCTGAGGGCGAGTGTCCGTGAACCGGCTGAGGTGCCCCTGACGTATTACGGTCTCCACCTGATCCTTGAGGTTGATGCAGTCATCGGTATTATGGCCATGGTCCTGGTGAAAACGGCAATATTTGGACTGGTCTTTCCGATCGGAAGGGGTTTGTGGAGGTAGGGGCCATTTGAGGGGTAGTCCCGTTGGATTTGGTGGAGGACTTGTTCTATGGGAGAGTTAAGGGGTGTGTACTGCTCGAACCGACCGGGCGGTCGGGTTGGTACCGACCGGTCAGCACGAGGAAGTCGGTCGGTATAGTGGGGTGTATGGCTATTATACTGGGTATTTCTGGGTTCTGGGTATTTTCTCTTCTCTCTGGGGGTCGGGTTTTTAGTTATTGGATCATGCCGAGCGGCTAGTGAATCTTCGGCATTCATGTATTTCTAGGCTTTAGAGAGTAGGGCTGCCATAGAGGTCGGGGGGTTTTTAGAGAGGGAGAAAAGGAAATCGAACGACTGTAGCCCAGCCATAAAGGCCGTGAGGATGACCTTGTCATCGTTTTCCGCTACTTGCAGGGCCTCAGTGTTGAAACGGGTAATGTAACTGCGCAGCGACTCCCCCTCGGTCTGTCGGATGTTGAGGAGCTAGGTTGCCGGGCGATGTTGGCGCTGGGCTCCAATAAAATAGTTAAGGAAAGAGTCGCTGAGGTGCTAGAAGGTGGAGACAGAGTCTGGTGGTAACTGGCTGAACCACAGTCGAGCTGACCCCTTCAGTGTCACGGGAAAAGCTCGGCACATGATCTCGTTAGGGAAGGCATGGAGGATCATGAGGGTGCGGTAGGTCTCCAGATGGTCGACCGGGTCCGTCGTTCCGTCAAAAGAGTCAATGGTGGGCATTTTGAACTTAGCGAGCAGGGGTTTGTCTCGGATAGAGGCTACAAATTGTGAGTTTGCCGTGGTGGAGGGTTTATGCTAGATGTTCTGCATAACCCATTGGAGTTGGAGCTTCATGGCTCGGAGTTCAGCGTCCCAGAGGGGAATGTTGTCGCCACCAGAGGGAGACAGGTGTTGGACGTTGCTGGCTTCTCCCTCGGGGGCTGGTGTTACGACCGATGGATGTGGGGGTGGAGGTTGCAAACCTTCCAAGTTAGGTGGATAGGGTTGCGGGACAGTATGGCTCGGAGTTCGTTCTTGGTTAGGTGAAATATTTGGAGGTGGTGGTGCAGGTATGGGAAGGTTTCTTTGGAGTAAAGCATTTATTAGGGCCTGATTTTGCTCATACCATACGGTTAATGTTTGTAAGCTTCGATGAAATCTTGAGGTGAATTTGTTTGGATTGTGAGGGTCGGTTTGATGGTCGGCAACGTTATGGTGAGAAGCCATGGATCTAGTTGTGACCATACACCTTGATGGGTAGGAGAGAAAGGTTGTTGGAACAGGGTCTCCGGCGACAATGAGCACAACTGGCGCACGGATAAGAAATTTATTTCCTGACGCGCCAATCGATATCTGATTCGTTTTTGGTGGATGGATCGGACTGGTCCAAGTTCTTCGAGCTCAGGTCCAAATGGTCAAGCCCACAAAGTAACCTGCAAACAAGTTCAACGGGGAATGGGGTAGTCCCCCAGTGAACCCTCCGACGAGCAAATTAGTAGAGGAAGTAGAGAATGTAGAGGGAGTGAGATGGGAGATAGAAAGCTTAACCTTCTTCTTGTCTTCCACGTTTACTTATATCCTTTGGTAATCATTTCGCTGTCTCTTCCGACCTGCCCTCCTCGCCGAAAGTCTATGCTGTAGCTTACCTTGTTCAAGGTAAGGGGGTCCTGTTCCGACGGGGAGGTGTTGTTGTAATAAATGCTGTGATAGGCTGCATTAATGGTGATGTGCAGTGGCAATAACTTTGCATCTTTGTCTGCTAATATGGCTCGTCCTTCACCTGCCATGTGTCTGAATGCCATTGGCTCTTTATGCCATGTTGGAATCTAGCTGTTCTGGACTTCATCGGCTGGGTTATGTATTGGGCTCCAATTGATGGGTTTGGGTTGTTTATAGTGGTTCATAGCCTTTGTGGGCTTGTCCATGTCACCTCCCATTTATCTCTTTTTTTTTTTTTTTTTTAAATATAAAAATAGACATTTGATAGCATAAGAAGTGTTCACTTTATATATAGTATAGATAAATAAATATATGTTTTTCTTCATGTTTGAGTGTAATTATGCATAACTATAGAAAACAAGGATTGGATACTTTTCAGTTGCCATATCCAACTTGTCGTTTGGGAAGTGGGTTGGCTTTTTGGCTATTTTAGCCTTAGCTAAAAAACTTGATTTAGGAAGGACTTTTTAGTTTTTTTAATTTTTTTTGTGAGAAAAGAATGTAATGATTATAGATTGGATGTGATATTTTATTTTTTATGGCTAAAATAGCCAAAAAAGCCCCAAATAGCTCTTCTCAAACAAAGCCATTTTGGATCCATTTCGGACCTTTCAAGGAGATCATACATATCAAAAATTAGGTCGATTGCATGTCAAAAATCATTTGATTGGATCATATTGTCTAAAAATAATATATAAACTATTTTTAAAAATACGTTGTCTATTAAAACAAACACACATATAAATATCAATAGTGCTACATCCGCACAATTTATTCCCCACAACCCCTTAATGAGGTGGTAAGACAGAATGCATGTAAGGAGAGTTTTGAAAAAATATTTGAATGTAGATTAACTTTTCAAATTTTGTTTACCACATCATTTCGGGGGTTTGGGAGAGAGAAATTGTGTGCATGAATCAATTTTCAATATATAATGTGCTTTATTATGTGTATACATATTTTAATAATAAGGTGTTTAGATCAGTTTTCATGCATCTCAATTGATTCAAGAGTCCTAAAATTAACAATCAAGTAAATTTCTAGTGGATCCTTCAAACAACTTGAACTTAAAATATTGAATGTTATTTTTAAATTTTTATCATTCCGTCTTGGGGTTATGTCTATGTAGTAATTTGAATGATGATGATGTGGTATCGGGTTTGTATTGAATTTAGTTTATTTTTATTTTTATTTTCTCTAGAAGGACTATGCCTCTTCACCAAAAACCTCAAAAACCCTTCACACACATAGGTGTTAGATATAAATGGACCCAAAACAATATCTAATCTCAGATCGCATGTGTTGAATATTTGAAGCTGTTTTTGAAATATTCAAAGCACAGATCATACACGTCTTTTAATTAAAGGAGTTATTCAAAGCAAAAGGCCTATGCTTTTAGTCAAATGGGCAAGAAACTGAGCCAATAGGAGGATCAATTTTCTCACAAAATAACTCCTTTAATTAATTAAATATATTGGAAACAAAAAGTCCAGTAATAAAAAAATATTAATAAATTTTTATTTTTGGTACCCCAAATCTTCTAACTAAAAGTGTAAGTGTTGAGTTGAGTTGTGGGTAGTTGGAATCAAGAGACAACAAAGTTAAGCTCGGGTTGGTGTCAAATTCGCTCTAATATTAGATTAGGTTGAAGAAGATGTTGATGGTCTTCCCGTGACATGGTTGTTGTAGTTGATAAATTAAACTTTGATTATAATATCAAGTATGTAATTTTTCTTCAAAAAAAATCAACTGGTCATAGTATAGAATTGTGGTATATATATTGTGTCAAATTTGACAAAAGAAATAGCATTCCGTTATGTTGAGGAACATGTTGGTGGTCTTCATGTGACATGGTTGTAGTAATTGATAAAGTAAACTTTGATTAAAATAGCATATATGTAAATTTTATCCAAAATAAAATAAAATAAAAATCATTAATGGGGTAGTATAGTATTGTGGTCTACATATTGTGTCAGATTTGACAGAAAAAATAACATTAGGCCAGCCTTTTATTTTTGTGTTTTCACATCGATAATTATTTGTAGATGAATATATGCCAAAAGAGTTTTTTACTTTCCAAACAGATCTTCCTACATATATATATATATATATATATATAATGTTGGTTTATCAAGAATATGCGAGAAAAGCATTTCGAACGGTTGATTAATTGCAGATGGCTTAGAACCAATAATTCATTATTTAATAGATCTTTCCATTCTAATACTCTCTCTGTGAGTTGTTAGTATTTATCAAATCTCTTTCTACCTAACAAAAGGCTATTGGATCAAATGATAAAAACATTATTGAGAAAAGATGACTTTTCGTGAATGAATACTGTGTATTTAGCACAACATATATTATATTGTTTGGAGTGAATATTGTTTGGTTTGCCTTATAGTATTTTAGTATTGTTACATCAATGACATTTTAAAAATTATGAAAATAATATGATTGTTTTGATTAAAAATAAAAAGATTATAATAAGTCATATTATCAATGAAAATTTTATAAAAAAAATTCAATGTAACGGTGATGTCTATCATTATTGACATGCAAGTATAATTAATCTCACTATGAAGATATGAAATTTATTGAATTATTAGTTACATTTAACATGTGGGGTCCACTCTCTATGTCAATAATGATATGGTATTACCATTATATTGAATTTTTTGTATTGTCCATAATATAATGATGTGATATCACATGTCAATAATAATGTGGTATTACCATTATATTGAATTTTTACTTTAATTTTGTATAAAAAAAAAATTATTTTATCATAATATAATTTATTTTAAGACTTATATTCATAATTTTTTTGAATTATCATTGATATACTAGTTACAAATAATATTATTTTTTTGATATTTTTCGAAGTCAATTGTAAAATTTATGTGAAATTTTTTTGAATTTTTTTTCAACATTGTAATTAATAAGTATTATTTTGATTTAATTTTCTAATTCTGCCACTAATTGTAATTTTCTTAAATTAAAGAAAGGTGAGAATTAAATAATAATAAATAATAAAAAAAACATTTTTTACCATTTGTAAGTTATAACAGTAATGCTACAGAAATTAATTATATGTAGTGAGATAGATAGAAGATTGGTTGAATGTACAAATCATATATTATTATGAGCCGTGCTACGTAGCTCGAAAGAGCGTCCCCCCTAATCCCCCGAAACGAGAAACGACGTCGTTTCGATATTTTTGATTTTTTTTTAAATTTATTTATTTATTTATTTTTCGGTTCAATCAGAGAAGAAGAAGCAGACGAAGGGAAGAAGGGAAGAAGGCAGAGGCGGAGGCGACGGCGACGGCAGTCGAGTGGAGCTGCGACGATCGGACGATCGGCCGAAATGCAAGGGCCTCTGTGTGTGTGTGTCTCCATTCCCTCTTCTCTCTTCTCTCCCTCGCTCTCGCTCTCCCTCTCCCTCTCTCCCTCTCCCTCTCCCTCTCTCTCTTCCCCCTACGTTTGAGCTCGAAAATGGTCGGGAAAAAAAAAAAAAAAAAAAAAAAGCCTAATGACTAAAACGATATCGTTTTGGGCATTAAGGGGGCAAGTTTCGAGCTCTCAAATATTTTCCTATTATTATTCCCTCTAAGTCAAAGAATTCACATTCTTGAATTCGGCTCTCTCTTTCTTTATTTTGATTTCAAAACAAAACGATACTTCACACGTGCTGTTTTTGGATTGAAATATTAATCGGTAATGATTGAGAAACTATGTTAAAATGAAAGGTAAACTTTATGATAAAAACTAATAAATGAAAATTAATAATAAAAAGTGAAATTTTATTAAGAATAAAACTTGAGACTTTCAAATTTTGTGATCCCCGCCCCCATAACCCCCATTGATTGGTGGCCACTCAATGTCTTGAGACTTTTTTTTTTTTTTTTCTCTCTCTCTCTCTCTATAAATCAATGATATAAGTTATCCATATTTTAAGTGGTAACACGTTGCAAGATAATCAGTCAGACTGAAAATTCAGAGTACTTAATCGGATATATTTTTATATTATTTAAAAATAAAAAAAATAATAAAAATCAAATCATTATCTTCATCTAGATGACCCCAGTGTCTCGTGGTAGGGCTTGGAAGCTGAATATGATACATTGACTTTCAGAAAACGGCCAAGCCGCCAACCAACCCAACCCAAGCATGTGTACCCCAAAAGCCCATTTGCTGATTGAACAAGTTGGATTTTTTATTTTTTAAAGAAGGATTTGATTGGAAGTGGAAACCATTCCACAATATTGCTACGAATTATTCGTCTACAAAAAATATTGTAGGACTAAAATTTATTTATGGTGTAAAATATTATTGTACAAGAGTAAATTTTAGATTACACAACAATTTGGCAAGTAAAAGTTTAAATAACACTTGGGCCCTCATGCTACATTGGCAGTCCCGTAGCATAATGACATATTATTATACAAGTTTATTTAAATCATTTTTTATTCTTAAATTTCAACAATTTTTCATTTTGACATTTAAGAAATGTCTTTGTACTATTTTTGCTCTACTTAAAATTGTGAAAGTTTTTACACAAAGGCCTTTTGGCAAGTTAGTTAAAAGCTAATTTTTAGCATTTTATTCATTTTAGATCACATCATCTCACATTTTTTACTCACAAAAAGATTAAAATAAAATAAAAAAAAGTTTAAAAAAATCAAAAATCAACTTTTAACTTACTTCCCAAATCACTATTGTGTGAAAGAAGTGGATGCTTTTAGCTAACAATAATGATTCAGACCACTAATTTTGGTGCTCTAATGGAACACTAATGACATGGCAATGAATAAAAAAAATAAAATAAAAACAAACCAAGACCAGAACATCACATCGCTGTGGGTGGAGCCCATTGCCAATTCATTAGAACTTCCTTTAGAGCTCAAAAATTAGAACTCCAAAGCATTTTTCTTTAGCTAATGACACCTACTCTAATGTCACTTATTTTGTATTAGCGTTTTATTTTATCATAATGTGTTTCTTTTTTTGGCTTGTTCTTTGAAATTTTTTTTTTTATAAAAAATAACATAAACAAAGGATTCCATCTGAAGATAGTAAAATGTGGATGCGTTTAGCTAATGACACCTACTCTGATGTCGCTTATTTTGTACTAGCGTTTTATTTTATTATAATGTGTTTCTTTTTTTGGCTTGTTCTTTGAAAAAAAAAATTATAAAAAATAACATAAACAAAGGATTCCATCTGAAGATGGTAAAACATACATGTATACGATTGAAAGGGTGATATAAAATATATATATGCTTTTGGCATTACATCACTTCAATAGATTTTGAACTCAATGGAGTATAATTCACACTTGAAATGTAGCCTGCAAAGGTGATATAGTGTTTAAGCATATCTCCAAATATATTCTATATTTTTCATCTAAATTATTGTAAAAAATTAATTTTCTATTTTTAGGGAATCGCTTTTTTATTACTTTTTTAAACAATACTTTCTATTTTTTTTTTATCTAATTCATTTAAACAAAAATTATTTTTATTTTAATATTGTAACTTATTTTTTTAGAAGTTCTGTGACAACGATTAGAGAGAAGAGGAAGATGAGAGAGGAGAAACAAACTAATTTTATATATTTAAGAGATGAATAATGATTCTCCAAAATGTAACGAGTCACTATGAATATATTAAAGCTTGTTTTTTAGTGATTAATTTTTAGAACAACTATTGGAGATGTTCTAAATAACTTATTTTGTTCTAACGTGTGATTGGAACTGAGAGGGAGATTTATAACTTGATAATGGGCCAAGCCAATTTGGGCTGAAGTCTGGGTCTTTACTTTTTAAAATATTGGGAACACGCTGAATCGGAGTGGTAGCCCGGTTAAGTTGAGATAACTTTGGGATACTAGCCCGGTAGAGGGGTGTGCTCTGTTGAGTTAGATGGAGTTTGTCCTTAGGAGACTAGAACGAGGGGGACCTCCGTCATAACTGTTTAGCTTGGTCGGAGCCCTCGTTTAGGTTTGACCGAAAAGACCAGATAGGTGGCACGATCCTTAGGTGAGGGCACGGCACCGTGCTATGCATAGCTCGGTGGGATATGCTACGCGGCATGATAGGATTGTAGGGAGAAGATTCCACCATCCGCTCACGTCAATACCGTTTGGCGGTTTTGTCATTTGATGTTTGGCGGTATTTGCACCTACACGTGGAGGAATGTAAGAGGGGGAACATATTCACGCGTCAGAAGGAAGACAAACAGAGGGGAGCGCGTAGAAACTATATAAGCGGTGCTAAACCTCTATGCACAGGTCTGGAAAATCTTGTGATCAGAGCTCACCTACCATTTTGTCTCTTTCTTCTATCTCTTTTTCTCTTCCTCTCTAAGGGTGCTAACTTGACCGTTGGAGGAGTTTTTCGGCAGCACACCCGCCGAGTAACTCACCATTATTGTGTTCTCAGGTTATTCAAGGCAAAACGAAGCTTGGACATGAGGAGTAAAGACAGCGACGAATATTTCCTTCCCCTACAATTGATGTCGTCTGTGGAAAACTTTGACAGACAAAACCTTGTCCTCCAAGTTTTTCTTATCACCTTTCATGGCTCACAACGACAAAACGCCGTTGTCCGTCGTCAACGGCATCACCTTAGAGTCGGTCCGGAAGAGAGATGGCCCACCTGCCGTACTAGCCATGGCGGGCTTGGAGACTTCCTCTAGAGGGCTTTCCAGAGATGCACAAGATAAGTGTGCAAGGAGCACATACCACTCACAGAGTCCAGACGGGCATCGACGGCAAATAGAGTCACATGTTTAGTGCTTGGGCCATAAATTGAAAGACCAAGACGCCATTATTCGGAGGATGGCGGCAGAGATGGAGGCACTGAAACGGCAAGTTAAAGGGAAGGATGTTGCTAGAGTGGATAACCACAATGAGCGCACCCTATCTCGTCGCTCAGGCAGCCAGAGCCAATGACGAACCCCTTCCCTTTTCATCAACAAAAACTATGGGGTTGGTGACTCTGACCAACCAGAGGAGAAGTTTTGTACGTAAGATAGCAGTTATCGTCCCTCACGTCTCTTGACGACGTTGAGATACTCTTACTCTGCCTACTCAGAGAATTTGAGGGATGTCCTAGAAGGATGAGCACGCTGGCGAGAGGCACAAAGGGTGCCGGCATTGCAACGGCTGTCCCGTGGAGGTCGTGCCAGTGAAGAAGTCGTAATGCTGCCACCACATGCAACTGTGCATGTGCCTTTGGATAGAGATTTGGCGAGGCTAAGTGCTACCCCTTTTTCCCTCAAGATAGAAACCATACTGCTTCCTATAGGCTTCTACCAGCCTAAGTTTACACTCTACGACCGAAAAATTGATCCATATATGCACGTAAGCCACTTCCGGCAAGTCATGGCCAGCTACAGGCGAAATGACGCCCTTATATGCCTTATTTTCTCATCAAGTTTGGGTGAGTTGGGCCTGAAGCGGTTCGAGAGGCTGCCAGAGAAAAGTATCAAGAGGTGGCAACAGCTGGTCGAGGCGTTTCTGACCCGATTCAAAACCAATACCAAAACACCTAAGGAAGTCGACCACCTTCTCAACATCAAGACGGAACCGGACGACTCACTCAAGGCGTACAACGCCAAGTATTGGAAAACCTTCAATGAAATTCTCAATTGCCCGACCAACCTGGCAATCACCCAATACAAGCGCGATCTCTCGGTCGGACATAGATTGCGAGACTCGCTTACTATGAGTCAACCAACTACTATGGAGCTGTTAATGCAACTTATCAATGAGGACATCCGAATTGAATATGATGCGACCGTGGCTACCGTAAAGGCGAATCCGGTAACAGTGGACAAGAGGGTGATCGGAAAGATTCACGTGGTCGGATATGAGGCAAACTGCCCGAACAATCGCGAAAGAGAATCAACAATCGGGGTAAGGGTTGTTACAACGACCGAGCTAGTTACCCCCGCGATGCTGCAGAAGATGCAAAGAGAAAATTGAATGCCCGAACAAGTATCACCACGATTTTCAAGATCCCAATCTATTGTATCCTTAGTGAGATCCATGACGAGACATACGACTGGTTTCTGGCTAAGTTGGGCGATGTACAAATGGCCTTCAATCCGCGGTATCGCTGTACCTTTCATGATGAGCAAAGGCACCGTACTGAGGATTATTTGCCTCTGAAATAACATTTTGAGGAGTTAGTGGCTGCTGGTCACTTGGACCATTACATTGATGGAGGCGTCAAGGCAGTGTCCCACATTTAGATGCCACATAATGATGCACTGATGGTCACACTTCGCGTGAAGGATTTTGACATTTGGCACATTTTGATCGACCAGGGCAGCTCAGTTGAAATAATGTACTATGACGCCTTCAAATAGCTCAAGTTGAATGACAAAGACTTGGCTCCAATGACCTCACCACTGGTCGGCTTCAACTCACAGTCGGAGTGGCCAGCAAGAAATATCATCCTACCAGTCAAAGCTGGGTTGGTCGTCAAGCAAGTGGAGTTTTGGGTCCTGAAGGTGCCTTCAACATATAACTTGATCTTCGGCAGATGATGGCTTCATGTTATGCAAGCGGTGGCGTCGACTTACCACCAAGTCATGAGGTTCTCTTCCATCACTGGGATGATAGAAGAAGTTTGGGGGGATCAAGTCATGGCCAAGTAGTGTTTTATGGCCGTGAACGGAAGCTGAGCAGCCAAAGGTTTCGTACAAATGATCGAAGGACCGGAAGATCAAAGTGTCCTAGACGACGTAGATACTAGGGCCGAAGAGAAGGTTGTTGAAGACTTGATGGAGGTAAGGATCAATGAGAGCAATGGTCAATTTCTTGGTGGCAAATATCGAAGTGTTTACATGGATGCCTTACAACATGTTCGGCGTCGATCCAAGCTTCATTTGCCATCAACTCAATGTTTTTCCCAACGCCTGGCCGGTCATTCAAAGAACACGGAGATCGACGCTTCATCACACCGAGGTGGTGGCAGAAGAAATGAAGAACTTGCTTAAAGCACGGGCTATCTAGGAGGTGCATTACCCTCGATGGGTCTCTAACACGGTGGTTGTGCCAAAAAAAAAATGGGAAATGGCGAGTTTATGTGGATTATAAAACGGTCAACCAAGCTTGCCCTAAAGATAGTTTCCCATTGTCCGCACTGACCAATCAAGGACTTAACAACCGGCACAACCGCTCGGTTCTTGGACGCCTACTGCGACTACAACTAGATTGCCATACATGAGCCCAACTAAAAAATCACATCTTTCATGACCCTGAGAGGATTTTTCTCTTATAAAGTCATGCCCTTCGGGTTAAAGAATGCCGAAGTAACCTTTCAGAGGATGGTCATGAAGATGTTCACTCATTTGCTCGACCGAACGATGGAAGCCTATATCAACGACATGGTCGTGAAGAGCAAATGTGGGACCGACCATTTAGCCGACTTGGCAGAGATGTTTGCCATTCTCAAGCACAAGTTACGCCTAAACGCATCCAAATGCGCCTTTGGCATAGGGTCAGGGAAGTTCTTGGGCTTTTTAGTCACTAACCATGGGATTAAAACGGATCCCTCTCAAATCAAAGCATATAAGAATTGAAGCAATCCGACTCAACAAATGACATGCAACATCTTGCCGAAATGGCAACTGCGCTTAATCGATTTATCATACCGTTATCAAATCGTAAAATTTTTTTAGCCTTAAAGTCAAAGTTTTCATGGGACAACGAGTGTAATAGAGCGTTGGCCCGACTAAAGACGATCTATCTTCCGCTTCCACTCTTGGTCACGCAAACAAGGCGAGGAACTCTATCTTTATTTGGTCGCTTAACATGCTATCAAGAAGATTTGTTCGGGCAGAAAACATACAAAGATCCGCCAATCTTCTACATGAGCAAAACTTTGCTCCTCACGGTCAAGATACTTGCCACTTGAGAAACTAGCCTTGGCGTTGATGATGGCTTCAAAGAAGTTAGCGACATTTATGCACATATGATCGTAGTGCTAACCAAGTTTCCGCTGAAAGCTTTGTTTGAGCGAGCTAACTTCTCCGATCGAATCTTAAAGTGGCAATGAGTTGGGACACCGACATCAAGTTTCAACCCAGAACCGCCATCAAGGCCTAGGCATTGGCCGACTTTGTTGCAGAATTCTCAATTGGGACTCACTCGGTTTGCCTGGTGGACCTTACTGACACAACCGGGCTGAGGGAGGTAAGCACCGCAAATTGCCTGTACCAACTCCCACTCCGGACCATATCAACCCTTCTAACGAACCAAATATGGAAAGTGATATGAAAATTGCGTGCCCGAGCAGAGACCCATCAATTAAAACACAACCACGTCTTGGCAATGCGTTAAGCGATTTGGGAATAACAAGGCAACTTATTGGATCCAACATCGCATCGCCAGGAGGGAATGAAGGCATACAACTTGCAATCATCACCAGCGCGCTTGACGTGGAAATAGCCGAGCAACCGAGCAACTCAGAACACTTAAACCTCCAAAAGTTCCGAGACCCCGCAAAATGTTGGAAGCTTTTCATCGGCAAAATGTGGAAACTTTTCGTCGATGGGCGCTTTAAATAGACATGGAGCCAGGTTAGGCATAGTTTTGATCTCACCAGACGGACTGACCATTGAACATTCCATCACGCTTGGGTTTCCATCTTCAAACAATGAGGCTGAGTACGAAGCGTTGCTAGCCGGATTGAAAAGCGCACTCTAACTATAAGTATCCTAGCTAATGGTCTACTACAACTCCCAACTCGTTGTAACCCAAGTATCTGGAGATTATGAAGCCAAATATGACAGAATGGCCAAATGCCAAACTCTAGTGAGATAGCAGATCAAAAAGTTTCAAGCCATATGAGTTCAATAAATTGGCCGAGAAGACAATAGCCGGGTAGACGAGTTGGTCAATCTGGCTTCCATGGCCAACAAATCAACCTCCATCCCTCTCCTGGTTGAATACTTCCTAGACCTAGTATAGAAGAACCAGAGAAGACTAAAGTCCTTTGCGCCGAGCTAGGTCCTTCCTGGATGGACCCATCGTTCTTTTCCTGAAAGAAAGAATCTTGCCGATCGACAAAAAATAGGCACACAAAGTCTGGGTGAAATTTGAGCGATTTAGCTTTTCCTGCGGTGCTTTGTATAAAAATTCTTTCACAGGACCTTACTTGAAATGCGTCTATCCAAACAAAGTTGAAGCCTTTCTATTTGAAATCCACGAAGGAATGTATGGAAGCCATATTAGGGTAAGATCTCTGACCTACCGCACTATCTCGCAAGGATACTGGTGGCCGTGCATGCAGGCAGATGCACAGAAGTATGTGAGAAAGTGTGAGAAGTGTCAAAAGTTCGCCCATCAAATTCACTAGCCGACCAAAGAACTTTTTCCTCTCACAAATCCTTGGTTGTTTACAATGTGGGGACTTGACATAGTGAGACCACTTCCAACCGCACCGGGCAACAACAAGTTCTTTATAGCCGCGATGGATTACTTTACCAAATGGGTAAAAGCGGAGCCCCTATCAACCATCAAGGAGAAAGATGTGAAAAGATTCGTCATAGAATGTTATAACGCAGTTCGGAGTACCCAAAGCCTTAATATCCGACAACAACACCCAATTCGATGGAAAACTACTTAGAGGATTCTGTGAGATGCTGAAAATAGAGTTCTACAATTTAACACCGGCCTATCCGCAATCGAATGGCCAAGTCGAAGCATTGAATAAGACCATTCTAGATGGACTAAAAAAAAGGCTAGAGAAAGCCAAAGGCAAGTGGACCGAGGAACTTCCAAATGTCCTCTAGGCCTACCAAACAATGCCGAGACGCTCAATCGGGGAGTACCTTTCGCTTTGGCATATGGCATGGAGGCAGTCATTCCATTAGAGATTAGTATGCCCACCATCCGCAGTGAAAATTTTGAGCCAGATCTGAACGCCGAAACCATCGCCCTTGAATTAGACCTTGTTGAAGAACACAAAGAAAGGGCATTAGTCCACATCGTAACGTACCAGCACTGTCTAAGAAGTATAGCAAGACAGTTCACTCTAGACAATTCAAGGTTGGAGACTAGGTTTTCCGGAAGGTGATGGGCAACACTTTAGTACCAGGTGAAGGAAAGCTAGGGGCAAATTAGGAAGGACCATACAAGATAATCAGTTTGGCGGGTAAAAAGGCATACAGTCTAGAAGATTTAGGTGGCCAAGCCATACTTTGGCCATGAAACGCAGCCAATTTAAAATTGTACTATTTTTAATTTGAACTTTCAATGTAATTTTTGTGGAAGACAGACATTCCCTTCAATTTACTATCAAGGTAATCCTTTTGATCACCATGGTAATCTGTTTATGATATAAATGAATTATTGTACTTAAAAATTTTGTCATGATTGGTGGTTTGAACTGAATGAGGGGCAACCGTTTTCCAATCGAGGTGTTTTGCCCGACTAAAGGAGTTGATGACTTGTTCAACTCCAAGTTGTGGCCGAGGTGTTTTGTTTGGCTTAAGAAGTTGATGACTTGTTCAACTCCAAATTTGTGGCTGAGGTGTCTTACCCGGCCTAAGGAGTTAATGACTTATTCAACTCCAAGTTTTTAGCCGAGGTGTTTTGCCCGGCCTAAGGAGTAGATGACTTGTTCAACTCCAAGTTTAGCCGAGGTGTTTTGCCCGGCCTAAGGAGTTGATGACTTGTTCAACTCCAAGTTTCTAGCTGAGGTGTTTTGCCCGGCCTAAAGAGTAGATGACTTATTTAACACCAAGTTTTTAGCCAAAGAGTTTTGCCTAGTTAGAAGAATTGATGTTTTGTTCAACTTTGACTTATGGTCGAGATGTTTTGCCAAGTTAAATGAATGGATGTTTTGTTCAAGAATATTGCACAGTTATAAAGAAGGAAAATAATGTATTTGCAAGCAACAACAAAATTTTCATTCATTGAGCATTCAAGTACAAGAGAAGGGGCTAATAGCCCGGTTACAAAAAGTTCAAAAGAAAAATGAGAGAAAGTACAAGACTAAGCTAGGGGAGGGGGGAGAGATCAGCAAAGGCGTCTCCGGCTCCAGCATCGGCACTGGTTTCCGCCAAATCAACCACGGCGGCCGCTTCGTTGCGCTTTTTATGACTGGTCTCATCTCGATCACCTCCTTACTCGACCACTTCCTTGATTTTTTTCATGGTTTTTTCTTCAACCTCCTCTTATAACGAATTGAAGACGTCGTTAGCATAGGGCACCCTGTGAACCGGCAAGAAGACGAGAGGATGAGTGGAAAAGACCTTGCAATCAAATCCTTGGCCTAATTTTTCACAGCTTGCCTTCCAACCAGACTTAAAGGAGATGTCCTTGGTAGCTTTAACTTGTTTGGTATAGGTCTCCTCGGCTTCCTTGAAGTCAAGGTTATTGGCCTCGTCTATGTCTTTTTGCCTCGCTTTCTTTAACTCCTCCACCAAAGATGTATCACGCCCCTCTCCTACTCAAATTTCTACCAAGCTAGCCAAAAGCTCGGTATTGTCGGCGTTGGCAATTTCGAAGCCTTAGCTTCGCCAAGCTCTACGAGACGTTCTTGCCAGTGTTATTCAGTTTGGTCACTTTATGACACAAGTTAACAATGCGATCTATAACGAGGTGTTGTTTTTGGATAGCCTGCAACAAATCAAAGTAAAGTTAGCTCAAATAAGAAAGCAACCAAAGAAACACTTAGAAAATTTTCTTAAATTCTTACTCTACTCATAGATTTGACTGTGGACTTCACAAGCCGGGTGTCAGGTACATAGTCACTATTGGTTACGTCATTCGGCAGTAGCAACGCTTTTGAGAAATCAAAAGCCAAAAAGTGCTCCTTATCTCCCTTAACTGAAATATTAGATGGGGTCTCTTTACCCCAGTGCTTGAAGTCGGGCTTCTACGGAGGAGCCAACTCAACATCCTGCACCAACTGGTCCGTGCTTAACTTGGCCACAAGTTTGACAGATGGATCAGCCAAGCAGGCCCGCTTGTTAGCCTAACGTTGTTTAGCGTGAGGAGCAGCTGTGGAAGCTAAGGCAATCACAATCCTTGAACTCTAACCGGCAGTAGGTACAGGAGAAGGATTGCTTGGCAGTTCGGTTGAGGTGGCGATAATAAGATTCTTGATTCGGCTCTTCTTCGCCATTTCTTGTTCCTCAGTCAGTCTGATTAGGGGCACGTCTGGAAGTGTCGGATCTAGTGACAGAGAAGGCGCCTGAAGGAAGTCGGTAACCTTACTCTTGCGAGGAGCCGAATAGAGGTAGCTCGATACATAACTAAGGAGCTCGTGGCAATCTCGATACCAAAATCTTAGTGCGGCCTGATCGCTGCTTTGTTCGAATAGAGATAATTGGCTTGTAACTCTTCGATAGCTGCAAAAGAAAGGCAATTAGCTCCACACAATTAACAATGATAAAAGTTATTAATCAAGAAGCTCGGCTTACAAGAAGAATCGAAGTCCTTGTTGATGTACCAACTAGACACGCCACCGTTTCAGAATTGCCGTTCACCCAGAAAAAATCATCGTCATGCATGTCTTTGTCCGGCATGCCCATCACTAGTCGCTCTCTGTCCGGTCTTATTTTTAAGTAATAATTGTAGCCATCTTTCGTTCAACCAAGCGTGTATTAATGCAAGGTCTCGCCCAATCCTAATTGTAACCCTAGCCGATTGTTCAGCTCGGTTACTCCGTTTATGATCCTATAAGTGTTTATAGATATTTGTGTAGGAGCCAACTCGGTACGTCTCAAGAATTCGCACATTAAGGGCTGCACTAGGAAGTGCAACCCTCCATCGACTATACTTAGCACGGTAAAGGTATAGGACTCTAATCTTCCCCATGGGTTTATGCCCTTCTCATCGAGCTCCAAGTATACATCGGTGGGGACGTCATACTCCTTTCGAAACGCAGCCAGTGCCCCCGGTGTGCTTACAAAGAAGCAATAGCATCTCGTAAATGACCGGCTTGTTTAGCTCGGCAGAATCCAGTTGGCTAAGTTATGCACGGTGGCTGCTCGGTCATTAAGAGCCCTAGTGTTAGTGTGCCTGGTCCTCTAGGGTCTTCAGTTAAAAACCAAGTATAAGAGGTAGTGTGGTCACGCGTATGAGCTAGATTTTAGCTTTGTCATATCGTGCGCGCTTTGGAGCTCGACCTATTTGGTCTTTGCTCAATCGTGCAAGCAAGCCAGATATTAGCCTGGTCACACGATCGAGATACTAGGTAGCCCGATTTTCCGTCCACAATTCCATGAATAACAAATTTGCCTGGTCGACTAGTGTTTTCAGATCAAAAAGACGTTGTGAGCCCGGCCAAACCCAGATCCACACTTGTTCATCACAGGAGATGATGAATAGTGGAAAACTAGGGGCACGAGAGCTTTTGGACATAAAAAACGGTGCAAAACCCTAACCCTATTCAATTTTTGGTAGTATTTGGGTGTTATAAGTTTCCTTAAAGAATGGATGTAAGAGTTGAAATTCGAAAACACGAGGAAAACATGAAGAACAGACAAAGGGCAGAGGGATAAGAGAAAAAGCTTATGAGTTGGTGCACGAATTGAGGCTCCAATCTGCGGAATGCTTCGTAATGGGGACGACGAGACCAAATCCACCAGGAAAATGTTTCGACTTGGACAAGAAATGCAAGGAATAGGGCTCAGATATGTTGTTGTGCTAGTTCGTCAATGGCAGAGATAATGAACAATGGAAATGAGGGGTTGGATATGGGGGTGAAGTATATAGAATGAGAATGGGCACCAAAAATTTGAATCCAAAAAGACAATGTGGGACAGCTGGGATTGGCCATACGAGGCCAATGGGCAAGTGACACGTGTTTGTGACAAGACCGATGTCGGTTTTGAAAAGACAAGCTAAGCAGATCGTGCGGCAACCAAGCATACAACAAAACCAAGCGTAAAGAATGACATGGTTGGAGACTGCACAACGATTAGAAAGCGCGGGTACTAAGGCACTTAACTAAGCACATGATGGTCGGGCAAGAGAATGGGTCCGTCCAGAGAATATAATCCCGGTCGCCCTAGTACAACCAGAATAGGGACAATTAAGAGGAAGATTTATGACTTGACAATGGGTCGAGCCAATTTGGGCCGGAGTCTAGGTCTTTACTCGGTCAAATATTGGGAACACACTGAACCGAAGTGGTAGCCCGGTTAAGTTGAGATAACTTCGGGATACTTGCGTGGTAGAGGGGTGTGCTCTGCTGAGTTAGACGAAGTTTGTCCTCAGGAGACTAGACCGAGAGGGAGCTCGGTCATAACTATTTAGCTCGGTCGGAGCCCTCGTTCAGGTTCGCTCGAAAAGACAAAAGGTGGTACGGTCCTTAGGTGAGGGCATTGCACTGCACTATGCATAGCTTGGTAGGATATGCTACGCGAAGTGGCAGGACTACGGGAAAAAGATTTCGCCGTCCGTTCACGTCAATACCGTTTAGCGGTTTTTCCATTTGATATTTGGCGGTATTTTCACCTACACGTGGAGGAATGTGAGAGGAGAACATATCCACGCGTCAGAAGGAAGACAGACATAGAGGAGCGTACAGAAACTATATAAGCGGTGCTGAGCCTTCATGCACAGGTCTGGAAAATCTTGTGATCAGAGCTCACCTGCCATTTTGTCTCCTCTATTTCTCTCTTTTTCTCTTCCTCTCTAAGGGTGTTAACTTGACCATTAGAGGGATTTTCCGACAGCACACCCGTTGGGTAACTCACCGTTGTTGTGTTCTTAGGTTATTCGAGGAGAAGCGAAGCTTGGACACGAGGAGTACGGACAGTGACAAATATTTCCTCCCTGTATAGGAACATTCTATCACAATCTGGTTGACATCTAGCTCCCATATTCAACATTATGATTAATTCTAATATCAAATTACACGAATCTTTTTAAAATCAATGTTTGAGATTGTGCCTAAGTGAGGTAGCAACTAAATGGTACCAACCATCAAACAATGGGTCCAACTCTTCATTCAAATTACTGGGTCTAGCGACTGATGAGTATCGATTTGAGTTCAAACCCAACCAAAGTCTAACTATGGGCCTTGTTTGGAAAGTGGTTACTTTTTTAGTTTTTTTTTATTATTTGACTATTTTAGTAGGTTATTTTAATTTTTATGTTTGGGAAGTTGGGTTGAATTTTTTGATTGATTATTGTATTGAAAAATGTGTTTGAAATAATGTTTGAGACTAAAATGATAAATTTGTCCCTAACCTCACTTTTTCCAAAATTGGTCGAAATGGGCAAAATTGTCGTTTACTATCTGTGGGACAGCCTGCCAATGCGACAATGGTAGGCTGTCACTACACCGCTTACTGCAGAGTTGTTTTTTTATTTTTATTTTTAATATAAATTATTGGTTTAGGGTAGGTACTATTTGAGGCTATTTTATTTTTTTAGCATTTGAGACTATTTTAATCTTAAACTTGGGTTCCCAAACAAGGCGGCCTATGTTAATTATTAACTAACTCATGTCTGCCTAAAGGAAAAACAGGCCTTTTTTTATTTTTCTTTTATTTGGGGACAACCATTCATTTCTGATGGAATTTGATAAATAGGCCCATGCAAAAAATGATGATGACCCAAATTGCTAGTAGTCCACTACTGCTACATATATGACTACTTCTGAACTAATCGGCTCTTAAGCAATTATATATACATTATTAAAAAAATTATATCCAAAAAGTAATAACTATTTTTTTATTTATTTTGAATTTTATTCTCAAATCTGTACTGTTTGGCCAACATCTTGTCGTTAAGTAGTAATTACTAAACATATGTAGCTTGGAAAAAAAAAAAAGAAGAAAAAAAATCACATTACTTTGCTTGACGGATTCCTTTCGCGTGGCATTGGTGTTTTTTTTTTTTTTTTTTTTTTCTCTTCTATTTTTCAGTCAATTTTTGTTTATAGTTCGATTTTGAGTGAAACAATTCTAAAAATTTTTAAATAAAAATAAAAATAAAAATCACTAAAGCAAAAGCATTTGAAAAGCAGGCTAATTTATGACTACAGTTGAAAGATCCTACAGTTATTATTACAACACTAATAACAAAACTCCTTGTAAATTATTGTTAAAACCGAATTCATATGAACTAAGTAATTGACGAATTAAAATTTCTAAAAAAGACAAAATGGCAAAATTAACCCAAAATGTTAGAATCAACCCAAAATTCACCGGAGTCAATAGCAAACTAATGGGTCCTGGTCTACACACAATCACTCTATTTTAAAAAGATGTGTATTGAGAATTTGTATATATAATATTAAAAGTGTTGATCAATGGTTGTTATAGTAAATTTTAAGTAGGATATAATTGTCATTAATCTAATTTTTCATTAAGTGTGTTGACTGAGTTTATTAGGGTGGTGGAAATAGAATTTCCCTTGGTTTATATATATTAGCCTCCGTTTGGGAAGTGGGTTGGCTTTTTAACTTTTTTGGCTATTTTAGCCTGGGCTTAAAAGTTTGGTTTGGGAATGGCTTTTTGGCTTTTTGACTTTTTTGACTTTTTTTATGAGAGAGGAGTGTAATGATTATGGGTTGGATGTGATGTTTTGTTTTTTGTGGCTAAAAAAGCCTATTTTGTCTTTTGTGACTAAAATAGCCAAAAAACCTGGCTTTTTGGCTTCCCAAACGGCACCTTAATGATGTTGGGCTCATTTATTCAGGGCAATGATATAAAACTTTAAAATTAGAGATCTAATTTGAACTATATTGAATTGGCAACGAAAAAAAACAATACAAACACACACATCACATCAAGATAAACCTCACTATATTAGAGCTCTCATAAAACTCTCTTTTTAGTGTTGCAAATCATTTTTGATTTATTCACATGTTTATCCATAAAAACCTAACTCGATTTATCCAAACCAAACCCTCTAAAGCAGGCCATTTGTCATCGAACTAGCAGTGAAGGTATAGAGAGGGGGTCCAGCCCATCCCACAATATGGACAAATGGGGGGTTGCAAATCCTTGATCCAGAGTCCATGGAGGTCCGTTGGCAGCAATAAATTATTTATCAGGGGTCTATTTGCAAAGCAACATACTAAAGTAATTTGTCGAATTCACGAAAGCAACCATAATAATAATAGTCAGGATTTCCACTTCAATATATTTATACGTACAGTACCAATTGTCCCTTGATCGCCATGCAAAAAACAACTCAACCTCATTACTTTACACTCACTCCTGTCCTGTCCTGTCCAAGGTTGTCTTGTCTCATCAAAGTTTAGTGGTGTTCAATGAGCACCAGTGCCAACTGCATTCATTCCCATCCCAGCACCATTGAGAATGCATTAAAGTTGTGTTTGTTTGAAAATTAAGTTATAAGATTGGGTTATGTATCTTGTCCAATCTTAAATTACATGTTTAGGTGTAAAATTAAACTTTTAACTCGACAGTCCAACACGACTGCACATTTTCCGTGTGGTATAGGGGATTACTGACAGGGAAGGAATAAGATATAAAATGAAAGATTAATATTATGTTTGGAAACTTAGGACCAAAAAAAAAATAAAATGAATATTTAAGGTTATAAGAGAAAAGAAAATAAAAGAAATGATTGTAATTTTTCTTATTATTATTTGGATAAGTAAGAAATAAAAGAAAAGAAATGATTCTGATTTCTGTAATAAGAGAAAAAAAAAAAAAAAAAGAAACATTTTTATTTTGTATTATCAAAATAACATTTTGCTGGATATGAAAAGCCCTTAAAAATATGAGTGTCAATCATTTTATTTCTTTTATTTTTACAGGGACAAAATTGATATTATAAAAATACTAACCTATCACCTGTGCTATGCACGGGATAATTATAAATATTTATATTTGTTTTAGATTTTTTTAATATATAAATTATATTTTTTAAGATTTTTTTCTTATCACTAACCATAGTGTATGGGGAAAATTGGAAAGGGTATTACAATAACTATACACGAATTGTATCTATAATTATTTGTATAAGGGGATTTTAAATGCTGATCAAGGAATTTTGATTAAATCAATAATTGCAGGCATGTGGAAAGATATGTAGATTGAAAAAAAGTTAATAAATGCTAATTAAGATATTTTAACCAAATCAATAAATGCTGAGTTTTTTTTTATAAATAAAATATTCATATTGGGATATTGAAGCTTCCATAGGCCTTGAGAGTTAAAAACCTCATTTTCCTTAATATATAGTATAGATATAGATAGATATATCTTTTTATTTTTATTTTTATTTTTGTGTGGTTTCTATTCGGGTATTTTTTTTTTAAATTTATTTAAGATAGAGTTGTGGGTATCTTTTTTTATAAAATTTAATTTATCTGTGGTTTCCATTTGTTTTTAATTATTATTATTTAGGTAAGTTATGATGTGAGTTAGATATGTGATAGACATGTAAGTTTTATTGATTTAAAGTTTATTTAGATAAATTTTAAAGATTTTTTTTTTAATCTTTTAGTTTTTTTTGTTATGTTATAATATAATATATAAAATATATGTAGATATCTACAACTTTAATAGAAAATATTATCTGATTTTTTGGGGAAGAGAAAATGAATGCAAGTTTTAACATTTTTTTTTTGAAAATTTGTGAGAGAAATTAGGATGGAGAGATTATGAAATATTTTTGTTATTAAATAAATAAATCAGTCAATATTTTTTTTAATCTATTTTGTAAAATTAAAAATCAATAATTTTGAAAAATTGATTAGTTTGTTCCATTAAGTAATTTAAAATTTTGATAGATATACATAAAAAAAAAATACATAATTATATTATTAAATCACAATTCAAATTAGATGTTATATTTTTTTGAGATCTATAGCTAAATTTTTATCTTTTTTATTTTTTATTTTTGTGTGTAACCATAGTATATGGGAGAAATTGAAAAGGGTGTTGCAATAATTATGAGAGAAGTCAAAAGGGATTGTGGGTTGGGAAAAATCAATAAATACTGAGATTGGGTTGGGAGAAGTCAATAAATGCTGAGTTTTTTTTTTTAAATCAAAAAATTAAAAAATTAGGATTAGGAGATTGGAGCTCCTATCTAATTTTTGGGAAAAGAGAAAATGAATGCAAGTTTTAATATTTTTTTTTTGAAAATGTGTGAGAGAGATTAGGAGAGAGAGATTATGAAATATTTTTGTTATTAAATAAATAAATCAGTCAATAGTTTTTTTAATCTATTTTGTAAATTAAAAATCAATAATTTTGGAAAATTGATTAATTTGTCCCATTAAGTGATTTAAAATTTTGATAGATATACATAAAAAAAAAAACATAATTATATTATTAAATCATCAGTCAATAGTTTTTTTTAATCTATTTTGTAAATTAAAAATCAATAATTTTGAAAAATTGATTAATTTGTCTCATTAAGTGATTTGAAATTTTGATAGATATACATAAAAAAAAATACATAATTATATTATTAAATGATAATTCAAATTTAGATGTTATATCTTTTTGAGATTTATAGCTAAATTCTTATCTTTTTTATTTTTTATTTTTGTGTGTAACCATAGTTTATGGGAGAAATTGAAAAGGATGTTGCAATAATTATGAGAGAAGTGTAAAGGGATTGTGGGTTGGGAAAAGTCAATAAATGCTGAGATTGGGTTGGGAGAAGTCAATAAATGCTGAGGTTTTTTTTTTTAAATCAAAAAATTAGAAAATTAGGATTAGGAGATTGGAACTCTCACAGGCCTTATTAAAAACCCCCATTTTGCTTAATATATGGTATAGATAAGAATCTGTTAGTTTCTTTTCTCTCCCAATCTCTTCACTTTTGGAAAGATTGAAAATGAGGGTTATAAGAAAAATGAGTTTATCTCCGTTTCTCTTCATTTCTTCTCATTTCTCTCTATTAAAAGTTATCCAAATAAGTAAGAGAAATACATATCTCTCTATTTCTTTTATTTTCTCTCCAAATCACTCAATCCAAACATAAGGTTTGAATTATAAAGAATTATAGGACAAAAATATGAAATAGTAATTCTAAAAAAATAAGAGATACAATAAGATTTTACTGATTCCTCTTCATAATTCAGAACTTTTTTTTTTCAAAATTATTAGTGCCCACACTAATAGGGTCATGTAATTATGACATTAATTAAATTCATTAGAAACCATGGTTATGTTATGAGTGGTGAATTCACGGGTGGCTTTGCCGCCAAGTTATGTGCTCATGAGAGCTGCTTATGAATGCCATGCAGGCTGAAACTCCACGATCATCATTAATTTCTAAACCAATTTGGCCAATAATTCTCTTCAATGCACGTTTAATGATCAGCACAAAATCGTTGCAATTCGATGCATGTATATTCAAGATTTTATTCTTAAAAAAAAAAAAACGTATAAGTCGAGCAAATTATTCTTAATCATAAAATGTGATATACAATAATAAGATGTAATATTTGAAAAATAACACGATAGGAGCAACTCAATTGCAACATCTAGAGAGTTTGTGAGTTTTGCTTCCGTTGCCATTCTCAAATATAGAACAATTAGCCTCACTCGTGCTATGCACGGAATAATTATAAATATTTATATTTATTTTAATTTATTTTAATATATAAATTATATTTTTAAAGATTTTTTATAAAAATAATTTAACAATCTTATCACTAACCATAGTGTATGGGAGAAGTTAAGAAGGATACTACAATATCTATGCACGGTTGTATCTATAACTATTTGTATGAGGGGATTTTAAATGCTGATCAGGAAATTTTGACCAAATCAATAAATATAGACATGTCGATTGAAAAAAATTAATAAATGTTGATCAGGAAATTTTGACTAGATCAATAAATGCTGAGTTTTTTTTAAAATAAAAAATTTGGAAAATTAAGATTGGGATATTAGACCTCCCACAAGGCTTGGGGGTTAGAAACTCCATTTTTTCTTAATATATACTAGCATATCACCCGTGCTATATATGTACGGATTGTGTTTACAATTATCTATATATATGAATTGCGATTTTTAAATGTCTTCCTCTTTTCTTTTTCTTTTTTTTAAATGCCTTATTTTTTTCTTTTTTTATATTATATTAAAGTTTAATATTTTGATAATAATCATATGTGCTAGACTTTTTAAGGAATTAAATGTCTTTTTTTTTTTAATTGTATTATATTAAAGTTTAATATTTTGATAATAATCATATGTGTTAGACTTTTCAAGAATTTTTTTTTATGCTTGTTCTTAATGCATTAAAGTGTTATTATGAGGGATAATAATCATATGTGTTAAGACTTTTCAAGGAATTCATGTGTTGGATTTCAAAATTTTTTTTTTTATGCTTGTTCTTAATGCATTAAAGTGTTATTATGAGGGTAAGACTTGGGGATTGGGAGAAGTTAATAAATGCTAAGGTTTTTTTTTTTTCTTAAATCAAAAAATCAAGAAATTTAGATTGGGAGATTGGAACTCCCACAAGGCTTGGGGTTAAAAACCCCTTTTTACTTAATATATAACTACCCTATCACTCGTGGAATAATTATAGATATTTATATTTTTTTTAATTTTTTTTAATATATAAATTATGTTTTTAAAGATTTTTTATAAAAATAATTTAACAATCTTATCACTAACCATAGTGTACAGGAGAAATTAAAAAGGCTACTTTGATAATTATGCCAGTTGTAGGTGTATCTATAATTATTTGTATGATGAGATTTTAAATGCTAATCAGGGATTTTGACCAAATCAATAAATACAGGCATGTGGATTGGAAAAAGTTAATAAATGCTGAGGTTTTTTTTTTTTTTAAATAAAAAATTTAGAAAATTAAGATTGAGATATTGGAGCTCCCACAAGGTTTGGGGTTTAGAAATCCCTTTTTCCTTAATATATTTACAATCTATGCTATATATTAAGCAAAATGGGAGTTTTAACCCCAAAGCCTGTGGGAGCTTCAATATCCCAATCTGAATTTTCTAAATTTCTTATTAAAAAAAAAAAAAAAAAAAACTCAGCATTTATTGATTTGGTCAAAATCTCCTGATCAACATTTATTAACTTTTTTTAATCCATATGTCTTTTCACACGCCTGTATTTATTAATTTGGTCAAAATCCCTTGATTAACATTTAAAATCTCCTCATACAAATAATTATAGACACAATCCGTGTATAGTTATTGCAGTACCCTTTTCAACTTCTCCCATACACTATGGTTAGTAATAAGATTGTTAATTTTTTTTTATAAAAAATCTTAAAAATCATAATTTATATATTAAAAAAAATCTAAAACAAATATAAATATTTATAATTATCACGTGCATAGCACGGTATTATGATGTCTACGTGTATTCCACATGTAAAACATATATATATATGTTTTGGCCCATTAAATTGTAGTTTCCATTAATTAAAATTTTTGTTTTAGTTTAGCATTTATTAAATTCTCCAAAGTCTTTTTGACTTCTCCTATATACACATCCTTTTTATTTTTTTGATTTTTGACAAATATAAATATCTAAAACAAATATAAATATCTATATCTATCTATCTATTTATCTATACTTACTATATATTAAGCAAAATGGAATTTTTAACCTCCAAGGCCTGTGGGAGTTTCAATATCTCAATCTGAATTCTTTAAATTTTTTATTAAAAAAAAAAAACTCAACATTTATTGATTTGGTCAAAATCCACTGATCAGCATTTATTAACTTTTTTCAATTCACTTATCTTTCCACATGCCTGCATTTATGGATTTGGTCAAAATTTCCTAATCAACATTTAAAATCCCCTCATACAAATAATTATAGATACAATCCGTGTATAGTTACTGCAGTACCTTTTTCAACTTCTCTCATACACTATAGTTAGTGATAAGATTGTTAAATTATTTTTATAAAAAATCTTAAAAAACATAATTTATATATTAAAAAAATCTAAAACAAATATAAATAACTATAATTATCTCGTACATAGCACGTGTGACAGGCTAGTTATCAATATATGTGAATTGCGATTTTTAAATTTCTTTTTTTCCTTTTATATATTATATTAAAGATTAATATTTTGATAATAATCATATGTGTTAGACTTTTAAAGGAATTAAACGTCTTCTTTTTTTTATTATATTATATTAAAATTTAATATTTTGATAATAATAATATGTGTTGGACTTTTCAAGAAATTTTTTTTATACTTGTTCTTAATGTATTAAAGTGTTATTATGAGGGATAATAATCATATGTGGTGAATTGTGATTTTTAAATGTCTTTTTTTATTTTATTTTAAATGTCTCCTTTTTTTTCCTTTTTTATATTATATTAAAAATTGATATTTTGATAATAATCATATGTGTTGGACTTTTTAAGGAATTAAATGTCTTTTTTTTTTATTATATTATATTAAAATTTAATATTTTGATAATAATTATATGTGTTGGACTTTTCAATAAATTTTTTTTATACTTGTTCTTAATACATTAAAGTGTTATTATGAGGGATAATAATCATATGTGTTGGGACTTTTCAAGGAATTTATATATGTTCGATTTTAAAGAATTTTTTTTTATACTTGTTCTTAATGCATTAAAATGCTATTATGAGGGTAAGACTTGGGGGTTAGGAGAAGTTAATGAGGTTTTTTTTTTTTTTTTAAAAAAATCAAAAAATCAGAAAATTTAGATTGGGAGATTGGAGCTCCCACAAGGCTTGGGGTTAAAAACCCCCTTTTGCTTAATATATAACTAACCTATCACCCGTGCTATGCACGGGATAATTATAGATATTTATATTTGTTTTAGATTTTTTTTAATATATAAATTATTTTTTTAAAGATTTTTTATAAAAATAATTTAACAATCTTATTACTAACCATAGTGTATAGGAGAAGTTGAAAAAGGTATTACAGTACCTATACACGGATTGTATCTATAAATATTTGTATGAGGGGATTTTAAATGCTGATCAGGGGATTTTGACAAAATCAATAAATGCATGCATGTGAAAAAATATGTGGATTGAACAAAGTTAATAAATGTTGATCAGGGATAGATATTTATATTTGTTTTAGATTTTTTTAATATATAAATTATGTTTTTTAAGATTTTTTATAAAAAATAATTTAACAATCTTATCACTAATGATAGTGTATGGGAGAAGTTGAAAAAGGTACTGCAGTAACTATATGCGGATTGTATTTATAATTATTTGTATGGAGGATTTTAAAAGCTGATCAAGAGATTTTAACCAAATCAATAAATGCAGGCATATTGATTAAAAAAAGTTAATAAATGTTGATCAAAGGATTTTGACCAAATCAATAAATGTTGAGTTTTTTTTTTTTAAATAAAAAATTTAGAAAATTCAGATTGGGATATTGGAGCTCCTACAGGGCTTGGGGGTTAAAAACCTCCTTTTGCTTAATATATAGTATAGACTAGCCTATCACCCGTGCTATGCACGGAATAATTATAGATATTTATATTTGTTTTCATTTTTTTAATATATAAATTAAATATATAAATTAAATACATGAGGTTTAACTGAGGAGTTTGAAAGAATTTAATAAGTGTTTATTTATTTATTTAAGAGGCATTTACATAATAATTACATAATATATAAATTAAACACATGGGGTTTGACCAAGGAGTTTGAAAGAATTTAATAAGTGTTTATTTATTTATTTAAGAGGCATTTACACAACAATTACATGGGTCTCTTGGGGATGCAAAAAGTAAGGAAATTATGATTTCATTTATTGCGTTATTCATTTAATAAGTGTAATTATTATAAATTAAGTGTTTATTGTAAACAATAGTGTAATTATTACAATATTTGAATTTATTGTAATCAATAGTGTAATTATTACAATCTTTGAACCAATCACACCAATCACCAAGTCAATTTTTTTTTAAAAAAATATTAAAAAATCAAGAAATTTGGATTGGCATGTTGGAGGTTCCACAAGCCTTGGGTTTTAAAAGATCATTTTCCTTAATATATAGACTAGCCTATCACCCGTGCTATGCACGGGACAATTATAGATATTTATATTTGTTTTTATTTTTTTTAATATATAAATTAAATACATGGGGTTTGACCGAGGAGTTTGAAAGAATTTAATAAATGTTTATTTATTTATTTAAGAGGCATTTACACAATAATTACATGGGTCTCTTGGGGATGCAAAAAGTAAGGAAATTAGGATTTCATTTATTGCGTTATTCATTTAATAAGTGTAATTATTATAAATTAAGTGTTTATTGTAATCAATAGTGTAATTATTACAATCTTTGAACCAATTACCAATCACCAGGTCAATTTTTTTTTAAAAAAATATTAAAAAATCGGGAAATTAGGATTTTTTAATATATAAATTAAATACACGGGGTTTGACCGAAGAGTTTGAAAGAATTTAATAAGTGTTTATTTATTTATTTAAGAGGCATTTACACAATAATTACATAATATATAAATTAAATACATGGAGTTTGACCGAGGAGTTTGAAAGAATTTAATAAGTGTTTATTTATTTATTTAAGAGGCATTTACACAATAATTACATGGGTCTCTTGGAGATGCAAAAAGTAAAGAAATTAGGATTTCATTTATTGCGTTATTCATTTAATAAGTGTAATTATTATAAATTAAGTGTTTATTGTAATCAATAGTGTAATTATTACAATCTTTGAACCAATCACCAATCACCAAGTCAATTTTTTTTAAAAAAATATTAAAAAATCAGGAAATTAGGATTGACATGTTGGAGCTTCCACAAGCCTTGAGTTTTAAAAGACCCTTTTGCTTAATATATAGAAGATATTATTTTTTTTTATGAATTTGTATATTTTAACTTAAATAATAATGTATGAGTTTCACTCCTCCAAATCACTTTAAAAAATGATATATTTGTATGATTTTTAATTAAAAAATAATAAATAAAAAATTTCAGATAAAAAATATTCGTTAATAATTAACAGAGTCTAAGGGTTGTTTGGAAACAAATTTTTTTAGTGATTTGTTGATTTTTTATGGTGTCAATACCCGTGCTATGCACGGAATAATTATAGATATTTATATTTGTTTTCATTTTTTTTAATATATAAATTAAATGTATGGGATTTGACCGAGGAGTTTGAAAGAATTTAATAAGTGTTTATTTATTTATTTAAGAGGCATTTACACAATAATTACATAATATATAAATTAAATACATGGGGTTTGACCGAGGAGTTTGAAAGAATTTAATAAGTGTTTATTTATTTATTTAAGAGGCATTTACATAATAATTACATGGGTCTCTTGGAGATGCAAAAAGTAAGAAAATTAGGATTTCATTTATTGCGTTATTCATTTAATAAGTGTAATTATTATAAATTAAGTGTTTATTGTAATCAATAGTGTAATTATTACAATCTTTGAACCAATCACCAATCACCAGGTCAATTTTTTTTTTTAAAAATATTATAAAATCAGGAAATTAGGATTGACATGTTGGAGTTTCCACAAGCCTTAGGTTTTAAAAAACCCTTTTCCTTAATATATAGACTAGCCTATCACCTGTGCTATGTGCGGGATAATTATAGATATTTATATTTGTTTTCATTTTTTTTAATATATAAATTAAATACATGGGGTTTGACCGAGGAGTTTGAAAGAATTTAATAAGTGTTTATTTATTTATTTAAGAGGCATTTACACAATAATTACATGGGTCTCTTGGGGATGCAAAAAGTAAGGAAATTAGGATTTCATTTATTGCATTATTCATTTAATAAGTGTAATTATTATAAATTAAGTGTTTATTGTAATCAATAGTGTAATTATTACAATCTTTGAACCAATCACCAATCACCAAGTCAATTTTTTTTAAAAAAAAATTAAAAAATCAGGAAATTAAGATTTTTTAATATATAAATTAAATACATGGGGTTTGACGAGGAGTTAGAAAGAATTTAATAAGTGTTTATTTATTTATTTAAGAGGCATTTACACAATAATTACATAATATATAAATTAAATACATGAGGTTTGACCGAGGAGTTTGAAAGAATTTAATAAGTGTTTATTTATTTATTTAAGAGGCATTTACACAATAATTACATTGGTCTCTTGGAGATGCAAAAAGTAAGGAAATTAGGATTTCATTTATTGCGTTATTCATTTAATAAGTATAATTATTATAAATTAAGTGTTTATTGTAATCAATAGTGTAATTATTACAATCTTTGAACCAATCACCAATCACCAAGTCAATTTTTTTTAAAAAAAATATTAAAAAATCAGGAAATTAGGATTGACATATTGGAGCTTCCACAAGCCTTGGGTTTTAAAAGACCCTTTTGCTTAATATATAGACTAGCCTATCACCCGTGCTATGCACGGGATAATTATAAATATTTATATTTGTTTTCATTTTTTTTAATATATAAATTAAATACATGGGGTTTGACCGAGGAGTTTAAAAGAATTTAATAAGTGTTTATTTATTTATTTAAGAGACATTTACACAATAATTACATGGGTCTCTTGGGGATGCAAAAAGTAAGAAAATTAAGATTTCATTTATTGCGTTATTCATTTAATAAGTGTAATTATTATAAATTAAGTGTTTATTGTAATCAATAGTGTAATTATTACAATCTTTGAACCAATCACCAATCACCAAGTCAATTTGTTCAAAAAAAAAATATTAAAAAATCAGGAAATTAGGATTTTTTAATATATAAATTAAATACATGGGGTTTGACCAAAGAGTTTGAAAGAATTTAATAAGTGTTTATTTATTTATTTAAGAGACATTTACCCAATAATTACATAATATATAAATTAAATACATGGGGTTTGACCCAGAAATTTGAAAGAATTTAATAAGTGTTTATTTATTTATTTAAGAGGTATTTACACAATAATTACATGGGTCTCTTGGGGATGCAAAAAGTAAGGAAATTAGGATTTCATTTATTGCATTATTCATTTAATAAGTGTAATTATTATAAATTAAGTATTTATTGTAATCAATAGTGTAATTATTACAATCTTTGAACCAATCACCAATCACCAAATCAATTTTTTTTTTAAAAAATATTAAATCTTGGGGATGCAAAAAGTAAGAAAATTAGGATTTCATTTATTGCGTTATTCATTTAATAAGTGTAATTATTATAAATGAAGTGTTTATTGTAATCAATAGTGTAATTATTACAATCTTTGAATTTTTTTTAAAAAAAATATTTAAAAATCAGGAAATTAGAATTAACATGTTGGAGCTTCCACAAGCCTTGGGTTTTAAAAGACCCTTTTGCTTAATATATAGACTAGCCTATCACTCGTGCTATGCACGAGATAATTATAGATATTTTATATTTGTTTTAGATTTTTTTTAATATATAAATTATGTTTTTTAAGATTTTTTATAAAAATAATTTAACAATCTTATCACTAACCATAGTGTATGAGAGAAATTGAAAAGGATACTGCAGTAACTATACATGGATTGTATCTATAATTATTTATATGATGGAATTTTAAATGCTGATTAGGAAATTTTGACCAAATCAATAAATGCAAGCATGTGGAAAGACATGCTGATTGAAAAAATTTAATAAATGCTAATAAGGGGATTTTGACCAAATCAATAAATGTTTTTTTAAATAAAAAATAAAAAATTTAAAAAATTCAAATTGGAATATTGAATCTAAGCCTCCCATTTTGCTTAATATATAGTATAGATATAGATAATATAATGTATATATATATATATATATATATTATAAGATGAGAGAAATAAAATGCTATCTTATTATACTGGAGGAAATCTTATCAAAAAAATGTGTAAACATGAATGTCCTCCTATTTTATTGTGTTTACAATTATCTATATATGTGAATTGTGATTTTTAAATATATTTTTTTTAAATGGCTTCTTTTTTTTCCTTTTTTATATTATATTAAAGTTTAATATTTTGATAATAATCATATGTGTTGGACTTTTCAAGGAATTAAATGTCTTTTTTTTATTATATTATATTAAAGTTTAATATTTTGATAATAATCATATGTGTTGTGCTTTTCAAGAAATTTTTTTTATGTTTGTTCTTAATGCATTAAAGTGTTATTTGAGGGATAATAATAATATGTGTTGGGACTTTTCAAGGAATTCATATGTGTTGGATTTCAAAGAATTTTTTTTATGCTTATTCTTAATGCATTAAAGTGTTATTATGAGGGTAAGACTTGAGAATTGGGAGATGTTAATAAATGCTAAGATTTTTTTTTTAAGTCAAAAAATTAAGAAATTTAGATTGGGAGATTGGAGCTCCCATAAGATTTGGAGTTAAAAATTTTCTTTTACTTAATATATAACTAGCCTATCACCCGTGCTATGCACGGAATAATTATAGATATTTATATTTGTTTTAATTTTTTTTAATATATAAATTAAATACATGGGGTTTGACCGAGGAGTTTGAAAGAATTTAATAAGTGTTTTTTTTTTTTAAAAAAACAAAACAAAAAAATTAAGAGGAAAAAAAATTAAGAGGCATTTACACCATAATTACATGGGTCTCTTGGGGATGTAAAAAGTAAGGAAATTATGATTTCATTTATTGCGTTATATTTGTTTTAATTTTTTTTAATATATAAATTAAATACATGGGGTTTGACCGAGGAGTTTAAAAGAATTTAATAAGTGTTTATTCATTTTTTTTTCAAAAAACAAAACAAAAAAATTAAGAGGGAAAAAAATTAAGAGGCATTTACACCATAATTACATGGGTCTCTTGGGGATGCAAAAAGTAAGAAAATTAGGATTTCATTTATTGCGTGTCAATAGTGTAATTATTATAAACCAATCACCAATCACCAAATCAATTTTTTTTTTTTTAAATATTAAAAAATCAAGAAATTAGGATGGGCATGTTGGAGCTTCCACAAGCCTTGGGTTTTAAAAGACCCTTTTCCTTAATATATAGATATAAATATAGATAGATATATAGATATAGATATAGATATGGATATCAGAGGTGGCGTGGTAAAATATACAATAATGTTTTTGTCACGCTGCTATGTTAATTTTTATACATTTATTCTATTATATAATAAAGTGTTGAATTCACTTTGGCGCTATGCTCTGCCACTTTTTTCTTTTCTTTTCTTTTTTTTTTGAATTTTTAAATTCTCAAATTATCCCTGTGCGACTCAACTTAGTTTTAGATTTCAAATTTCAATATTTGATAATTTTTTTCAATGGTTCATTTTTTATTTATACTATTATATAAAACACACAACTCTTTATATAAAGCACACATGAATCAAAAAAGTATAAAGCACACAAGTCTCTATTATATGTTTGGTTAGAGTTTTTTGAATTAAGTTTTTTAAAAATTGAGTTTTTTAATTTTTGTATTTTTTTTGTTTTTAGTGAATATTTTTAAAATTTAAAAATTTTTTTTTTTACCTTTTTAAATACACATTACTTAGATGTATCCAAAAAGTAAAAAATTTGTAAAAAAATATTTTAAAAAATTAACAAATACATAAAAATACAAAAAATGTACTAAATTCTCTTCTTTTTTTTTCTTTTTTTTATATTTTTGATATTTAGTGAATTTTATAAAAAAAAATTCAAATTTTTTTTACTTTTTAGGTATATTTATGTTAGGTATATCTAAAAATTAAAAAAATTACTTAAAATATTAAAAAAAATCAGTAAAAACAAAAAGACACGAAAAATAAGAAAATAAAATTTTCTGAAAAGTATTTTTGAAAAATGATAACCAAGCAATTTCACACATTGAACCTACACATGGTAAATAGATTAATGATTCATTCATCAAATTTATTCATCTTGAATTTGTTTGAATAAAACTCTTCTCGAAAAGAGTCTCTGACGAGTTTTCAAAACAAAAAATTATGATTAAAAAGAATCTTATTTAAATGAATTCAGACTAAACAAATTTGATGATGTAACAGCAGTGTAGTCAATATAGGCACATGTTGGAACATCATATAAGGGCTTGTGGGGGATGAAAATCCCAACCTCCTCGTAACTCATGTCATGAATACCCTTTTGAAAGACACAACAACCATTGAGCTATCTGGTTAGCCCTCTATTCAACTTATTTCTTGGATATGAAATGCCATGTGGGCTCAAAATTTTCAATTTTAAAATGTATATATATTTTATCTTTTTGTATCCAATTTTTCACCCTTTTTTTTTTTTTTACCTGGGGCTAAATGTTTGTAGAAGAGAAATGTTAGGTATCATAAAAAAAAAATTATGAAAATAATCATAAAAATTTTGTGATCTTTAAATTACACTTAGAATAAAGCACCACATACTAATCAAGATAATTCAAAAATTATAAATCATTTTCATGAAAAAAAATTTATGATCCCTAATTTTTTTCTTCGTAGAATGTGGATGCAGAAGATGATGAAATTCAGCAAACAAAATAAAGCAACTTAATTAATGCCAGTATTTTTTTATTTTTTTGATAAATTAATTTTGCCAATTTCGGATAATATAAATTTTTACATCCATCTTTCAAAACAAGCTTGCAGCGTGAAGAAAAAATGGATCAAGTAAATAAAATTTCAGAGAGAGAGAAAGAAAGGAATGCCCTTGTTATATGTACAATAATTTCATTGCTTTTAAAAAGTTGGAAACTATAATGTACCAAAAAAGAAAGAATAAAAAGAAAAAAGTCAAAAAAATAACAGAATATCTCCAATAGAAGACAAGTAACTTTCGACCTTTTTACATCAAAGCTCAGACATGAAAATCTAAAATATAATACCTAAACCGAGTAAAGAAAACAAATCATTAACAGCAATTAGCACAAAACAAAAAAAGCAGAAGTCAATCCCCACTGTAGTCCTTTTTTTCTTCTTCTTCTTCTTCTTCTTCTTCTTCTTTGAGGTTTACATTACATGGGTAAGCAAACAAGCTATAAACATGGTGGTCGAGGACAAATTATGATAATATTCGGATCAAACAAGTAATTTTTTTATTTTATTTTTAAATTTAAAACTATAAGTATGGTTTGCTTGAAACCCTTTGGTATGAGATGTATTACATCATGAGCCAGAAGAAGACTGCCGCACCGAACAAGCCACCACTTGTGCCCATTGTCTCAACCTTGTCTTCACCGTCTGGGGATTATCACCTTCAATTTTCCCGAGAAACAAACAACGAACAAAAAAACAAAACATAGGTTTTATCAAGATCAATTAATTGACTGAAAAAATAAAACGTTTGAATTTTGAAAAGAGGGAGGAAAGGAAAGTACCGGGGCCAAATATGGTGTGGGGGCTACCCACGGAAGACGGTGAGTCACACTCAGACGCTGTCGACGAAAACAACGACGAAGATGACTTGGAAACGCTGTCGTAGTACTGTTTATTAACGGCGTAGAAGAGACCCAAAGCGGGCAGAGTATCCGACAAGCGTTGATCCATGTCGGGCGAATCAAACCCGAATCCGAGTTCGATGCAAGCTTTGAGCTCGTCGAGGTCCTCGTCGGTGACGCTCTTGCTCCGCCGTCTGCGGCGGCCGTGGTTGCCTTTACGCCGCTGCCATGCCTCGTCGCGGTATCCATCGGGAGACCACGACTTCTGTTTGAAGAGCGGCGAAGGAGGGGGCGGCGGCAGCGGCAGCGGCGCCGGTAGTGGAGGGGCGGTGGTGGAGGTGAGATGTGACATGGGCACCAACGGGACGCCTTCTTCGTCAACCCATACGGCGGTGCTGAGCGGAGGACGGCGGAGCCCGGGGGTTGATTGGGGTAGCTCTTCTATGGCTTTGGGGGTTGTTTGGTTTGGTTTGGTTTGGTTTGGTTATGTTTTTTTTGTGTAGTAGTAGGGGTCGTGTTTGGTTTTGATAGAGAGAGATAGAGGGAGGGGTTATAAGGAAGGTGTGGAAGGGTGGAGGTGCGTGGGTCCAGAGAAGCAAGGATTGGTTGGGTCCGGGTCATCATGACCTGTCCACTCCTTTTCTAAACGTTTCCCCATTTATTTTCTTCTAATCTTCGAAAAGGGTGGGATTGCTACGCTATTATTCTTCTTCTTTCGTTATTATTATTATTGTTTTTTTGGGCGGACCGTTATGTGAGATGGGATTTATTTGATAATTATAAATTTAAAATATTATTTACTCAAATTTTTAAATAAATAATAATTTTTTTTAACAAGTTGAAATCATTCATTACCGTGTAACTTGTAAATAATTAATTTTTTTAAGTTATTTAAATTATTTGTATTTTATAAATTATATTTAGAAACTTTATTAAGGAGTTGCTTGGGTTTGCTTATATAGTGTATTTTTAAATTTTTTATGAATATATATGTAGCAAGATAGAGATGTAATGTCATCTAAATAAGTATATCTATTTAGATTATCCCAAAACAATATTTTAACATAGATTCTTAAATCAAAAAACTAATTTGTGTGTTTTGTTTCGGTTTTTTGGAAATTCAAATTTTTTTATTTTTTATGTTTTTTTATTTTTTTAGTGAATTTTTTTAAAATTTTAAGTATTTTTTACTTTTTTTGTATACACATTACTTAGATGTATCTGAATAATAAAATATTCGTGAAAAAATATTTTAAAAGATTAATAAATATACAAAAATACAAAAATGTACTGAATTTTTTTTTTTTTTTTTGGTGTTTGGTGAATTTTTTAAAGATTTTTTTCACACATAGTATATTTTTAAAATGTATTTATATTATGTGTGTCTAAAAATTAAAAAGAATTGCTTAAAATATTAAAAAAATACAAAAATAAAAAGTAAGGTTGTGTTTGGTTTAGGTGTAGAATCAAAATCCCACCCTCTTATTTCAATGTTGTGTTTGGATATAATTTTTAAAAATTAATTTCACACCCACATTTGAAAATTCTTTTCATAACATATTTGGTAGAGTGAGTTTTTGAATTTTAAAATTGGGTCTACCCAGTCGTCCGCGCAGACATCCTCCCAGATGTCCGACTCGTTGACCAGAATAGTATTTTTTTTTTTTTTTTTGCAATTGCTACCTATTATTTAAAAAAAAAATTTATACTTGTTTTAATATGTTTAAAATATATAAATTATTATTTTTAGACCAAAATGACAAATTATTTGACTATTTATTTAAAATTAACCAAAAAAAATTAAATAAAAATTAATTTGTCACAGTAATTTTTTTAAAAATTAAAAAAAAAACATTTTAAAACAAAAAATTCCAATTAAATATACAATATGACATTGGTGGGCCCACAAAAGGTTTTGGTCCACCACTTAGAGCCCAATTCACAGTTCAAATACTAAAACCTAACACCCTTGAGAACCCAATGTTGAACCAGGAACCAATGGTATCTAAACGCGTGCCAAGTAGGGAACCAGCCACGTAAGCAGACAAAGATTCTGCAGAGTTATTGCACCACATATCAGCCATTAATAAGGCTCTCACCGCATTAAACACGACAACCCCCTCACGTCGAAACAGGCAGCCTCACCGTGAACAATGCAAGCTAAAGTATAGACTTTCGGCCAACACCACAAGTTGGAGTGGACAAGAAAATGATGGATAAAGGATATAAGGAGGCTTCCAAGACACATCAAAAAGTTAAGTTCTCTATTCTTATTCTCTCCCTCTCTTAAACTTGATCGTCGGAGGGTCCACTGGGGGACTTCCGTTCCCCGTTAGGCATTTTTGCAGGCACACCGTGACTAGTGAAAGGTGTAGGAAGCGTAAGTCTACCCATCTCGCCCTCTCTTGGATCAGTAACATTATCACAATCCAAAGTAATTTTAAAGTACTAGTTTAATATTTTTTTAACAAAAAAATAATATATATATTTTAATATTTTAAATAAAAAAATAAATTTTCAATAATTATTTTTTTGAATTGAATTTTGAAAAGAGTTTGGTTATGAATTTTGAATAGAATTTTTAAAAGTGTTTTGAGTTATGTATTTGGTTATGAGTTATAAATTTTTAAATTAAGTTTTAAAAACTATTTTTAAAACTCATAACCAATCATAACCAAACAATTTTTCTTAATTCAAAACTCTTTTCAATACTCTTAACTAAACAAATTTTTTCTTTTTAAATCATGATTTAACAACTCACAAATTTAAAATCCAACTCCATTATCAAATCATGATTTTAAAACCAAACCAGACGCTACCTAAATTTTTTTAAAAAGTGTTTTATGGAGACCAAAACCAAACAAGCTCAATAATTTGCACTAAAGAAAAAAAAATTGACAAATGAGGTTGCACTCAAGTGGATCTCCCATACTTTTCTCTTTTACAATCGGCTTCAAAGCTAAGGAAAATGTTGCTTGATGGAGTTAATATTTTAAAATTAAAAATTATACTGTTGACAATGAATACAAATTTTTTTAGACACTAAATTCATTTGCAAATTTAGTTATAATGTTAAAAAATTAAAATTAAAATTATTTCTACTTTTATATTGGGGTGATGGTTTGGTAATAATGTCGTGTAATGATAATAATGGTAGCAAGTGCTGGTTGGGTTGTGACAAGGTATAAGCGATTGAAGGTGGTGTTAAGATAGTGGTTTGTGATAGGAGAGAGGATGAACTGGCGGTAGCAACAAATATGGAGGAGATTGTGTGCCGATGAGATAAATTGGGACAACAATAAGTAGTGCTTGTAATGGTAAGCGATGGTGGATTAAAGGCATAGTAGTAATTATTGTGTTTTAATTTGAGGTGTATTATAGATTTGTTTTTATGAATCAAACCGTGCATTTTGTAGGGTTTGTTCAGTACTTCATGCCTATCAAAAATCATATTAATCGGATATCAATAACTATATGATCGAATTGTATATTTTTTATGCTATTTCTTAAAAGAAAAACTTATTGTTTATTTTTTTGATTATCGATTATATAGTTATTGATATCCGATTAATATGATTTTTGATACGCATGAAGTACTCAATAAATCTTACAAAATAAACGATTTGAATCATAAAAATAAATTCATAATATATCTCAAATTAAGACATAACAATTATTATTGTACCTTTATCACAACAGTGGCCTTAATGGTGGTGCGATGGTTAATGGTTGGTAGGGTGAAGTGTTGATGGGATACTAACAGTGTCAATATATAAACAAAAGATTTTGGGAATAAATTTTTTTTTTTTACTAAAATAGTTAATAAAAATAAAATTATATTAAAATAGTCAATAAGATAAAATGTCACATTTTACATATTAATAAATTATTTTTTATCTCACAATCGTCTATTCAATTATAAAAAAATTCATAAATCATTTAAAACACAACTTTTTCTCGATTCATAAAATAATCAAAAAATAAAAAAATCAACGAAAATAATCAAGTTTTCAAACGAGAGAAACTAAAAAAAGCTAAAATAAGTTAAGAGTAAAAAAGAAAAAAAAAAGAAAAGAAGAAGGTGATTTTCATTGCCAAGTCAAATATGAAATGAGGGTGTTTGGTTTTTCAGGAATAATATGTTATTGTTGAAAACACACTAGGGTAAAATTAAGATAGCGTTTGGTTGTGTTTTATAAATATGATTTGAGAGTATGAGTTATATTTTGAATTTGTAGGATTTGAAATTATGATTTGAGTGTAGAAAATTTGTTTGGTAAAGAGTTTTGAAAAGAGTTTTGATTTGAATAGGAAATTGTTGATGTGACATTTGATATTTGATACAAAAATTTATAACTCATAACTAAACAAAGAACTCAAAATTATTTTAAAGCACATAAAATTTTTTAAAAATTTCAAAAAATATTTTTTTCGATTATATAAAAATTAACATATCAATTGCAAAAAAAATAAAAAAATAAAGGGGGATGCACCAATAAATCCCAAATTAATAACTTATACACTGTTTAGTCCTAAAAATTTTGTTATAGACTGAAAGGTCCCATTACAATGTTTCAAACATCAGATTAATGTTTCGAACATTAGATTTCGAACATCAGATTAATGTTTCAAACATTAGATTTCAAACATCAGATTAATGTTTCGAACATTAGATTGATGTGTAAATGGGACTAAATGGAGCATAAGAAAACTTTTAGGACTAAATGGTTCAACTTTTCAGAAACTAGGACTTATGGGTAAATTTTTCAAAAATAAATCACTATTTCGGTCAACCAGTTGGTCAACTAGCCGGACGACCGGCCGGACGTCTCTGAAAAACGCGGGCTGAAAAAGTGGCTGAGACAGAGCTCTCCGCAGAGCTTTCAAAACGTGATTCTAACATACTAAACAAACATCATATTTAAACTCTGGTGTAGAAAACTAGTTTGAAAACATAAACAAACAGAGCCAATATTTTTTATGCTAATGTCGGTAATTTTTGTTTAGTTAATAAACAATTGATTGATTGAGGAGAAGTTGTTCGGTAATATTTGTTTAATGAGAGACTTATTTATAAGTCATTTTTCAGATATTTATGGTAGATTAAGTCCTATGTAATTTCTTATAGAGTCTCAAGTCCTATGTAGATAGGAATGTATTTCACAAGATCCTACATAAACATAACGTGACGTAACACTTACAAAAACGTAACGTGACGTGACACCTACATAAACGTAACGTAACGTGACACTTACGGAAGCGTAACGTCACATAACATGTCACGTTACGTTTCACAAACTTAATGAGTTTTTATTTTTTAAAAATTGAATGTGAAAATGTTGGTGGTTTATGTTGGTGTTACGTTACATTTCATATAAATATGGTCTACGGTAACATTCAATTTCCTGTATAAGAAATTGAATGTTGCCATAGATCATTGGTGTCACGTTACGTGTATGTAGGTGCCACGTTACGTTACGTTTATATAAATATGATCTATGGTAACATTTAATTTTCTATATAGGAAATTAAATGTTGTCATAGATCATAGGTATCACGTTAGGTTTATGTAAGTGTTATGTTACGTTACGTTTATGTAGATATGATCTATGATAACATGCAATTTTCTATAGGTGTCACGTTACGTTTATGTAGGTGTCACGTTACGTTACATTTATATAAATATGATCTATAGTAACATTCAATTTCCTATATATGATTTTATTATTATTTATGATATTAACAACTAATATTGAGGGTAAATGTGTCAACAAACTTCCCACAAGATTTATGGGAATATAAGTTTTTTAGTAGGACCATATGTAGCACAAGTCTCCCTAATAAGACTTACAAATAATTTTTTCTTGTTAATTGTCTCAAAAAGATGATAAATCTTACTATTTTAATCAATAAAAATAAAATTAAAACACCATGTACCCTGAAACAAAAAGATAATTTTCCTTGACCGAGGGGAGTTTTTGTTATTTTAAAATTCAAAGCATGTCAGTGATATTTTTTAAAATGATAAACAATCAATAAGTCTTAATAGTTGGATTTAATTCTCATCAATTTTTATTGAAAATAAATATTGGTAAAATTATTGCTAAAAAAAAAATTTTGTGACAAATTTTTTATATATGTCGCTAAAAATTAACAATTAGTAATTTTTTTTGTCATGATTTTTATAAATTGTTGCTAAAACTTACAATTAGTGACTTTTTTTATAACAAATTTTTTTCATAGAACTTATTAGACAATAAATTCACTTATTAAGATCTACATATAAGTACCCCTATTTTAAATGATGTCAAGTGGAGCTACTATACTTTTCTCTTTTAAAATCGGCTTCAAAATTAAGGAAAATGTTACTTGATGGAAATAATATTTTAAAATTAAAAATTAAATTAAAAATGAATACAATTTCTTTTAATATTAAATTAATTTGCAAATTTAATTACAATGTTAAAAAATTAAAATTATTTATACATTTATATTTTGGTGATGATTTGAATAATGTGATGGTGCCATGATAATAGTAAGTGGTGGTTGGATTGTGATAAGGTAGAGGTGGATGAAGGTAGTGTTAAGATAGTGGTTGGTGATAGGAGGGAGTGATAGTGCGATGACAATAGTAAGTGGTGGGTGGATTGTGATAAGGTACAGGTGGATGAAGGTGGTGATGAGGTAGTAGTTGGTTATAGGAGGGAGGACTACGTGGGGAATATGAAATGACTGTAGCAACAAACATGGAGGAGATTGTGTGGAAATAACATAATTGCAACAATAACAATGGTGCTAGTAGTGATGAGCCATGGTGGTGTTATGGTTAATGGTAGGGTGAAGTGATGGTAGCTAGGAATGGCAATGGATAGAGTATGAATCGAGGGTCTTACGCCTACTCTTGACCTTCCCCTCCTCTCATGGAACTCTCCTCCCACCCCCACTAAATTCACAAATATAACCCTTACCCTTGTCCCTACTTGAATGGCAACACAATAAGAAATTTAACAATAATATTAAAATTTAATAATTAAAACTATAAAATGCTATTTATAATTAAAAAATATATTATATATTCTATACATTGAAATTATATTATATATATATATAACATAATAAAAACTCAATAAATATTATATATGTATTTTATAAAAAATTAATAATATATTATACACATATTACATAAACATATAATATTATTATTTATTTATTATTATATTTGTTGGTTGGATAGGATTTGGATAAAAAAATATTTTTTCCGAACCCGGACCGTATCGAATCGAATTTTTAAAAAAATTTCTCAAATCCAACCCGACTCTACCCATCCTATTAGAATTGGGGGAGTAAAGGATCTGGTGAATTGGGACATCTTATCATCCCTAATAATAGTAGTAATTATATTAAAAGCAAATTATACCAATGATTTTTATAGTTTGAAACTTGTGTCACTTAGATTCTTAACTTTTTAATTGTGATATATTTGACCCTGAATTTTGAATCTTGTTTCAAATAAGAACAATTGAAAATATCATTGCTTAATTTTAAGGGCAAAATTACCAATTTGATAAAAATATAAATTAATTTGATAAAAATAAATGTCAAAAACATATTTTTGAATTTTTCAAGATTATTTCTATCCGCTAAAGATAAAATTATGTAAAATTGACAAATCTTTAAAATATTTATTTATTTATTTATTTTACCAAATTAATTTTTATTATGTATTTGGATAATGATCATGTAATGTGTGGTTATTTTTATTTTCATTAAATTAGTTTTTATTTTTCCAAAAAGTCAAATATGGAGACAATTTTGATATCATTATTAAAGCAATCCATTAAATCAAAAAAAATCTAAAACTAAAAACATTTCATATATTAAATATATCGATTACACATTAAAATTCTAACAACTATTTATTACATGATCATTATCTAAACATATAATAAAAATTAATTTGGTAAATAAATAAATGTCTAAAAGATTTATCAAATTTTCATAATTTTATCTTTGGTGAGTAGAATTAAAATTTAAAAATATTTTTTGATATTTATTTTTGTCAAATTAGTTTATATTTTATCAAATTGATGATTTTGCCCTTGAAATTAAGCAATGATATCTTTAATTGTTCTTATTTGAAACAAAATTTAAAATTTAAGATCAAATATGATACAATTAAAAAGTCAAAGACTAAATTAACATAAATCTCAAATTATAGAAACTATTAATGTAATTAGGAATAGCCTGTTATTGTTGAAAATACCTTTAATAAGGGCAAAATTATTTTATGCTAAGGTCAGTAAAGCTCCGTTTGGGATGTTCATTTGACTTAAAATAGTCATATAAGATAAAATAAGTTATTTTAATTAAATAGGATAAAATATTACATTCAATTCATAATTATTTTACTTTTTTCTCATAAAAATTAAAAAAAATTAAAAAATCTATCCCAAACAAAATTTTATAATCTCAAATTAAAATAATCAAAAAAATCAATTCACATCTTAAACGACCCTAAAATTCATTTAGTCAATAAACAATGGATTGACTAAGAGGAGCTTTTGTTATTTTAAAATTCAGAGTGAGAGATGTCAGTGATATTTTAAATAATAAAGAGGGTTATTGATATAATTTTAAAACAGTAGAGTGCATTTCAATATAATTTACTTTTCAGTAATGTTAGACATTTTAAAAATTTTATTAAAATTTTTATTTGATGTTTCATATAAGTGCGAAATGTACGGCAATCTTCACTGTATTTAAATAAATTAAATTCTATTGTGTACTAAACTACAATCAGAATTTAAAGAAATAAAGAAAATGAGAGAAAATTGTTTGATTACAAAAATCAAACTCAAAATAAAAATAAAATAAAACAAATAAAAAACAGATTTTATTTTGTTACAAAAACAAAATTAAAATCTGATTTTAATAAACAAATAAAGAAAACAGAAAAATAATTTAATCAACTTACTTGGTTAAATACTTGGAATAACTTTCTGATCAAGTCCAGTGTTGAACACTGTGTCCTTAAGACAGATTCGTCCTCTCCAAGGTGCTTTCAGAACTTGGACGTCTATCTCCCAGGATGAAATGATCATATCAACAATTAAATGCAGCACTACAATTTAATTGTTCGTCGAACACACTAAGTGTTTACACTCTTTCTTTCAGAAATAAAATGCAGCAATATGGCAGAGATATAAAGCAGAGATGGAATACGAAAATTGGTGTTAAAAATCCAAATGGGAGGCTGGTCTATATATAGATGTATTGGTGACTTTTGGTTTTGAATTGAGCAGTATGAAACACGTTGGTTTTGAACTTTGAACTGTTAATTCCTTCAAGCAAGATAGCAAACGGAAGGGCCCCAGGACCCAGGACGGACGGCAAGGCACAGGCAGTGTGTGGTGATTTTTGAGTCCAATGGGTCTAGCCCATTTTGCCCATAACCTCTCCCTCTAAAACACTTGGGTACCCCTTGGGGCACACCCCAAGTACCAAACCCAAGCCTTATAAACCCTTTCAAAACCTCCCATCAAATCAATGTGGGACAAGCCTTATTCAAACCATAAGGAATTTCCACAAAAACTCCATTTCCATGGAGCACACTTTGGCTTCAATTTCCCATTCACTCGGTAATGGTTTTGAGCAACCAAATATACCACGTGAATCACAACGCGGCATAGAACGCGTTACCACTTTGACCCGCGTAAATCGACGCACGGGGCCCACCTAAAAATTAGACCAAACTTAGGATAAAATTCTAGTTAATTTATAACCATTTCCAACACGAAATTCATATGGAACTCACTTGGTATGAATTTCACATCCATATAAAATATTTAGTAAAAAAAATTGATAAAACTTTTAAAATTTCTAATATTTTTCTAACTAATGTAATAACCCATAATTTAATAACTCATAATGATACCAACACTAACTAATGTATAAATAAATGGGCCTGGCTTCCCTCCAGTCTTAAATCGGACTAGAGAGTGTTGTTGGATCCGTGGAAGCCCATCACGGGTCCCACTATGATAATTCGAACTGTTGAATATATAGAAATCGTCGAGTACTATATACCTGTAAAAAATCACATTAATCGGATATCGATAGCTACGTGATAAAATCAGTTTTGTATAAAAAAAAATGGACGGTGAAAAAATAAACGGTTGACAAAAAATTGATCCGATGAGATAGTTATCGATATCCAATCAACGTGATATTTTACAAGTATATAGTTCTCGACAAGTTCTACACATTGAACAGTTGAGATTATAAAAAAGGGACTCGTTGTGGGCCTCCACGGGTCCAATAGCACCCTCTAGTTTAATTTGGGACTAGAGGGAAGCCATTGCCTAAATAAATATACTAACTTTTGTTATAAAAATATATATATATATATATATATATTAACAAGATTCAATATTAAGGGATTGTTTGGCATCTCCAATATTAGTATATATATATATTTTTTAAAAAAGTCTTTTTAACTTTTTAAAATTATATTAACTTTTAAATTTTTTTTACACATTTTACGTGAAAAATTATAAAATGCACTTATTTAATCATTCCAAATAACTCATAAGTGAGTCACACATCAAATGGTGGATCCCACATGTCTTGTGTTTTAATTTTTTTAATGTATAAATGTTTATTGGTATATTAGTCAATTGTTTTATTATTATTTTTCTAAAAACTCTATATTTATTGTTTTAAACAAAATTAAGACGTATTATTTTAATTTTACAATTATGTCCACAATAATATAAAAGTCATGTGCTAATTTTTAATAAGTGCTGCTATTAACACTTACCTTAATTATTTGAATCTGTCATTTTTTTTAATAATTTTTACCTAAATTCTAAATTTTAATAAGATTTATTTGAACACCTATGACAACCCTCACCTCTGATTAGTGTTAAATTGTGATTTAGCATGATAAGTAATTGATTAAGATGAAATCCTAAATTGATTGTATAAGTGTGTTGTTTTAATTGCATTTCTATCTATTTGTCATTGAATGATCTGTTCATGTTTTAATTTTGGACTGCGAATTGAAGCCTTATCGGCAACCGATTCAGAAATTGATTAGTGTTATATGCTAATTAGGATTTATGGGATTTTATGGTAGGTTTAATCAAAATTTAATTTGGAATAATTAAATTAAAATTATTAATGTTAAATTAATTGAGCCTAGTTATTTACAAGTGTGCCATTGAGTGGATTTATACAATTGTTGAGACACCACTCTTCTTCATTTCATCTTCTTGACCCAAAAACCGTGAGAGAGAGGGAGACTAGGGAAAATTGAATTCATCTAGAGATTGGCTTGGAAAATTAGAGGAATTGAAGAGGACTTGTAAAATTGGGCTACCATACTTGGAACAAGACTTAAGGTAGGAAATTCATTCTCTTAATTATGGATTTAAGTTATTACATGCATTGTTCATGAAAGTTCCATTGAAATTATGTTCAATTGGTGAATAGAGTCAAAAATTAATTTAACGTGTTGTTTTGGGAGTGAATTCATAGAGTTTTGAAGTTATTTTCCATGAAATTCTTTCATACATGTCTAGCTAATGGTTGTGTTCTTAGAATTCATCATGTTCTTGAGAAGAATGGCTCATTTGATCATGTATTAGAAGCTTTGAATTCAAATAAACACATGCATGGCATAGTTACATTATGTTCTTAAAGTTTGGGTTGAATTTGTGTTCAACTGGCATACTTTTAGGCTTTGATTTTATAAAATGATCTTCAAAACATGTTGTATTATGGGTTTCTAAGTGTTTTCCAGAAAATTAGTCCAAAAAAATCAAATTTGAAGCTTTAGAGGTTGAGTTTTGTGCTTGAGGATCAATTTGGAAATTCTAGATTTTTGATCCACGCTCGAGCGGAGGACTTCACGCTCGAGCGGAGCGTCGAGGGTCACACTCGAGCGTAAAATGCATATACCCCGAAGTACATGTGTTCTGTAGTCCGCTCAAGCGAGGTAATCTACACTCGAGCGAGGGTCTGAGTCTCACGCTTGATCGTGGGTCGAGCGTCCATTGAGCGTAAAAAACGTGCAGCCAATACTTTTTCATGAGTTTGCAGTCCGCTCGAGCGAGGACAGTCCGCTTGAGTGAGGGAAGTCACGCTCGAGCGGAGCCTCTTTGTCTGCATGTCCGCTCGAGCGGAGAAAGCCACGCTCAAGCAAGACCCCTGTTTTCAGCAAATTTTGAAAAGTGTTTTAAAGTACATTTTTGCATCCTCATTCCATCCTAGGCATTCCTAGGCCATGTTTAAGGCATCTTAATGAGAATAAAGTTATAGAACCACACCAAGCCATATAGGGGCAAAGTTGTTAATCCCAAGTGTGTAACTTAGTGTGTGTTCGTTCTGCAACTGTGTAGGGTTGGCACTCGAGGACGCTGACTAGCCTATCTATAGCCCAGTAATCTGTGAGTAACAATGTTGTAAAGATACGTTTAATTATAATTATTTCTGAACAATTGACTGTACCGCTTTCTGAAATGATATTGTTTACTGAATGAATATTTGTCCTATTTGTAAACTGTACTCGTGGCATCCATAGCAACTTCTCATATTCTATTGCTTCTACCATCTTTGTCATTGTTATCGCCATTTATTACAGAGATCTCTGTCAGTTCCAATGTTTGGAACTACTACTGTTTATTGTTTTGATGACCATCAACTGATTGTTCGGTCTATTAAGACCTACTGTACTATTTTGCTATAGGATGTACCATGTATGACTGCTATGATTTCTAATCGACTGATATGGCACGAAATATGAGCCACTGATTGAATAACTGATCTACTGATACAAAAGACTGTTTTAATTACTAAAAGGACATTCATTCTTAACCCCTTTACGCATTCGTTATTCACTAGGCTTTAGCTCACTGTTTATATATGTATGTAGGTAGACAGGCACCAGACTGAAGCTAGGAGTATCAAGTTAAGCTCTTGTTTTGTCAAGCCAACCGTCGTGCCTCACTTCGAGGTTCCTAGTCCGTCCAAGCCAAGGCTGTTTTTGGGGTGTCTCAGATTCACCCTTTTGTCTCTGTTTTGTAACGAATGCTTAAGACTTATGACTGTACAGTTATGGTAAAGGGATTGGATCCCTAACCTGCATGTGATATGTATCTGATATGTATATATGTTTTTGGTTATGAATGTGGACTAGTCCATAAAAGTCCTTTTTCCATTCAGATTTTTACAGCTCATTGGACATCTTTTATTTACTGTTTGGCGTCCGCCAGCCCTTTTACTCTGTATTACTGTCGTTACTGTTAAGCGGGCCTTTAGCAATCACGGATTACTAGCAGGTTACAATACTAAACCCATAGGGGCGAGTTTGGGTCATGACAACACCCCACTTAATACTAATTTTACCCCTATTCATAATATCATCACACCAAAGTGCGTACCCACCTAATTTTGTACACACTCTTTTTGTCATTCTTCTTTTTCTTTTTTCTTTTTTTTCCTCCTCTAGATCTGGTTGGTCTCTTTCTATCTCTCACTTTTTTGGCAACCAAGGCCCAACTTTACAACGCTAGCCGGCCAGCCTACCGTCTTTACCCCCACCACCACTGCAAATGGCAAAATTTTTCCTGTGTTTTCTGCCTCTGGATTACCTTCATCAACTTGTTTTTGACTCGTTAGAAATCTTTCAATTGAGATTAGTGACTGCCAAAAATCTCTTTGTCTCGTGAAAAATTATGTTCGGTTGAACAATGCCGAAAATAAAGGTTTTGTTCGGAACCCATATACCAAACTAAATGTTTCTGTTTAGCACTACGTTATCGAAAAAACCTTAACAATTGACAAACCAATACCGAATAAGCTCAAACAAAACAACCACTTGTTGGCTTTTTTGGCTTTCGAAGGTTAATTGTGTAATTTTAAGCGTGCCAGTAAGGATCAATCAGTCCTTACAGAATTTTAATTGCCAACTAATTATCAGACGATTGTGTTGAAGTTCTTTCAGTCTCAATGAAGAAAACTTTTACTGGTGGCCTGTTTGAGGAAAAATTTATAAGAAATAACGAGTACAGAACAATTCAGAAACTAAATTTCATTAAGTAAATTGGAACTTAAAATGAAATGACCCAGCCTTGAAAAGGCTTACAGCAACGACTACTTGAAACTACTCCTAGGAAATGAAGTACAGTACAGGAATTGAAGTGCTGGAAATGTAAAGAACTGGAAATATAAAATCTAAAAGGAAATAAGACGAAGTAAATAAACTGGTTTCTAGATCTGAGTCTGGGTCCTCAACTTGGGACCTTCCATGCTATTTATACTCTTCAAGGGTAACCGTCGAAGTGGGCTTTCAACCGTCGAAATGTCCTCCTAGTGCTGTGCAAATCCATTATAACCAATATGACCTGCCACGTGTCTGTCTATGACTGGAGACGTGTATTAACTCCCTAAATTGCCCTTCATGTACCACGTGTCAAACTACAATTAGCTTTTACAAAATATATAGCCAACATTACCCCTCGCACTAATACACCAAATACTTGGTGATATTAGTGGACTTAATGCACTTTGTCCACGTCCTAGGACATGCATTGACTTTGCATATTCTTAAAAATGCAATCATCTTCCATAAATGAAGCACTTGATCTGCATTAAATTCTTTCTTGTGCTTGAACATCTTCCACTATCTAAGTATTTGAAAAGGCTAATACAGTTCCCATGGCCAAACAAACCTTTTTTTCATTGATCGTACATACGAAAAGGTATTAGTTAATGATGTTTGTCCTTGAAAGAACCTTCATACAATTATTGGCCACGCTTATCCGCCTCAATTTATTCAAGTTATGGATGTTTTCGCAAACTATCAACCTTTGGACCAAGAATCTGCCAACTACAAACCTTTGAACCAAGAACTTGCAAAAATGGATCTTGGAAGCTTCTCATTTGCCTCCAAACTTTCTGTACGGGTTGAAGCTGTCTTCTCTTTCTCTAACAACACTTCTAACAGCACCGGCTGAGGAACTTGGCCTACACCGACTCAACCTCAAACAAAGGAGCGAATCCACCATCGATTCCCTGAATTTGATGACCCCATTGCAATCCATCCTTCCATGTGCAGCTCCATAGTATATCCATACGTCCCCCTCGACCGTCTTCGCAGCCTTATGAACAACTTGCTTTCAGCATGGTATATTTCCACCTTGCCGTCCAGAATAGTAAAAAATACTCCACACCCTGTTGAATCCTTGGGACTCAGTCCCTCACTCTTGGCCCAAAAAGCAAAACTTTGCTCCTCTGACTGGCTAGAATGTGTGAACAGGCCTGAATTCCCACCTTTCTTTGGAGAGGATCCAATTGCTCATTTCCTACCTTCTAATCCTAACTGGATTGAAGAGTTGAAACTCACCATTTTCGAAAGCCAGCATTTTGCTCTCTACCAAGCCCCAGTCCTTCCTACTACATACCAACAGTATAGAGCCCAGACTCTGCTTCCCGCTTTCTCCCATTTATCCTTTGAGGTCCTTCGAGATGATATTCCTCACAAGAACTTATTATGATCTTGTGATACTATCCTTCGAAGCCACGTCCTTAACCCTATAGCCTAGGCAGAGCTTTATACTTTCTTGGATCAACTTCATCTTCTACTCAACTGGCACACAAATGCTTCCATTACCAGTGAGTTGCTGGAGGAAACCTCTGCTGCTTGTATTCAAATTCAGTATGAGACAGAGAATTTTCTTGAAGAATATGAAAACTTCAAGAACCAAGACTTAGAGTTTGGAGGAGATACCCCTATGGATGAAATACATGGGATAGGAGAAATAGATGAAACAAATAAGGCTCTTAAACAGACAATTTGAATTAAAGGCTTAACATCTCTTTTTCCAACTAAGGGCTCATCAGTTAGATAAACCAAATTTAGATAGGATAGAAGATAAGTTAGGAAAAGAGTACATATTTATTGAATTTTGTTGGACAAAGTTCCATGATCTTGTGACTTTGTCTATTCCTTGAAATGGAGAATGTAACCATGTAGGTGTTCCCAATGTAAATATTTCATATCAATAAAACTGAGCTCTTCAAACATTATTTGTCATGATCTAGCTTTATATTCCAATTGTATGATCGATTGCCTGGCGAATATGGCTTTATGCCTTACTCTGTTTATGTAATCTATGAACAACAGCTTTGAAGCAACCAACTTTCTTTGATGCCTGGTTTCAAATGCTTCGAATCATAAAATTCCTCATAGGAGTAATGGTATTTATCTTAGGTTTTCACACTCTAATTGTATGGTTAATATAATTTGTGTGAATAACAGTACCAATCTTGCTTCGAGGCTTGACTCAGGTGTTTCAAAGCATGAAATTTCTTTTAAGAACGACCCTATTTGCCTTTGAAGGATCTTATATAAGCAAAAGCGTAAGATTAGTCCTTTGGTCTTTGGACTTTCTATAATGCTTAACCAAAAACTGGTTTCGTAGTACTTATTTATGCTGAAAGAATAGGCAAGAACCATATTCTAACTATAGGTCATTACAAAGATCCCTTCGAAGGAAACTTCATTTGTTGGAAAGTATAAAAACACACCTCTAGGATTCTTGAAGTGAGCAGATCTTAACTATGCTTGAATTCAAGGTATAAGACTGATTTCAAAGCCAACTACCTGCTCTCAAAGTTAAGCTAAGTATTTGAAAACTGGTTTTGAAAACAACTAACACCTTTTGAAGCCAACTACCTGTTTTCAAACTTAAGCTAAGTATTTGAAAACCGGCTTCAAAGCCACCTAACACCTTTCGAAGCTAAGCTAGGTATTTGAAATGTGTTTCCCTCCTTCATAAGGTATCTACATTCTGGCTCGGAGGTAGTCTTCTTTCTTGTGTTCTTAGGGATTTAAAATAAAAGCCTTGATCACACATGGGTTAGAACCTAGGTCCATTTAACCCGTTATGTTAAATAGGTAACTTCGGAAATAAAGGTTTTAAAACCCCCTCTTCTCGGACTTTATCTACATGCTTGTCCAAAGTCTCCCTTTCACTCCTGTTGCTCTTATTTGCAACTCTTTTCCCTTCAGTTCACTTTCTTCTTTCAATTCCTTGCTAATGGCTTCTTCTTCTAAAATACCAGTCGTCGAGCGTGTAAGCCCATCTGTGGCTTTGAGGAGAATCATCAACGAAGAATGTGACAAATACAAGACCGGAGAACGGTGTGCTAGTCGCATCTTTATTCCCCAACACCATGCTCAAGGGGAGATTGTTCTTGGTCTTATTTTCAAAGAAGCCCCCACCTAACTCCTTGTTCTGTATCCGTGCTTAGAAGATCAATGCCTCCTTTATGAGGGCGTCCTTGATTGGGGAAGCTGGAAGATGAACCGTCTCCATCGCTACTGGCCCACATTGAGGCTGAAATCGGAGAAATGGTATGATCAAGTTGTTCTTGCCCGGACGTTGGACCTCCACGAACACTGTCTCCTCAACGCCTTTCGACTAGCCAAGTTTTCCATTCCTGAAGACCTTTTTCTCATACCCGCTGCTCTTTGTTTTTGGAATCCAACTTTCAATTTCTTTCAATTTCGGTGTGGTTTGATGGCCTCCACTGTCCTTGACATGTGCTATCTTCTAGGGTTATCGCCCACTGGTACTCCCTTTGGTTCTGATTATCCTGATATTAATGTTACTTTCTCTATTCCCCCTCTAACTTCTTCTTTTAGTGATTTTGTGAAGTTTGAGAATAAAAAAGAAGGTCTTGTGATTGATCAGGAGTTCTTTTTTTTTTTTCTCTTATATTGGCTCTGAAAGTTTTTATTTTGTACCTCCTCACAGAGGATTATGCTTGAATTCGCCCCTCTTGCCAAGGCTCTCGTTTCGGTTAAGAAGATATCTTTAGCTCCTTATGTATTGGGTCATGTATACAGAACTTGCTCTCAGTTTTGTGAGAAACCCCTCGATGCCAACCAAGGAGGACCACTCTGGGTGTTGCAACTCTGGCTTTTCGCGTACTTCACTAACTTACATTCCAGGTGCTTGAGATTCTTTGTGCAAGACCCTACCACTTATAGAATGAAGTATGCCAGAGTTTCACTCTACCTTTCTAGCTTTTCTTATTACCTTACATTCTAGCATTAACTTCCAGTTTCCCTCTCTCCCACCTTCTTCTGTCCCTTTGCGGCTAACACAAGGCAACATGGTTGAGGACTTTCTTGGCTGACAACACCTACTCCAACCCCATTCATAGGGATATGTGGCCTCGATTTTGATTCCAATGGAGCTCTACATTGGTACCTTGAACTTTTGAGCTTACAAATGCTTTGCTAAACCTTACTGCCCTACCCAATTTGCTAGGCAATTTAGGCTTACTTAAGGAATTCCTGTCCCTCTCTGTAGCCAAACTAATACCAATCTTGCAACTAGAGAGCTGAAGGTGCCAAGAACCAGGTTGGACGAGGCAACTTCCAAGTTGATACAAGACTTGGTCGAATTCAGGTTCACTCCCTTCATCCCAAGACAAAGATTGCATTGAGGAGGTACTGCAGGTGGATGTACCAATATGGAGGTGCTCCTGGCCATCTCTTATCGAGATCTGTTGGTTGGGCTGGATGTGCCCTCTCAAGTTAAGTCTAAAGAGATTGGGACCACTACTATTGCCTCTACTGCTCATGTCATTTCAACTCTTACTCCTGTTGTCTCTATGTTTGCTCCTGCTGCCTCATCTCCTCCAAAAGTTACCAGGGCTACTTCGAAGAAAGGTATGCATTTATATTTTTCCTTTATTTTCCTTTTATGATGCATAGCTTATTTACTTATAAATTTTATTCTTGGTACAGGAGCTCCATAGGAAGACGCCCCTCAGAGAGCTCAAGCTTTGAGCATTCTTAACGGTAATCAAGAACAACAGAGGAAAAGGAAACTCTTGCTTGTTCCTGAAGAAGAGGCACCTGAAACTTCTGTAGAAGAGAAGGAAGTAACAAAGCAAAAAGAAACTCCACTTAAGAGGAGGAAGAAAATGACAGTTTCCCCTTCTGATTTTTCCCAAGACCCTATTCATGAAGTAGTTGCTAGGGCAGTGGATCAGGAGCATTCAAAAGAAATTATTGTTTTCCAGAGGTCTGAAAAAAAGAGGCAGCAACGAATGCAAAGAGAAAAGGCTGCTGCTGCTGAAGTAATACAAAAGCAGGCTGCAAGGAAGAAACAAACTGCTGAGCTCTATGCCCTTCAAAGTTCTTCAATCATCACCATTACAGCCTCTGAAGTTGGCAATTTTTCTTAATTTCTCTTGATTCCCTCTCCCAGACTTAACAAAAGTTAACATTTTTTTTCCTATTTTCTACTATGCAGCATCAGTCATTCCTCCTTCGACATTGGCCTCTTCAGACTTAAAAAGAACAAGGCAAGCTCATACTGGAGTGCAAGTGAGTATAGAGCCCATTCAGATGATGCTTCCATTTTCCAGCTCTATACTTTGCATGCTTTCCTCTTTAAAGCAAAGCATCCCACATTCCTTATGCCCAGGCTTAACTCCATATTTGCCTCGTCTATCTTTCATCTCATCTTATCTTACTCCTTATATAGTCCTGGCTGCCCCTTTATCACTTAAGAGAATTCCAATTGTCACTTCATCTTTAGTGGTAACTAGTACTCGCAAGGAAAGCACTGATGGCTCGCTAATTTCTTTCCCACCATCCGACTCCAGTCTTTCTTCTCTTGACTTGATAGTAGCTAGGACAATAGACACTGCTAGGGACTCCTCCACTTCTTCTCCTATCCCCAGGTTTCCATCTCTTCCTTCAACCAATGACTCTTCTATATTGCTAATGTCAGAAGAAGAGATGGACATCTTCGAGGCTCAACTGGCCAGCTTATTTGGCATATTTTCACCAGTTCGAGCACCAAGCAATGAGACTGAGCCATTAGTCCTTGCAGATTCTCTCTTGGAAATTGTTGAGAGCTCCTCAACTGCTACTGAAGCTTCTTTGCCTCGTATGGACTTGGGCACTTGCTTGGAACTACTGCAATCATTCTCAAGGATTCCATTTGAAGCATTACGAAAGGATATCATTAAAAATGGTTTCCTTAAGTGCTGTAAAGTGTTCGAGTAGTCCAACATGACCTTCTCAGGTCACTTATCCCAAGCAGTATCCACCTTAGATTTTTATGTCAATTTTTGCCAGATGGCCAAAGCTGTAGAAGGGGAACTGTTGAAAGATAAAGAGTTTGTCTCCCAAATTCATGCTGAAGTATTTGAATTAAAGGGACAACATTCCTATGCCTCCCAGTTTCGAACCCAATTTTTAAAGAAGAAAGCCCAACTAGAAGAGGAGCTAGTAGTAGTCAATCTAGCCTTGGATTGAAATGCCAAAAAGCTGCAAATTACTAACCAAGGACTGACTGACAAAAAGCAGGACATGGCTACAACCATCCAGTTGTTCCTATCCCTTAGGAGTAGAGAATCAATTGTAAGGGAACAACGGAAGCATTGTACTGATTTTTGGGCTAATTTGTGGATGCATATATCTAATTCTTTATGAAATGAAAACCTTTTATTATCTATATGAGTGTATCATACTTTATCATTCTATTATTTAACACTTTTTACACTCCTTGTGTTTCCCACACAGTTGGATAATAAGGCTTCAAGTACCTGCCATTAATTCTCTTAGGATGCACATAACCATTTAGGTTTCTTAGATGACAGGCTCCCCTAGGCAAGACTCTATGAACCTGATATGGTCCTTCCCAATTAGGTGACCATTTGCCAAATTTATAGCTCTTAATGCCTATTGGAAGTATAGTTTTCATTCCAAGTCACCTTCATCAAAGCTAATGTGCTTAACTTTCTTATTATAGCTCTTGGCTACCTTCTTTTTTTTGAAAAAGAATGCTATTTAATGACAATATTCTAGATTCATCTATATTCTCTACTTCCAAGAACATACTTTGATAGTACTGTTCAGAAGTTAATTGGTCTTGGCATTTTACCCTTAAGGACTTGATATTAATTTCTACAGGCAATACTACATCATGCCCATATACTAAGGCATAAAGAGTGATCTCTGTACTTGACCTTGGAGAAGTCCTGTAAGCCCACAATACATCTAACAACAAATTGTGCTAATCCCTAGGATTATCTTCCACAACTCTTTGTATTCTTTTTTTCAAGGACTTGTTGGATGATTCTGCTTAACCATTTGTTTGTGCATAATAGGGGATGAAATTGATAAGACTAATTCCAAATTCTGCTGCGAAAGACTTCACCATTTTCTATCAAACACAGTCTCATTATCCACAATTATGGTTTGAGGGATGCCAAACCTATGGATTAATTCTCTGATAAATCCAATAACCTCAATTTGATCCACAGCCTTATATGGCTTAGCTTCGACCCATTTAGTGAAGTAATCTATGGCCACTAGAATAAAACAATGATGTTTCAAAGATGGTGGATATATTTTTCCTATCATATCCATTACCCAAATGGCTATGGCTTTACTACTGCATGCAAATCAGCTATTGGCACATGTCTTATCATGCCATGCTTTTGGCATACTTGACATCCTTTTGCATACTCTATACAATCCTTTAGGATGGTTGGCCAATAGTAAGAATGCATTCGAAGTAACCATCTCATATTCACACCAGGCTGATGGGCACTACAAATACTTTCATGCACCTCAGCCATAGCAATCAGTGCGTCTTTTGGCTCTAAGCATTCCAACAACAATCCGTCTGCTCCGCTTTTGTAAAGAGCATTGTCATACACTATATATTGCATAGACTATAATTTAATTTTTTTACTGGCCTTTGAAGAAGGGCTAGTTAAATATGGAATGATTGGATGTCTCCAATCATGCTCTTCTAAGTTACTCTGGTTAACTTTTACCATGACACCCTTTTTAGCCAAAGGCAATATTAACTTCTGATATATTGCCTGACTTATGTTCACTTGGGTATTTCCCTTTCTTCTGAAATTCGAGGCCTTTTGAGCTATATCATTGGCCTTATGATTCATGAATCTTGGGATATAAGTCACATTGGCTATCTCAAACTGAGAAAACAAATGTGGTGCAGTAACATAATATGGTAACATGCTTGCAGTTTGACATTTGAAAATTCCTTTTACTTGGTTGATAACCAATTGGCAATACCCAAATATATCAACTGCACGATCTTGTAATCTAATGAGTATTTCAAGTCCTATTATTAAAGCTTCATATTCAGCTTGATTATTGGAACAAGTAGTTTCATCAACTCGAAAACCATGTGTGATTTCTACCCCTTGTGGTGACTTAATGATAACACCAATTCCAACCAGACCATTGGCTTTTGATCCATCGAACCATATTTTCCATGGCTCAATATTAACTAAACCAAGATCCATTATTTCTTGGCTCTCTGTTTGACATGGATGATTTGCCAAAAAGTTAGCCAAAATCTGTCATTTTACTACCTTTTAGGGGACATATTCTAGATGAAACTCTAAAAGAGCTAATATCCATTTGCCAATTCTTCCTCTTAGCATAGGTCTAGATAACATGTACTTAACCAAGTCTGTGGTTACCAAGACAACAGTAGGCAAAAGATAATACCTTAATTTCATTGTTGCAAAGTACAATGCAAGGCACAACTTTTCTACAACTGAGTATTTACATTCACAAGAATTTAAAAATCTACTAAGGTAATAAACTGCTTGCTCTTTGTCTTCTTCATTGTCCTGAGCTAGGAAAACTCCCAATGAATCTTCTGCTTCAGCAATGTATAACTTCAAGGGTTTATCTCTCATTGGTGAGATCAACACAGGAGGCTTAGCCAAGTAGGCTTTAATCCCTTCGAAAACAGCTTGATGCTCTGTTGTCCATACAAACTCTTTTTCATTTTTCAACTTTGACAAAGAAGAAAATACTTTAGTTTTCCCTGCAGTGTTAGAAATAAATCTTCGAAGAAAATTAACCTGACCAAGAAACTTTTGTAATTCTTTCTTACTTGATGGAGGTTTGGCCTCAATGATGGCTTTGTCTTTATTTTGATCAATCTGTATTCCCTTTTTGTGCACTACATACCCCAAGAAGTTTCTAATTGATACACTAAAAGCACATTTGAGAGGATTAAACTTCAACTTGAACTTTCTCATTCTTTCAAAAGCTGCTACTAAGTGAACCAAGTGTTCCCCCATAGACTGAGACTTTACAACAATATCATCAATGTAACACTTTAGCTATCCTCCAATAAGATCATAGAAGATAGTATTCATTGCCCTCTAATATGTAACATTCTTTAGACCAAATGGCATTTTTTCCCATTCAAATGTGTCAATATTTCTGGAACACCTAACTACTGTCTTGTGGACATCCTCCTCTGCAATGCAGATTTAGTTGTAAGCAGAATGCCTATCCATCATAGACAAAATCCTGTACCCTGCTGAGCTGTCTACCAATAGATCAACCATAGGCATGGGGTATTCATCTTTTGAAGTTGCCAAATTTAGATTTCTAAAATCAATGCATACTGTACGGGGGCGAAATATTCTTTGCTCTCCGTACACCTTGAACGTCAAGCTTCCGTCAACGGCGTCTATCTCTGCAACACAAAAATGGTGAGCTGCCCGGCGGCGGTGCGCCGGAAAAACCCTCCGACGATCAAGTCAGTTCACTTAGGAAGAAGACAATGGGAAGAGAGAGAGAGTGCTTGTGAGAGTGAGTTCGCATACCAGTAACGTTCGCCTTCCCTCTCTATATCTAGGCTGGCCACGCAGCTCCGAGATTGTGCGCGCACTACCTCTGCCCTTCCTCGGACAGTGGCGGTTTCGCCTCATCACCTTACACGTGTAAAGGTTTTGTCCTCCTTTCAGTACATGCAGAACTGCCCAACGGTATTGAGGCGTTCGTGGAGCAGACGTCCTCTCCTTCACGCCATTGGCCCAGGTGGCACCCTTAACCGGGGTACCATGACCGGCCTAACCCTTGGGAGACTCGAAACCGCATAACCATGCTACGTACCGCCGCTCTATGACTTGGGACCTGGCGAGGATTTAACCGCCAATGCCGAGCTACACTCGATCGGTTCATCACGATTGACCGGTTGCGAGGCATGCCGGGCTCCAACCGTTTTATCTCCAATCTCGGTCACGCGCGACCGCTTCGCCTTGGCTGGACGGCCAATGGCATGCCGGCCAGGCCGCATCCTCTGCTTAGCCCGGTCAGTCCTTTAGCTCGGTTGCAATCTCCACTGTGAACTTCGCCCGACCAAGAGGTCTTTTCCTCGGCCCCCAGGGGTTACCGGTTGACCTCGCCAACCGAGCAGGGCAGACCGCTCGGTCGTTGCACTTGCCCATCTGCTCGGCGCTGCGTAGTCTGTAACGCTTGACTTTACTCTTGCTCGGCCGTACTATCCGACGGAAATCTCCCCTCTCACATACCCTCATCTTGTCATTCTTTTTAACCAAAGGCACAATGTTAGACAACCATTCAACATACCTGGCTATTCTAATGAAGCCTGCTTTAAGGAGCTTGAGAATCTCCTCTTTCACTTTCTGAACCACTTCAGGGCTCATCCGTCTTGGTTTCTATTTGTGTGGCTTGAAATTAGGCTTCATAGGGAGCCTATGTTCTACTAATGACCTGTCCAATCCAGGAAGCTCATTATAAGACCAAGCAAAGCAATCCTTATATTATTTTAATACAACCAATAACTGATCCCTTTCATTAGGATCTAACCAAGGACTGATATATGTAGGTTGTTGTGTTGAACCTTCACCTAGGTTAACTTCTTCCAAGGGGTCTTGTGCTTGGGTATTGTAGCTCGACTTTTTCGCTCCCCCCTTCAGAAGTCAATATAAGCCCTACAGTATCGGACTTCCGCGGTTCTGAATCTGATTCCACAAGTGCAATGTGAAATAGATAAACACTAAAGAGTCCAAATTCGGCGAATCTTTTGGAAAATCAATTTTGAATCAAATTGCCAAAAATGAACTGCTTTGCCAGATATAGAGTCGCTACCTAAATGTTTTATTTTGGGAAAATTTAGAAAACCCATGACTCGTGACAAAGGCTACATGTCCGTCATCACCAATATTGTCTCGGCTCGAGAACTTAGGTACGAGAGGGGAAGGTCATGAATTGAGCACCTTCACTCGCCCGATCAAAGATCGGCCTCTACTAATCATGACATGAATGTTACTATGTATTATATGTTCTTGTTCTGGTTATTAATCTAGCATTACTATGTGATGTGAACATATAAGTATAGACTAACTTGCAAAAATTGGAACACTTGAGTCATGTTTGTTTTTTGAAAAGAGTTTGAATTTGCCACTTCAAAAGTGGGCTTAAATGTGCATGACTCAAATTATTCCAATTCAAGCAATTAGCCTTCATCCACAGGCATACAAGCAGGTATATCAATTAAGCACTTAGCCTTATGGTCGGTATGCTCGACATGGCAACAATCACACTCATGCAATATGCCAAAGCAAGTAAAGCTCACCTCGTACTCCAAGCCAAAAAGACATAAGAGAGTTAGAAAAAATACATGATTTCTAACTATGCAATATGACTAATGCAACACATGCGATATGCAATCTAAAATAGGCTTGACTACTTAACATGGCATATGAATCAATTGATAGCATGTGGTTTAAGCACGTATTCAAATAAGTATTAAACTAACAATGCAGTTGGAATGATGATTCGAGCCTCGGTACATGCAATACAAATGGATGTAAACATGAAGAATACTAATTTAAACGTGATGTCCCTATACTAACCATCATAAGCAGTTAACTAAAAGGGAGAAAGACGTGGGACTGAAAGACATACACATTATTACAACATTATGCTCTCACGAAGGAGAGTCTGAATGAATAAACTAACTAGCTAACTATTTAAGCTAAGCTAATTAATTAACTATTACAAACCAAATGAAATAAATTAACTCACAACTAATTAACTACTTTAGCTAATTAAATAATTATAACACAAGTATAATTAAAAGAAGTAAGTAAGCTAAACAATTAATTACTCCGCCTCGGGAAGCAAGGAATGTTCATGCATATGCTCGATTTTCACCCGAAAAGCCACTGTTTTGCTTTTAGAGAGCCTCTGTTAACATATACACTGTTGCCCACTTCTAGAATGGCTCTACTCTGCCAAAGGAACACACTGCTGAATTTTGCATTAGTGGTCGGCCGGCCACTGGTGAATGATGCCGACCATCAAAGGTCTGCCGGCCACTGCTGGCCATGGAAAGTGGCTTGCCAGCCACTGCTGCCTAGTTCACCTTGTTGCAACAGAGGACAAACAGAGCATGCACAGGGTATTCTCTAAGGTTGTCTGCATAACCCACCCGTCCTTTTCATGAACGAATCAAAAGAGAAGTAAACTTAAGCCACAAACCACTAACTCAAGTAATTTCATTACATGATAGCTTGTGAATTAAAGTGTGCAGGTTGAATAAATGCAACAAAATATGACTTTAACCTCTTTCCCCTTCATGAATTGTTCAAGGGAAGTGGTGACCTTGAAAACTTGAATCATTTTATCACTAATGAGTATAAATTGCCTCAAGTTTCCATGTGTTCAATTAACGTTCGATTGAACACAACCAAATTATTATCTTGCACCATTTTAGCCTCAATTTTAGTTACTCAATTTTAAATTACCATTCGTTCTTTAATTCATTAAGTCCAATGGTGAGTTTAAGTCCTCTAAATGGAAAGAAGCGTCAAACAAGGAGTTGTTCTTGGCATGAGAGAGATGTAATGCCCTAGTAATGAACCTTTGAAGAGATTAAACCATTTAGCATGGAAGATCTCTTTCTCATGCTTCCAAGGAAATGATAAACTCCTTAGTTCACAAACTCCTTCTTGATCACCCTCAAAGTGTAGGAAGTGTGTTATCAAATACTCAGTTTGAAATTATGGAGTTTGTGGTGTGGAAAGTGGCTAACTCTCTAGTTTCTCTTACTTTCAATCACTAAATACTCTTCCTTATGATCAAGGCAGTTGAACTTTGGCTATATCAAAATTTTTGAAGTGGTTTTGGTGTATGGAAATGAGGAATTTCAGTAGCTATGGAAGTTTGGAAGTGTTGGCTCAAAATTGAAAATGTAGACAATCTTTTACTCTCTTTTCTCTCTAACTCTCTTGAAGCATTCTAATATTCTTTTTTTTTTGCTCCCCTGAGCCTCTCCCTCTTTGGCTTCATATAGGCAACAAAGTATAATATAATAATATAAAAAGCTATAGGCATATAATATAATAATATAGATATTATATAAAAATTATATTTAATATACTATACATATGTTATTATGAGATTTGGATGTCAGCAGCCGAGGGCTGACCAACATCAAAACAATTTTTTATTATTTTTATTTTATAATATATATATATAAATAATATATAAAATATCTAAAATATATAATTTATACCAAAATACTAAACATGTAACATAATAATATAACTATATATAAAATACTAACCATATAATATAATACTATAACTATACATAAAATACTAAACATATAATATAATACTATAACTATACATAAAATACTAAACATGTAATATAATAATATTAAATATATAATATAATAATATAACTTTTTATTATTTTATTTTTTTATATATAAAATATATAATTTATACCAATTTATATAAAAACACAAAAAATATGAACAAAAACATAAAATTATGCAAAATTACAAAAATACTAAACTAATGAAATATTTAGTATTTTAAAACAATTTGGCTATAATGATGAAAGTTGGGTTTAAAGTTCAAACTGAGGATTCTGTAAGAAACACATTCTACTTTTTATCATCGAGTAATCAAAAGAAAGCGCCCAAGTCTTAGGGCCGGTCAAAATGGGATGTCTACAGTTGTCCCTTTTTGATAGAGCTCGAAGTCATTTCATGACATGAGTGAATGTTAAAGCCCGAAAACGATCCTTTTAACAAGGTCGGAAGACTTAGGCAAACAAACAAATGTGCAAACAATTGTTTGAACCCAAGGGTTGCTTATGTATCCCTTTGAGGACTCAAACCTGCGTAGTTCAGGGGTAAGATGCAAATGATATGCACGATACAACTTTGAAAGACAGACTGAAACGCTTCACGAAGCCAGCTATTTTGAAAATGATCACGCAAGATGATGCAATAAGCAATAATGAATACAATACACAAGATAGTGAACAACACATGAACTAATAACACTCTACCTACGCCAAAACACAGGACAAGGAAAGAAAATATCGCTCAGGACTACATTTCCTACATCTTGAGAAACAAGAAGACGAAAATCACTCAAGGTCGTGTTTCACACGTCTCAAGGTAAAAGCAAAATAGCTTAGGGCCACACTTCGCGCGTCCGAAGATAGAAACAAAATCGTTTGGGATAGCATTTCACGTATCCCAAGAGCAAACACACCTAAGGCCGCATTTTATGCATCCTGGGATAAAAGAAGAACCGATAGGGATCATGTTTCACACGTCCCAAGATAAAATCCACCCAGGATTGCATTTCACGCGTCTTAAGAAACAAAAACCGCTCGGGGTCATGTTTCACACGTCCCGAGATAAAACCCACCTAGGGTCGCATTTCACGCGCCTTGAGAAACAACAAAGAGGTGTGAGATAGATGCACAACATGAACGAGTGTGATAGATGCACAACATGAACGAGTGTGATAGATGCACAAAGTGAACAAGTGCGATAGATGCACAAAGTGAACGAGTGCTATAGATGCACAAAGTGATCGAGGGCGATAGATGCACAAAGTGATCGAGTGCGATAGATGCACAAAGTGAACAAGTGTGATAGATGCATAAAGTGAACGAATGCGATAGATGCACAAAGTGATCGAGTGCAATAGATGCACAAAGTGATCAGGTGTGATAGATGCACAAAGTGAACGAGTGCGATAGATGCATAATGTGAATGAGTGCGATAAATGCACAAAGTGATCGAGTGTGATAGATACACAAAGTGGTCGAGTGCGATAGATGCACAAAGTGAACGAGTGCGATAAATGCACAAAGTGAACGAATACGATAGATGCACAAAGTGAATAAGTGTGATAGATGCACAAAGTGACCGCAATTACAAAGCCATACAGGTTCTCCTACCGAGACACAAGACACGAGACACAAATAACTTATCCGGAACTCCTCTGAAGGAACTGTACATACAATATCGTTTGGTTACAACATAACCAACAGACGTACATAACCGTATCTCATACGGAGAGAAGGGGGTTTTAACCAGATAAACATCAAATCCTAACACGTTTCATGTGGAAGGAACAAAAGTGGTATAACCAACAAGCATACCTAACCGTATCCCAGACGAAGAGGGGAAAGATTTTAATTGAGTAAATATCAAATCCTAACACGTTTCACGTGAAGAGAACAAAGGTGAATTTGAAGTCCAAACGCACGTTATATTCCTAACTCTTTGATCTTGTTCGTCGAATAACTGCAAGTTGTCTAAGTTCTCCTCAAACTCTGCCAGATCATCCAAACCTTGGCTGGGGCCATCCTCCTTAACCACATTGAACTGTACGAGACAGACAGGCATTGATAGCCAAACCGATGTCTATCAACAACACCGGTACCTATTTTTCTCTGTACTCAACAGATATGTACAGGGGTTTGTTATGTACTGAGCCTTCCAGTGGCAGTTCTCTGTCAGAAAATGTTAGGGTTGGGCCAGCGCGACCTGGGAAGACCAATTCCACAAGCTGTTCAGGGGTGGTGTCAATGAACAATTTAACTTTGTCCATTGCTGACAATACAGCCTGTCGATATACTCGGAAGGCCATAAGAAGACCCCAGATTGAAATATCGCCTTGGAGTTTCTTCAGTTGTTTCAGCACTGCCTCATCTTCCAGCTGTTTTTCTTTTTGCTTCTCAACCTCTCTATCTTTCTCGGAGGCCTCAGCTTGGTCTAAGTGTGGTGGTTTGAAGTACCGCCCACTTCTTGTCATGTGATCAATCTCCTCAGTGTACCGCATGTTGTCTGGAAGGTACTCACCCCAACCTTCATCAGTGTGAGCCAAGTATAAATCGTCATCCTCCCATCATACGCCTTCGGCATCCGACAAATAGTTGTCTAGTTCCCTTGCAGGGTGTTGAGCCATTACAGTTTTTTGTTTGTCTTCTACCCTTTCTTGTTCAAACACAGCTTCGTGTTCTGTGTCTGCAGTATGCACAGTGTCCAGTCCTTGAGCTGAATTTTCCTTACCGGTACTTTTCAGCGATTTCCCCTTTTCATTGGCCATTCCGGCTACTACAATAATTCTCGCTCTCTTTTTCTCTAGTTTTGTTTCAATTCCTTCCTTCCTGTCGGGTTCATCACTCAACCACCCAAAGTTGTCTGTCGACCTATTGAAATCGAACCAGTCAATCTGTACATCTCCTTGATCTTGTTCATCGAAGAACTGCAGGTTGTCTAAGTCCTCCTCAAACTCCACCAGATCATTCAAACCTTGGCTGGGGCCATTTTCCTTAACTACATTGACCTCTGCTATAATTGGCAATATCACTTCCAGCTTGGCTTGATCAACTGGCACAATGTAGCGACACGGATCATGCCCCTCCTCAAACAAGTTCTTAGAGTACTCAGGCAACGAATTCGTACTCTCCTTTAAGGTCGGCCTTCCTTCTATTGCACTTATCACCACCACAGGTTTAGTTTGAAGTGTGGATGTGTTTATCATGCACAAGTTCGTGCTTTTAGGAATGAACACCGTCGATCTGGGCAGGTGAAAAGGGGTAATATATACGCTGGGGTCATAAGAAAGGGCTAGTGTATGGATTAGGTTTAGGTTCCGAGGTGAGGGAACTTGATTGTGGACTAGGAGAGAGTTTGTAATTGTATTTGGTTTCTCAAGTGGTGCAATCACCTTGTTGTCAATGAGGTTTTGAATCTCATGATGCAGTCGAAAGCATTGGTCAGTATCATGATCGTGTTGTTGGTGAAACACACAATATTTTGCTGGGTTGTGTTTGTGTTTGGGTGGAAGAGGATCAGGTAGTGGACGAGGTTCTAACGGTCTGAGGTGCCCCTTTTTAATCAGCACTTTCATGGCTTGGGATAGGGTCATGTAAAAGTGGGGTAAAGGTCCTCTGGGATTGGACAGTGTCGGCTGAAGGTTGTGGAACTGTATTGGCAAAGGGATTTGCGGTATTGGTTGTGGTGACAACACTTACATTTGATGGCCTCGCAACTGTGCTACCACTGGCAGCACTGGAACTGTGAACTAATGGCCTTTTGGTTGGCTTTTTATCATCAATAATGATCCCCTGCTTCATAGTATCTTCAATCTGAACCCCTATTTCATGGAGCTCTGAGAACGTGGATAACGGGAGAACAATCATTTTCTGTAATAGCTTGCCTTGAAGTGTGGATGACCACGAGGCCTTCGGGTCAACCTCAAATTCAAATGGAGCCTCAGTTTGATATACAGGTGCTTTGGAGGCCTGTGTTGGGATCGGTTCTGCTAAATTGCCCTGATTGCCCTAATTTTCCTAGACATTAGTGGTGTGGGCAGTGGCTTCGAGCGTTGGGATACCCATAGGAGGTGCATGAGCATGAGGTGCATGAGATGAAAACGTAGGGTTATAAGACATACACATTATTACAACATTATACTCTCACGAAGGAGAGTCTAAATGAAAAAACTAACTAACTAACTATTTAAGCTAAGCTAATTAATTAACTATTACAAACCAAATGAAATAAATTAACTCATAACTAATTAACTACTTTAGCTAATTAATGAACTAGTGCGATAGATGCACAAAGTGAACGAGTGCGATAGATACACAAAGTGAATGAATGCGATAGATGCACAAAGTGATCAAGTGCGATAGATGGGAAACCCATGACTTGTGCCAAAGGCCACATGTCCGTCATCACCAGGATTGTCTCAGCTCAGGAACTTAAGTACGAGAGGGGAAGGTCATGAATTGAGCACCCCCGCTCTCCCGATCAAAGATCAGCCTCTACTAATCATGATATGAATCTTACTGTGCATAGGCCGCATGTATTTCTTCTCAATGAGGATCGGACACATAAAGACTCTAAGCTGGATGTCTACCATGGAAGATAGAGTTGCTAAAGCATCAGCGAACCTATGGTTCTCTCTTAGTAGATGCGTAAAAGTCAGCTTTTCAAACCTAGGAATTAGAACGTCTAGGGTCTGGTGATAGATCTTCATCTTTTCTTTCTTGATTTTCTAGTCTCTATTTGCTTGAGAAACAACTAAGTTCGAGTCCCCAATAACATCCAATCTTTTTGTCCATAGTTCCAGGGCAACTTCTAAACCAGCAATACACGCTTCATATTCTGCTTTGTTGTTGGACACTTTGAACCAGAGTTTGAAAGTGTCACGACCTAAACCCGCTCCTATGGGTTTAGCACCGTAACCGGCTAGTAATCCGATGATTACCCAAGGCTTGTTTAACAGTAAAACAGTAATACAGAGTTCAGGGGCTGGCAGAAGCCAAAACAGTAAATAGAAGATGTCCAATGAGTTGTGACATTCTGTATACAAAAAGACTTTTCATACATATACACATAAACAGTAGCATATACATCCATATATAATCATCCAGGACAGGGACCTAATCCCTATTAGAACAGTACGATACAAAAATCACTCAGTCTATGCATAACAGAGACAGTTAGGGTGAATTTGAGACACCCCAAGAACATCCTTAGCTTGAACAAATTTGGAACCTCGAAGTGAGGCACAAAGGTTGGCTTGACAAAAGGGAGTTTGACCCAACGCTCTTAGCTTCGTTCCGGTGCCTGGACACCTACATATATATATAAACAGTGAGCTAAAGCCTAGTGAATAACATATGTGTAAAGAGGTTAAGAATGAATGTCTTTTCAGTATTGGAAACAGTCAATTATTAGTATATCAGTCATTTAGTTTGTGGCTCATATTTAATGCCATAATAGTCATTCAGAAACTATAATAGTCATATGTGGTACATCTAATAGCAAACAGTACAATAGGTCTTAACAGACCGAACAGTCAGGTGATGGCCATCATATCAGTAAACAGTAGTGGTTCCGACATGGGAATCGATAGAGATCTCTAAGATGGCAAGACAAGACAAAGACAAAGAATAAAGAAATTGCTATGGATGCCACGAATACATTCACAAATAGGACAAACATTCATTCAAGAAGAAATATCATTTCGTAAAGCAAAGACGGTTGTTCATTCAGAAAATATTCATGATCGAACATATCTTTACAACATTGTTACTCACAGAGTTCTGGGCTACGGATAAGCTAGTGCGCGTCCTCGGATGCCAACCCTACACAGTTACAGGATGAACACACACACTAAGTCACATACTTGGGAATCGAAGACTTAGTCCCTACTTAGACTCAGTGTGGCTCTACATCAATATCCTCATTAAGATGTCTTAAACTAGGCCTAAGAATGCCTAGGATGCAAAGAGGATGCAAAGATGTACTTATAAACACTTTTCAAAATTTTCAGAAAATAGGGGTCTCGCTCGAGCGTGGCTTTCTACACTCAAGCGGACATGCAGACAAAGGAGCTTCGCTCGAGCAGACTGTAAGCTACAGTGAAAATACTGGATGCTCAAAATTCACGCTCGACGGGCGCTCGACCCCCGCTCGAGCGTAAGACACAAGTCCTCACTCGAGCGTGAACTCTCTCACTCGAGCGGACTGTAAACTCATGCAAAGTACTGGATACACGCATCTCACGCTCGAGCGGAAGGCATGATCTCAGATTGTACGCTCGAGCGTGGAGTTCCTCGCTCGAGTTTGGGTCCAAAATCTGGAAATTCCATATTTGAACCTCAAGCTCAAAATCAACTTTTAATACATCAAATTTGATCCTCTTGGGCCAATTTTCTGGAAAACACTTGTGAATTCATAGTATAACATGATTCAAAGCTCAATTTGTAAAATCAAGGCCCAAAGGTAGTTCAATTAAACACAAATTTAAACAAATTCCATGAACATGATGTAAAACATAACATGCATGAATTAAATCAACTTCAAGCTTCCAAAACATGAACAAATGAGCCAATTCTTTCTATAACAAGATGAATTCATGGACTATACTCAAGATATGGACATGTATGTGAGGAATCTATGAATTACAACCTCAAAACTTCAAAATATGTATATACATGCAAGAATTAAACTCTTAGCTCAACACATTAAGCCATATCTTGGCTCTAAACTTCAAAATTAACATAGACCATGCAAGACACAACTTAACTCACAACCAAGAAGATGAGTTCTAACCTTAGGTCTTTAAACTCAAGGATATAAGCTCAATTGCACAAATCCTCTACAATTTCTTCAAGTCTCCAAGCAAAATGCCTGGATAAAATCAATCTCTTCTATCCCTCTCTCTCTCTAGTCGGTTTAGTCACTCAAAAAGGCTGAAGGAAATGTTGTATCAAAAGTGTATATGGTGAAGAGAAGTTAGCTTAGATTACTCCACTAGGTGGCAAATTTGTAGATAAGTCAAACTCTTGTAATTTATCATTATTTAATCGAATTTAATCATGCCAAATCACATTCAACTAAATATACCATAAAATCACATAAATCCTAACTAGCATAAAACACTAATCAATTTCTGGTTCGGCCGCCAATAAGGCCTTCAATTTGCAGTTTAAACATAATACATGAACAGATAATTTAACAGTCAAACAGATAGAATTGCATTCAAACTAACACACTCAATCAATCAGTTCAGAATTTCAGTCAATCAGTCAATTAACATACTTAATCATAGATTAGCACTAATCAGTGGTATTATCAGTAAACAGTGGTGAGGGTTGTCACAGAAAGCTAGAGGTATGTGGAAGTCGTCAGGTGCTATCAGCAACACACCGATCCCATAGTCGTACTGATTTGATGCTCCATCGAAGTACATTGTCCAAGTCTCCTCCTTAACTTGCAGAATGGCTTCATCTGGAAAGAGGTATTTTACCGCTTTGTCCCATTCTACAGGGTGATTTGCCAAGAACTCCGTTACCGCTCTCTCTTTGACCGACTTGCGAGTAACATACTTCAGATCAAATTCGGAGAGAAGAAACAACCAACGAGCTAGCCTACCCGTATCTCTTGGACAACACTTCAACCTTAATTCACAACAATCATAACACATAGCTGAACTGTAATCCCTATTGAACTCTGTTCTTAAACTCATGCTGATATGAACCATTCTATACAGTCTTACTGTCAAAGCACATATCACGTAAAAGCACCAAAACACCCCTATGAGGGGGTAGGGTTATCCTGTCCTAGATTTTTGGTATGATTTAAGCTGCATTATTTCAAACAACAAGTTTCATAACATCCTACAAATGAGTGGCATCCTGTCCTAAGTTGGAATAGTCACTATAGCTTCATTATATGCAACTCTTTTGTATCTGTCAGTAATAGAAACCACAATGGGATACATGCTTGCTCAGGAATCTGAGGATAGGGTGGAGAAAACCATCTATTACTTGAGCAAGAAAATGTTGGATTACGAAACCCGCGACACCCCGTTAGAGAAAGCTTGCCTCGCCTTGGTATGGGCTACTAGAAAATTGAGGCACTACTTGTTAGCTCACTTCGTAATTCTAGTTTCGAGATTAGATCCTATCAAATATCTCTTTGAGAAACCAGCGCTTACGGGTAGGCTAGCTCATTGGTTGTTTCTTTTCTCCAAATTTGATATGAATTATGTTACTCACAAGTCGGTCAAAGGAAGAGCGGTAGCGGAGTTCCTGGCAAATCACCCGGTAGAAGGAGACGAAGCGATAGAATACCTCTTCCCAGATGAAGCAATTTTGCAAGTTAAGGAGGAGACTTGGACAATGTACTTCGACGGAGCATCAAATCAGTACGGCTATGGGATCAGTGTGTTGCTGATAGCACCTGAGGACTCCCACATACCTCTAGCTTTCAAACTCTGGTTCAAAGTGTCCAACAACGAAGCAGAATATGAAGCGTGTATTGTTAGTTGAAAAGCTGCCCTGGAACTAGGGGCAAAAGGGTTGGATGTTATTGGGGACTTGAACTTAGTTGTTTCTCAAACAAATGGAGATTGGAAAGTCAAGGAAGAAAAGATGAAAGTTTATTACCAGACCTTGGACGTTCTAATTCCTAGGTTTGAAAAACTGACTTTCACGCATCTACTGAGAGAGAACAACAGGTTCGCTGATACTTTAACAACTCTATCTTTTATGGTAGACATCCCGCTTAGAGTCCGGATGTGTCCGATCCTCATTGAGTAGAAATACATGCTGGCCTATGAAACTATCGCCGTAATAGATGATGCGCAAGACAAAAATCCGTGGTACTTCGATATCTGGAACTTCTTGGAAAATGAGGCGTATCCATCGGGAGCAAATGCCAAGGACAAACGGGGAATACAGCGAATGGCCGTTCAATTTATCATCCGCGGAGTCAAACTGTACAAAAGAGGACATCTGGGAATACACAAGTTGTATGTCAAGAAAGAGGAATCAAAATGCCTAATTGAGGCCATCTATGGGGGAGAGTGCGGAGCGCACATGAACGGAATAATGTTAGCTCGAAAGATTCTCAGGCAAGGTTACTACTGGTCCACCATGGAGGAGGATTGCATTGGTTTTGTTCGGCGATGCCATAAATGCCAAATTCATGCTAATCGCATGAATATCCCATCGTCAAAACTATATAACATGACGTCGCCATGGCATTTCTCAGTCTGGGAAATCGATGTCATCGGCACAGTTACATTGAAAGGGTCGAACGGGCATGAATACATTCTAGTGGCAATTGATTACTTTACAAAGTTGGTGGAAGCCCAGTCCTATGCAGTGTTGAAAGTAGCGCATGTGGCAAAGTTCATCAGAAACAACATCATTTGTCGATACGGAGTCCCAAACGAGATTATATCAGATAATGGCTTCCACTTCAAGAAAGAGGTGATAGGCTTGTTAGAGAAATACAATGTGGCTTTTCATAAGTCATCTACATATCGATCGCAAACCAATGGACCTGTTGAGGCCGCCAATAAGAATATCAAACATATTTTGCAAAAGATGGTCGAGACCTACAAGGACTGGCCAGATAAATTGCCATTCGCACTTTGGGGCTATAGAACTTCAATCCGGACGCTTACAGGGGCAACTCGTTATTCTCTTGTTTATGGTATGAAAACTATTCTGCTAATTGAAATTGAAGTACCATCACTACGGGTTATGGCTAAGTGTCAAATAGTAGAGGCTGACTGGCAACAGAGTAGATTTGAGGAGTTAATACTCTTTGATGAAAAAAGGCTAAAGGCATTGTATCATGTACAGGGCTACCAATGCGAAATTGCTAAGGCTTTTAACAAGAAGGTTAAGTCTACGAATCTCAAGAAAGGAGATCTGGTGCTTAAAGACAACCAAGCTCCCATCCATGGCCCTAGGGACAAGTTTAGACTCAATTGGACTAGTCCTTACATCATCAAGTCTATCTAGTCAAGAGGAGCAGTCATTCTCATGGACTTAGATGGTTTGGAATTTTTCCAATTGATCAACATGGACAAGTTGAAGAAATACTATCCCTGAGAGGTTCGCTAGACCGAAAACCCGAAAGGGACACCTAGGCAAAAGTTAGAGCATAAAAAATTAGAAATGAAGAAAAACTGAGCTCGCAAGGTTGAAAACCCTAAAGGGCTACCTTGGCAAAAGTTAGAGCACAAAAGGAGAGAGTTAATACTCGAGTGAACCTGAACCGAACTATGTAAGGCTTGATTCCTATTTTCGGGATACGTAGGCAACTTCATCCTGAAATTCGGTTGTAATCAATTCCAGCTCAACTGTCCTATCCATTTTGTTGATCAAGTCATCTTTATCTGTTATTTACCTGAGGGTTTGGTTGTGATCTTTACTCTGAAAGAAAAGCTGGGTACAATGCAAAGTAGTGGTATTCAATCAAGGGGCAGTTATAATTTTTTGATCCAGCATTATACATCTTGAGGATTGATTCTGTGCGTGTCAAGTGGTGATCCTTTTCAAAAATGGTTTTTAAGAAGTTTTGATAAAAGTTGATTTTGTTCAAATTTTACCTTTTACAACTTAAACCATTTTTGTACCAAAAAGAAAATTTTCAGCGCTTACAACTTTAATTTCATTGATTTCAAACTTAAAGTTCTCCAAATCTTTGATACAAATCAAAGTTGCTTTTATTACAATCAACAAAAAAAAAAAAAAAAAACTTCAAAAGAAAGGTCGAAGCAATAAACTAGTGGCATAGAAGGAGCAATACATGACAGCTAGACAGCATTGACCGACCTCTTTTTGAAGCCTAGCCGAGTCTAGGTGGTGGCCCAGACCAGTGCAGATGCAGCAAAAGCTAGCCCTTTGTCCTAGCATGTCGCGACTATATTTTGAGTACTATTTGTACCAAGTGTCTTTTAGTATTTTCGAATTGTTTTCGTTTCGTTTTCCTGTTATCTAGTTGCATTTTACATATTTGTCCAATTGTGGGTCGTTATCCGATTCAAGAACAAATACAAGAGCAGGTATTCACAATTTTAAGTCCTGTACAATGCTACCATTCATCACATGCCATTCATCACACATTATGCAAGGAGATCATCCAAACTGGTGAGTCCAACCCCGATCATTGTTTTACAAAGCAATAAAACAAAAGAAAAGTCTTATAATACAGTGAGTCTATCTGAAGCTAGTGTTTAAACTATAAAGGAAAAAATAATAAAACCAAAAAAAAGAGGAGGAACTTTGTTTTTTTTTTTTTGTTCTGATAATTCGTAAGTTGTTCTGTTATATTGTGTGCTGGTGTTCTGTCCTATACCCGTACTATCGAGTTTTTATCGCCGAAATGCGTTTTCGAAATCGACTGGTATTGCTTTTGTGTCTATTTTATCAAGTTTTGTCATTTCATCGAGTTTTGATTTGTGTTATAATCAATGAGAGGCTAAATTTTTAGTTCGGAACTGATTGCCATTCAGATTTGCAAAAAGAGAAAGAAAAAAAGAAAAAACTCATTTTATTAATAGGGATTAACCCCGATCAAATTTGTACAAAACATAGATACAAAAATAAAAGAAAAAAAAAACAAAAGCAACAAAAAAACAGAAAATAAAAACAAAAAGAAAAAAGAGAGAGAGAGAGAGAGGGATCTTTTTCTTCTTTCTTCTCCGGCAGCAGCTCGGTGGCGAAGATTAGAACTGACTTCATTTGTACACAACTTTGTTGCTCAACTTTACCATCAGCTGCCTCATTTCATCTTTACTCCTTCGAAACTCTTGAAGACTTTGCCTCGGCCTTGGCAGAGCTTCCGAAGGAGATTGTTCCTCGCTAGCCATCAAATTGGTTATGCGATGAAACTCCGAATTGAGCCATAGAGGTTGCCTATCGTTTTTGCTCTTTGTTCTGCTTTTTCAACGCACTAATTTCTACTCGAGCGTCTTTGTACATACGTTGGAGGAGGGAGAGTTGTGCATTTAACTGATGTACCTCACACATCTTGTTCTGCAGTCGATGGGACAAGTTAGAGACCGCAATCACGGTCTCCACATATGACCTCAGCGTATACGAGTTTGCTTCGATGTCAGACTGTGCCACCATTATTTGTTCAACTGACATCGCTAGAAAGCTGAAAATAGGGGAAGGAGGAGGAGCCCATGGTTGAGGTTTAGGAGAGTCAGAATCGGTCATCTCTATCGTGGACTCGTACAGGTATGGAAAAGAGTGAGAGAACTGTGTGAAGAAGCCATGACAAAGGAGAGTAATGCAAAAGAAAGAGGTTGCAAAGTGGTGGCAGAGAAAGTTTGTAGGCTTTTGCTCTGCCTCTATCTCTCGCAAGCCTCAACTTAAGAAGAGAGCGAAGAAGAAGACAAAAAGGGAGAAAGACTGAGACGATCATTGATAATCGGAGCAGGATTGGATAGCCTGTTAGTCAGGTGCCGCGATTGTTGAAATCGCGCCAGACACGATGCTCGAAGAAGATGAAGGAAGAAAGAGTGAGACAAAAATAGAGAGAGAGAGGCGGGAGAGTGGTATATGTATATATATGTGTATATGTATTGTACATCTATGTATTATATATATTTGTTTGAATATTTGGTCACAAGAGTGGCTTGGGCTCAGTGGTTCGGCTCAATGGTTAAGGATTGAGGGACTGAGCTTGAGGTTAGAGGTTTGAGCCCCCATAGCAACGAGTGTTTCTTTTATTTTGTTTTGGTTTTACGTATATATGTCTCGTATACCTATATATATATATATATATTTATTAGAATATTTTGTCACAAAAGTAGTTTGGCTCAGTAGTTGAGGACTCGGAGAAGCTTGAGTTAGAGGTTTGAAGCCCCGTATCCACGCATTTGTGTTTTTCCTTTCGTTTTGATATTTTTGCGTACGCACGCTGATGTCAGCAAACGGAATATGCCTTTTCAGTAACGACATCTTCCCGTTGACGACCACAAACAGAATATTCAAACAGAATATTCAAGCAAACAGAATATTGCCCGAATATGTATATGTATATCGTATGTATATATTTGTGTGTATTTTGTATACGACATTTGGTATTTATAAAAAAAAAAAAAATCTTTTTGACATTTTTTTGAAAACGAGGAAAAAAAAAGAAATCATTCTATCATACCTTCTTCTACTCACGTGAGACGTGTTTGGACTTCAAATTCACCTTTGTTCTCTTCACGTAAAACGTGTTAGGATTTGATATTTACTAAATTAAAATCTTTCCCCTCTCCGTATGAGATACGGTTAGGTATGCTTGTTGGTTATACCATATTTGTTCCTCCCATGTAAAACGTATAAGGATTTGATGTTTACCTGGTTAAAAACCCCCTCTCTCCGTATGAGATACGGTTAGGTACGTCTGTTGGTTATGTTGTAACCAAACAATATTGTATGTACGGTTCATTCAGAGGAGTTCAAGATAAGTTATTCGTGTCTCAGTAGGAGAACCTACACGGCTTTGTAATTGCGATCACTTTGTGCATCTATCGCACTCGTTCACTTTGTGCATGTATCGCACTCGATCACTTTGTGCATCTATGCACTCGTTCACTTTGTGCATCTATCGCACTTAATCACTTTATGCATCTATCGCACTCATTCACTTTGTGCATGTATCGCACTCGATCACTTTGTGTATCTATCGCACTCGATCACTTTGTGCATCTATCGCACTCGTTCACTTTGTACGTTTATCACACTCGTTCACTTTGATCTATCGCACTCGATCACTTTGTGCGTCTATCGCACTCGCTCATTTTGTACATCTATTGCACTCGTTCACTTTGTGCATCTATCACACTCGATCACTTTGTGCATCTATCTCACTTGTTCACTTTGTCCATCTATCGCACTTGTTCACTTTGTGCATCTATCACACTCGTTCACTTTGTACATCTATCGCACACCTCTCTATTGTTTCTCAGTGCACGTGAAATGCGGCCTTGGACGGGTTTTATCTCGAGACGTGTGAAGCACGAGCCTGAGCGGTTTTTGTTTCTCAAGACGTGTGAAATGCGCTCCTGGGCGGATTTTATCTCGGGACGTGTGAAACATGATCTCGATCGGTTCTTCTTTTATCTCAAGACGCGTAAAACGCGACCTTGGGTGTGTTTGCTCTTGGGATACGTGAAACACTATCCCAAACGATTTTATTTTTATCTTTGGATACGCGAAGTGTGGCTCTAAGCTGTTTTGTTTTCACCTCGGGACGTGTGAAACACGACCCCAAGCGATTTTCGTCTTCTTGTTTCTTAGGATGCGGGAAATGTAGTCCTGAGCGATGTTTTCTTTCCTCGTCCTGTGTTTTGGAGTAGGTAGAGTGTTGTTAGTTCGTGTGTTGTTCACTATCTTGCGTATTGTATTCATTATTTGTTTATTGCATCATCTTGCATTATCATTTTCAAAATAACCGGCTTCGCGAAGCGTGTCAATCCGTCTTTCAAAGTTGTATCGTGCATATCATTTGCATCTTACCCCTGAACTACGCAAGTTTGAGCCCTTAAAGGGATACGTAGGCAACCCTCGGGTTTAACCAATTGTTTGCACATTTGTTTGTTTGCCCAAATCTTCTAACCTTGTCAAAAGGGTCATCTTCGGGCTTTGACATTCACTCACGTCATGAAATGACTTCGAGCTCTATCAAAAAGGGACAACTGTAGACACCCCATTTTGACCAGCCCTAAGACTTGAGCGCTTTCTTTTGATTACCCAATGATGACAAGTAGAATGTCTTTCTTGCAGAATCCCCAGTTTGAACTTTAATCCCAACCTTCATCATTATAGCCAAATTGTTTTAAAATACTAAATATTTCATTAGTTTAGTTTTTTTGTAATTTTGCATAATTTTATGTGTTTGTTTATATTTTTGGTGTTTTGATATAAATTGGTATAAATTATATATTATATATATATAAATTATATATTATATATTATATATATATAAAATAAAATAATAAAAAGTTATATTATTATATTATATGTTTAGTATTTTGGTATAAATTATATATTTTAGATATTATATTATATATATATATTATAAAAGAAAAATAATAAAAAATTATGTTGATGACAGTCAACCCTCGGCTACCAACATCCAAATTTCAGCATAACATATATATAATATATTAAATATAATTTTTATATAATATCTATATGATTATATTATATGCCTATAGCTTTTTATATTATTATATTATACTTTGTTGCCTATACAAAGCCAAAGAGGGAGAGGCTTAGGGGAGTGTAAAAAAAAAAAAAAAAAGAACATAAGAATGCTTCAAGAGAAAAGAGAGTAAAAGATTGTCTACATCTTCAATTTTGAGCCAACACTTTCAAGCTTTTATAGCTACTGAAATTCCTCATTTTATGCTCTGTTTAGTATTTTATGTATAGTTATAGTATTATATTATATGTTTAGTATTTTATATATAGTTATAGTATTATATTATATTTTTAGTATTTTATATATAGTTATATTATTATATTATATGTTTAATATTTTGATATAAATTATATATTTTAGATATATTATATTATATTATATATATATAATAAAAGAAAAATTATAAAAAATTGTTTTGATGTCGGTCAGCCATCAGCTGCTGACATCCAAATCTCAACATAACATATATATAGTATATTAAATATAATCTTTATATAATATTTATATTATTATATTATATGCTTATAACTTTTTATATTATTATATTTATATTATTATATTATACTTTGTTGCCTATATAAAGCCAAAGAGGGAAAGGCTCAGGAGAGCAAAAAAACTTCACTAATTCAAGCAATTTCATTGCATGATGTCTTGTGAATCAAATTGTGCAAGTTCAATAAATGCAACAAGATATGACTCTAACTTCTTCCCTTTCATGAATTGTTCAAGGGAAGTGGTGACCTTGGAAACTTGAATCATTTCATCACTAATGAGTATAAACTGCCTCAAGTTTTCATGTGTTCAATTAAGTTCCAATTGAACACAACCAAATTATCTTGCACCATTTTAGCCTCAATTTTAGACTACTATCCATTCTTTAATTCATTAAGTCCAATGGTGAGTTTAAGTCGTCTAAATGAAAAGAAGCGTCAAACAAGGAGTTATTCTTGGCAAAAGAGAGATGTAATACCCTGATAATGAACCTTCGAAGAGATCAAACCATTTAGCATGGAAGGTCTCTTTCTCATTCTAAAAAACAACATATATGGGACATCAATTCACCACTTTCAATTAGATTACAACAATATACAATATAACAATAAATCAAAACAAAAGAGCAAAATAAGTAATAAATGCAAGAAAATGAAAGGTTTGTGAAATTCACCTTCCAAGGAAATGATGCACTCCTTAGTTCGCAAACTCCTTCTTGATCACCTTCAAGTGTAAGAAGTGTGTTATTAAATCCTCAATTCGAAATTATGGAGTTTATGGTATGGAAAGTGGCTAACTCTCTAGTTTCTCTCACTTTCAATCACTAAATACTCTTCCTTATGATCAAGGCAATTGATCTTTGGCTATATTAGAATTTTTGGAGTATTTTTGGTGTATGGAAATGAGGAATTTCAGTAGCTATGGAAGCTTGGAAGTGTTGGCTCAAAATTGAAAATGTAGACAATCTTTTACTCTTTTTTGTCTCTAACTCTCTTGAAGCATTCTTATGTTCTTTTTTTTTTTTTTTTGCTCCCTTGAGCCTCTCTCTCTTTGACTTTATATAGGCAACAAAGTATAATATAATAATATAAAAAGCTATAGGCATATAATATAATAATATAGATATTATATAAAGATTATATTTAATATATGATTATATTTAATATACTATATATATGTTATGTTGAGATTTGAATGTCGGCAGTGGAGGGCTGATTAATATCAAAATAATTTTTTATTATTTTTCTTTTATAATATATATATATATATATATAATATATAATATCTAAAAAATATAATTTATACAAAAATACTAAACATATAGTATAATAATATAACTATATATAAAATACTAAATATATAATATAATACTATAACTATACATAAAATACTAAACATATAATATAATAATATTAAACATATAACATAATATTATAACTTTTTATTATTTTATTTTATATATATAAAAGATATAATTTATACCAATTTATATAAAAACACCAAAAATATGAACAAACACATAAAATTATGCAAAATTACAAAAAATACTAAACTAATGAAATATTTAGTATTTTAAAACAATTTGACTATAATAATGAAGATTAGGATTAAAGTTTAAGTTCCATCTCTCTTACTGAGGATTCTGTGAGAAACATATTCTACTTATCATCATCGGGTAATCAAAAGAAAGCGCCTAAGTTTTAAGGCCGGTCAAAATGGAGTGTCTACAGGTATTCGCTGATGTTTCCCCCTTACATTCCTCTGCCTTCGAAGTAACCTTTTTGTCTACCTCTATCCTTTCAAGTTCCACCTCTTTGCTTTCTTCTTCGTAGACAAAATCTGTCCACAAGACTTCTTCTTCTTGTATCTCTCGGACTTTTGTTTCAATATCCAATGCACAGTACTTACCTAGAGCAAAAAATCTGGCCTTTTGTTCCTCCTGATTACAGCCAATCACCATGGCTTCTCTCTTTTGTTCCTGCACCTTCTGGACTATTGATTTTAAGTCCAATACTAAAAACTTGATTAAAGCCAAAGGTTTGGCTTTTTGGTCTTGATTTTCTTGCCTACCACTAGGCATCATTGTTATCTTTCGTGATGAATTATTCATCAGCACTCTCCTGTACTAAGTGCTTCAAGTGTGCTACTTCCTCATGAGTCATCACTTCGGTTATTTTATCAGGCTTCCTCAGTATACTGAGTGGTGTCACTTCTTCAGTATATAACTTGGCCTCTGCAAAATCAGCACAAGCAATAAAAGGTTAAGGGTCTGCGTTGATCTCCTTTGCCTCTCCATTGCATAGCGCTATCATCATTTTCTAATGTAGAGAGGAAGGCACACATTTATTGGTGTGGATTCAATCCCTGCCAAGCAAAGCATTATATTTGGCATTACTGTCTATAACAAAGAATGCTGTCATGCAATCTTTGGTTCCCACACTTAGGTTGATGGGCAGAATGCCCTGAGCCATCTGCTTATCCCCAGCGAAACCAGTAATGGTTGTGTTGGTTGGGATTAATCTGGGGTTTCTTTTTCCTAATTGCTTCAAGGAGGACTTCAGAAGTAGGTTCACTGCCGTTCCATTATCCACTAACACCCTATTCATTTGTATCCCATCGAAGTAAGCCTTGATATACAGGGGCTTAACGTACTGAGTCATAGATGTTGTAGGGCACTCAAAAGGATATCAGAGGTTAATACTTACCTCCTCACTTTCTTCTTTAGTTTCCATTGGTGTGGCCACTTCGAACTCATCTTGAATCATGCTGGCCTGTGAATCTTCACTAGAAACTGGAATGGGGTCATTCTTGACCTTCTTGGTTTCCCTCTTTAGCCTGGAACTTCTATAGCAGTATATATACCACGTTTACTGGCACTGGAGGGAATGAGCTAAACTGAACTACTGGCTGTATTTGTTTCCTTTCCAAACTAGCTTGTTCTATTATTTCGGAAGCATCCTCTATACTGCATTCTAGTACCTTTATGCTAGCAAGTTCCTTTGAAGCAGCCTGTTGGTGGTCTATCTCCGTTGGCTTGTTAACTAGAAAGGTCTGTTTAGCTATGAAGGCCTCAAACATTTCATCTTTAGCTAATGTTTTCTCTTAACCTAACTTAGTCCCTTTATCCGTTTCATCGTCACTTTCCATAAAAGCCTTCTTGAGTCCTGCTAAATTGGATTTTTCTTTGGCTCTCAGTTCAGCACGAACTTTAGCCAACTGCTCCATGCTAGCACTCCTCATGATCTTCGGAGCAGGCTTTGAACCTATCCCCCTATTTGTATGATATTTTACTTGTGCCATAGAAGTGCTCTCTCCACTTTCTTTCAAATCCCTCTGATACTAGGTGTATCTTCGTTGGATCTTCCTCATTTTAGACTTAGAAATCATAGGAACCACATTTGGCTCCCTTGTTTTTGGGTTCTTTAATAACACCCAATTGTTTGGAGCCACCAAGGGAGGTTTGATCATTTTTCCCTGGTTTCCAAAAACCTTTCTTTAAGTAGGCATTTCCTTAGGTTTGTTCTGCATGACAAACCAATCTGGAACTCCTGGGACCCATCAGCCCACTGGTTTGGCTGCTCGATCTACTGCCCTACTCTTTGAAACAGTCTTCAAAGTAGTCCTTAGGGGCCAATTATCAATCCAGGTCCTATGCCTTGCACTAAATCCATGCTTGCTTTCAGGCTGGTTATCTACCTAGTAATAATTGGGTGGCCTGGTTTCATACAGAGGCATCTTTTCTTTTGATTGCATCTTGGTATCTGGTGGAACTACCAAGGACGAATGCTGTCTAGGGCTAGTTGGGTATGGCCTATTGTTATAGGTGCTGGCTATTCGGTCCTTCTGCATCTCTTTGTAATACTTTTTCCCATCAACTAGGAGCCCTTTCAGCCATTTGTAACACATCCTGCACCTAGGACACATCCTCTACACTACAGCAGCTTCGAGAGAATCGACATCCAATATCTCTTCACTAGAGCCTTCTTTTAGGCCTGCAGAGCTTTGTCCATCAGTTGGTGAACTTCTTATGTTCTTCCTGAAAGCAGCCTGGCTAGCCACATGCATCTGCACAGTGACCTCCTCCAATTCTTTCACGGATAGGTTTTGGAAATTTGGCATGCCAACATTGGCTGTAGCCTCCCCAATCTCCAAAAATAGGTTGGTGTCAATTCCCATAGCTTTTTTGGTTTTGGCTAGAAACTTTAGCCTCCCCTTCCGAATCTGTTCTTGGATCATGTCACGGAAAACAATACAGTTTTCAGTTGAATGAGACCAAGAATTGTGCAATTTACAATACAGTTTTCATTTAAGTTCTTCAAGGGTAGGGATCTTAACTCCCTTTGGTAACTTTAGGAAATTTGCTATAAGCAAATGATAAAAAATGTCATCTACTTTTGTTAAGTCAAAAGAATACTTCCTATGCAGGTTTTTCTTTTTAAACTGCTAATCTATTGTACTGTCTTTCTGAATTAATGCCTTACAAGTCATAGGTTTTTTTCCTACACTCTTTGCTGCATCAATTTCATAATTAGGGTCCCTATAACAGGTCTTATATAACGCATTACTTCGATCTTGTTCTTCTTCGAGTAAAGTTTCATATCTAGACACCTTATATGTTAACTTTTCTAAGTCTTGAAACTCAGTTGAGTCAAACTTCTTTTGAAGCCTAAACTCCAAACTATTTTGAGCCAATCTTGCAAATTCAGGCTCTAGTAGCACGACCCTACATTTGTTTCGTGCCCTTTTAAATCTGGCAATAAGCTGAGCAGTCTTCTCATCAGGCCTTTGGCTCAATCTTACCAAGTCTGGCATGGAAACTTCAAGTTCTGTTTGGAAAAATTGGGCATGAAAAACCTCCTCCATTTGCTGCCAAGTTTGGATAGAGCCAAGTGTAAGGTTTATGTACCATATGAAGGTTGCTCCAGTTAAAGAATTTGAAAAAAGTCTCAATTTGATGTAATCATTATTAACAAACTCACCACACTAGCTTATAAACCAAGCAATGTGTTCCATTGTTAACTGATTTCCATCACCATAAAAAAGGGTAAAGTCTGAAATTCTAAACCCCCTAGGATACTCATGTACCCTATCTACCCACTCCGAGTAAGGTTTTATGTACATTGGTGTCTGGACCCCCTGAGCTATAGGTCCACACATTTCTCTAACTATATTAGCAATTTGGTCTCTTGGAACCATATTTTGTGTTGGTTGAACCATTATTAGAGGGACACACACAGGGTTTGGAGGAACACCATGTGCTTGAGGGCTTCTTGGTTAGTATATAGGTACATTCATGTAATGCCCCCAAAAGTACACAATAAATATAACCCAAAAACATATATGGATGACAGCATGAATCTGAGTACAATGTCTTTCATTTCAAAGAATTAATAATACAAAAGAGTTTAACATAAATAAATGCCCTATAGGCTTATATATTTCCAAGCCTTGACTTGGTTACAACAAAATGAGACTAGTTCTTACAAATAAAGCCCTTGACTATACAAAAATACACAATCAAAATAAAGAAGCTTTTACTCCCAAAAGTCCCTCCAAACTACTATCTTGGTGGAGGCATGCCATCATTACCTAAAAATGTTTTTCCCAAATAGAGTGAGCCACAACCCAGTAGGAATGATCTAACACAATATATGAGATTTAATAAAAATATAAGTGCATGTGCATATACAATATCCGGGATAAAACATTCATACTTTTATATTGCCAAAGAGTACCAATTCCATATTCGTTTTCATTTTCCTCTAATTCATTTCAATATATGAGCCAATTTCATTATTTTTTTAATAACCCAAATGAGACTACAACTCAATGGTTCTATAATCACATTATAAACATACAACACTTCAAACTACCATTTTACAGATATTTCATCCGCGGGATCGGCACCCATGTATAAATTTCGGGACTTTCACCCAAGACACTTCAGCCAACTTAATTATAATGGAGTCTATCCACTTTCTCTTTCCAAACAATGGAATCCTTCCCCTTTCTTCTCTCAAACAATCATACATATGCAATGTATTTAAACACATAATCACACCAGGAGTACATTCCCTTTCTCCTCTCAAATAATCATACATATACAATGTATTTACAACACGATCATATTCAATGATAACCAATCATGATTAGTTTTAATTCACCTAATTCTCATGCAATTACTACAACAATCATAGCTATTCTCCACCGATAACCCAATACAGATATTTCTAAACAGATATATATTCTCAAGATAGATAATTTATTCAAAATTTCCAAAGGTGTGAGATAATACATATCCAATTCCACCATGTACATCCATAATCATCCAATTTTACCTTTTCAATGTCAATTTCAATTATTTATATAAAATAACAATTAAATTCAATTTGGGCAAAATCCTCATTTTCTAAATATCAACCTAAGTATCAAAATCAATTATTTTGACACAACATGACCTCATATTCAAGCCCCATACTCATTTATTCCACATTCACCAAAAACCCCTTTTTTCATTTTATACCCAAACCCTATATTTGTTCAAACTACTCCCAAATCTCACCATTGTCACACAACCACAAATAACTAAGTTAAAAATCATAACAAAGTATAGAAAATCCCTACCTCAAGTTAGAAGACGAGTAAAGGAAGGTTGAAACTTCAAAGACACTGAGACCCAACTTCATTCGGATCAAAATTAAGATTTTGAAGCACTCTACCTTTTTCTCAAAGGCATTAGGGTGAAGAACACAATAGAGCTAGGTCAAAATGTAGAGAGAGATTGTATTTTAAAGAGAGAAACTCAAGATCTTGGGTTTTGGAGAGTTTTAGAAAAAGAGAGAAAAATGAAAAAGTGAACAAAAACATTATCTTTACAGACTGTTATACACGCAGTCCGCTCGAGCGTGGAAAGTGACGCTCGAGCATCAGATACAAAGTCTCGCTCGAGCGTAAGAAGTGACGATCGAGCGTGGAATACACATTTCCAGAAGTGTTGCAGACGAAGGACCCTGCTCGAGCGTAGAACTAGACGCTCGAGTGTCTACCCGCTCGAGCATAGAAAACACCGCTCAAGCGTAGAACACACTCTTCTAGTATTTGCATGTTTGCAAAAGTACTGAGAGTTGACAAATCCCACTCGAGCGCAAGAATGGTCGTTCGAGCGGAGAAGCAAAATTTGTGAAGCCCACTGAGCGCAAGAATTCCTGCTCGAGCAGAAGAGCAAAAATTTGGACAACAAAGGTTTGGGAAAAACAAGCAACCAACTTATTCCAAATACATAACTATAATTCGAAAGCCAATTCTAAAGAGATACAAGAGGAACAAGAGGTAAACAACAATATGAAAGCATTAAACCTAAGTCTGGGGATACAACAAGTGATGGGTCAAAACCAGAATCGCTATAACAAGACTGGTTGTCCTTATTGTATTGGTTGCTGTTGGAGGTATGGCTGATCTCTTGGAATCTATCCTGGGACAAGCCCTACGACAGGTGCTACAGGAGGAGGAATAAGTGTTGTTTCTCTTCTAGCCTTAAGAAATCCCTCCAATCCTCGGGTTTAAATTCAAACATAAGATTAATGAAGCCCTATGTGCCAGGTATGGCTTCGAACATAGGATTTGGAAACATCCTCATACCATTCCCTTGTGCTGGCCCAGATCCACCAATTTGTATGGTTTTGCTGGTGGGTAATAGTACATTTTGGTTTGCTAGTGGTCTCAAAAGAGCTTCATACCATTACGGAGGCACAGGTGGCAACCATTCATGACTATGATTGCTAGTCTGACCATTGGTTTGTCCATTATTTTGCATAAGCTGTTTGTCTGGAGCCAATCTATGTTAAAAGAATTCATGCTTTCTTCAACCTGTCATGCGATCATTGGTTGATGGGAGTTTACTCGATCCAAAAAGGATGTTGCCCATCTTTTCATTGTATACATTAATTGTTGCCCCATAGCATCTACTAAACCTCCCTATAGATTTATTGGGTGAAGAGAAGGGACATTCGAAGGTCCAGTTTTATGGCCTTGTCTAGTGTGGTGGACGTGTGTTGTATATTCTGAAATACTGGTCTGTTCGACCATTTATGGAGGATCTAATGGGATAGGTGCATCCATCACATTGTCTTCTGAGTTAGGTATTTCTACCTCTCCTTCCACACCTTCTTCTAAGCGTTTATTTTCTCCTCTTGCTCTACGTCTAGCCACTTTTAATATGTGCCACTGGGCGTGCCAAAAAATATATGTTGGCTTTTTTGGCTTTTGAAGGTTAATTGTATAATTTTAAGCATGCCAGCAAGGATCAATTAGTCTTTGCAGAATTTTAATTGCCAACCAATTATCAGACGATTGTGTTGAAGTTCTTTCAGCCTCAGTGAAGAGGACTTTTACTAGTGGCTTGTTTGAGGAGAAATCTATAAGAAATAACGAGTATAAAACCAGGGCCGGCCCTGCCTTAAGGCAGGTAAGGCTTGGGCCTTAGGCCCCAAATTTTGGCCCAAAAATAGGGCCCCAAAATTAAAAAAATTGTTATAAGCCCAATTTTTTTTTTTTTTGGTTTTAAGATCAATTTAAAGGGGCCCCAAATATTTTATTAGGCCCATGTATAATTTAGCCCATACTTATTTATAAATATGTTTGGCCCATATTTATTAAAATGAAAATATATAAAAAAAAAAAAGAAAAAAAAAAGTGAAAATATGTTTGGGCTCAACCCAAAATAAAAACAACATTGGAGGCTTTAAGGGGCCCCAAAATAAAAATGTATTTAAAGGGGCCCAACCCAACCCAAACAATACATACAAATGTGATTATGTGATATACAAAACAAAGCATAGCAGTGAATCAGATTCAGTGATGAAAAACGAAGTGCTTGTGCTTCACTCTCCCTCTTGAAGGCAACTTAGGCAAGCAGATGCAGACGAAATGATAGCATAGCATGACAGACTCACTCTCCCTCTTTCACACACTCCTCCTCCGGCTATTCACTCTCTGTCACACACTCTCTCACTCTCATGTAAGTCCTCTCTCTCACTATTAAAGTTGCCCTAATTTTTTTTTTATATATTCTTTTTCTATCAATTAGTAGAATAATAAATTTGCCATAAATTTTTTATTACCTATCCATTAGATTTTAGTGGAATAAATAATTTAGCCCTAATTTTTTTTACCTAGGTATTTATCAGTTTTAATTGAATAATTTGTTTGTCCTAATTTTGTTTCATTAAATAATTTTTTTTATAATTTATTTGCTATCAGATCAGTGGATTGTGATTTGTGGATTGAAGTGTTTGTGATTTGTGGATTGATTTGAAGTGTTTGTGATTTGTGGATTGAAGTGTTTGTGATTATAGCCATGTTTCCTAGGAAGTATAGTTCTGGAAATGAAAAGAGAAAGAAGAGGATGAAAGTAGAACAATTAATTCAATCTCAATCGGGAGCACTTGATAAATATTTTGGTACCAAGAAACAAGTAGATATTTTGGGTTCAAATGACAATGATGATGAAGATTTGGTAATTGAAGAGCCTACTCATTGTGTGAGTAATAATGAGAATGATGATTTGGTGATTGAACAACCTAGTGAACATGAGAATGAGAATGATAATGAGAATGAGAATGAGAATGAAGATTTGGGGAATGTAGAATCTAATGAAAGTGAAGATGTCAATGTTGAATGTGGACCTCTAAACATTTATGACCCTAGTAATTGGGACAAGATTGATCAAAATTTAAGGGATTTACTAGTTGAAAGAGGTCCCATAAGAGGTAATGGTGTGAATTTTCCCTTAGATGACAAAGATAGGCATTTTTCTTCTACATTTTACATGCACGCTTCTTAAATGGAGAGAAGGTGATAGGAAGTGGCTAGTATATTCAGATGCTTCAGACAAAGTGTTTTGCTTTTGTTGCAAGTTGTTTAAGCAAGATGGGAACAATGTTCTTTTGGCTACTGATGGATTGAAAGATTGGAAGAATATGGGCAACAGGCTTAGAAGTCATGAAACTAGTAATGAGCACTTTATTTGCATGAGCAAATGGGTTGAGTTGGAAAGTAGATTGAAGAAGAATGAAACAATTGATAGAAGTGTTCAAGAACAAATCAACAAAGAGAGGGAACACTGGAGACAAGTGTTACTAAGGATAATTTCTATTGTGATCACTCTTAAAAAATAATTTAGCTTTTCGTGGAGATAATGAGAAGATTTATCAAGAAAGAAATGGAATCTTTTTAAGCTTAATTGAAATGCTTGCTAAATTTGATCCAGTAATGCAAGAGCACATTCAACGTATTCAAAGGAGTGAAATTCATTACCATTATCTTGGCCACAAAATCCAAAATGAATTGATACAGATGTTAGCGAGTGAGATCAAGAGTACGATTGTGGCAAGAATCAAAGAAGCGAAATATTTTTCAATTATTCTTGATTGTACTCCAGATGTTAGTCATGAAGAACAAATGTCTCTTGTGATAAGATGTGTAGATGTTTCAACTAGTCCGGTAAAGATAGAAGAATTCTTTTTAGAATTTTTGAAAGTGGATGATACATCGGGGTTGGGACTTTTTAATGTACTTAAAGAGGCATTGCACACACTCCAGCTTGATATTGGTGATATAAGAGGGCAAGGATATGATAATGGCTCTAATATGAAAGGGAGACACAAAGGTGTACAAAAAAGAGTACTTGAAATAAATTCAAGAGCATTTTACAGGCTATGTAGGTGTCGTAGTCTTACTCTTACCCTTTGTGATATGACTACCTCTTGTTCCAAAGCTATCTATTTCTTTAGAGTGGTACAACGCATATATATGTTGTTTTCATCTTCTACAAAGAAGTGGAAAATTGTCAAAGACAATGTGAAAGGTCTCACACTTAAGCCATTATCACAAACTCTGGGAAAGTCGCATTGAAAGTGTTAAAGCTATACGCACCAAGCTCCACAAATTAGAGATGCTTTAATTCGGTTGGAAAAGAAGTCGATGATCCCAATACAAAGTGTGAAGTCAATCCTTAGTTACATCTGAAATTGAGAACTTTGAGTTTTTGCTTGGCATGATTATTTGGCACAGTCTGTTGTTTGCTGTTAATTCTGTTAGCAAGACATTTCAAGCTGAAGACATGCATATTGATGTTGCTATACATCAATTAAAAGGACTCATTACATTTCTTGAGAAGTATAGAGAAACCGGATTTTGGAGGCCATGATTGAAGCTAAAGAAGTTGCAATTGAAATGGAGATTGAGCCTACATTTCGTGAAAGGCGAGTCATTCAGAGAAAGAAACATTTTGATGAGAATGTTAGTGAAGAGGTTGCACAATCAGCTGAAGAATCCTTTAGAGTTAATTATTTCATATATATAATAGATCAAGCTCTTTCTTCACTTAAGAGTAGATTTGAACAATTTCAAATATATGATGAAACTTTTGGATTTTTGTTTGATTTGAAGAAGTTAAATTCTACCAATGATGAGTGCTTGAAGACTTATTGTGCTAATCTTGAAGACTTTTTGAAACATGATGGACTTATGGATATTGATGGGAGAGATTTATTTTCTGAGTTGAAAGTCTTCAAAGAAATTTTGCCAAAAGAAATCAGTAGGCCAATTGAGGTGATGAATTATTTGAAATTGATGGATGGTTGTTTTCCAAATGCCTGGATTATAGAATATTATTGACTATTCCAGCTATCGGTTTCTCGGAGCAAGAAGTTTTTCAAAGTTAAAATTGATCAAATCCTACCTTCGATCAACAATGTCATAAGAAAGATTGAATGGATTAGCTATATTGTCTATTGAAAAGGATTTAGTAGATAAATTAGATTATACAAACTTAATTAGTGATTTTGCAGCTAAAAATGCAAGAAGAGTAGTATTTAAGTGATCGTTGGGTTAATTGTAAACTGGATATTGCTAAACTATAAAGCAACAAAACCAGTTTTTAATGTTTTTGAGTCATTGTACTGATTTCTTCCTATCTTAATATATGAAAGTAAATTTTAGTTTATAATTTTAATGATTATATGTTCAAGTATACTTAAATAAAAAATTTGTGGATACTTATCATTTTATGCATAAATTTTTTATTAAAAAAAAATATATTAGAGGGGCCCCATTTTCGCAGCGCGCCTTAGGCCCCACAAATCTCAGGGCCGGCCCTGTATAAAACAATTTAGAAAACTAAATTTCATTAAGTAAATAGGAACTTACAATGAAATAACCCAGCCTTGAAAAGGTTTACAACAACGACTACTTGAAACTACTCCTAGGAAATGAAGTACAGTACAGGAATTGAAGTGCTAGAAATATACAAACTGGAAGGAAATAAGACGAAGTAAATAAATTGGTTTCTAGATCTGAGTCTAGGTCCTCAATTTGGGACCTTCCATGCTACTTATACTCTTCAAGGGTAACCGTCGAAGTGGGCTTCCAACCGTCGAAATATCCTCCCATGATTGCTAATCACGCTTTCTCACAGTCAGTCCCACTACACCATTATTGCAGTTAGGCTTCCCTGTTGGATTTGAATTTGAATTCGTGAGTAACCATTGTGCCACGTCATCTTGCGCTTTCTCGCTATTCCAATGCTATGCAGATCCATTATAACCAATATGACGTGCCATGTGTCTGTCTTTGACTGGAGACTTGTATTAACTCCTTGAATTGCCCTCCATGTACCACGTGTCAAGCTACGAATAGCTTTTACAAAATATATAGTCAACACCACCATAAAAAAATGACAAAGAATCGTTAATGCAAGATAGATAAACTTATCAATGCAATGAAAACCTCATCAGAGTTGTTGTTCTTGTCCTCTATTGCTCTATATGTATCAACGAATGGTGAAAACGACCACAGATATAGATGTAATAGGATTGTTTGAAACATTAACTGATTTGGATAGAACTATGGTGGCAATGAAAATGAATATATTTAAGATTTAAGATGGTGATGAAGAGGAATTTGTTTCGGGTTTAAGTTGGTGAGGAATATATTTAGATGGGGATGGAGATGAGTCTACAATATTATAGAGTGTCATTTTAATTGTCTTTACTTAGTGTGTGAATATTTCATTAAAAATTATCTTTTAATATAATTTTATTTCAAGATATAATTATTATAAAAATTAAAAATTAAAAAATCTAAAAAAATTTAAGTAGGTGCTAATAATAAACTCTTTTTAATTTACCACAAGCTAAACCATCAATAGTTAAGTATATAAATTGTGGGTGCTTGACCTTGTACTTTTATTACAAAACAATCAATTTAATTTACCACAAGCGAAAACCATCAATCGTCAAGTATACAAATTGCGGGTGCTTGATCTTGCACTTTTATTACAAAACAATCAATTTTAATTTACCACAAGTGAAAACCATCAATGGTCAAGTATATAAAAGGCCTGTTTGGTAAAACTTAAAAGTAATTTATTTCAGCTTTTGACTTAATTTAAGTTATAATGTTGTGTTTGGTACAACTTATATTAACAGATTATAGCTTAAAAAAGCTATTTTCAGCTCATTTTCATAAGCAACTCGGGGCATGCTTATGAATTATAGCTTAAGTGCGCAGCTGATTCATGGGTGATGAAATGACTAAAATGCCCCTCCAAAACTTTAACAATTACATAATTGCCACTATATAAACCTTCTTGTTGCCCTAGCTCGCTCCTCTCCTCTACTCCTCTTCTCATTTCCTCTCTTGCCGACTGAAGATGATCCTCCACAGCAGCCGATCGAACTCCTCCACATCTCCAAGATCAGCCGATCGAACTCCTCTACATCTGTAACAACCCCATCACGTATAATGATTAGTACTTGACTAATTAAGAGGATTTGAGATTTAATTGCCGAGTATTATAATTTATTTTGGATTTATGAGAATTGTGGAATCTGACTCGTATATGATTTTATCGAAGGTTTATTTTGGAATTAGAAATTAAGGGTCTAAATGGCTGAAGGAAGTGAGATTGAGAAGTTAATCAATTTAATTTTAATTACGGACCCCTTTGGGAGTTTAATTAAATATTCGATTCAGTTTAGTAAATTGAGATTCAATTAATTAGATCCGAATTGGAGAAAATTAAGTTAATTAAATTATGAAAGATTGAGGATTGTGATTATCGCGAATTAAATTTAAGTATGATGTGCCCGATTTGAATATATAATTTAATTGGCGGAAACTTGGAGCCTGATCAGGAATTGAAGACCTAAATGACTTAAGAAACCAAAATTGAGGTTGGAAATAAGTTCGATTTATTAGTTGGAGCATTTTGGGAGTCTGATTAAAAATCTTATTCATACCGATAAATTTAAATATAATTAATTGGACCCTAATGGAAGTCAATTAGATTAATTAAATTATGAGAGATCTATGATTTGTTATAATTAATTTACTGATGTGCTGATTGAAATTTATTAAGATTAGGTGTTATTTAATTAAATTAATCCTAACCATAAATTAAATTGTAAAATGATTTAGAGTTAGGAATTTATGTGAGTGTGTGTGCAGAGAAATTCAGGTGGGTGTATTGAGAATCTGTGTTGTGTGTGTGTGTGCATGTGATGTGTTGTAAAGCTTAGAAGAGTGCACGTGTGTCTTGTTTGAAGTCAAAGAAAGGAGTGATATGTGTGTGTGAGTAATGAATAACCTGTGAAGCTCAAAGACAATAAGAAACAAAAGGAAGTAAAGAGGATATGGGTTCAAGAGAGGGAGAAAGAGCCGAGAGAGAGAGAAAGAAAGCCACGGTTTTTCTGGAACAAAAGGAAGAAATTAAGAGCAAAGGGGAATGTAAAGAGTAGCCAAAGGATGCTCAAGAATTCAATAATTTTAGGTAATTATTTGTCTTAATTTTTGTAGATAATTTAGTTAAAAGTTAAAATCAAGAAAATTATGGAACCAATTCCATGGGTTTGTAAGAAATTGGGTTTGCATGTGGAATTAATAGCAAGAAGATGAAGGAAATTAGTAAAAAGATGATGAAATTAAATTAGATTCATGGTTATGGAATAAATTAGAAATTAATTATTTGGGTTTGATATTCTTCATCCTTCACTTATTTTTAGTTTATTCTTACATGCATTATGAATTTTCAAGATTTTAGTTGAGAATTAATTATATAAATTCATAGAAATTGGATCTTACATGTTTAATCAAATTAGGTTGAAAATATGAATTATAGATCTTTAAATTTGTTATGTTTGAGTTTTGTTTTGAGAACCATTCATAAATTGGGTTCTATAAATTACATGCAACAAGGTTTATTGAAGATTTGGTCCATGCAAATGGGTTAGGTTAGTGATTATGGAAATTAATTTAGAAATTAATTATTTTTTTATGAATTTGAATCTTATGGTTGCATGCATATAATTTAGAAAAATTAAAGAATTAATTCATGAACATTTGAGCTTAATTTTGGAATAAAAGGGATTTTGATTATGATTTCACACATGCAAATATTTTTTTCTAGGAGTTCTATGATTTCAATTTCATAATTTAAGGAGATAGAAAAGAGTTAGAAATCGATTTTATGGAATTAGAAGGAAATGATGATTTGGAACTAAAATTAAGTCTATGGAAATTTGAGAACTAGTCCTAAAGTTTTGATTTTATAATGAAAACTAGGAATTTGTTTAATCCATGCATGTAATTTAATTGAAAAATCTTATTCAATTTAAATACATTTTAGAACACTCATGATTGTGAATTATATATTTGGTTAGAAATTGAGTTAAGTTGATTTTCTAAGAGATTGATTTGTGTAACTCATAATTAAGTTGATTTTGTTATTACTAATAAAATTGGACCTATTTGTATTGCATACATCATGGATTTTGAAGGATTTGGATTAATTCAATCTCATATTTTGAAGAGAAAAACGAAATGTTTTGTAAACATCAAGTTTATGAAAAATTAGAATTAATCCTAATGTTAGATAAAGTGTTGATTTTATAATTAGATTTTAATCCATACTTGTAATTTGAGACTAAACATATTTTGGGGCATCTATGGTTATGAATTGAATTGAGGTTATTAATTAAGCTAAGTCCAAGATTATGGAAACTAGTTGGAAAATTTATAAGAACATAAAACTAGTAATTTTGATGTCAATTTCATGCATGTGAATAATGTTCTAAGGAATTTATGACTTAATAAAGAATAATAAGCTGCTAATCAACATAGATTAGTTAGTTAAAGAATGAATCATTGATCTAGTGGTAATTGTTTAATAAGCCAAGTAAAGGATCAATCTATTTGGAAAGGAAGGACTTAGTAATGAAAGAATATGTGAAATAAGAACCCGGTTTATTTAAATGAGAAAGAATAAACGTAGTAGAACTTCGGACTATAAAGACTAGAGACTTGAAAGGACAAGTTTAATCAATGGAGTAATATTGTATTTCAATGTGTATACGTTATATGTTTGTGTAGGTCACGCGCCATTGTCTGCCCGATTTATCTGATATATCCAGTCTGTCTGAATTGCCTCTGCGGCCCTCTGTGAGTAATAACTTTGTAAAGTTATGTTCAATGTTATGTATTTTTCAGTATACTATAATACGAAATGATTGATTCTTGAAAAGCTATAATATGTTGGAAATGAATGAATGAATGTTCAGTTTTCTGAAAAGTAATTGTGGCACCCTTAGTATCTGGCCCTTACCCGGGAGATATAATACCGTGGATCTGGCCCTTACCCGGGGGATATAATATCGTGGTTATCTGTATCTGGCCCTTGCCTGGGGGAGATAATACCTTGGCTACTTGCGCGCAAGATATGGACCCTCCTGGTCGTTGGTACCAACTCTGTCTGTGGTCTCTAGACCAATCTGATCTGTTAGCTAATGGGTGTATCACATATGATCTTATGCAAAATATGAGTATGAATATGAAAACGAGTATGTATCTGAATCTGTTTCTGATTTGGAAATCTGAATATTCATAAAACTCTATTTCTGATAAGACTGTGTTTCTGATATAAACTCTGGTTTCTAACTCTGTGATGGACATCATTCATTAAACCCTTTACTCTGTTATTATTCACTGGGCTTTAGCTTACTATATTATTTATGTATGTAGGTGATCAGGCGCGTGACCAGGCTAGAGGCTTCTGTCTAGAATCTGTTTTGTCAGCCAACCTATGTGCCTCCCGTGGAGGTTCCGGATATGTTAAGTGTTATCGTTATGTAATGTAAAGTTTAAGTTATGTTTTCTTGTTTGGTTCTTCAAGTCATGTGTATATATATATGTAAATAAAAAGTTTAAAATTTTTCTGTCTCATATAAGTCTGCACAGCTCAATGGACGTGGTATATTCTTAATTGCTTCCGCTAGCCCCTTATATTTTGTTAATCTGTTCAGAGGCCGTAGGTAATCCTCGGATTACTGGCCGGTTACGGTGCCAAACCTATAGGGGCGGGTTTGGGTCGTGACAACATCTCCAAGATAAGCCGATCGAACTCCTTTCTTCTCTATTTCCGTTGATCTACACCAAAAAGGTTAGAATTCATGCCTTTTTGTTTATGATATATATATATATATATATATACATATGTATACACACATCGAGTTAGGGTTTACACAGACAGAGACCAGATCACACTCCATGTTCCTCTCTTTGCTTTCTTCTTCTTCTCCGATTTTCATCATCTTTTTTGTTTATTTTTTTTCCCTAGCCACCATTCACAGCCGTTGGACGAGTTCGACATCTGAGTATTCAGGTGAGATTCTTCTACTCAATATTTAGTGTTCTTGTTAAATTTTTGGTCAAATGCTACTCAATTTCTGCTCAATTCTTGTTCACTTGTTTACTTGTTTACTGTAATGTTAAAATCAAAATCACTTTTGGTTCAGTTTTTTGGTTTTTTTTTTGGTATTTTTAAATTATGTATATATATTTAAAGATTGGCCCAATCAGTTTAAATGTTGACAAAATCTTGAATCAGCATTTAGTTTCTCTGCTAGTTTTTGTATTAGAATAGAAAATTGGTATTTGACTGATCTGTGGAGAAAATTGGGTTTGTGGAGAATTGGAAATTAGGTATTTAACTGATCTGGAAATTCATGAAAATTGGGTTTGTGGAGAAAATGGAAATTCATAATAGGTATTTGATTGATCTGTTAATCTGTTAATCTAATAAAGAATTTTCCTTAATCAATTCATGGTCACAAATAGAAAATAAATAAACATGACAAAAATATAAAGAGATCAGTTTGGTTTTTCACTTTTTGATATTGATACGGCCATTTATAGTATAGTGGTTCAGGAAGGATTCAAAGTTTGGTTTCAATTCATTTTTGCATTGCTCAAGTAAGCTTCCTAGCACACAAACACATACACTGTTGAGTGTAAGGATTTTTTTGATGAGAAAAAAGTTTGTAACTATTGTTACCACTTTCCACTAGGCCAAACTGAAATAAATATATAAGTGGTGAAGATTTAATAATTTATGCAAAAAAATGGACCATCTTTGTGACATTTTGTGGTTTCTTTTTGGGCTTCCATCTTGTTTGATTTGGTATGTCTTGTTAATACCCTTTTCCTTAGCCACTGATTCGGTTTTTATCTATCTTCATTTCTACTTTGGCCTTTTAATATGACTTTGTGCTTTGATTACAGTCTCCACTATTTAAAAGAATGACCACTACATTTTGTTGGCTATGAATCCCATATGTATAGCAAATGGTTGGTATAAACAAATATCTATTGTGACAGATAATTATTTCATTGAAGTTGGTATAGCAAGTTACCACATCTCTATGAAAATATAGGACTACATCACTCAACCCTCAAGAAGAATATCCCTTAACTCTCTAAGCTTAGAATCTACAACAACAAATAGTTAGAAAAACAATATGAGGCTCCCATCTCTCAACTCTCTAAGCTTACATCTCTTACTCATTAAACCTACATAGACCTTTCATCACTCAACTCTCCTCCCTATAGTTAGACCAACTTAACATTCTGTAGAAAAATCTGTTAGAAAGCTAGTAGTACATAAACATCATATCCAAAACCACAAATCAAGGCTTCTTTAATCATATTGACTGAAGGCACATGTTTGTTTATTTCATTCTCTGTAACTATAAAACAACAAAGTAGGAAGCTGATATCACGACCCGCTCCCCGTACCCAAGGGTTAAGTATCGTGATGGCCAGTAACTGAAGCTACTTTCAGCCAATTCTTGAACAAATTAATAAACGCGAGCGGAAGTAATATTTAAGTGAGGGTACCAAAATAATCATCGGAGTTTCTATTTTTATTACAAAATTTATTGACCAAAATGGTCGATATTGACATAGAAAAATATCATAAAAGTGTTGTGTGTGTCTATTCCGTAGCCCCGCGTCTAAGATTTTCCAAAAGTTATTTCTGAATTGTATTGTTTCCTAAAAATTGGTAAATAGCTATAAGCACAAGGCAGAGTGAGAAATATTATGCCAAAAGTATAAGGGATACAAAATAACCATAGATAGTTATGTAATTAAAATATTTAAGATAACTTAGTCTGAACAAATAATCATTTAAGTAACAAAACTGAGATTATGTAAATAAATAACCATAACCACGGTACCGAACAGAACAGAACAGAGGTCACAAAAGTGACAGTCAGAACAGAGGTACAGATTCAATAGGTGGCTCGTACGGATTATAGAGGTGGCTCCCACAATAGTGTAACACTTATCTCCGCACAGAACAGAGGTCAATAGATCCATGACAATAGAGGGCCACAAAGTGACCAAACAAACGTCAATGGTTATTTAAGTCTCCTAAAGCATGGGACTCCCGTGGTGGTACTTACAAAACATAATTATTTATAAGGTCATAGTCAAATATTCTTTAAAATATAATGAACATATCCATGGGTTTCATTTTAAACAAATAGAGTTCAGAAATTAATCCACGTAACTGAAATATTTATAAAATATAACTTATATTAATATAACTAATAAAATACAACTTGTATAAAATAAATTATGGTAACTCAAAACATTCGTAAAATATATTATGGTGACTCAAGGTATAATATAACTCACCTTAACTTTAATTTCAACTTTTACCTTTCGCTCACTGAGACTTAGTAGATACTTCAAACTAAACTCAAAGTTTCATATATAAAACAAAACACTTAGAGGCAGAGAAAAAGAGAGAGAGACTAAGAGTGTTATTAGGACATGATGTTTATCCTTGTATATATAGGTGACAAGGCGTAGGCAGCAAGCGACTTGGGGGCTACGCATCGTAGTTGTACCGAAAATGTTATATTTTAGTGTATTTTGGTTCAGGAAAAATATAGAGAAAAATATAATAAAAATACCATAACACTCAGAAAATAATATCGAATAATATAATAAAGTTAAAATTATTTTTTTGAAATCATTTATAATTAAATAATACTAATATAAAATTTAAAGGACTATTTAAATTTTCGGGTTATTACAGCTGATTTATTAAATTGAGAGAAACAAGCCAATTCTTCATACTATTTGGGACTTTGATTTCCCTATCACCAAACATGCTCTCCACTATATGCTCGTTATTCTGTTTGTTTGATTGTGTTGATGGGAATTTAGGACCAAAGTTGTCACGCCCCAAACCCGCCCCTAAAAGTTTGGGCATGACCCATTCGAAAACAGACACTAAACCTGTTATACATATCATATGGGGCCTGAACGGAAGCATTCAATAATATAAAATACATAGAATAACATCCATTGAGCTATTTCTAACATGCCAAGATCTCAATAACACACTAAGTAAATATTATACAGAAAGTTTACTCACATATGCCTTGACTTAACCCCACAAATAACAAAAAATATTAATGAAGGAGGAATTATATACAATCAACCATAAATAGACGTCCAAAGCATAAATCAAAACTCCTCAAAACTTTACAAAATGCATGGCTTCAGGTGGTGCCTGGACGCATCAAAGGTGACAAGAGAGACACAAGCCTTAAAGGTTAGGACTGAACTCCCGGATGGTTACCTACAGAAATAGACAGACAAAATACAGAATGAGCGAACTCAGTGAATAATAGTACATAAACAATGTAATAATTAACCTGAATAATTAAACATATAACTGCAGATACAGATGATTAACTACACTCCGTGATTATTTCCAAAACAGCCATGGGTCCACTTTTCGTAACAGAATGGCTTTAAGCCCAAAATATACGTAATGTACCAAGGCCACAGATGTAGAACGACCATAGGTCCGTAAATATCGTAAATAAATAATGTAAATAATGTAACTAACACAAATAATGTAAAATAATGTAACTAATGTAATCCAATGTAAATAAATACTAAATAATGAACTAATGTAAATAATCGAACTAATGTAAATAACGGAAATAACAGAACTAACAGAAATAACAGAACGCATAAGCGTGGGTACAGAACGCATAAAGCGTGGGTACAGAACGCATAAAGCGTGGGTAACAGAACGCATAAAGCGTGGGTACAGAACGCATAAAGCGTGGGTAACAGAAATAACAGAAATAACAGATGTATGGACTCAAGAGGTGGCTCGTACGAATTCTAGAGGTGGCTCCCACCAAAGTGTAGCACTTAGTTCCGTACAGCACTTTGCTCCATACCAGAAACATCAGAATAGATTAATACAGATAAATATATTCTTCCTATTAATCACATAACGAACAGATATATTACAAGTTTAACAGAACGTTGCTGATGTTTATTGGCAAATGGTAAACATACTTCACAGATTGAACACTTTCAGAAATACGTAGGTACCATAGTTCTATACCTTAAATCAATAGATCTCAGGATACATAAGCATCATTGTTCCATTTGTTCACCATGAATTATTAAGGTTAATCTACGGATAACAGAATGTTAATAATGTTCTTTAACGGTAAATTAAACACAATACTATATAGATTATAGCACATTACCGATAACCATTAATTGTGGGCGGAATACAGAATAGTTTCAGAGTCATCTCAATGGGTGCCAAATCCTTCTATGTTCACACCAATTCTCAAATACAACCATGTTAGCATAATTGCTATGGAAAAAAACAGAATGTGAAGAATAATAATAATTATCAACGGTAATTGATGTACATATGTAGTACTATTTCTCACAGTGTTCAGGTGCTTGGTCCGCCCTTGTAGTTGACCCTATACAATTCACGTAATTCAAACATAATTCATCATGGTCTATTCAATTCAATATTAGTTAACACAATATAGTCCGACAAAGTCAACACCACTTAATTCATTAAAACCATTTGCAATTCAACATAATGCAAAATAAACCCTTGAATCTCATTTCAATATTCCAAAACCGAGGTCATATCATCTATGTCAGTCATAGATTATTTCTCTAATTTTTTCCTTTACATAATAGCATGAATTCCAACATTTCTAACAAAGTTCATTCGCAAAATTTTAAACATAATTTCCAAGTATCACCAAATTCCAATTAAACTTGTATATACATGATTCAATACCTCAATTTCTGTCACGACCCAAACCCGGCCCTATGGGTTTAGCACCGTAACTGGCCAGTAATCCGAGATTACCAAAGGCCTGCCAATCAGTAATACAGTAAATACAGAGTTCGTGGTTCATGAAGCCAAAACAGTAAAAACTAGTGTCCATAGAGCTGTGTTAATCTGTATGCCAAAAACATTTTTCATACATTTATGCATTCACTACCAGTACAGTATACACAATCATTACAGACATTCAGTACGGGGACTTGATTCCTCGCTTACAGCAAGAAAACCTATACAAGAACGCATAACAAGACAAACAACAGAGGAGACCTATGGGGACACAAAACACCCCAAGCCATGCCATGGCGCCTCGAACCTCACAAAGGAGGCACAAAGGTCGGCCGACAAAACTGGGACCAATCCCACGCCCTAGCTCCGTCCGTGGTGAGCACCTACATATATATATAAACAAATGAGCTAAAGCCCAAAGGAATAACATACGATGTAAAGAGGTTATGAATGAATGTCCTTACAAGAATGAAATCAATTCATTTAAAACAAGAGTTCATCTGCAAGATTTCACCAAACAAATCATATGTGGTACATCCAATAGCCTATAAACAAGAAGTCCAAAAGGACCGAGTCTTAACAGCATCTAACAAGAATGATGGCCAATCATTCAAGAAATAAAGATGGTTCCACAAGGAAACCGACAGAGCTCAGAATACCAATAACAAGGGTGCTAAGGATGCCACAATACTGATTCAAATGCAGACATACATTCATTCAATAAACAATATCGCTCAAGAAATGCGATTCGAGGTATTCAAAATAAAACCATTTGAACATATCTTTACACAATCTGTTACTCACAGTGATTGGGCTATCAGTAGCTAGAGCGCGTCCCCGAGAGCCAACCCTAAACAGTCAATAAATAGAACACACACTAAGTTTACAGTTTGGAAAGGATGATAATTAAATCCCTAAATTCCTCGGTGTGGTTCTATGTCTATATCTTCATTAAGATGCTCTAAACTAGGCCTAAGAATGCCTAGGATGCGATGAGGATGCAAAAATGCACTAAGTAAGCAATTCCAGAATTTTCAGTGAACAGGGCCTCCGCCGAAAGCAGTTTTCGCCGAGCGGACAAGCACACAAAGGCCCACGCCGAAGGTACATTCCGCCGCCGAGCGATCGATGAAAGGTGCAAAATGCCGATGCGCGATTTTCCCGCCGAAAGGCAAAATCCGCCGAGCGATCAGAAACAATGCAAGAAAATACCGAGCATGCATTCCCCGCCGAAGCGGCACTTCGCCGAAAGGACGCCCAAAATCTGAAAATCCATATTCGACCTCGAGTTTCAAACCAAGTTTCGATGCTCCAAATTCGATCCTCTTGGGCCCATTTTCGAAAACTCTTTCAAACACATAGAATAACAAGTTTTAAAACTCAATTTAAGAAATCAAGGCCCAAGGGTGTTTAACTCAAACTCAATTTCAAACCATTTTCAAGAACACTTTCAAAACATGACATGCATGATCTTTTAAACCAATTTCAAGCTTTAAATCTTGCTCCAAAGAGCTCCATAGTTGGCAAATGAAATGAAATCATGGACTAGAACATAAACATGGACATGCATGTATGATTCAAGCACGAATTCAACTCCAATTTCACTAATTCAACCATGCATGCAACAATTGATCTTTAATTCAACACATATGAGCAAAATCATGTCTTAGCTCTATAATTCTTCATGAATCTAGCAAGAACCAACCTTAAATGCAACAATGAGTGGTTAATATACATACCTAAGTCTCAATTACAAGTCTAGGAGCTCAATCTAGCACTCTATGCCTCAAATCTTCAAGCAAAATCAACAAATGAGCTTAACTCTCAAATTCTCCCTCTACTCTCTCTCTTTGGTCGGTTAGGAGCTCAAATGAGCTGATGAAATGTTTTGATTGAGTTGTATAAGGCTCAAAGGTGAATAATAAACAAATGGTCCACTCAAGGGCATTATAGTAAATAAGCCAAACTTTCAATTAACTCGTTTTTAATCTAATTTAATCATTCCTAACCAATTTTCAGATAAAAATATCATTAAATCACAAATATTATACTGATTACAAAACATCAAACGGTTTCTAAATCGGCCGCCGATAAAGCCTTCAATTAGCAGTTTAAACATAAAATGCAAACAGATAATCATACACTCAAACAGATGCGACACGCAATTCAATAGACAAACTCATTCAGTTTCATTCAGTTTGTTCAGTAGTTCATCCAGTTCACTTATCACCATTAGCGCTCTTTAATGGTAATCAGTATATAATTCAGTGGTTTAACGGTAGTCAGTACGAGGGTTGTTACAGTCTCCCCTCCTTATAAGGAGTTTAGTCCTCTAAACTCGAGTTACCTTCAGTCTGGAAGAAAACAGGGTTCAGCGGGAACAAATCCGGATATCGCCTAGCCATGTCATCTTCCCTTTCCCAAGTGGCATACACACCACCATGGTTCTCGCTACCAACTTTCACTAGCGGAATCTCTTTGTTTCTCGCTTGATCCGCGGTTTACAAATCAGATAGGCCGCCTCGTAAGTGTAGTCATCACTAAGCACTATCCGAGTAGGCTCAATCACATGAAACGGATCCCGAAGATAGTCTCTCAACATCGAAATGTGGAAGACGTTATGCATATGCTCCATTTCAGGAGGAAGTGCAACTTGACACGCCACCGGATTGATTTTCTCAATAATCTGATACGGTCCGACATATCTCGGTGCTAACTTGTCTTTGACTCCAAAGCGAGTCTGGCCTTTCATTGGTGTCACTTTCACAAACACGTGTTCACCCACTTCATATTCTCTATCCCGTCTTCTGACATCTGCATAACTTTTCTGTCTACTCGTGCGGTTTTCAATCAGATCAATTTCACTTTCTCGGTCGTTTATATACAATCTCGCCCAAGCAACGGCCCATCTCCAACTTCGCCCAAACAGATTGAGATCTACACTTTTGCCATACAATGCCTCGAAGGCGCCATACCGATACTCGAATGGTAGTTTGTTGTTGTAGGCGAATTCACCAACGACAAATGACTTTCCCAATTTCCACGAAAATCAAGGACACACATTCTCGTGAGGTCCTCTAGAGTCTGGATGGTCCTTTCTCGACCACCATCCGTTCGAGGATGATAGGCACTACTCAAATTTCAATTCAAGACTAATGCGTCAGAGGCTCTGTAACCTCGATGTAAACTTCAATCCTCGTAAACAATAGATTCAGCACTCCATGCAATCTCACAATCTCATCAATATAGATAATACCAATCTATCTGCATTATAAATCGTCTTGACAGTAGGAAGTGTACAGATTTAGTCAATCTATCAACAATAACCCAAATAGAGTCCATACCTTTCTCGAGCGAGGTAATCCAACGATAAAATCCATCGTGATATGCTCCCATTTCCACTCGTATGGGTAAGGGTTGCATAATCCGGCAGTCGTTGATGTTCAATTTTGACTGTGGCAATGAAGACATTTAGACACAAAGTCGGCAATTTCTTTCTTCATTCCTGGCCACCAGAAATTCTGTTTCAAATCTTGGTACATTTTCGTATTCCCTGGGTGAATAGAAAACTTCGAACTGTGGCCTTCTTGTAAAACTCTCCTTTTTAATTCAGTGTCATTCGGTACACACAGTCTGTCTTGAAATTTCAGAACATTGTTCTCAAATTTGAACCCCGGTCTCGGTTTTGAATCTCTTTCTTCAATAACCTTTTTCAAGAAATCATCTAGTTGTTGTTTTTCTTTAATTTCTTCAATCAATGCTGGTTGAGCAGAAATAGCAGCTAAGGTTCCACCTTGTTCTTTCAAAACAATTTCAATTTCAGACTTTTCCAGATCAAGAAGCAACTCTTTCTGTCCAGTCAGTAAACAGGCTAAGTTCCCAATCGATTTTCGGCTCAATGCATCGGCAACGGTGTTGGCCTTTCCCGGATGGTACAAAATCTGTAGGTCATAGTCTTTTATCAGTTCAAGCCATCTCCGCTGTCTCATATTCAGTTCTTTCTGAGTGAAAAAGTACTTCAGGCTCTTGTGGTCAGTATACACTTCACATGTTGCTCCATACAAATAGTGACGCCAAATTTTCAATGCAAACACTACTGCAGCAAGTTCTAGGTCATGGGTCGGGTAGTTCTTTTCATGTGGTCTCAACTGTCGGGAAGCATAAGCATAAGCAATAACTCTCCCATTCGCATTAAAACACACCCCAAACCCTTATGAGAAGCATCACTAAAAACAAGATAACCATCCGCACGAAGGTAGAGTCAAAATCGGTGCGATACAAGTCGGGTTTTCAATTCTTGAAATGCCGATTCTCTTTGGTCACCCAACCAAACGATATCCCTTTGCGTCAATCGAGTCGGTGGTAGGGCAATTTTGGAGAAATCTTTGACAAACCTTCAGAATATCCAAATTCCCAAAAGCTTGACTTCGGTTACATTCGTTGGTCTAGGCGACCACTACAGCTTCAATTTTCATGGGTCAATGAAATTCCATCTTTGCTAACAACATGCCCCAAAACATAATATGATCAAGCCAAAATTCACATTTAGACAATTTAGCATACGCTGTTTTTCTCTTAAGGTTTGCAGGGCAAGTCTCAGATGGTGTTCATGTTCTTCTACAGTCTTAGAATATATCAATATGTCATCAATAAATACCACAATAAAATCGTCAAGGTATGGTTTAAAAATTCGGTTCATGAGGTCCATAAATGCGCAGGGCATTCAGAATCTCAACGGCATAACTAAAAATTCAAAGTGGCCATACCTCGCTCGAAAGCGCTTTTATCAATGTCTTCGGTTTAACTTTCGGTTGGTGATACCGATCTAAGATCAATCTTGAAAACACTTGTGCACCTCAGAATCGGGTCACATAAATCATCAATACGCGGTAATGGATATTTATTCTTTACAGTTACCTTGTTCAATTCACGGTAATCAATGCACAGTCTCAGTGAACCATCTTTCTTCTTTACAAACAAAACAGGTGCACCCCACGGTGAAGTACTGGGTCTGATAAATTTCTTCTCCAACAGTTCCTGCAATTGTGCCTTCAATTCTTTCAGTTCAGTTGGAGCCATTCTATAGGGGGCTTTAGATGTCGGCTGGGTACCCGGAACCACATCCACAATAAATTCAATTTCCCTGTCAATCAAATCTCGCAATTCATCCGAAATACATCTGGGAATTCTCTGACTATAGGAATACAATTCACATCAGTTTTAACATTATCATTAGCAGGTACAGTCAATACAGAACACAGATATCCTTTACACCCCTTTCTAATCAATTTGACAGCCTTTACAGAAGAAATCAGATATGGAGGAGGTACTACCCCACTCCCATTAAACACAAATTCGGGCAAACCCGGTGGACGGAAAACTACTTGTTTCGTTACACAGTCTATAGTGGCATGATATTTTTGTAACCAGTCCATCCCCAATATCACATCAAAATGATCGATATTCAATGGCGAAATCAATAAATGATGCATATCCCCAACAATAATCTCACAAGAAGGATACATATATGCACATGTCATAGGTCCCCCAACAGGTGATGATACAGCTAACAAGTAATTCATGGGTTCTAAGGGTCTATTCAATTTACGCGAAAAAGCATGCGACACATAAGAATGTGTAGACCCCGAATCAATCAATACATAAGCATTACGAGCACGATAGAGAGGATACCTGACACAACGGTCTCAGTGTTTTGCACGTCTCCTGTTACTAGGGCAAACACTCGGCCCTGCCTCATAGGCTCTTTCCCGGTAGCTTTGGGGTTCGGTTTTGGTGCTACATTTGATGCTGCTGCGCTCGGTGCAGCTTTACTACTAACTGGTGGAGCAGAAGGGCAGTCTTTGATTCTGTGGCCCACCTTGCCACACCTGAAACAAGCTCCAGAAACCTGGTAGCAAACCCCTTTGTGCTTGTTGCCACATACAGAGCAGGGTGGAGTAAATCCACTCCCTTGGCTGGGGCTAGTAGTCGACCCCGTATTCTGTTTCTTGTTCGCTGGGTTATGCTTGCCTTTCTTAAATTTAAAACCCTGCCTTTTCCCTTGCCACTCACTTGTCGGTGTTTCAGATTGTTTCACTGCTGCAATATTTGTCTCGGCCATCAATGCCCGGTCGAGAACACCTACATAAGTTGGCATTTTCAAAACATTTATTGGTCTGGATAGCAACACTAAGGCCGCCTTCAAACCTCTGGCCTTCTTATAATCGGTATCCACCATATGTGGTGCATACCTAGCAAGTTCGATAAATTGCTTCTCATACTAAACAATGATGTTTTGCCTGTCTCACTGTTCAAACTCGCCACTTTTCTGTCTCGATGCCTGGGGAAATACTTTTCAAAGAAGGACTCTTGAATCGAGCCCAAGTCACAATAGTATTTGCATCGGGTCAACATCCACCATTTTTCGCTTCTTCCTGAAGGGTAAAGGTTGCCAACAATACTTTGTTTGCTTCGGAGCACGGAAAAACCTCAAACAACTTTTCAGTCTCAAGAACCCAGGCTTCAGCCTTTAACGGTTCTAAGCCTCCCTGAAAGGACGGCGGTTTCATTTTGCTGAATTTCTGAGTCAATGCAATAATGTCCACCTCATTAGCATTCACATTCTGTACATTTTGTTCCGGTTGCACCGGAGGAGGAGGAGGTGGGGGCTGTTGGTTCGGTTGTTGTTCGAGTCTTTCAATTATCAGTCCCATCATTTGTTCAAGTCTGGCCATTCTGGCCTCAGAGGATGATGCTTCAGTTTCATTTGCATTATCCATTTCACTATAGTAGTTATAACAGTTATCATTATAAACAGTTGTACAATTAAACAGTTTAACACTTTAACATATAATCAGTCAGTCATAAGCACACACTTTTCAAATTCATGAGATGCCCTAATTGCTTTTCTAGGACACCCTATAGCTCATTTGGACACGTGTGTGCGGTATAACTCGTGGTTAAGTATCGCTCTGATACCATTCTGTCACGACCCAAACCCTACCCTATGGGTTTAGCATCAGAATCGCCAAGAATCCGAGATTACCAAAGGCCCGCCAATCAAGAATACAAGAAATCTGAGTTCGGGCTGGCGGAAGCCAAAACAAGAAAAACTAGTGTCCATAGAGTCGTGTTAATCAGTATGCCAAAAACATTTTTCATACATTTATGCATTCACTACCAAGACAAAGATACACAATCATTACTGACATATTCAAGACGGGACTTGATTCCTCGATAACAAGAGAAAACAGTCTATACAAGAACGCATAACAAGACAAACAAAGTAGGAGACCTATGGGGACACAAAACACCCCAAGCCATGGCATGGCGTCTCGAACCTCACAAAGGAGGCACAAAGGTCGGCCGACAAAATCGGGGACCAATCCCACGCCCTAGCTCGTCCGTGGCCGAGCACCTACATATATATATATAAAAAGTGAGCTAAAGCCCTGAATAACATAGGTAAAGAGGTTATGAATGAATGTCCTTACAAGAATGAAATCAATTCATTTAAACAAGAGTTCGATCTTGCAAGATTTCACCAAAACGGTCATATGTGGTACATCCAATAGCCTATAAATGAGGTCCAAAAGGACCGAGTCTTATGACTCCAACAGTAATGATGGCCAATCATTCAAGAAACAAGATGGTTCCACAAGGAAACCGACAGAGCTCAGAATACCAATAACAATGGGTGCTAAGGATACCACAATCTGATTAAATGCAGACATACATTCATTCAATAAACAATATCGATTCAAGAAGCAGTTGATTCGGTATTCAAAATAAAACCATTTGAACATATCTTTACACAATGTTACTCACAAAGGATTGGGCTATCAAGAGCTAGAGCGCCCCCGAGAGCCAACCCTAAACAAATAATAAATAGAACACACACTAAGTTTACAGCTTGGAAAGGATGATAATTAAATCCCTAAATTCCTCGGTGGTTCTATGTCTATATCTTCATTAAGATGCTCTAAACTAGGCCTAAGAATGCCTAGGATGCGATGGGGATGCAAAAATGCACTAAGGAAGCAATTCCAGAATTTTCAATGAACAGGCCTCCGCTCGAAGAAGTTTTCGCCGAGCGACAAGCACAAAAGGCCCACGCCGAAGGTACATTCCGCCGCCGAGCGATCGATGAAGGGTGCAAAAATCTTTGGATGCGCGATTTTCCGCCGGCGTTAAAATCTCGCCGAGCGGATCAGTAAAACAATGCAAGAAAATATCGAGCATGCATTCCCGCCGAAGCGCACTTCCCCGCCGGCGGACGTCCAAAATCTGGAAAATCCATATTCGACCTCAGAGTTTCAAACCAAGTTTCGATGCTCCAAATTCGATCCTCTTGGGCCCATTTTCTGGAAAACTCTTTCAAACACATAGAATAACAAGTTTTAAAACTCAATTTAAGAAATCAAGGCCCAAGGGTGTTTAACTCAAACTCAATTTCAAACCATTTTCAAGAACACTTTCAAAACATGACATGCATGATCTTTTAAACCAATTTCAAGCTTTAAATCTTGCTCCAAAGAGCTCCATAGTTGGCAAATGAAATGAAATCATGGACTAGAACATAAACATGGACATGCATGTATGATTCAAGCACGAATTCAACTCCAATTTCACTAATTCAACCATGCATGCAACAATTGATCTTTAATTCAACACATATGAGCAAAATCATGTCTTAGCTCTATAATTCTTCATGAATCTAGCAAGAACCAACCTTAAATGCAACAATGAGTGGTTAATATACATACCTAAGTCTCAATTACAAGTCTAGGAGCTCAATCTAGCACTCTATGCCTCAAATCTTCAAGCAAAATCAACAAATGAGCTTAACTCTCAAATTCTCCCTCTACTCTCTCTCTTTGGTCGGTTAGGAGCTCAAATGAGCTGATGAAATGTTTTGATTGAGTTGTATAAGGCTCAAAGGTGAATAATAAACAAATGGTCCACTCAAGGGCATTATAGTAAATAAGCCAAACTTTCAATTAACTCGTTTTTAATCTAATTTAATCATTCCTAACCAATTTTCGATAAAAATATCATTAAATCACAAATATTATCGATTACAAAACATCAAACGGTTTCTAAATCGTCACGATAAAGCCTTCAATTAGCGCTTTAAACATAAAATGCAAACAGATAATCATACACTCAAACAGATCACGACAATTCAATAGACAAACTCATTCATTTCATTCGGTTTGTTCAAGAGTTCATCCATTCACTTATCGGTCATTAGCGCTCGGTTTAATGGTAATCAAGATATAATTCGATGGTTTAACGGTAGTCAAGACGAGGTTGTTACAGCCTCCTCCTTATAAGGAGTTTAGTCCTCTAAACTCGAAGTTACCTTCACCGAAGAAAACAGGTTCGCCGAACAAATCCGGATATCGCCTAGCCATGTCATCTTCCTTTCCCAAGTGGCATACACACCACCATGGTTCTCGCCACCAACTTTCACTAGGAATCTCTTTGTTTCTCGTTTCTTGATCCGGTTTACAATCTGTATAGGCCGTTCCTCGTAAGTGTAGTCATCACTAAGCACTATCCGAGTAGGCTCAATCACATGAAACGGATCCCGAAGATAGTCTCTCAACATCGAAATGTGGAAGACGTTATGCATATGCTCCATTTCAGGAGGAAGTGCAACTTGATACGCCACCGGATTGATTTTCTCAATAATCTGATACGGTCCGACATATCTCGGTGCTAACTTGTCTTTGACTCCAAAGCGAGTCTGGCCTTTCATTGGTGTCACTTTCACAAACACGTGTTCACCCACTTCATATTCTCTATCCCGTCTTCTGACATCTGCATAACTTTTCTGTCTACTCTGTGCAGTTTTCAATCTCTGCTGTATCAATTTCACTTTCTCAGTCGTTTCATATACAATCTCGGGCCCAAGCAACGGCCCATCTCCAACTTCTGCCCAGCAGATTGGAGATCTACACTTTCTGCCATACAATGCCTCGAAAGGCGCCATACCGATACTCGAATGGTAGCTGTTGTTGTAGGCGAATTCACCAATGACAAATGACTTTCCCAATTTCGAAAATCAAGGACACACATTCTCGAGGTCCTCTAGAGTGCGGATGGTCCTTTTCGGTGACCATCCGTTCGAGGATGATAGGCACTACTCACCTCGATTCAAGACCCAATGCGTCAGAGGCTCGCTGTAACCTCGATGTAAACTTGAATCCCCGAAACAATAGATTCAGGCACTCCATGCAATCTCACAATCTCATCAATATAGATAACAGCCAATCTATCTGCATTATAAATCGTCTTGACAGGTAGGAAGTGTACAGATTTAGTCAATCTATCAACAATAACCCAAATAGAGTCCATACCTTTCCTGGAGCGAGGTAATCCAACGATAAAATCCATCGTGATATGCTCCCATTTCCACTCTGGTATGGGTAAGGGTTGCAGTAATCCGGCAGGTCGTTGATGTTCAGCTTTGACCTGTTGGCAATGAAGACATTTAGACACAAAGTCGGCAATTTCTTTCTTCATTCCTGGCCACCAGAAATTCTGTTTCAAATCTTGGTACATTTTCGTATTCCCTGGGTGAATAGAAAACTTCGAACTGTGGCCTTCTTGTAAAACTCTCCTTTTTAATTCAGTGTCATTCGGTACACACAGTCTGTCTTGAAATTTCAGAACATTGTTCTCAAATTTGAACCCCGGTCTCGGTTTTGAATCTTTTTCTTCAATAACCTTTTTCAAGAAATCATCTAGTTATTGTTTTTCTTTAATTTCCTCAATCAATCTTTGGTTGAGCGAAATAGCGACTAAGGTTCCACCTTGTTCTTTCAAAACAATTTCAATTTCGACTTTTCAAGATCAAGAAGCAACTCTTTCGTCCAACAAGAACAAGGCTAAGTTCCCAATCGATTTGCTCAATGCATCTAAGAACGGTGTTGGCCTTTCCCGGATGGTACAAAATCTGTAGGTCATAGTCTTTTATCAGTTCAAGCCATTTCCGCTGTCTCATATTCAGTTCTTTTTGAGTGAAAAAGTACTTCAGGCTCTTGTGGTCAGTATACACTTCACATGTTGCTCCATACAAATAGTGACGCCAAATTTTCAATGCAAACACTACTGCAGCAAGTTCTAGGTCATGGGTCGGGTAGTTCTTTTCATGTGGTCTCAACTGTCAGGAAGCATAAGCAATAACTCTCCCATTCTGCATTAAAACACACCCCAAACCCTTATGAGAAGCATCACTAAAACAAGATAACCATCCGCACTCAAGGTAGAGTCAAAATCGGTACAGTCACAAGTCGGGTTTTCAATTCTTGAAATGCTGATTCCCTTTGGTCAGTCCAGTCAAACGATATCCCTTTCTGCGTCAACTGAGTTAGTGGTAGGGCAATTTTGGAGAAATCTTTGACAAACCTTCTGTAATATCCAGCCAGTCCCAAAAAGCTTCGGACTTCGGTTACATTCGTTGGTCTAGGCGATTCACTCTGACTTCAATTTTCATGTCAACAGAAATTCCATCTTTGCTAACAACATGCCCCAAAAACATAATATGATCAAGCCAAAATTCACATTTAGACAATTTAGCATACAGTTTCTGTTCTCTTAAGGTTTGCAGGGCAAGTCTCAGATGGTGTTCATGTTCTTCTACAGTCTTAGAATATATCAATATGTCATCAATAAATACCACAATAAAATCGTCAAGGTATGGTTTAAAAATTCGGTTCATGAGGTCCATAAATGCGAGGGCATTCGTAACTCAACGGCATAACTAAAAATTCAAAGTGGCCATACCTGCTCAAAGCGCTTTTATCAATGTCTTAGGTTTGACTTTCAGTTGATGATACCCCGATCTAAGATCAATCTTGGAAAACACTTGTGCACCCTGTAACTGGTCAAATAAATCATCAATACGCGGTAATGGATATTTATTCTTTACAGTTACCTTGTTCAGTTCGCGGTAGTCAATGCACAGTCTCAGTGACCCATCTTTCTTCTTTACAAACAAAACAGGTGCACCCCACGGTGAAATCTGGTCGATAAATTTCTTCTCCAACAGTTCGCAATTGTGCCTTCAATTCTTTTCGATTGGAGCCATTCTATAGGGCTTTAGATGCTATTGGGTACGGAACCACATCCACAATAAATTCAATTTCCCTGTCAATCAAATCCCCTGGCAATTCATCTGGAAATACATCTGGGAATTCTCTGACTATAGGAATACAATTCACATCAGTTTTAACATTATCATTAGCAGGTACAGTCAATACAGAACACAGATATCCTTTACACCCCTTTCTAATCAATTTGACAGCCTTTACAGAAGAAATCAGATATGGAGGAGGTACTACCCCACTCCCATTAAACACAAATTCGGGCAAACCCGGTGGACGGAAAACTACTTGTTTCGTTACACAGTCTATAGTGGCATGATATTTTTGTAACCAGTCCATCCCCAATATCACATCAAAATGATCGATATTCAATGGCAGTAAATCAATAAACAGATGCATATCCCCAACAATAATCTCACAAGCAGGATACATATATGCACATGTCATAGATCCCCCAACAGGTGATGATACAGCTAACAAGTAATTCATGGGTTCTAAGGGTCTATTCAATTTACGCGAAAAAGCATGCGACACATAAGAATGTGTAGACCCCGAATCAATCAATACATAAGCATTCTGAGCACAGATAGAGAGGATACCTGACACAACGGTCTCAGTGTTTTGCACGTCTCCGATTAGGGCAAACACTCGCCCCGCCTCATAGGCTCTTTCCCGTAGCTTTGGGGTTCGGTTTTGGTGCTACATTTGATCTTTCTTTGCGCCTTGACTTTACTACTAACCGGTGGAGCGAAGGGCGATCTTTGATTCATGGCCCACCTTGCCACACTGAAACAAGCTCGAAACACGGTAGCAAACCCCTTTGTGCTTGTTGCCACATCTGAGCGAGGATGGAGTAAATCCACTCCCTTGGTCGGGCTAGTAGTCGACCCGTGATTCGCTTTCTTGTTATTTGGGTTATGCTTGCCTTTCTTAAATTTAAAACCCCGCTTTTCCTTGCCACTCACTTGTCGGTGTTTGATTGTTTCACTTTGCCGCAATATTTGTCTCGCCATCAATGCCCTGCCGAGAACACCTACATAAGTTGGCATTTTCAAAACATTTATTCGGTCCCGATAGCAACACTAAGGCCGCCTTCAAACCTCCTGCCTTCTTATAATCGGTATCCACCATATGTGGTGCATACCTAGCAAGTTCGATAAATTGCTTCTCATACTCGGCAATTGAGATGTTTTGCCTGTCTCAATTGTTCAAACTCGCCACTTTTCATCCCTCGATGCCGGGGAAATACTTTTCAAAGAAGGACTCCTTGAATCGAGCCCAAGTCACAATAGTATTTGCATCGGGTCAACATCCACCATTTTCTCGCTTCTTCGAAGGGTGAAGGTTGCTAACAAAACTTTGTTTGCTTGAGCACGGAAAAACCTCAAACAACTTTTTCGGTCTCAAGAACCCAAGCTTTAGCCTTTAACGGTTCTAAGCCTCCTGAAAGGACGGGCGGTTTCATTTCTTTGAATTTCTCGAGTCAAGGCAATAATGTCCACCTCATTAGCATTCACATTTTGTACATTACATTCGGTTGCCGGAGGAGGAGGAGGTGGGGCCGTTGGTTCGGTTGTTGTTCGAGTCTTTCAATTATCCCCCATCATTTGTTCAAGTCCGCCATTACGCCTCAGAGGATGATGCTTGATTTCATTTGCATTATCCATTTCACTATAGTAGTTATAGCTTATCATTATAAGCGGTTGTACAATTAAGCAGTTTAACACTTTAACATATAATCGATACCATAAGCACACACTTTTCAAATTCATGAGATGCCCTAATTGCTTTTCTAGGACACCCTATAGCTCATTTGGACACGTGTGCGGTATAACTCGTGGTTAAGTATCGCTCGATACCACTCTGTCACCCAAACCCGCCCTATGGGTTTAGCATCAGAATCGCCAAGAATCCGAGATTACCAAAGGCCCGCCAATCAAGAATACAAGAAATCTGAGTTCGAACTGGCGGAAGCCAAAACAAGAAAACTAGTGTCCATAGAGTCGTGTTAATCAGATGCCAAAAACATTTTTCATACATTTATACATTCACTACCAAGACTGATACACAATCATTACAGACATTCAAGACGGGACTTGATTCCTCACATACGGCAAGAAAACAGTCTATACAAGAACGCATAACAAGACAAACAAGAGGAGACCTATGGGGACACAAAACACCCCAAGCCATGGCATGGCGTCTCGAACCTCACAGGAGGCACAAAGGTGGCCGACAAAATCGGGGACCAATCCCACGCCCTAGCTCACAGTCCGTGGCCGAGAGCACCTACATATATATATATAAACAAAGGAGCTAAAGCCCGGTGAATAACATACTGTAAAAGAGGTTATGAATGAATGTCCTTACAAAGAATGAAATCAATTCATTTAAACAAGAGTTCGATCTTGCAAGATTTCGATCAACAAATATCATATGTGGTACATCCAATAGCCTATAAACAAGAGGTCCAAAAGGACCGAGTCTTACAGAACCAACAATAATGATGGCCAATCATTCAAGAAATGCGATGGTTCCACAAGGAAACCGACAGAGCTCAGAATAAATAATAACAAAGGTGCTAAGGATACCACAATCTGATCAAATGCAGACATACATTCATTCAATAAACAATATCGATTCAAGAAATGATTGATTCGGTATTCAAAATAAAACCATTTGAACATATCTTTACACAATCTGTTACTCACAGTGATTGGGCTATCAGTAGCTAGAGCGCGTCCCCGAGAGCCAACCCTAAACAGTCAATAAATAGAACACACACTAAGTTTACAGTTTGGAAAGGATGATAATTAAATCCCTAAATTCCTCGGTGTGGTTCTATGTCTATATCTTCATTAAGATGCTCTAAACTAGGCCTAAGAATGCCTAGGATGCGATGAGGATGCAAAAATGCACTAAGGAAGCAATTCCAGAATTTTCAATGAACAGGGCCTCCGTTCGAGCGCAGGTTTCCCCGCTCGAGCGGACAAGCACACAAAGGCCCACGCTCGAGCGTACATTCCGCCGCTCGAGCGGACTGATGAAGGGTGCAAAAATGCTGGATGCGCGATTTTCCGCCGGCGTTAAAATCCGCCGAGCGGATCAGAAACAATGCAAGAAAATACTAGGAGCATGCATTCCCGCCGAAGCACTTCGCCGAAGGACGTCCAAAATCTGGAAAATCCATATTCGACCTCAGAGTTTCAAACCAAGTTTCGATGCTCCAAATTCGATCCTCTTGGGCCCATTTTCTGGAAAACTCTTTCAAACACATAGAATAACAAGTTTTAAAACTCAATTTAAGAAGTCAAGGCCCAAGGGTGTTTAACTCAAACTCAATTTCAAACCATTTTCAAGAACACTTTCAAAACATGACATGCATGATCTTTTTAACCAATTTCAAGCTTTAAATCTTGCTCCAAAGAGCTCCATAGTTGGCAAATGAAATGAAATCATGGACTAGAACATAAACATGGACATGCATGTATGATTCAAGCACGAATTCAACTCCAATTTCACTAATTCAACCATGCATGCAACAATTGATCTTTAATTCAACACATATGAGCAAAATCATGTCTTAGCTCTATAATTCTTCATGAATCTAGCAAGAACCAACCTTAAATGCAACAATGAGTGGTTAATATACATACCTAAGTCTCAATTACAAGTCTAGGAGCTCAATCTAGCACTCTATGCCTCAAATCTTCAAGCAAAATCAACAAATGAGCTTAACTCTCAAATTCTCCCTCTACTCTCTCTCTTTGGTCGGTTAGGAGCTCAAATGAGCTGATGAAATGTTTTGATTGAGTTGTATAAGGCTCAAAGGTGAATAATAAACAAATGGTCCACTCAAGGGCATTATAGTAAATAAGCCAAACTTTCAATTAACTCGTTTTTAATCTAATTTAATCATTCCTAACCAATTTTCAGATAAAAATATCATTAAATCACAAATATTATGCTGATTACAAAACATCAAACGGTTTCTAAATCGGCCGCCGATAAGGCCTTCAATTAGCAGTTTAAACATAAAATGCAAACAGATAATCATACACTCAAACAGATGCGACACGCAATTCAATAGACAAACTCATTCAGTTTCATTCAGTTTGTTCAGTAGTTCATCCAGTTCACTTATCAGTCATTAGCAGTTCAGTTTAATGGTAATCAGTATATAATTCAGTGGTTTAACGGTAGTCAGTACGAGGGTTGTTACAATTTCATTATTCTACTTTCAATTTGGGCCAAATCTTTGGTTATCATCATTAACCAACCTAGGGTTTCAAGGAAAATGAGGGTTCTTAAAACTTCTTAAATCATTACTTTTAATTCCAATTTTCCAAAGGATTCTACATCTAAGATTCCCAATCCATCACTTAAACCCACCAATTTAACTCCCAACATCACAAATCTTAAAACCCCCAATGTTCAAATCCAAAATTCCCAAAATCTCATAATTTCTTCTATATACATAACATAAATGAAAACTTGCACCATTATACAATGAAGACACCTCAAATCTATCTATGGATGTAAATATTAAAGAGTCTTAAAATCCTTACCTCAATAATCAAGCAAAGGGGTGAGCTTGAGAAGAAGCCTTCACAAATCCAAGTTCTAATCGGGTAAAAACATTGATCCTCTCTTGTTCTCCATTCTTGATGCCAAAAACCATGGTGGATCGCGATCAAAGTAAAGGAATTCAAGGATTTGGGGCTAGGGTTTCGGACTTAGGCAAAGAGGAAGGAAGAGGGAAGAAGAAAATATGAAAAAGATCTCAAAAACCCGTCTTTAAAGCTGCTGTCCCGTAATTCCCGCTCGAGCGGACCTGTTTTCAGCACAGATTCCAAAACTTTGAACAGGTATAACTCTCCCATCTGGACTCCGTTTTAGGTCGTTCTTGTGTCCAAATTAAAGCCCCGGAAATAAGCTTTCCAATGGTTCTAACCTCATATCCAAATTCAAAGTGTAGACAAAGAAAAGGATAAAAGAGTGACGACTGGTCGCAGACAAATTATTCTAATTAAAGCTTTTGGTCCAATCTTACATTACCATCATATTACCACCTCAACCAATACTCCAAAATAAAATAAGAAAGTTCCAATACACTAATAAAATGTCCAAAACGAACCCACGTGCCTCAGAAATACAACTCAACTTGGAGACCCGCTCGAGCGCCCAACCTTGCGCTCAAGCGCGAAGACCAACAAAGGCGTCCGCTCGAGCGTAAACTCCCCCGCTCGAGCGGAGAATCACAACTCCCAGAATCTCAGGCCGTCTGCACAATTGCTGAACCCCAAAAGTCTGCTCGAGCGTTAACTCTTCTGCTTGAGCGGAGGGAAAAATTCTGGGTCGTCACAAAAGTGTACAATAGTGTTAAGAATTAAAGACAATGGTCATGTATAACATATTTAACTTCCTAATCAACTTTAGAGGATTTGGATTCAATTCTTCCTAATTAATGCAGAGGCATGTCATCCTCTGGTAACTATTCTTCCGATGGTAAGACCTTGGACTTGAGATATAAGGCTTTGAAATGTGAGTGTGGTGTAAGAGCTGTATTTGCTATGTTGAATTCCCATATGGTGCTATTTTGTATTTTTTTTGGGCATCTATTCTGTTGTATTTGCTGCTATATTGCTGTGTTGTTTGAAGTTGAAGGTATAATTTTTTTCCTTTACATTTGAATCTTTTCAGGTTCTATCAAATACCCAATTTATGAGCACTGTGTTATTTGCGTTTAATTTGAATCTAGTGTTTGTGTTAATGGCTGCAAGAGAAAATTTTGATTATATTTAGTGTTTTTAATTTGATTATATTTAGGTAAGAAAAATCTGATGATTAGGGTGTGGATTGTTAGTTTTTCCTCTATGGCCTTTCTTTCACCTATTTTATTTTATTATTTACATATTTCTTGATCTGAATGATTTTGAACTGTTAAATTTCTAGTTCAACATGAAACCTTAAAAAGACTTGTAAGAACACATGGTAACATAGAAGATGTTTTATTAGAAGTTGGAAAACAAATAATCCGCTTTTCTTAATTTTGGATTCCTATGTTAGTTTTTGAATTCTTTGGAGAGAAAAAGTAGAAGAGAGCATGAAGTTGAATTCTTATCTCAGCCAAAAGATTTTGCAAATTTAGTTTTGAGAGTTTGATACTAAAATCTAGTTGCATTTTAGTATATATCCATGATTTATTAGTCACATTTATGCTCCCTGAGATTGGAAAGTAGCATCATTGTAATTAACGAATTTCCAGCCCTATAAATAGGACTAAATTAGCGTTTAATGTATCTTTCAGCACGTTGAAGTTCTTGTTCCTGCTCCAAAAAAGGACTAAATTTGCATTAATTGATTGACATGCACATGACCACTACCTCAAATGGCAATTTTATATCCTTGTTGCAAAAATTGTTTCTGAACTTTCCATAATGCCATGATTAACAAAGAAGCATGGAGCATTAGAGGTACACTAGGGCAGAGTAATATAATATCTATAGCTTAAGAATGTCAACAATGATGCTGTTATTGATGCCCTTGTCAAGACATGAGGTTGTATTTATTAGAACATAACACAATTAATGATCACCCCCATATGACAACACAATTTATAGTAAACAGAAATGCTATGTAGTTAGAAAATTACTCAAAATTTGAATATATAATATGTAAGTTTTGTTATAATATGTAAATTTGGTACTGCCACATATGAAAGATGACCCCCTTTTGATCTCACCCTATTTTTGTTTGAATTGAATAGTAACTAAGCCTTTAAATGAGTAGGTATTTTAAAGATGAGTAACAGTGATAAAGATGAACGGAATGATGATCACGATGATGAAGATACTGAAGATGAAGGCAGCACATTGCAAACCCAACAAAATAATAATATGCTCTTAGCTATAGCGGCTACAGTTGCAGTGACATATGCAACAATTTATTTGATAAAAAAACCATGTAGGACATCTAGTTTAACAGGAGGGAAGTGGATGATAGAATTACAAGAAGGGAATCGGACAAGAATATTTGAAAATTTTCAAATGGAAAGAGAAGTATTTTATCAATTGTGTAATTTGTTACAGACAAAGTATGGCCTTGAAACTGGACGAAAAGTCTCGGTCCAAGAGCAAATTGCAATATTTTTGTATATTGTTGGCGGTGACATTCGAAACAAAAATGTCCAAGAAAGATTTCAACATTCCAGCGAGACTATTTCAAAATACTTCAAGAAGGTGTTAAAGGCTGTTACAATGATGTCCATTGATTGGGTAAAGCCTCAACCGACTAATGGTTGTGTGCATCCATATATTCAACGCAACCGCAAATATTATCCTCATTTTAAGGTAAATAATTAACTACAAATGCAACTTGGGTGTTACATATAATTAATGTTAGTAGGATATCTCTAATAGTCTGTGGCTAAAAATATTTTTATTCGCTATTATGTAATAGGATTGTATTGGAGCAATTGACAGAACACACATCAAAGCATATATATCTCCAGATAAGCAAGCTTGTTTAATAAGTAGAAAGGGGTATGCGACTTAAAACATAATGGCCGCATGTGACTTTGATATGTGTTTCACATTTTGCTTACCAGGATGGAAAGAAAGTGCACACGATACTCGGATATTTTTAGATACAATTAGGAATCCTAGTTATAATTTTCCAAAACCACAAGGAGGTAACTGTTTTATATTTGATTGCTACAATAGATGCACCACACTCACATCTTCATATTTATTTTTACATTTATAATTGCTTACTTTAATTTCATTTTGGAATTGTAAAATAAATGAGTTTTACTTGGTGGATGCTGGTTAACCAAACATGAAAGGATATCTTGCATCTCACAAATGAGAGAGATACCATCTAGCTCAATTTGAACATAGTCAACCTCCCCAAAATGCACAAGAAAAATTCAACCAAGCACATTCATCACTTAGAAGTTTAATAGAAAGAGCGTTTGGGGTTTGGAAAGTAAGATAGCCGATGATAAAGGATATCCCACCAAACTACAAGTGGTTGACCCAAGTCAAACTTGTTTGTGCAACAATGGCAATTCATAATTTCATCCGACGAAGTGAGTTCCGCGATATTGCATTTGACACTTATGATAGATTCACAGATTATGTGCCTAATGAAGAGAAAGGATCTTCGTCTCAATAAGCACGCCATAGAAATGATGTTGCATGTGATGATAACGAGATGAAAGTGAAGAGACATAATATTTGTATGTCAATTTGCAGATGAAATTAAGAGTTCTTTAAATATTTAGGAAGTTTTATTTTTCTTACCTTAATAGTAATTTATTGTATTTTTATTGCAGTGACATTTTTTTGTTCTCTTGTGAACTCAATATTATTAAAAAAGAAAAAAAAAATTGAGGTAATGTAAAAATATACTAAATTAGGTATTAATTAATCAACTTCCATTAATGAAATAACTTTTTCAAAATTTAAAGTGAAGAAAATGACAAAATTACAATTTTTATGTTCATAAGGGCAAAATGACAATTATACAACAAAAAGCTATTTTACAGCTTATTTACCAAATACTATTCTGCTGCTTAAATATATAATCTCACAACTACACCAAACAGGTTACCAGCTTATGCTCACAGCTGTAAACTATAATAAATAATCACTTTCCCACAATTTTACCAAACGGGTCCAAATTGTGGGTGCTTGACCTTGCCCTTTCATTACAAAACGATTAATTTAATTTATCAATATATCAATTGATGTATTAATTAATATATTAATAAATAATATAATATAATATTAAAAAATTTAAACTTTTATAATTTATATAATAAATAGTGTTATGATTTTAAAATAATAATATGATAACTATGTTGTTACGATGCGAAATCTCCAAATTTGGAATTTCTTTTTTTTCTTTTTTGGTTACCATTTCTCTCTTTCTTCATTTCCGTTATCTTTCTGTTGGAACAATCTTCTATGTAAATAAAATAAATTGAAATAATTCAAACAAAATAAAATAAAACTTACAGAATTTATTTTGTTGAACCGAATCAATAATTAAAGACCAAGTCGAGTGTGTGACACTCTGTCCTTAAGACAGATTCGTCCTACTACGGTGCTTACGGTTGAGTGGCGTCTATCTCCCAAGATACAATGATCTTCACAAATTGTAGTAGCACTCCAAACAATTTGTTCGGCGAACCAAATTTGTGTTCTAACTCTCTGAATTTTATTTTAAAACTAAAATGAAGAGTAATGCATACAAATGAAATATGCACAACAAATGAATATTTTTCAGACTGTTTTTTGAGGGTTAAGACTGATAGAACAGATCTGAATATATAGACCCGAACAGGTGCTTAATTTGAAATGAATAGATATGGTTTCAAATGAACAGGTGCATAAGGAACTGAAGAGATAACTGCTGGATATGTAGATCTGTTTGAACCTCACAAACAAAGAAGCTGGATCAGAATCGCAAGTGCTATGAGCAAGCTAATCGTTACAAAATTTAGACTAAAGGAGGCTCAAGAGTTGAACAAAAAATTGGAATTCAAATTTGAATTAAATTCCCACAATAATTTTTAAAAAAATTCAAATGAATTTTGTCCAAAAAATTAATATTAGAATCGACCCAAAGATTTCTTGACGGCCAGGCGGGCTGATGCACGCGCGTGTGGTGGTTTAGGCTAAGGTTCACTTTGTCCATAGCTCCTCCCTTCTACAAACTTGGGGTGTCCCTTGGGGCCCAACCCAAGTGTTGTAGGCTAGACCTCATATACACAAATAAACTTTCTTAAAGTTTCAATGTGGGACAACCCATTAAAAGGAAACCCACATGTAAATCTTTAAATGTCCATTCCTCGAACCCAAAAACGACGTCATGTTCCCATTCACTCATAAATGGTTTTGACTAACCGTCTTCACCGTGTGATTTGCCACGTGATAAGAACACTTCACCTCTTCGGACCCGCCTTAAAAGACGTTCAGGGCCCACTCAATTTTGGGCTCAAAGTCGGCCCAAAATAAGCCTAATAAACCAAATTTTCCAACACTTTCTTTCTCTCTCTCGTTTCTTTCCAATATATAATAATAATAATTATTATAACAATATTATAAAATATATATTGTTTGATTAAGAAGAGATTGGGTTGTTTAGAATGATTTAAATAAATATATCTTTTTAATTTTTTATAAAAAAATATATAGAAAAATAAAAAAGTGATGTGATCAAAAAAAGATAAAAAGTTTACTTATATAGCACATCCAAATTACATTATCATTTTTTATTTATGATGATACTGCGGGTTCCAGATGGAACGGGTCGGACTGATCCACGCTTCCCAAACCAGCGTTCGAGTGACCAAGCCCACCAGAAGACCTGCACAAGAGTTCAACGGGGAACGGGGAGTCCCCCAGCGAACCTTTCGATGAGTAAGTTAGAAAGAGAAGTGGAATGTAGAGATAGATTAGAGATAGAAAGCTTAACCTTCTTCTTGTCTTCGACGTTTGCTTATATCCTCTGGTAATCATTTCGTTGTCCCTTCCGACCTGTCGCCATGGCCGAAAGTCTATGCTCTAGCTTGCCTTGTTCATGGTGAGGCTGTTTTGTCTCGACGGGGAGGGCTTATCGCAATAAATACTGTAAGGGGCTTCATTAATGGCTGATGTATAGTGCAATGACTTTGCAGGATCTTTGTCTGCTTATGTGATTTGTCCTTCACCTGCCACTTGTCTGAGTGTCATTGCTTCTTAATGCCATGTTGACTTCCAGTCATGTTGGGCCTCATCAGTTGAATTATGTATTGGGCCCTAAGTGGTGGGCTTGAATTGTTCATAGTGGGCTATAGCCTTTATGGGCCTACCTATGTCAGTAGTCCCCCATTCCCAAGTGCAGCTTTAGTCCAACGAAGGGAATAATGAAGAGAATGATGGTTGCTAGAGATCGACGAGGCGAAGGGCTGACCATGAGGAGGGCCGACCGCGAAGGGTGACTGAGTGAATGGACCGACCATGAGGAGGGCTGACCACGAAGGGTGACCGAGTGGAGGGACCGACCATGAGGAGGGCCGACCGCGAAGAGTGACCAAGTAACGGTGCGCGGGGCTCGAGGGGTGGCAGGGCACGTGGTAATTTGAATTGGAAAAGACAGGGTAGGGGAAGGGGGCAGTGGATCATGGGCGTACACGTGGCGGAATCCCATGATAGGGAAGGTTAGGCGTTGAGGAAGAAATGAAACAATAGGTTAATATAAGGTGTTGAAAAGACAATTTTGGCGAATTTTTGAAAATTTTCAAACTGGCAAAATTTAATTGCGACCCTTGGAATATAGGCAAACCTTGGGCCTTTGGTATTATTCGTTTTACGTATCTCTTTGCAAACAACCAAAATATTCCAAGTGTAAACTCCTTTGTGTCGAGTGATGCCCCTTTGCAACATTTTGTGGACTATTTCACACCAGCATCCGAAGTTATTCACAGACACACAAGAGAGATGGCCCAAGAGGAAGCAACAACCACGAGAGTTGATCCATTGGACAACGACGATGTGGTAGATTTGGCAGAACAATATCGCATGGAGTGTAGGGAGAAAGAGGGAGCAAGTCAGGTTGTGCGAGCTCGTCCCAGGACAATAATCTCGGCCGCGAGACCTATTAGTCAGGTGGAGCCAGACCATTGGCACACCAAACCGGACAGATCCGTACTGACAGCAGAGGAGTTTGAGGGAATAAGGAAGAAGTATCAAATTCCTTCGGAGATAGGGCTAAGATTGCCCACAACTAAGAAGAGGGCATCAGATATGCGGCCGGGTGAATTTAGCTTGTACGAGGAGGCGTTGCAAGGGGATTTAAGGCTACCTCTCCTCCAAGTAGTGGTGGATGTGCTAAACAAGCTAAAAGCGGCGCTAGGGCAACTAATGTCGAACGCCTGGAAGATAGTAATAGTGTGCGCGAGTGCTTGGCCGCAAGTGACCGAAGAGACGACAATGATAGTAAAGGAGTTCTTCTCTTGCTACAAGGCCTCCGGGTAGCAGAAGACCTGGGTGACGCTGCAAGCGGTGGCGGGGCGAGGTCTGGTGGCGGGTCTTCCATCGTCGGTGAAGGGGTGGAGGCCGAGATGGTTCTTTGTGACGGCGAACGGTGGGGCTAGGGTGCGTACAACGTGGAAGGTCCCCACTAAATCAGTCGAGCCTAAGTTGGGCAGGGAGGCCGAAGACCGAGTGAAGAATGTGAGGGAATTGAGGGAAGAGAAAGGGGTGAGATGGGATGAGCTGGTCCTGTCTTCAACGTTGTTCGCCCTGAAATTGGGACCGCAACCGTTGGGAGAAGACCCAGCAAGAGAGGAGCTAGAGACGTAGAGGAAGACAGAAGAGAAGAGATTGTTCGCCCGAGCGGACAAGTACAAAGAGGCAAACTTGGGTCCTGCACTTAAGGTGGTAATGAGGGAGAGGATTCGACCTCAACCTAAGCCTTTGGGCGATAAGAACCTGAGTGAGTTTGCCCCATTGCCACAACCCATAGACCCCCTGAAGGAGAGGGGCAAATGAAAGGTGATGGTGGGACTGAAGAGGTCGAAGAAGAGGAGGGTTGCCACTGAGAGGATTACAGATACGCCCGGTTCGAAGAAAATAAGGGTTGGTAGGGAGGACACTCCCATGGTGGAGGAGCTAGAGGAGAGGAGGGTGGGGGCTACTCTAGAAAGGGTGGTTATCCCAGAAGCGCAGGGGGACAAAGGTCAAGGGGCCCAAGAGGAAGAAGAGCACATGAGTGCTATGGGCCCTAAGATGCAAGTGAAGAGTGGGTCAGCTGGCTCAGAAGAGGGGGTGGAGCAGTAGCCCAAGGGGGGTCTTGCGCGCCAAGGAGAGGGGGTCAAGCTGAAGACTGCCATCTACCATGCTCCAGCAGTGTCTGGGTGACTGGAAGGAGAAGGAGGCCCAGCCAAGACAACTGCAGATCACCTTTTAGGGATAGTGGAAGAGGCAGCCGTGCACTCAATGGCCAGTTTCACTGAGGTCGAGCTGTTAAGGGGGTTGTGCTTTGCTCAGATGGAGGCAACTGCTTTAGCAAGAGCCCTACTGAGAAAGATTGCGACCGCCAAAGGAGAAGTGGGGCCACGGAAGATAAAGTTGGAGAAGGCGAAGGCCCAACTGGAAAGTTTGAGAAGGGAAACTGCGGGGTGGAGAAGGACCGCACGGAGTGTGTATGCCAGGGGGTTAGAAGAGGCCAATAAAGCCAAAAAGATGGAAGTGTTGGCGATGGTGCAGCGCTATTCAGCCGACCGACCCAATACTGAGCTGCTCGCAACCAAGTTAGAGCTGGAGACGGAACGCCGTAAGGCGGTATCGCTCGAGTTCTAATTGGAGAGCAAGCAGAAGAAGCTGGAAGAGGCGCAGAAGGCCTGCACCGTCGCCAACGAACGGTGGGATGAGGCCATGACTTGCAATGAGGATTTACGGGCCCAGTCGATCAAGGAAAAAGAAGAAGCAGATTTGAAGATCGCTGGGTTGGAGAAGGAGTTGGTAGACGAGCGCGCCAAGGTGGTGGCGGAGAAGGCAAGGCTGGAAAGGGCCTTGGAGGAAGAAAGGAGCAAGCTAGCATCTGAGAGGGCGGCGTACCCCGACCTGTGCGTCGCAGCGGTAGAACAGTTCAAAGGGTCCGCCGACTTTCAGATGGTTATTGATGCTGCAATCGCCAATAGCTTGGCAAGAGAGGGCTTTGGGGGGGCTGGCCCATTGGGAGCGACCGTTGGGAGTAAGAGTGAATAAGAAATGATTCAGAACTTCCAGCAGTCGGACTTCTACAAACATGAGATGGCTGAGTTCTGGGATAGCGGCTGGAAAATGTTCAAGCGAAAGGCTGAAGAGCTGTTCCCAGATTTGGACTTCAACAATGTTAGAGTGGAGGAAAACGATGTGGCCCAGACCCCCTTAGATGAAGGAGTTGATGAAGATGATCTTGTTTCGAGTGAAGAGGAATAAAGAAAGTAAAATTTTTGCACTTTGTTTGTAAATAAAACTTTTGTTGTTGCTTTGTTTGTTGTTGTTGTTGTTTTTTTTTTTTTTTTGGGTGGGCGTGTAACTTCTGTAGTAAACTTATGTATAAGTTTGTGAGTAAATAAAATTATGAGTTGTGTTTGTCACACTGTGGCCTTTGTTTTTGTAAAGCTGAAAAGAATGAGAATGGTTATTCAAATAAGGTTGGGAGCCAATTTAGCTTGTGAGAAAATGAAGATGCAAAGAATATTATCAGATGTAAAGATCTTTAAATATGATAATCTTGAAGTGTTAAGTCTTGAAAATGTGATAGTGAAAAGGTCTCAAAGTGTTGAGAAAATGTGAGAGTGAAAAGGTCTCAAAATGTGACAGTCTTGAAATGTTAAACCGTTGGCAAATGAGAGTTAAAAAATGTAAAGAATGTTAAGAGGTGTGAACGCGTTGACCTGGAACTTGACCAAGTATGGCAACTATGCTACAAACATAAAGTAGTAAGAATGCTTGAGTCATAATTAACCCAGTCTGGCTGAGCCCTTTGTGCTTAGTCTGGTTGAGGCTTTAAGTAACTCAGTCTAGCTGAACCCTTCGTGCTTAGTCTGGCTGAGACTTTAAGTAACTCAGTTTGGGTGAGCCCTTCGTGCTCAGTCTGGCTGAGACTTTAAATAATCGAAATTTGGTGAGTCTTCAAGCCGTCAATCAGACGTTATGGGAATGCCACAGAGATTAACTGAGAATAAGATTGTTTGTCATTAAAGTGTAGCCCATTTGATCAGAGATTTACATCATATGAGAAGAGAATTAGAACATTCAAGTGTGTAGATTGTCAAAAAGGAAATACAGCAAAAGATTGATACAAAAATTGAACTTTTATTGAAAATAACGCTTCAAGTGCTCGGCGTTCCATGGATAGGGGAGGTCTCGGCCCTTCATGTCTTGAAGTCGGTAAGTACCCAGACGAGGTCTGGCTTTAACAACGTAAGGTCCCTCCCACTTGGCTGCCAGCTTGCCTTCGACCGGATTTTTGGTGGCAAGGGTTGCTTCGCGCAGAACAAGGTCCCCCACAGCGAATTCCCTCGGTCGAACTTTGCGATTGTAGTGCGTTCTCATTCTCTGTTGGTATGAGGCCCGCCTGACAGCAGTGGTCTCTCGGAGCTCTTCAATTAGGTCTAGGTCTGCCTGACGTAGCTCTTCGGTTAGTTCTGGATTCGGGTGTAGAACCCTTGGTATAGGCAGACCAATTTCCACTGGGATGACCGCCTCAGCGCAGTATGTTAAGCGAAAATGGGTCTTCACAGTGAGAGTTCGAGCGGTAGTGCGGTAGGCCTAGAGTACATTTGGTAATTCCTCAGCCCAAAGTCCCTTAGCAGCTTCCAGCTTAGTTTTGATGATCTTCAGAAGAAAATGGTTGGTAACCTCTACTTGGCCGTTGGCTTGGGGATGACTTGGGAAAGAGAAACACGGCTAGATTTGAAGTTCTGCACAGAATTTCCTGAACTTGGCATTGTCAAACTGTTTGCCGTTGTTGGAGACGATGGCTTAAGGAATACCAAATTGGCACACGATTGACTTCTAGATGAATCTGGTTGTGTTCCGCTCGGTAATTGTGGCAAGGGGTTCCGCCTCTACCCATTTAGTGAAGTAATCAATGGCGACGATTGTGAATTTGGTTTGGCCTCGTCCAGTGGGCAATGGGCCAACTAGGTCAATCCTCCATTTGGCGAATGGGTAAGGACTGCAAAGTGTGATCAATTCTGTAGGAGGAGTATGGGGGATGCTAGCAAAACGTTGACATTTATCACATTTAAGCACGAAGTCAGCCACATCTTGGTTGAGAGTAGGCTAGAAATAACCAGTGCGAAGTATTTTGTGGGCTAGTGACCTGGCCCCTAAATGATTACCACATATACCCTCATGGACTTCCCTCATCACGTAGGTTGCTTGAGCTGGATTGAGGCATCGCAGATATGGGCGTGAAAAGCCACGTTTGTACAAGAGGCCGCTGACAAGAACGTAATTGGACGACCGGGCCCTGACTTTGGCGGTAGCAGTTCCCCGGTTGTCAAAAATAGAAAGATATCGGCCGCCCATAGGATAGGTTCATTTTGGAGGAAGTGGACTTCCTACTGGTTTGGGGAAATGGCAGGGTGGGCCAAGTACTCGAGGCAGAACCGCGGGCCGAGGTCTCGACCGGTTTGCGAGAAGCTAATCGAGCCATCTCATCTCGAGCGCTTTTCGAGGGATGTGCTTGATGTGGAAAGTATTGAAGAGGCGAGTAAGGAGGAGTGCAATATCTCGATAAGCCCGCATTGTGTCTTCCTTGGCATCGAATTCCCCCGTAATTTGTCCGACAATAAACTGGGAATCGCTGAACACCCGGATATGGTTGATACCAATGTCTCTGGCTAGGCGGAGACCTGCTATTAGTGCCTCATATTCGGCCTCATTATTGCTTGCATCGAACAAGAACCGGAGAGCACATTTGAAATAACCACCTTTGAGGGTGGTGAGGATGAGACCAGCCCCATTGCCTTCTTTGCGGGATGATCCGTTGACGTTGAGGGTCCAAGAATGGGGGTCTTCTGCCTCAGTCTGGGGTTGGGGGGGCGGTGGAACAGTGGGCGGAGTGGGATTAGTGAATTCCAGGATAAAATTGGCAACAGCCTGCCCCTTAATCGCCGTTCGAGGTCAGTAGGAGATGTCAAATTGGCTGAGCTCGACCGACCATTGCACGAGTTTGCCGGACAGCTCGGGATGTTGCATTACCTTCTTTAAAGGTTGACCAGTGAGGACCACTATGGAGTGGGCTTGGAAGTAAGGACGGAGTCGTCTTGAGGCGGTGATCAGGGCCAAGGACATTTTTTCTAGCAATGGGTAGTTCTATTCGGCGCCTCTTAGAGCCCAGCTAATGTAGTAAATCGGGCGCTGTACTAAACCGTCCTCCCTAATGAGGGCTGCACCGACTGTGGTGCTCGAGACGGCTAGATAAAGAAAAAGAGGCTTGCCTGTGAGTGCTTGAGAAAGTAAGGGTGGGTTGGCCATGCACTGCTTTAACTGTTGGAAGGCTTTTTCGGACTCGGTCGTCCACTCGAAAGTTTGCCAAAGAACTTTGAAGAAGGGGAGGCACTTGTCTGTTGCATGGGAAATGAAGTGGTTGAGGGCGGCGACTCTGCCAGTAAGCCTTTGAACTTCCTTAACCGTTCGGGGTGACTGCATTTCTATCAAAGCCTTAATCTTTTCGGGGTTAGCTTCGATGCCTCGTTGACTGACCATAAAACTCAAGAATTTCCCAGATCCTACGCCGAAAGCGTATTTCTCTGGATTGAGCTTCATTTGATACTTCCGTAGTGTACCGAATGTCTCTCGTAAGTCAACCAGATGATCAGTGGAGAGTTTGGTTTTGACTAGCATGTCATCAACATATCCTTCCATGTTCCGTCCTATCTGATGATAAAAGACGGCATTGACCAACCGTTGGTAAGTGGCTCCGGCATTTTTCAGCCCAAATGGCATGACACGATAATGGTAGGTTCCCCGGTCGGTGATGAAGGAGGTGTGTTCCCGGTCAGATGGGTGCATCAGAATTTGGTTATACCCAGAGAAGGCATCCATGAAGCTAAGCATTTGATGGCCAGCCGTGGCGTCAACAAGCAGATCTATGCGAGGAAGGGGATAACTGTCCTTGAGGTAAGTTCGGTTGAGGTCGGAGTAATCGATACAGAGTCGCCATTTACCGTTGTTCTTACGGACTAGGACTACATTTGACAACCATCTGGGGTAATCCACGTTTTTGATAAATTGTGCCTCAAGGAGCTTATCTACTTTAGCAACAATAAGAATATTGCGCTCCGGATGAAAGATGCGCTGCTTCTAGCGGAAGGGCCGGAAATAGGGTTCGATGCTGAGGCGATGGGTGATGAAAGAGGGGTCAATACCCGACATATCGGAGTGGGTCTAGGCAAATACATCGTTGTGCTCAATTAGAAGGGCGATGAGGTCGGCCTTGGCCTGGGAGGATAGTTGGCTGCCAATCTTGGCAGTTTTTGCCGGGTTGGTGGGATCGATGAGGACCTCGACAAGCTCTTCCACTGGTTTCCTCGTCTCTGACGTCGAGTCCTTCAATGATCATAGCCTTCTTGAGCTTGACCTCTTTAAGTGAGGTGACATAACATTCTCTAGTTATGGTCTGCTCTCTCCTTACTGTGCCAACCCCGAGATCGGTGGGGAACTTGATGGCAAGATGGAAAGTGGATGTGATAGCTTGGAAGGCACTTAGGGCGGTGTGGCCAAGGATAATGTTGTAAGCAGAGGGGCAGTCGACAACAAGGAAGGTGAGTAATTTTGTGGTCTGCCGCGGGTATTCGCCGATTGTGATAAGAAGATCGATGGAGCCGATGGAGGTCACCTAGTCTTCAGTGAAACCAACCAATGGGGTTTGGAGATGAGACAGACTTTTCTCCCTGATCTTAAGCTGGCGAAAGGCATTTAGGAAGATGATGTCAGAAGAACTGCCATTGTCGACGAGAACCCGTCTGACTTTGTAGTTGGAGAGGAAGACAGAGATGACGAGAGAGTCGTCATGAGGGTAACGGATGCCTATGCAGTCGGCCTCCGTGAAGGTGATGGGCTCCATCCACTGTTTGGGCTGTTTGGAAGGGCGGTCTAGTGTGGCAACTTCTTTGTCTGAGCCTTGTCTTATTTTTCTAAGTTCTGCCCGTTGGGCCAAGTATGATGGTCTTCCACAAGCAAACCCGCCAGCAATAACTCTGATTTCTCCAACAGGTGGGTGCGGGATTACCTTGTACCCGAGGTTGCTGTGAAGGGTGATCATGACCTTAGTTGGGTTGTGCTGGTTGTCGTGGAGGGGTACGCCGATGGTTGTTTCTGATGGGTTCAGTCCTTTGCCTTTGCTGGGGGCGAGCTTCCGTGAACTGACTGAGATGTCCCTGACGGATCAGGTCCTCGACCTGGTCTTTGAGGTTAACATATTCTTTGGTGTTATGGCCGTGGTCTTGGTGGAAGCGGCAGTATTTGGACTGGTCTTGCTTGTTAGAAGGAGACCGCGATGGTTGGGGCCATTTGAGGGGGTAATCTCACTGGATCTAGCTCAAGACTTGTTCCATGAGAAAGTTGAGGGGTGTGTATCTTTCGAACCGGCTGGGCGGTCGGGTTGGCACCGACCGGTTGGCTCGGGGTGGTCAGTCGGTCGGTCGGTATATTGAGGTGTTTGGTGAGTGTACTGGGTGTTTCTGGTTTCTGAGTCCTTTCTCTTCTCTTTAGGGGTCGGGTTTTTGGCTATAGGATCTTGTCGGGCGGCTAGAGAATCTTCGGCGTTCATGTATTTTTGGGATTTGGAGAGTAGGGTTGCCATAGAGGTCGGGGGGTTTTTAAAGAGGGAGAAAAGAAAGTCAGATGACCGTAGACCGGCCATGAAAGCCGTAAGGATGACCTTGTCATCGTTTTTCGCTACCTGCAAGGCTTCGGTGTTGAAGCGGGTAACGAAACTGCGCAGCGACTCCCCCTCGGTCTGACAGATATTGAGGAGTTGGGTTGCCGGACGTCGTTGGCATTGAGCTCCAATGAAATGGCTGAGGAAGGAGTCACTGAGGTGCTGGAAAGTAGAGACAGAGTCTGCTGGCAGTTGACTAAACCAAAGTCGAGCCGACCCCTTGAGTGTTATGGGGAAAGCCCGATACATGATTTCATCAAGGAATGCATGGAGGATCATGAGGGTCTAGTAGGTCTCCAAGTGATTGACTGGGTCTGTTGTACCGTCAAAAGAGTCGATGGTAGGCATTTTGAACTTAGGTGGTAGAGGTTTATCCCGGATGGAGGCAACGAGTGGTGAGTTGGCTGTGGTGGATGGTTTATTCGGTATGTTCTGCATGACTCCTTGGAGCTGGAGCTTCATTGCTCGGAGTTCTGCATCCTAGAAAGGGACGTTGTCACCACCGGAAGGGAATAGGAGCTAGACGCTACTGGCCTCTCCCTCGAGAGAGAGTGCCGAGATCGATAGGTGCAAGACCCGGGGAGATAGGTTCATATCTAGGGGAGGTGGTCGCAAGCCCTCTAAGTTGGGCGGATGGGGCTGCTGGATAGTGTGGCTCGGGGCTCGTTCTTGGTTGGGTGGGATATCTGGAGGTAGTGGAGGAGGCATAGGAGGGTTTCTTTGGAGTAGAGCATTAATCAGGGCTTGGTTTTGCTCGACCAGGCGGTTAATGCTATTGGTGAGCTCAGTGAAATACTGTGGTAGGTTGTTTGGATTGGGAGGGTCGGCTTGGTAGTCGACAACATTGTGGTGAGAAACCATAGATCTAGTCGTGACCATACACCTTAGTCGGTGATAGGAAAGGGTTATTGGGACAAGGTCTTCGACGAAAATGAGCACAACTGGCGTGCGAAGCAAAGCTTTCCCACAGACGGCGCTTAAGCGATGATCTGCGAGTTCGGATGGAACGGCTCTGACCGATCCATCGCTTCAAACCAAAGTGACCAAGCCCACTAGAAGACTTGCACAAGAGTTCAACGAGGAACGGGGAGTTTCCCAGCGAACCCTCCGACGAGCAAGTTAGAAAGAAAAGTGGAATGTAAAGATAGCTTAGAGATAGAAAGCTTAGCATTCTTCTTGTCTTCAACGTCTGCTTATATTCTTTAGTAATCATTTCGTTGTCCCTTCCGACCTGTCGCCATGGCTGAAAGTCTATGCTCTAATTTGCCTTGTTCATGGTGAGGCCGTTCTGTCTCGACGGGGAGGGCTTATCGTAATAAATGTTATAAGAGACTTCATTAATGACTGATATGCAGTGTAATAACTTTGCAAGATCTTTGTCTGCTTATGTGGCTTGTCCTTCACCTGCCACGTGTCTAAGTGTCATTGGTTCTTAATGCCATGTTGACTTGCAGCCATGTTGGGCCTCATCAGTTGAATTATGTATTGGGCCCTAAGTGGTGGACTTGGGTTGTTCATAGTGGGCTATAACCTTTATGGGTCTATCCATGTCAATTTATTTTTTATCTGATAAAACACAACAACTTTTAATTTAAATCAAATTGCATTTATTTATTTATTTGGTAACTCTTAATTTATATCAAATTACATAATATAATAACTCTTAATTTATATCAAATTACATTTATTTATTTATTTGATAAAATATAATAACTCTTAATTTAAAACAAATTACATTTTATTATACATAATTATAAAATTCAAATTTTTGAAGTGTTACGATACACTAATTAATATATACATAACCGCGATATTACAATCAATTTCCAGACCCCAAATGGACTCCATCGGCAGAAAAAATTCTGGGTGTCCTCGAGCACCACGTTCATCTTCTTCACCAATAATTATACGCTATACTTCAAAAATTTCTCACTTAGGGTTTTTTGGAATACACTAAAAAAGTCAGTTTTTTAATTTTTTTTTTAGTCAAAAAGTTATTTTTTTTATCCAAAACAATTTAAATCTTTACTAAAAAAGTCACCAAAAAAGTCAAAAAAACTAAAAAATAAATTTTTTTATCAACTTTTCAAAACACTACTTAATATAAAATTATAAATTTCATAAAATTATGCACAGGCACATTACGTGACCATATTGAAGGAGTATCTAATAATTACTTACGCCTAATTTAATAATTTTTTAGTTTATGTTTTCAGTTCATATTTACAAAAATTTTATAAATTAGTTTTTGTTTATTTTTAGAAAAATATAAACTATAAACGCGTTTGATAATTGACAAAATATTTAAAAAAATTTAAAGATATAAAAAAGAGTGAGAAATGACAAGTGGTGGCAAATGGCGGCGGAAGACAGTGGTGGAAAGTGGTGACGGTGGGTGGTGGGTAGCTGGTGGTGGGTGGGGGGGGGGGGGTGGTGGTGGTGGTGGGGGGGTGATAGATAGTGGCGGGTGGTAGCGAGTGGGTGGTAGTGGCTGTGGCAGATGGCCGGTGGTAGTGACAGGTGGGTGGCAGATGGCAGGTGATGGTAGGTGGTGGCGAGTAGTGGTGGTACGTGGATAGGTGACGGTGGCGGGTGGTGGGTGGTGGTGGTGGTGGTGGCGGGTGGTAGGTGGTGGTGGCGGGTGGCAGTGGTGGTGGTGGTGGTGGTGGTGTGGTGGCGGGTGGTGGTGGTGCGGTGGCGGTGGTGGGTGGTAAGTGGTGGTGGCAAGTAGGTGGCGGGCGGTGGATGGTAGTGGCCTGTGGTAGGTGGTGGCAGGTGGATGACAGGTGGGTGGTGGGTTGTAGTGGTGTTGGCGAGGGATGGGTGGTGGTGGCGAGTGGGTGGCAGGTGGGTGGTGGTTGGCGGGTGATGAGTGGTGGTGGCAAGTGGGTGGTGGGTGGTGGTGGCAGGTGGTGAGTGGTGGTGGCTAGTGTTGGGTGGTAAAAAAAAAAATTAAAACTTAAAACGGAAACATATTTTTGTATTTTTATTTTTTGGCCAAATTTATAAACTAAACCACTAATTTATAAATTAAAAATTTTATCAAATAAATTTTTATTTAAATTTTTAAAAATTTTATAAATATAAATCGAAAATTAAAAACGTAAGTGTCACTAAACCACACCGTAACTTTTCTATATTATTTTAATCAACCTCCTAAACAACACATCCTCAGTTAGCGTTTCGATTCTGTCTCCCTCTCTCTCTCTCTCTCTCTCTCTCTTCTGTCAAACAAAAGATCAAACGATTTAGGGTTCAGGTTATCTCCACCACTCCACACGTAACGCAATCTGAATTGAAAGAGAGCTCTCTCTGTCTCTCTTCTGTCAAACAAAAGATCAAACGATTTAGGGTTCAGGTTATCTCCACCACTCGACACGTAACGCAATCTGAATTGAAAGAGAGAGAGGGAGAGAGAGAGGGAGAGGATGTGGCACGAAGCTCGGAGATCAGAGAAGAAGGTCCACGAGCTAATGGACGCGGCTCGCAAAAGAGGTCAGAGACGAGCAGTGTATTTGGCGAAGAGACGTGGCGATCCTCTGCAATCGATCCAGGTCATCGGTTCTCGCTCCCGCATGTACCGCGACGACTCCCTCTACCAGGCCACCCAGGATCACCAAGGCCTGTATGTTTTCTTTCTCCCCCCTAATTTCTGTTTCTCCATCTTTGCTTTTTCTTTCTGTTTTCCATCATAAAATTTATAATTTGTTTGATAAATATACAATGGGCAAGAAATTTTTGGTTTTCCAGCGATGGTTAAATTGGAAAATTGAAGGATTTATAAAAGTAAGTACATAGGTAGGTGTAACTGTTGTCTTTAGGGTAAATTAGGGTTTCATGTGCACGATCTGTTGATCTTCTGTAAATAAATGTTGATAAAAAATAATCATTAATTTGATATTCAATACAAGTAATAAGATATGTGCCAATGTAAATTCAAATCACATTTATAAGTGCTGTTGGGGAATAGAAGAGAAAAAAAACCTTCAAACAATTTAGCTGTGTTGTGGAATAAAGACTTGGAGCTTTCCAATATTTTGCCAACTAATTTAAATTAAACTAAGCAGTTTTAAAGTTTTTCTTTGACAAATTTAACTTGAAATAACCTCAAAAAAATGAAATAAAAAAAGAATCAAAAGGGGAAGAAGCTTACCATGTATAGTCTATACCTATGAAGCATACAAGTAATAAGATATGTGCCAATGTAAATTCAAATCACATTTATAAGTGCTGTTGGGGAATAGAAGAGAAAAAAAAACCTTCAAACAATTTAGCTGTGTTGTGGAATAAAGACTTGGAGCTTTCCAATATTTTGCCAACTAATTTAAATTAAACTAAGCAGCTTTAAAGTTTTCCTTTGACAAATTTAACTTGAAATAACCTCAAAAAAATGAAATAAAAAAAGAATCAAAAGGGGAAGAAGCTTACCATGTATAGTCTATATCTATGAAGCATGGGTTCTTCGAAAAACATGCCATATCCGTACCGGGTACTTATCGGCGTATGGTACCTCGTATGGTACTTCTGCATACGTACTGGGTACACGAAACACGTATCTAAATTTTTTTTCTTAATTTTGGCGTATCTAGACGTACCTAGTATCTACTCAAGCCGTACCGTACCTCAGTTGAAACAATATTTTCTTATACTACAGAAATAAAACTCCTTTTATTAGACTTCTTTTTTATTTTTAGTTTTATACTTAGCATAATTTTAAAATTAAATTATGGTTTGTAAGTTATTTAATATGTTGACATTTAATTTTGATTTATACCTTTACGTTTGGCATTAAATGTTAATTATAGGTTGGATCTTAACAAATTAAACCATTTAATTAATTTTTGCATGACTCTAAATTAAAAATAAATATTTTTTTACAAGCGTACTAAGCTGAAGCCATACCCGTACCCGTACCTTACTTTTTTTTGGATTTTACCGTAACGCATCTATCGCATGCTTCGCACTGCATTACTGCACTGCTTCATAGGTCTATACCTAACAACATTTGATTTTTTGGAATGAAGATCTACACCCAAGACTACAAGATTGTGCCTTAAAGTAGCTGATCTCAAACATGAACAAGTTTACCTTGTATGTTTTATACCTGACAACATTTGATTATTTGTCTGAGCCCAATTCTACAAAATTGTGCCTTAGAATTGTCGATCTAACAATTTCTCACTATATTGGATGCAAAGGAACTCATCTAAGCTGAAGAGATAATAAAACAAACGAATAAAGTGTTTTTTTTCCCTTGCAAGTCAAATGCAGTATCAGTGTGATTTTTGTGCTGCACACCATACTGGCTTGCAAGGAGTTTAGGGGCCACTGACTGCATAATGCCTGTTACTTAACAGATCATCAGCTGCTCTCAGACCTTGCTCCAAGTGAAGTTCACTTGGCCTTGTGCATAACAATATACAAACATGTCATGTTGGTTCTAAGGAGAATTTGAAATTACTTGTGGGTCGTCCATGTGGTAAAAGATTTATATATTATCATATCCTTTCTCATGCAATCAGCTTATCTTCACTGTTCCTAGTTCCATCATGGTTGAGCATCTATATCTGCATTTTGATTTTAGCTAATCTTTATTTTTATCTCAGGATACCTTGGAATGGGAAACAAGATATTCTGATTGACAGGTACATTTGTCTCTGTGCTTGTGTCTGTGTGTGTTGGTCAAGGTGTTTCACTTTACTGATTCTCTTTACTCTTTACAGATTTGACGGTCGAGCTCTTCTTGATTTTGTTCGGGATTCTAGTTCTCGACATTTTCATGCCCCAGAAAAGACAGAGGAAGAAGAAGAATTAGAAGAGTTTGTTAATTTTGAGCGTTATCGGGATTTAATTAAGCATCAACGTAGAGGATGTCGGTACTTTTTTGATTTTTGATCATGTGTTGAATTCATGAACATATATATATATATATATATTATGCTTTATCTATTTTCTAGTTATTAATAGTCATTCCGCAACAGTTTTCATGCATGTGTCTGGGGGAATCATTCTTATGGCAAGAGATTAATGTACTAACAATTTTACAAACTGAGTATTGTTTATTAACAGTTACTGATGAGGAGGGTTTGCAACATGTGGATCACGAGATAGAGGCAAAGATTGCTACACCATTTGGATCTGACAGGTTCAACCTTTTTGTTCTTAGAAAAGCTCTCCCTTTTTTCCTTTCTTCTTTTTAAAATTAAATTATGTTGTTATTTAACCATTTGATTAATTATGAGTTCTAGAAGCATTCAAAAACAGAAAATCTACTCACTGTTGAATAAATTGTGAGAGTGCTTCCTCCTTTTTGTTGTCTTTGCAATGTGGAATGACAACTTTATTTTGTTTTTAAGTATTTTTATTTTTACCCTAAGCTCTTGTGATAGTCTTATATTCTATTTGTGAAAATACTAGAAGGTATTTTTCAACTGATGGTTAGGTAGCATGTTTAATGGCGCTCTTTTGTGAGTAATGCTTCACATAATGTCTCATGTCTTGTGTATATCTTCTAGATCTCATCCAGCTCAGGCTCCAGCAAGCAAGGGTACATATTCTCAGGTGGGTTTCTCTTACGAAGGGGAAGGAAAAGAGGAAACCCACTATTCCGATGGCAATGAGGAAGAGGAGGATGATGATGACGATGATGACGATTTTAACAGTGATGATAGCAATGATGAAGAGATGGAGAAAATTGCAAAAGAATTTGGTGTCAAGAGGTATGGTTGGCTTGTTTACATGGATAAAAAGGCTAAAGAGGAGGAAAGGAGGCAAAAAGAAGTCGTCAAGGGGGATCCTTCAATTGTAAGTTTGTCAAAGCTGTAGATTGCAACACTTTGGAAGTCTCAATTGTGCTAAAATTTTCTGCGCTGGGTACTTTGAATTTTTCAGAGGAAGCTTAGTCGCAAGGAAAGGAGGAAGGCTTCTCAAATTGAAAGAGAGAGAGAGAGAGATGCTGCCCAGATTACCGGCACTCTTGGGCTTCGTCATGATCCCTACAGGTCAACATCAATATGTTATCTTTTTGCATTTGTTTGGTGGGATATATAAAGCATCTGAAATCTATAAGCCTTCAGATGCAAAATGGCTAAGCTGAGTATTGCGTTATGCTGATGTAGTTAATATTAATAATTTGCAGGGAATCTAGACGAAGTCCAACTTATGAGGCTTATTCTCGTTTTAGAAGGTGTGCGTGCGTGCTTCCCTCTCCCCCCTAATGGACTTGTTTTGTTTTATTAATGTTATAGTTGATCTATTTTGGCAGATCAAGGTCACGGTCTTACTCCCCATCACACTCAAGGCGCAGTGCTCGTGGTGTGCATTCTGATGATGGTTATCAAAGCAAATCAAAGGCTAAAATAGAGTATATTACTGAATTCGGTGGATTTGCTGATGGGAATGAGAGAAAGCTTGAAGGATTTTCTCCACCACCGTCTCCTCCATCACAAGCTGATGTTTTGAACCGGTCGGAGCACTCGACCTTTAATTCTTGCAAAGATAGATTGGACAGTCTTTACTCTGCTGCAGCTTATCCTCCATTATGTTACCTGAGGCCAAGTTTTGTGGTTTAGAATTTGTGAGGCTTAGGTTATCAGCATAATTGCCGAGAGGGAGAGGGAAGGAAGCTTCTTTTTTGAAGCTCATTTTCTCCCAAAATGGGCTTTTGTATGAATGCATCCAAGTTACCTAGAAGCATTAAAATGTGTGTGTCTAATGCTTATTCTTTTCTGCAGGCCATCATCTGGTCGGATACTTGAGGCCCTGCATATTGATCCTGCTTCCAGTCTGTCCCATGATAAGGACAAGAATACTAAAGTATCGAAGCCACAAGTGAGGTATTTCATGATTTTTGGGTTGAAATGCAGTATCATCAGCTTAATTTAATAGACTTGTATGTGTAGATAATGAGGATCTTATTGTTTTGCTTCTTTTTGTTTGCTATCTTTGTTCCATGTGCAGCACTTCATCAGCTTTAGCAAAGTTAAGTAAGCCAACAAGTAGTGGGGCCCTATCCAAACAAGGGGAGAAGAAGGAAACACCTCAAGAGCGACTTAAACGAATCATGAGCAGGCAACTTAATAAACAAAGTATATCCTATTTTATCTGCATTTTAGTAGTTAAGCAGCTAATCCAATATTATTTGTTGCCATATCGTGATGGAGCTTGATAGGAAGTGATATTTTTTTGCTTTTATCCTCATTTTTTCCCTCTCTTTTCTCCTCGTATTCTGTTATATGGTTGCATATCTTTGTATATATATATATATAATATTCATTAGCCTCATTGATTGCTTTTACAGTTAAGAAAGATACTGCTATTGAAATGGCAAAGAAAAGAGAACAGGAGCATCGGAGGCTTGAAAAACTTGCAGAAACAAGCCGATTTAGTCGATATAGGCGTCGCAGCCGCAGCAGAAGCTACAGTCGATCTCCCTCAAGGTAGGATGATCCCTGCTTAGATGCTACTGCATGGTTGTGCAATACATTTTATGGCTTGAAGATCGTCATTTTAGAATGTTTATGGTGATCCATTCAAGATGATCTGGGTTTAGGACTTGGCTTTAAGTTCTTGATGGAGCTGCCTGGAGAAGGATTTAGGTAGCCCAAGTAGTTGGGATTCAGGCTTTGTTGAGTTTAATCAAAACATAATTTTTTGGTTGTGTCCAAATTTACCATTCAATTGTACTTGGAGCCATGGTCTCCTTCAAATCTTTTCAGATCATGGACTTGGAAAAACAAGAAATGATGCTTCTTGTTGCACCTCTGATGGTTTTTAAGGTTTTTGACTTATGAACCAACCTTATGGGCATTAAGAATTATTACTAATTTATGAACCCAACATTTGATGTTCTTCTGTTGAAGTTTGTAAAAATTAAAATTAATACTTTGTCACCGGGTGCATCCCTCGTGCTTACTGCAGAAGATATAGGCACAGCAAAAGTCCAAGTAGAAGCAGGAGTTCTCGAAGATGTTATTCCCGTTCTCGTTCTCGTTCACTGTCCCACTCTCACTCTCCCCCCTACTCACGTTCTCACACTCGTTCTGTCTCACGCTCTCGCTCTCCCAGGTGATTTTATTGTTTTTGTATTGCTGTTTTTTGGGATGTGCACACTTTGGCACTGATGAGAGACACCTAATGTTACAGGGTAAGAAGCCATTCAAGGTATTGATAAAGATATTGTAGCTGGACGAGTGGCAGTGAGTATAACAAGTGGCAACCTTCTGTCTGAAATAAGAAAATAGAACTATGAGCGGCATCAGCAGCACCCTGCAGCTACCTCTCATGTCAGTGTATGTGGAATTGTCACGGGGATGGTGCCAACACTTGTGCCTTGTTCTTTGCTCAAATATCTTTTTAAGTTTTATTGCATTTTGTACGTACAATGACTGAGTAATTACTATTATTAGCTCTTGCTTGATCAATGCTTTCTGTACTCCCCGTTCTTTTCTAATGGTGGCCGTGCAAGTATGGTTGGTTTTTTATTTGAATTGGGATTTAGGCAAAGCTCGGTATCCACTTTAGTTTGTTTAGTCTTCGTACTATTTGGTCATTTGGGATTTGAATGTTTCACTTCATGGTTCTTCTACATGCATTAGAATTTGATCGGAGTTGTTTCTTATATAGGTGTGGGACTCACATTACATAGAATTCACACTAATGTGAGTATGTGAGTATTATATAAAATATTTGATAATACATTTATGTTGTGTTTGGTTGGGGAATTTGGAGAGGGAATTGGAAAAAGAGGGAAAAAAATGTATGTGAAATTGGGTGAAATATAGGTATATTTTATTTATATTTTATCTATCATTTTTTTTTTCTTTTTAAATCTTTTCTTAAATTTTTTAACTAAACACAGTATTAAGGTCTACCATTCATTAGGGTCTAACATTTTTTAAGATTTAATTGAAACTAGAGGATATAATTATGGGGCTTGTTGACTAAGGAAGATATATTGAGGTACAAGTGGGAGCACTTGCCCTTGGTGCAAGACCCCAAAATTTTACAAGAGGGTTAAAATGCTAATTTCATTTTTGGGGCTCGACGACTAGGGTACAGGGAAGATAAAATTATTTAAACTGGGAGAGGGCTAAAATGCTAATTTTATTTATAAATAGTCAAATTAATATGGATTCATGTCAGTTTTATTTAAGTTTGAGAGGTTATGACCCTACTTGCCTCCACTAACTTTATTTGTATATGTTTTAAAATTTATTATTATTATTTTTTTAATGGAAATTTATTTTTAATATTGATACATTAAAATTTTAAAATTGCCCCCACTAAAATAGAAAAATGTTATATTTTACCTATAGTTTAATTTTTTTTTGTTTAATTTGTCCTTCCAAATAAAAAATCTTTGATTTGTCATGTCTTCTCTCATTTGACATCAACATGATGCCTATTTTATATATCTGAAGACACTTGGATCTCTTGCGCGAGTGTTCTACAAGCGAATTTCACATTACCATACCATTAAAAAAGAAGAGATCAATGTGTTGCAAGGGCTGAACTGGAAGTGAAGTTCCTAAAAATTGACTTCCGAAAATTTTGAATGGTATGTCATGTCATTTTGGGGACTGCGATAAGATTTTGAAACTCGATAATGTTTTTTTAGAGAGATGTTCTCTGGAGGAAGGGACGTACCTCGTCGGAGGATTCTCTTCTTAGGAGGTCGTTACTTCGAGATTGAAAAAGCAAGGGAAGATCAGAATGGGCGTCGGAGTTTGGTGACTGTGGAACGAGGGCAAGGTCTTCGTAGAGCAATTATCCTTTGCGAGTACGAGGTTGGATGGTGTTGTGAGAAGCGTTGGAGGTCCTCGCGGGAACCAGGTCGTTTGGCGTACTTGGGTCATCTGATTGGTGGGTGTCAGAGTGTGGTAGTGTGTAGATTCGAGGAGAGAAGGATGGTAGTTCCTTGATTTAGATTGTGGCCACGACGAGTGACGGAAGAGAACAAATTTTTGTGCCAGAATATGAATTTGGGGGTGGCTAAGAGAGGATTGTGTTGGTCATGGAGGGTTTTACTTTTGGGGATGGTTGAACTAGATGCAAATAGAGGCAACAGAGGATGGATGCATTAAAGGGCCACCGACGGCGAATGCGGCGGTACACCGGGGTGGGTTGAGGGGGATGTTGTGGTTAAGGAATGAGCTAAAAGGGGATGGTTTCAAAAGCTGGACAAAGCAGTGGTAGGGACATTATGGTTGTCGCTGATTGGATGCATTGACGGTGGAAATCGTCTAGGGAAGTAGAGGTTTTTGGTATTGGAGGCTAGTTTTACTTATTTGTCTTCTGGTCGAGGCGAGAGGCGGGAGGCGAAGGTTGTGGTGCGTCAGAGGTGGACGATAGCTAGTCACGACCTGGTCCTCAACTGGTGGTCGCCGGATTCGCTTTGTGCTGATGAAAGGGTACCAGTTTTGGCACGAAGCAACTAGATACAGGTATTGGGCCTCCCGATCCATCTTCAAGGCATTGAGGTGTACCGAGCGATTGGAAATAGGTACGGAGGATTTGTGGTGGTCGATGAGTCGATAGAGCTACTGGAGTGTGTTCGAATGAAGGTTCACGGCATGGTCAGTGGGATTCTATCGTAGATTTCAATCTGACGGGGCTCATAGTGCTACACACTTCCAATTTGGTCAGAAATTGGGCCGGTAGTGGTCTGTGCTCCGACGATGATTGTTCCATGAGATGAGAATCAACTGCAGTGTGGAATGTGCGAATTTAGGGCAACATGAGTGGTGAAGATGGCGGAGGACATATCATTCTTAGATATTAGGGGGATAGAGGGGATTTCAACCTAACCTTCAGAGATTTGGGAAATTTATGGGTGATAGTCAACAGAGGATTGCTTTACAGGGGTAGGGGCTTAGGCAGACTTGGAGACCACAGTCCCAACAAGAGCTGGGCCAAGTGGACCAAGAGAAGCAAGTTTAGGCCCAAATCGAGGCACACAAAGAAGTTGAGGAAGTTGGGCATATAGACCTGACTAAAGAGGGCCCAAAAGGTGACTTAGAAGATTTAAATTTAGCTCATGGTATTGAGGTTGGGCTGGGTCTTAATCCTATTGGACCAAATCTGCAACACTCGGGTCAAACGGACGACCCGCCTGTGTAGGGGGTTTTCGAGCTATTACAACGGAGTGTAGGTTCGAGTTTTACAGAGGCGTCTTTACAGGTGAGGAAGGAGCGAGGGTTGTCGGCGATGAATCTTCGGTCGACAGAACATTACACTAGCCCCACTACTGGCTCCTTATGACGTGATTCTGAGCCCAATCTTGTAGATAGCAGAGTTGTTTTGAGGTCACCTCTTGTGCTTAATCAGCTGCTAGATCTGAGGACTGAAACTCGAAACAAGGAGGGAGAGAGGCTGGGCCGCAAAGACGGCTCTGAAACTAGGATGGATTATGGCGCAGCAATAGGTCAATGGATAGATGAGAGCGAAAAACTACCTCTAGTTCTGCATCCTTTGGCAATAGAGAGAGAGAAGTTTGATGCAGCTGAGTATGGGATTGACAGAGAGATAACGATGACTGGTTTTGAGGGAGAAGAGTGTCACGACCCAAACCCGCCCCTATAGGTTTAGCACCGTAACCGGCTAGTAATCCTTGGATTACCGAAGGCCTCTGGACAGATTAATAAGATTAAGGGGCTAGCGGAAGTAAATACATAAATATAATTGTCCAATGAGCTATGCTGACTTACATGAACAGAATAATTAAAACTTTATATACATAACCGGTAGTCAACCATACATTATACCCACACACATTACAGTATTTTAAGTACAGCCAACGACATCAAAACTAGTCTTATATAAACAGAAACCACAGAACTTAAACACAGGACGCTTCGGGAACCTCTACGTGAGGCACAATGGTTGGCTGACAACGGAACACGGATCTAGGCAAAAGCCTTCAGATTCGAACTCCAGAATGCTCACCTATATATATATATACACACAATGAGCTAAAACCCAATGAATAACATTAAGGTAAAGGGGCTAGTGAACGAAATCTGAACATATCATAAGCGGAAAACAGATCAGAGCATAATCATTCTCATATCATAACATAATAATGGTACATCCCATAGAACATATCACAGAATGTCTTCCAACTAGAGTAATCGGTTCCGGATACCGATTAAACACATATCATCACAATGAAGTGGCTAACGAGATCTCGTAAACTTGTATGTCATGGACCCGCATTTTCATGCCGTCCCCCATGACTTGGGACTATCTATGGATGCCAATAGATTTCAAATTTGGGATGTTCGTTCACGAAAACAGATATCATTTCAGAAATCATAGCTTATCACATTTCATTTGGAACATAATTTCATATAAACGTATCTTTACGATAATGTTACTCACAGTGGTTCCAGTAAACGATCAATCAATCCTTGAGTCTTGACCTACAATCACAAAATATATAACACAAGCATGTCTTATCATTACACATTCAAGTGGCCATTAAGGCTTAGCTTTCATTACATTGGTTCTTATTCTTTCTTATCACATAGCCTAAAACACACTCACTTGTAGTCTTAGAATTTAGTACATTCTTTACTGAGTGTGTTTCTAATCCATAACCTCATTACTATGGCTTAATTAAGGCTTAGGAATGCCTAAGATGTAATGAGGATGCCAAAACATGCCTTGGAACACTTAGTCAAAATTTTCTGAAAATAAGGTCCCCACTCGAGCGTAGATTTCCTCGCTCGAGCGGACATGCAAATGTGAGGTCTCACTTGAGCATGACTTACCTCGCTCGAGCGGAATGTAAACTCAGAAAAAGTACTGGTTGGTCTCAATCTACGCTCGAGCTACAACTCCCACGCTCGAACGGATCAATAACATGCAAAAGGGTTCACTCGAGCGTCCAAGTGGTCGCTCGAGCGGGATGTAATGGCCTGCAAAACTACTGGATGCACGAAATTTCTGCTCGAGTGACCTTCAAAAATCTGGGTTTTCCAGAACAGGGTTCTTGAGCTTCCAAATGCAATTTCAATGGCAAAAACGTGCATGGCTTGTTCAAAACACTTGGAAAACTTTTCTAAATCACAAATATATGATCATTTACAAACCCTTAGCTCCAAACTCATGGATTTAGCCAAAATTGAGTTCAAATTTCCATGTATGTATGTTTCAAAAACTCTTTTTCTCTAACACCCTGGTTTTAACAAAATTGAGCTCAAAGGCTCCATGCATGAGGGAAATCCTTTTCAAAACATGAATTTAAACTTTAAAACATGATGAATTATACATGCATGTGCCAAATAACTCATGATAATAACATAGATGCCCAAAATCAAACTCAAATGACAAACCTCTATATATATATATATATATGCATGTGAAATTATAACCAAATCCTCCATTTTCTTGACAAACATATGTAAATTACATGCAATGATCTTAACAACTCCATGAATTCATCTCTACAATACATAACTCTTTGAATTAACAGCCAAAAGCTTACCTAGAGTCTTCAAATTCTCATGTTCTAGCACAATCTTGATGAGTTCAAGTCCAAGCCCTCAATTTCTCCTTGATCTCTACCTTTCTCTCTCTAGAATTGCACTCTCTCTCTCTCTAAGATGACTTCTCAGGTTTTGGCACTCAAGAAATGAGAGGAAAGAGCTAAATGTGTTGAATATATAGTCATGATGATATAATGCATTAATTGGAACGTTAGGCTAACCAAACACAACCTAATTAATCGTTCTGAATCAACTTTTAATAAAATTTGCCAAATGGTTCTAAAAATTCCAAATAACATATCAGCGTAGTCAATTTCGGTTTCGGATGCCGATAAGGCTTTCAATTTACATATTAAAGTGGAATCCCAAACAGATATTTCTATAAGTAACATATAGAAGGCCAAATATCATGCATTTTACATAATAAACCATAATTTATTTTAATTCTCTCATTAGCATCATTAATTACGGATTAGTAGCTAATTACGGATCAGGGTTATTACAAGGAACCTCCTAGTTTGGGAGAATTGTCTGACTGGGTGTTGTTGGGGTATCATTTGTTGGGCATGAGGATCTATGAATGAAGCTGTTTGCGACTATAGAAACATCATGGAGGAGGAGTGCTCCTATGGGAAAACAAATACAGGTTACTGGAAAAAAAGTAAGGGTGTAAGAGAGTTAATGAATTTAGAGTGTACTGTCAATTATGATAGGTGTTCACAAGAAGGTGGTTGGGCCTTGGGGAAAGAACGTGCTATCCAATCACTGTTGCCATGCGATTAAAAATCTTGTCTTGGAATGTGTGTAGACTGAATGACAGGGGAAAAAAGGGTGACGCTTAGAGCTGTATTGAGGAAGGCAAAGACGGATGTGGTATGTTTTTAGGAGACCAAAATGGAACATATAGATAGGGAGGTGGATAGGGAGGTGTGGGGGGGTCAGTATGTGGATTGGACATATTTAACAGCTATTGGGGTGGCTGGAGGGGTTCTATTATGTTAGGATCGTAGGGTGGTTGAAAAAGAGGAGGAGGAGATGGGTGGTTTTTCAATGTCATGTCTTTTTCGCTGCATTGGGGATGATTTTCGATCGTTGTTTACGGGAGTTTATGGGTCGGTGAAGGGGTCAGAACAGCCTCTCTTTTGGGAAGAGTTACAGAGTATTGCTTTTCGATGGTTAGCTCTATGGTGTGTACGGGATGACTTCAAGGTGGTGCGTCGATCGGAGGAGAAGTTGGGTTTGGGTCCTTCAGTGGGCGTAATGCGGACTTTTTCATCGTTGATTGATGATCTGGAGTTGATTGATTTACCAATGCAGAGAGGTAGCTTCACTTGGTCTGGGGGCCAGGTGTTCTCTTGCCATAATCATTTTTTAATTTCTAGGGTTTTGGAAACGCACTTCTCTTAGATGGTTCAGCAAAGATTAGAGCGTTCAGTTTCAGATCATTGGCTAGTGTTGTTGGACAGTGGTGGGATTTAGAGTGGACCGGTGCCATTGTGGTTTGAAAATATGTAGTTGCAGTCAGATGGTTTTGTGGATACAGTTCGGTCGTGATGGGTAGGGGTGTGAATGGTGCGGTTCGAGCGATTTGAGAGTAAAATAACAAATCGAATGGCGGATTGGCAGATTAACGGATTGACAAATTGTGGTTTAGGCGGTTTTTGACGGATCGGCGGATTAAAAAATATTCTAACTAATTATCATACATTTGCATAATATATAACACTAATTTGTATAATATTTTACATAATATGTTTCATATATATATTAATAATTTGTAATAAATTTCATATCTTAAATCTCTCCCACACTCATTTTACTTTGATATTTCAATGGAGGTTAAAAAATATATATGTATTAACTATAGCGAAGGGAAGCAGTTTGGAAGGAAGATTATAAATTTTTAAGTTTAAATCGTGGTTAGTGGTTAGAATGGTACGGATTGATGCGGATTAGTGCGATTTTACCAAATTATGTGGTATTTTGCACAACCTTAGTGGTAGGTAGGTTACTCCGTGATGAGAGATCCTAGTAGTAAGTTGGCTTAGAAATTAAAGCTTCTTAAGTCTAATTTGTGGAGATGGAACAAGGAGTATTTGGTCGGTTGGAAACTCAAAAGACAAATATTTTGGTAGTGTTGCAGGGGTTGGATGAGAAGGAAGTTGAGGGTAGCTTGACCGAGGAGAAATTGACGGCCCGAGAAGGGGCAAGGAAGTAGTATTGTCACGACCCAAACCTGCCCCTAAAAGTTTGGACATGACTGGCCTAACCTTAGGCCTCAACTTCATTATCTTTAGTTTTACTCAATATTGGGGCCTGAACAGAAGCAAAATAATGGCAGAGTAAAACATTCATTAAGCTGTGTTGAATTGCCAGGATCTTAATGCATTACCATACATAAGTACATAACATTCCACATACCATTCCTATTCACTGAATTTGAAAAACGATAACAACCCAAAAGTTAAGTATTGACAATATATATATATATATATATGTCTATTTCCTCAAACACCGACAAAACATGCCATCACATGGATTTTCCAAAAGTAAAACAAAATAGTCACTTTAGGTGACTCAGCAAAACGGGTTCAGCAAAAGGTTTCTGGGCTGACCTAAGGTTGTCTCGCGGCTTGATTACTTACAAAACATTCATAAAAATGAGCAAGGCTCAGTGAATGATAGTAATACAAACAGATTAAGAGTACAAGCATAATTTAGTAGTGCACATTTATAGATCACAAGTTGGTCTTATTCTTATTTTCTTTTCTGAACGGCCTCGGGCCCACATAAGACAGAACGACCTTAGGCCCAACGTAATACAGAATGGCTTTAAGCCCATTATAATAGCAAAACAATCTTAGGCCCAACGGAATACAAAACGGCCTTAGGCCCATTATTATAGCAAAACGGCCTTGGGCCCAATGAAATACAAAACGGCCTCAGGCTCATTACAATAGCACAATAGAATGACCTCGGGTCCATATCTCATGTACCAATGTTCAATCATTCCAATTGCTCCATCAAACATAACTCATATAACATAAGTTATTTACTAAAAGAGTGAATTAAGTATTGAATGACTTATATGAGTACAATACGTGAATGAAATATGTCATTATACTACTATCACTCACTGTGATGCGGATGAACGATGGTCTCCTCCTGTATGTGCCGTACACATAGCACACAACTCTTAAGCACATCACTTTTCCTTAGTTTTCTCTTATTTCTCAAATGTTCAATTCGCTAAGTTCCATGTAATTAAATGCATTATAGGAACATCGAATGGATATATTAACACATTCAAAGGGTTGAAAAGAGCGAAAGAAAACAACAGAATTTTCCAAATTTTAGTCAAGACGCAAGGAAGTCCCCACCACACATGCGGCACGCTTTTTATCAAGTGTAGTTCATTCTTCTCCCTATTTTTCGTGACGCGGGTCAGGAGTCCCAAGACGTACGATTGTACCTCCCGCACATGCGACCATGTGCCACGCACGTGCAATCGTATACCCTGTTTTGGGCAGTCCAAAACTTAGACAAAATTCAACTGACTAAACATATTGCAAGGTATAAAATAGAGAAAATTAGCTCAATATCATGATATATCATCACAATAAACATGAATCACAAGTATAATTAGTTCATAGCCCTTTTTAAAATTCGTATATACACCTTAAATCTTTTTATGTTCTCATCCATACTTGGTTTATCAAAATATATATCTATAAACATCAAGATGCATATGTGAGCTCAAAACATGTAAAACTAAAGGATAAGAGGTAATCCTTCTCAACATAGCTCCAAATACCTAAAACACAAAGATCATCCTTCAATCAACCAACTACCATGAGCAAGACTCTTGTTGTAAACCCTAGCTTACATGAATGCAAGGATTTCCTTCTCAAATCAATTAAAGAGAGAGAAAGATTAGGATATTTTAGTTAAATTATACATACCTTGAACTCTAATCTCAAAAATCTTTTCAATTTCTCCAATCCTCACTCTCGTTGAGCCTCCTCTCTTTCCTCTTCTTCTCTAGCACCCTCTCTCACTCTCTCAAGAAATATTTTTTTGTTTATGATACTAAGTCATCCAAGACTCTTATATCTCTATCTAAGTATAAGTTTTAAGAGTGTTGAACCAAAATTTTTCCCAATTAATTCATTACGAGTCAAATTTTTACAAAACTTAATATTATGTCTTAAAAATTATGCTAATCATAAATGTAAAGTCAATTTTGGATTATCGCGCCTCTAAGGCTTCCAATTTCAGTTCAAACGTCTTAATTTTAACAAATTTTCTCCAATAACCAACAGATAGAATGTCATAATTAAATAATTCATGTATGTAAGCACAACTCCACATGGAATTTCACATGAGGCATGTAATTACTCATATAGCTAGAGATGTAAAGCATATAAGAGGGTTGGGTTATTACACTCTCCCCCCCTTAAATAAGTTTAGTCCCTCAAACTTGTTTTACCTTAAGTTGAAAATAACTCTAGGTACCGTTGCCTCGTTCTTCCTTTCTTTCCCAAGTAGCTTCATTTCCATAATGTTCCTACCACTCCACTTTTACCATAAGGATCACTTTACTTTATAGTTGCTTTATCTGTCGGTCTAAAATATAAATTGGTTTCTCTTTATAAATCAAATTATCATCCAAGGCAATTTATTGATAGTCTATAATATAGGACGGATCTTGAAGATAACTTCGTAACATTGATACATGAAACACATTATACACTTGCTCCATATTTGGTGGAAAACCAACACGATAGGCTACCGGACCTACTATTTCTAGGATTTGAAACGGACCAACGTATTGGGGTGCTAATTTACCTTTTTTGCCAAATCTTGAGTGTCCCTTTATTGGTGTGACTTTCACAAAAACATGATTAACCGCTTCAAATTCTAAATCCTTCGCTGGTGGTCTGCATAACTCTTTTGTCTACTCTACACGGTCTTTAACCTTTCTTGGATAGTTTTAATTTTCTCTGTTGTCAATTGAACAATCTCAGGTCCAAACAACGATTTATTACCGACTTCGGTCCAGCACACGGGAGAGCGACATTTTCTTCCATATAAAGCTTCGTAAGGTGCCATTCCTATGCTCGAGTGTTAATTGTTGTTGTACGCAAACTCCGCCAATGGTAGATAAGTTTCCTAACTTCTTTTGAAGTCTAAAACACACATTCGAAGCATATCTTCCAATGTTTGTATGGTTTTCTCGGATTGTCCATCTGTTTGAGGGTAGAAGGCCGTACTGAATTTCAATTCTGTTCCCAAAGCATCCTACAAACTTTGCCAAAATCTTGATACAAACTTTGGATCTCTATCGAACACGATTGAAACTGGGACACCATGTAGTCGCACAATTTCATCCATATATATGGTAGCCAGCTTATCTGCGTTGTATTGAGTTTTTATAGGTAGAAAATGAGCTGACTTAGTTAGTCTATCAATAATAACCAATATAGAATTCACACCCCAAAGTGTTCGCGGTAAACCCACAATAAAATCTATAGTTAAATGTTCCCATTTCTATTCTGGAATTGGGAGGGGTTAAAGTAAACCCGCTGGTCTTTGGTGCTCCATTTTTACTTGTTGGCATTGCAAACATTTCGAGACAAATTCTGCAATTTCCTTCTTCATACCAGGCCACCAAAAATTCTGTTTCCGATCTTGGTATATTTTCGTATTACCGGGATGCATCGCAAATTTGGAGTTATGTGCTTCCTCCATAATTCTTCTCTTGATTTCTGGCACACTTGGAACACACAATCTACCTTGAAATTTCAATACTAAATTTTCAATCATGAACCCAGGCTTTGGTTTTGTTTCCATTTCATCACAAATTTTCTGTAGAAATTCATCCTCCAATTGTCGTTGTTTGATTTCTTCCATAAATGTCGATTGAGCCGATATCGCTGCTAATATCGCATTTGTTCCATGTAACACAATTCCCACATTCATTCTTTCTAAGTCATGTAACAACTCCTTCTGCCTCATGAGCAAACTTGTTAAATTTCCCGTACCCTTTCGACTAAGGGCATCTGCAACCGTGCTAACTTTATCGAGGTGGTAATGGATTTGTAGGTCATAGTCCTTAATGAGCTCTAACCACCGTCTTTGTCATATATTCAACTCTTTTTGAGTAAAGAAGTACTTAAGACTCTTGTGATCGGTGTAAACTTCACAAGTAGTTCCATACAAATAATAGCGCCATATTTTCAAAGCAAAGACCACTGCAGCTAGCTCAAGGTCGTGTATGGGATAATTCTTTTCATGGGGTTTAAGTTGGCGAGAGACATATGCAATAACCCTTCCATTTTGCATTAGTACACAACCCAACCCTTTGAAAGAAGCGTCACTATAAATCTCAAATCCCTCGGTACCAGACAGTAAGGCAAGAACAGGTGCTGTAGTTAACCTCGTCTTCAATTCTTGAAAGGCAGATTCTCGTTGCTCTGACCATTCAAACAAAACACCTTTCTGGGTTAATTGGGTAAGCAGCACAGTGATTTTGGAAAAATCTTTAACGAATCTTCCATAATATCTGGCTAAACCTAAGAAACTACGCACTTCTGACACATTAGTAGAAGTCGGCCAATTCACAGTAGCTTTGATCTTGTACAAATCAACAGTAACACCCTCCTTCGTTACTACATGTCCCAGAAATCCCACTTCATGTAGACAAAACTCATATTTCTTTAGTTTTGCATACAGTTTCTTATCCTAAAGAGTCTGAAGAATTAACCGTAGATGGTTCTCATGGGCTTCCATACTTGTTGAGTAAATGAGGATGTTGTCAATGAACACAACCACAAAGTCATCCAGGTAGGGCTTAAAAACTCAGTTCATTAGATCCATGAAGGCTACTGGAGTATTGGTAACCCCAAACAGAATAACTAAAAATTCATAATGTCCGTAACGGGTTCGGAAAGCAGTTTTCTCAATATCCTCAGCTTTAACTTTTAGTTGATGATACCCAGATCGCAAATCTATTTTAGAGAAAACTTGTGCACCCCATAATTGATCGAACAAATCATCGATCCTAGGCAAAGGGCATTTATTCTTTATGGTTTCTTTGTTGAGCTCTCTATAATCCACACACAACCGAAGGGTCCCATCTTTCTTTTTTACAAAAAGGACTAGTGCGCCCCAAGGAGAAGTGCTCGGGCGAATGAACCCTTTATCAAGGAGGTCTTGCAATTGGACCTTCAACTCTTTCATTTCAGCGGGTGACATTCTATAAGGGGTTTTGGAAATGGGATGAGTACTCGACACTATATCAATTGTAAACTCAATCTCATGATCAATTAACTCCCCCGGTAACTCCTCTAGAAAAACATCCGGAAAATCACGAACAATTGGAATTGCATTAATGCCCCCATCCACTGATTGGGAAAATGCATGTTAATGGTGTGGTGTTATCGTCAAAGGTGGAGGTGGGGGATGGTATAGTAAGTTTTTATCAGCACCTATTTTGGGGGAATGAAGGACTTAAAGGCTGAGGTTGGATGGTGTTCAGTTTGATGCTATTTTAGAGATGGATAGGCAGATGTTGGAAATGCCATTTTTAGAAAGGAGGTTTTAAGGGCTTTACAGAAAATGTTTGGGGACAAGGTGCTAGGTCTTGATGGTTTTACTATGCTCCTTTTTTGGTAGTGTTGGGGAGTGGTAAAGATAGATGTGTTGGCTATGTTTGCTCAGTTCTATCAGACAAGACAGTTCAAGAGGAGTCTTAATGCAACTTTTATAGCTTTAATTCCAAAGAAATGAGGGGTGAAGTACATTAAGGACTTTTGACCCATCAGCTTGTTAGGGAGTGTGTACAAGCTTTTGGCTAAAGTCTTGGCTAACAGATTATGGGGGTCTGGGAGGTAGTATAAGAGTCCCAAAATGCCTTTATGGGTGGGCGTCAGATTTTGGATACTATGTTGGTAACAAATTAGTGTGTTGATTCGTGGCTTCAACAAAGGCAAGCAGGCATTATTTGCAAGTTAGATATTAAAAAGGCGTATGATAATGTGAACTGGAGGTTCTTGATGTATATGTTGGAGAGAATGAGGTTTGAGGAGTTATAAAGGAGGTGAATTTAGTTTTGTATATCTACTGTGAGGATGTCTATCATAGTGAATAGGACGCCAATAGGATTTTTTCTTGACTTATAGGGGTTTGAGGCAGGGAAATCTTTTATCACCATTATTGTTTATCTTGATTATGGAGGCTTTGGGGCGTTTGTTATCTAATGCAGTTCAGAAGGGTTTGTTGATGGGTTTTGAGGTAGGTATGGATCAGAATACTAGCTTGGTGGTGTCTCATTTGTTTTATGTAGATGATGCTCTTATTTTTTGTGGAGCGGAGGATGGTCAGATTGGATATTTTAGGTGTGTTCTATTATGCTTCAAGGCGATTTCAGGGCTTCAGGTGATTCTGGGGAAGTCCGAGATGATTTCGGTTGGTGCAGTGGCACATATATCAATTTTGGCTGCTATTTTAGGGTGCAAGGTGGCAGCATTGCCCACAACTTATTTGGGTTTACCTTTGGGTGCCTTGTATAAGACGAGAGAGGTGTGGGATAGGGTGGTGGGTAGGGTGCAGTGACGTTTGGCAGGCTGGAAGTGCCAATATCTTTGGAAATGAGGAAGAGTTGCACTGATAAAGAGCATTCCGACTCAGTTAATGTCAACTCATGTCATTCCTATGTTTGTTGCAAAATGGTTGGAGAAGTTACGGAGGGATTTCTTATGGGGTGAAGGGTCTAAGTCTCTTCATTACTATCTAGTGGTATAGGATTAGATTTGTTCTCCTAAGATAATTGGGAGGTTAGGGATTTGGAGTTTGGTTTCATTTAATTTGGTTCTTTTGGGGAAATGGTTATAGTGGTTTGGGGTAAAGAATGAGCAGTTGTGGAGGAAAGTAGTGTGGCTAAATATGGCTTGGAATATGAGGATTGGAGTATTGGAAAGGTTAGACAGTCGCATGGGCGAAGTTTGTGGAAAGGAATTTGGTTGGGTCGGGAGGAGTTTTGGAAGAGAGTTTGTTTTAGGGTAGGAGTGGGGGATAAGGTTCGGTTTTAGAGGGACAAGTGGTGTGGAGAGATAGCTTTGGAGGTGATGTTCCCGTTGATTTTTCGTATTGTGATTATCAGGAGGCTACGGTGGCTTCTTATGTTCAGGAGCAAGGTCAGTTGGTGGAGTGGAATGTTGGGTTACGTCGTGAAGTAGAGGATTGGGAGGTGGGCGAGTTGCTGGATTTGCTGGGCTTTTTGTACGATCTTTGTTTTGGGGTGGTTGGGGAGGATTCTTTGAGGTGGGATTGCCCAAAGTCCAAAATGGTATTTTTTGTGTCTTCTTTTTACCATATGCTCACGGGAAATGATGGGGTGCCGTTCCCCTAGAAGAGTGTTTGAGTGGTGGCTGTCCATTCAAAGTTGCTTTCTTTGTATGGACAGTAGCTTTAGGGCGTATTTTGACGATTGATAATTTGATTCGTCGTAGACATATTTTAGTGAACTGGTGTTGCATGTGTTGTGAGGATGCGAAGATGGTGGATTACTTGCTTATTTGTTATCCGGTTGCTTTATGCCTTTGGATGTTTATTGTTGCTATCTTTGGTTTGGCTTGGGTTCAACTAGGGACAGTGAGGGCGATGTTACAAAATTGGACTAGGGGTAAAATTGGGAAAAGACGTTGAAAGGCATGGAAGATGGCTGGCCATTGTCTAATGTGACTAGTTTGGTTAGAGCATAACAGGCGGGTTTTTTTGGGGGAGATGCGTTTGGTGGCATGGTTGGAGTGGCATTTGTTCATGGTGCTGCATAGTTGGATATCGTTGATAGTGGATGTCACACCCCAAAATTTGGACAATTAAATATTAAATTAGGACTAAACCCCAATCAATATTCCATTATCCAAATCCTAGGGGTGAAATAAAATCTAAATGTTTTCGGCTCCATAAGGTTTAAGTAAATTTCCATGCTCAAAAGACAACAAGGGATAAAAAAAACTAACAAAACGCCAACCAAACCATCCACCATAATTACATAACTATCAAATACCTAAAATATTAAAGTAACAATAAATAGTCAACACAACTTAAATAATGTAAAGTTACAAACCATGCCAAATTATCAAAATATTAAGGTCATAAAAAAAATAATAAATACATAAACTAATATCAACCTTAAGTTTAAGAAAACAAAAGAAGTCCAAACAACATGTCCAACAACTATAGTTATTTCTCGTCACCATCGTAGTCCCAACTAATCCTGCAAAGGAAGCTCGGCTGCGTTAAAATAGAACACACCCGAGATGCCAAGAGACAAAACTGGCCAATATACAAGTATACTAGTATGAGTACAAATATTTGGCACCCATGTATCCACCAGACACAAACAAAAGTACATTTAATTCTTATTACGGGACAAGACAAGTAATTCCACTCTCACCGAGACGAAGAGATAGTTTCTCGAGATACGGTGGCATTTAGTTTCTTGCCCGTACACAACTAAATATAAATTGAGTATAAAATAAACAAAATAAAATTATGGTGGGTCAGCCCTGCATAAAAAGTTAGTAAGACCCACCATTCTGCAAAAAATAAAGTTAGTATAATTTAATCATAAGTAACTTACTGAAGAAATATAAAAATGCAATGTTTCATGCTTAGATCATTCGAATGGACCAAAACTCAAAGAACAAAAGTTGTACAGAATCAAATTTCCTAAAAGGCAACGGGAACGAATTTAATAGAAACTGAACAGGTTGAGAGAAAAACTTAATAGAATAACCTAAATGAAATTCAATTGAAAAATTTGGAATTGAAAATGAAAAGAAACTGTCCTAAGATAATTTTTTCCGGAAAAGTTCAAAACATGAAAAGTGTTTAGAATAATGTTTTACTTCAGTTTACGTGAAATCAATAAAAATGAGCTCGTTTCGTCGGTTAAAACACCATCTAAAATCTGCATTGCTAAAATAAATAAAAACTATTATAACCAAGATCATCCGATTATAAATTCTAATCGATCTTTTTTGTAATGACCCCAAAATGTGGAGAAGAAATCATTTGTATTTAACTATGAGCTGAGGTGTTTTAATTTAATTATATCCTTTGGAATTGAAGCATTATTTGTTGAGCCACGGCTTTAAAATTGAAATTACCGACCTTTATGGGTTCAGAAATCACAATTGAGGACTTGGATGTGTTAATGGAAATTTTTAGAACTATTTGGGAAACTTAATTGGAAATCTAATTTGTCTGGCTCGTTAATGTGTGTTGGGTGGTTAACTTGGTACTGCAAATTGAAGGCCTTAGAGACTTCAGAAATCGGAACAGGTGGCATATTTATGATCATCATAATTTTTAGAGTCATCTGGAAAGTTTAATTGAAATTTAATTTTGTGCGATTCGTAAGGGCATGTTTGGCCCTCCGTATTTGTGATAAAGTTTATATAGTTAATCATATGGGTGTATATGAGTTATAAGAGGAGGACTTATCTTTTGGGAGCTCAAAATATCTAAAAAGAGAGGGGAAGACCCGTCAGAATGAGAGCCAAAAGAGAGTGAGAGAGAGAGGGTTCACCATTGTTGAGAGTTTGAGGGTGGCTTGAAGAAATTGGAGAGAAGAAGGAGAGCAACCATGGAAGCTTGGAGAAATTAAAGAGAACCATGAGAAAATCAAAGAGTGAACTAAGGTAAGATCAATTATCTTGAATCCTTGTGTTTAAGACATTAATTTCATGAAATCATGATAATAAAGGAAGCTTTGAACCCATGAACCTTGATTTTCTAAGAATTCCTTGATTGAAGAATTAAAATCATTAAATTTGTTTATTTTGAGATTATGGTGTTTAATGAAGAATAATAATGTGAAATTGGTCATGTATTAAAGGGTTTTGGGCTTTGATTTACATGTAATTAAGGTTTGATTTTGAAAATGAGAAGTCCCAAACTTTCAGCCATTTTCGGATCAAGAATCGTCCAGGCACGTCGGTATTGTTCTCTCAAGACGCAGCAGAGACAACCGCCTACTAACTTTGAATAAGCATATATTTTTCATCCGGACTTCGTTTTGAGTAATTCTTGAGCCTAAAATCAAGCCCCAAAAGTCTAATTTCCAATGGCGTTGGTCTTACTCCCAAATTATAAATACAGAAATAGTTATGCCCAATTAGTGATGACTATTCACGTTATGTCAATTAGTTTTGTACCATTTCTTCACCTAAACCATTTCCCATCGATTTCTCCTGTTTTCTAAGACATAGATTACAACTTATTAAAGAATAATGAGCTTGGTACCACCATGACTAATTGATTGAACGATCAAAGAGAATAAGTAAAGGATTGAGTATAACCTCATATTATGTGTTGTGCACTGTGATTGTAGATCGAGACGAGGACATTGTACCATTACCACCGGGAACCGATCACCGTGAGTAATAGTACTGTAATCGTACGTTTACTTACCGTTAATAATTCTTATTGTTAATGCACTGTTCTTTGTAAGCATTTATGTTGTTTAGGGATTGTTGAGAACATTGAAAGATTATGTGTACTTCGGTATGACTCTGAAACTACTCTACATTCTGGTTATGATTAATGGTTATCCTTAATGTGTAATAACCTATAAATTACCTATAACTCCGCACAAGAATTATTAATATTATGCAATTGGTTGGCAAGAAGGGATTATGAATATAAACCCCGCTTAATGGGAACATGATATTTTGAACGTCCTATCCTGGGCTCCTACAGCCTTATTTAGTTCGATACATGTTTTATGACATAGACATCTGCCTAGAATGGATTAACGAAATGAAAATCAAACAGAACCATGGGTTGCCTTATACGTCAAAGAATTGAATATCAATAACATTGTTATATGACTCACGTTATGGTGTGAATTGTTCTATCCCCATGAATAGTAATCAGAACAACACATGTGTTTCGTAAATAATTATTATTAATGCTTTGTTATAATGTAAGATGACTATGGCTACATGTAATGAATCATAAAGGAAATTTATGTGCACCATTGTGAACGGTATTTGTATGAACTGCATTATTCTCGTTTCGCTTATTCACTTCGTTTATGCTATGACATAATATGAATTGTTCAGTTTTCAAGAACTATTGATTCCTAGTATGGAACAAAGTGCTGTACGGAACTAAGTGCTGCAATGCGAACCACCTCTAAAATCCGTACGAGCCACCTCTTGAGTCCATACATACAAGAACTGGGCTTAAAGCCAATTTGGTCCCTTTATGGGTCACCTGGTTATGTGAAGTTATGAAAGATACAATTTGTGAAGTTATGAAAGATACAATTTGTGAAATTATGAAAGATATAATTTGTGAAGATATGAAAGGTATAATTTGTGAACTTATGAGGCCGAGGGCCACTTTGTGAATTTGTGAACTTATGAGGCTGAGGGTCAACTTGTGAATTCTGAAATTATGAGGCCGAGGGCCAACTTATGAAGTATGAATCTGTAACTTGTGAAACTATGAATCTCAAAGGCTGAGGGCCAATTTGTGAAGTTATGCATCTACGTTAAGCCAAGGGCTAATTTGTGAATGTGTGAACCCATCAGGCCAAGGGCCAATCTGTGAAGTTATGAACCGACAAGACTGTTCTGAAATGTGTACAGAATCAAACTAACCACAGGATTTTTGCATTTACTTATGTAATTAGATGAATGTGTACACTGTAAGTAAGTTAAGTAAATCTTTAAATTGTTTATGTACTACTGTTCACTGAACTTGACTCACTTTGTGTTATGTCTGTTTCTATAGGCACTCCACCTGGAGGTCAGTTTTAACCCATGGCATCCGTGCCTCTTTTGTCAACCTCATAGTGTCTAGGCACTTAAGTGAAGGCAGCTCTTTTTGCTAAGCTTTTGATTTTACACTCTGATTGTCTGTTTAAGGCTGATGTATATATAATTCCTTTGCATGTCCATGTTGTTTTACGCCCAATTCTAAGGGCTGAGTCTGTATATATATATATATGTACATAGCTAATTCTCTGATGCACGTCACTGTATGTTTATTTGCCTTATGTTCTGTCTGGGATCCTGGCATGATAGTGGTCTCTCAATGGATGCAGTTCTTTTATTTATGTTAATTTATATTGGTAAATGCTTCCGTTCAAGCCCCATGTGATATGTATACCAGGTTATGCGTCCGTTTATGTGTAGGTCATGCCCAAACTTTTAGGGGCAAGTTTGGGGCGTGGCATTTTTAGTGAAAAGTTAAAATATAAAAGTTATCTAAAATTAAGTATACATGTATCTGCCCAAATTTCATAATTCATCAAGGTTGTTTACCATTTTTCGAGATGTACAAATCAAAGTAATTCAAACTATACCAATAAGTTCATATTTAATTCTTTGTACCTTAATTCCACCACTTCGGTCCTTCACTTCCGACCTACACATATATCCCATGTGCCTCCCGTATACCTAATACCGCTCCGAATACAAACTTGTACGGGGAAATCGTCCCGAGTTTGACCCACATTTCTTGGATGGTTAGTATATACATATGCACGTAAATCAAAGCACTCATCTATTCCTGAAAACGAGGCAACAATATATATATATATAGACAATCTCTCATCTACTCATGAGAATAAACATAACAATCCCAAGCCTAAGGCATTCAAATAAATCTCATAATCCTTACTCTTTTTTTATATACATTCTTTCTCACTAACACTCAAATAAAACAATAATCCATGGAGTCATGGTAGAGTGTAAGGAATTTATTTATGTGTTCTAAATTTATTTTAATTTCATATATCCATGAGTGTGATTACAATCATAAAATAAAAACATATAAAAATCCTAAATCTTACATGCACATCTAACCAAATAATGAAATTAATCCATCATAAACATGCAAATACAAAATCAAAACAACATCAAATAAATAAAAATAACAAATTAAATATAAATCAAAAAAAGTGAATTTTATACTCATAATATTTTTTTAAAGATCTAAAAATTATTTAAAAAAGTAATAAAATCACCAAAACAAAACCCTAACCCTTTTTTTCTTCTTTTCTCCACGTAGGGATGACAAATTGAAACCGGCCCGACGAGGGCCCAACCCCCCGTCCCTGATAAGAGTGGTTTTTTCTCAAAAAATACCCCCGACCGGCCGGAGATGGTATTTAAAATTGAATCCCCGATCAAATTCGGGCCGAGGACGGGGATCACTTTCACAACCCCGGACCCGGCCCGTCCCTGGCCCCGTTCCCCGCCTCGTTTCTTCCCGAAATAAAACCGTCCTCCCTCTAATCTATTATATATCTTTGATCTATATTATCTCTGATCTGTCTCTCTTCTCTCACTCACTCTCTCTCTCTCTTTTCTCTCTCTCACTCTCTTCTCTCTACAGACGCTACGTAGTCGGCTCTTCCTTCTCCAGGCCACCACCGCCTCCTCCTCCTCCAGGCCATTGTCGCCTCTCCGTCGCTTCCTTCTCCTCCTCCGTCGCCTCTCGCGACTTCCTCACATCGCCTCTCGCGGCCATCTTTCTCCGCAGGCCACCGTCAGATCTGAGAAAATCTGAGAAGATCCATCGGCTCCTCCTTCTCGCCAGATCTGTCTTTTTTTTTTTTTTTTTTTGATGATGATGTTATCGTTGATAATGTTTTTGTTGATGAAAATGATGTTTTTGATGATCGATGATGTTGGTGTTAATGATCGATGATGTTGTTGATGATGATAAGCTAAACAGAGAGAGATAGTTACGGGGATTTTCCGAGGTCGGGGAAACCCGATCCCCGTTGAGAGAGGGGCCGGGAGGGTGAGGGGTTCCCCGTCGGGGACGAGGAAGTTTGTAGTTTCGGAGATCGGGGACAGGGAGGTTGCTCTCCGGCCCCACCCTGCCCTGTTGCCATTCCTATCTTCACGCCATCTCTTTTTTTTTTCTCTCTCTCGACTTTCTCCCGCGCATAGAGCACCCTTCTGCTTTTCTTTTTTTCTTTTTTTGTGGCTTCTGCTCCTATCTCTCTTTTATCTTAGTGAACCTTAATGCTATAACCTAATTGACATTTATCATTATATTATAATTTATAAATACAACCTAAATACAACATATATAAATATTTTATCTATACTATATATTAAGCAAAAGGGAGTTTTTAACCCCAAGCTTTGTGGGAGCTCCAATCTCCCAATCTAAATTTCCTAATTTTTTTATTTAAAAAAAAAAATCTTATCATTTATTAACTTCTCTCAACTCCCAAGTCTTACCCTCATAATAATACTTTAATGCATTAAGAACAAGCATAAAAAAAATCTTTGAAATCCAACACATATGAATTCCTTGAAAAGTCCCAACACATATGATTATTATCCCTCATAATAACACTTTAATGCATTAAGAACAAGTATAAAAAAAATTTCTTGAAAAGTCCAATACATATGATTATTATCAAAATATTAAACTTTAATATAATATAAAAAAGGAAAAAAAAAGATATTTAAAAAAAAACATTTAAAAATCACAATTCACATATATAGACAATTGTAAACACAATCCATGCATTACACGGGTGATATGCTACTATATATCTATATAAAAATATTCAGATTAATTATATATAATTAACTAACACATTAAATTAATGAAATATCACATTAAATTCTATGTATCGACACAATTAATAAAGTCAAAAAAAAAAATAAAGTAATAATAGCAATAATAAATAATGACTTAAGAAAATTAGGATCGTAGACCTGAATATTTTGACTTTTGTTAATTTTGTAGAAGATTTGCTTTAATAGTTGTTTTGTTTGCTCTTTGTCTTGCTATTTACTGTCTTTGTCTTGCTATTTAGTGTTATTTTGGTTTATGTTTGTTGTTAGCAGTTAGGTTTGTTTTTGTATTTTTTACATCGTCTCAATACTTTTCTAATAAAATTTCTTTACTTATCCCAAAAAAAAAAAAAAAAAAAAAAGCCTATTGAATCTTTTATCAAATATCATACCAGCAACTAGCATAATACAAGCACCACAATCCTCCAAATTTATATTTTTGAATTTTTTTTTTTTTTAGATTCAAAAATATTTTTGACGGTTGTTGGTTCCCAAATTTTATTCATATTTTGTTAATTAAAACTTTCCCATTTGATAAAATGGGCCAACAAGACTGTCGAAGGAGAGCTACCCACACACTTCAACTTTCTTTTAAAGGCATGAAACCTACCCCCCTACGAAGTGTGAATGCATTCAAGTTGCCGCGTGTATATATATACATTTCCAGAAAATAAATTATAAACACAATAATATGGCCCTGTTTGGTACAGCTTAAAAATTACTTATTTCAGCTTTCAGTTTATTTTAAGCTATTTTGATGTGTTTGGTTTAGCTTATAGCTTATAGTTTATAGCTTTTTGAAAGTCAGAAATCAGCTTATTCTTTGAGTAGGGCAGGAGATGCTTAATTTATAAGTCAAAAATCAGCTTATGTTCATAGTTATAAGCTATAAGCTGTTTAGGCATAAACTATAAGCACTTTCCCACAGCTCTACCAAATAGGGCCTATGAATAGATTGTGGAAATATCAAAGCTATGTTTGGTATGTGTTCCAAACATATTTTTACTTGCTTATTCAAGTATAGTGTTTATTTTGAGTTTTTAAATTATAATTTCATATCTATTTTTAAAAACTCTTTTCCAGCTTAGAAAAATTTAGCTAATCCGTCGAGTCCTGAAATTTGATTGACCTAACAGTTGTTCAATTTTTTTTTTCTTTCTTCTTCTTCATGGACACTTATTATTTTTATATTGCAAATAATAAATATTTTTTAAATTTTTTAAATTTTTATATGAGTTTTCAATAGAATTTTAGATTGTGTGTTTGATTATGAATTGTAAATTTTTTAATTAAATAACTTTTTAATTTTAAAAACCCAAAACTTTTTTCAAAACTCATAACCAAACAAATTTTTCACACTCAAATCATAATTCTAAAACTTTCAAACTCAAAATACAACTCTATTATCAAATCATATTTAAAAAACTCTACCAAACGCTACCTAAATATTTGTTCTTATACTTGAATGTAAATTATAAAAAGCCCATTTGGGATGGGTTGACTTTTTGACTATTTTAAGCTCCGTTTAGGGACTTACCTTTTTAGCCAATTAGCCAAAAAGTTACTAAATTAGTCAAAAAGTCAACAACTCATACCAAAAAGTGAAAGATTCTCTTTTCTCTCTACTTTTTGTACATCTTTTCGTAATTAGCCAAAAAAATCATCCCAAACATACAAGTTTTTTTTACCTACCTTTTTAGCTAAATAGCCAAAAAGTTACTAAATTAGCCTGTTCCCAAATGAGGCCTAGTCTGGGGCTAAAAAGTCTCATTTGTGATAGGTTTTTCAGCTTTTTGACTTTTTGACTTTTATAAGAGAAAAAATGAAATAATTATGGATTGGACGTAACATGTTGTCCTATTTAACTAAAATAACTTATTTTATCTTATATGGCTATTTTAACTCCAAGGGACATGTCAAACAAACCCAAAATCGGTAATGTCAGACTTAACTTATGTAAGAGAGTTGTCTTTGATCAATTTCTACATTCTTAATTTTTTGGGTAAATTATAAATATATTCCTTGAGTTTTGTTTAAAATACAGATTGTCCCTTGTGATTTGAAAAATTACAAATATCCCTTATTAGAATTTTTTACTTAACAGAATTAACTAAAAAAATAAAATTCATAATTGCTCTCATATACAATAATAAAATTATCTAAATTATTAATTGAAACATATTTTTAACATCATTAAAAACTGTTAATTGACTTGATGATTTATTAATAAAAAGGATGATTTGTTATGAAATTAGAAACCTTAGGGGTGGAATGTAATTTTCAAAATCACATAAGACAATTCGTATTTTAATCAAATCTCAGGGATGCATTTGTAATTTATCTTAAATTTTTTCATCAGATGGAGCTTTCCTTGGCCTTTTAACTTAGCATCTTCTTTTTCTGTACCGTGAACCACACGGGATATGTTCAAGGACACACCCTTCTAAAAGCAGAAGAGATCAAATATTTACAACGCCTAAAACCACACTTTATTCCATCGTGTATTGTATCACACACAACTATAAAGTGGGTTCATGAAAGAGTAGAGATATTCTCATTTTCAACCTTTAACTCAAATTCACACTTTTGGTTATACCTATCTACAGCTTTAGATTAGGCTAGGAAGATGATCAACTAGTAGTACTCAAAAGTAGCGATCAACACACGGGTGGAGGTGGAGGAATGCTTCTTTACTTTTTACAACTTTTGCTTTAAAAATCTCTGCTGCCTCCCAACTGCTATAGAGGGCTGGGCTATCAACATATCTATATGAATACATATATACACCCACACCTTATGATGGAGAGAGATGTGCCACTATTTTGATTTTGAGGGTGATAATTACATGTCTATATGTCTAGATGTGCTCTTAATTAATCAATGTGATTAACCCGTTAGTTAAAGAGTCAATGCACTTTATTGAGAAATGAGAGGTCAGGGTTCAACTCTGTCCACGTTTGTGAATCTTTTCTCCTACTGTATTTGTTTGGGGGCATTGAATATGTCATAATATTTATAATTGATATACTTCTGATCAAATGCTCTTTTTTCGCATTATGATCAGGTTTTGGGGGGATATAGTTTTGAGATTGGATCAATAATCCAACAAAATACATAATCTCATATTTCACCAAGAAAATCCAAGTATGGATTAATAGTACACCCAAACATGGCATCCCTGCATATGGAGACTATTGAATCACAAGAGCGAGGTGGGATACAAAATAAGTGATTAAGGAGAGGCTTAGATTAATTGACAAAATTATAAACTCGATACGATTTTGTCACTCTTATCATAATCTTGGGTCAATTCAAACATAAGAATATGATACACTACAAAGGAATTGATCTTTAAACTAATAATTGTAAAAATGCTAACTCATCTAATTAACATAGCATGTATACTTGCATAGATCATGTTCTCACCAATCTCAAATCAAACAACAAATTGTATAAAGAACTTTTTGAATCAATTGATGGCCTTCTCAAGTGCCTTTAACTAATGATATAGCTTTATTTATTCTAAGCATAAACAATGAAGCAAAGAATCCCTATCCATTTCTTCTTAAACAATCTGTGTTAGGCTTTAACTATCCATTATTCCTACAAACCCTAGCTTGTTATATTTTATTTCTTTTTCTTTTATTTAAAATTGTAGGAAGGTTGATGGAGCACATGGGATGGTGTATCTCTCTTGGACTACTTGAGGCTTATGTATTATATGCAATCTTTGTGCCAGAGAGTGTATAAAATAAGCTAATAAGTGTGTTAGATCTCTACCCTACAAAAATGATTTTATTCTTGCTAAGCATGCGTTGTCCTCTTATAACAAATCATTTTCATATAATACTGCCACCACAATCCCGGTTTACCAATGCAAATTCTATTTTGATAGGTAAATATTGATCTTTAGTTAAAATATATGATGTATTTTAACTTGATTAATTTCTCCCTCCTCTGTTACACACCTCATCGTGATGTCACTACCTCAGAAGTTAATTCAAATATATTAAAATATAGTGTGATTAATTAATTATTCAATAAAATGGTTGTTGCCGCACCAAATTGTGTTGTACCACTAGTACTGTATGGGAGCAAAAGATAGATACAAGTCATGATCATATATATAATATACCCAACGAGGGAAGCATTTACTAAATTATCTCAGGGGTAAAACTGTAAAATTATTTATGTATATATTTTAACAATTTTGATTGGTAGCTCGAAATCCCTTCCCCCGAATCCCCCTAATTTCCATTTTTAGTAAACTGTTTTTTTTTTTTTTTTTTTAACTTAGCTTGCAATTTTTTTTTTTTGCCGAAAACAGCAATTCGGGGGGTTCGGGGGACACCCCCCTCGAGCTCCCAGGATTTATCCATATTTTAAATCTGTTTGTTTAGGGACCAAGTATCATGTTCTACAAAAACCTACAAAATGGAAATTAAAGAAATGTACTTTATAGATCGCATTTGCATTTGAATAACATAATATATAATCGTCTGATTCCATTAGAATCTGATTTACACGATCTTTCGCAACTTCTACGAGAAAGTGACGCATTACCAATTACTTTACAAAATTAATTAATCAAATTTTGTTGGTAACTCGAGATTTTCAATGCTCATCAATCAGAGGGTACCTGTGTGCCTTGTTAGATAAGTTATTATACACACTAATAAAAAGATGTATCAGCGCCTCTTGCAGAAATCACCAGGGTGTCCTGTTAGCCGTTCCGAGCGAGAAAACTATAACCTGGGAACTTGTCCCAACCTCCACTTAAGTCAAGACTCGCACACTGATTAGACAACTTGATGTCCAAGTTCCTAACCAACTGTGCTTCGCACAGGAGATTGGCTTAGGAGAGAGGGGAATTGAATTTGTGACCTTGGAGCTTAAACCCCAAACCTTAACCACAATGTCACCCACCCCTAGGTTATAAAAAGATGTATGCATTATTGAGTAATTTGATTTTGTTTATTTGTAGCACTTTTGTACATAAATGAATTTCTTTCAATATTTTTCTATAACTAGACATAAAAAGAGGAAGTCTCGTATCTATTTATTTGTATGGATCCCATAACCTTTGTTTCCAAGTATAATAAAATTTGAAAAAAAAAAATTATGTAAATATTATTATTTATTATTTAATTTGCACTAATTTCAACCACTGCTATTAAAGTAGGAGTGTAAAAATAGTCCGCGGCCTGTGGGTGGCCTGAAGCCCGCTCGCGGCTCAAGACGGGCCTAGCTTGATTATGCCTGGTTAGACTCGCGCCTGAGCCTAGCTCAGAATTCTCGGCCTGGGCCATCATTTTGAAACTCGGCCCCACTCATCGGCCCACTCAAAGCCCCTCAGGAGGCCTGGCGCAGTGTAAATTTTGGTAAAAAAAATAAAAATAAAAATGTTCAAACCCTACCTAAGCCAGAGCCCAGGCCTAGGCTCACCAACCCGCCCAATGCCTGTATACTCCTAGTCCTAGGCCTAATTTTCTGGGCCATGGGCTTGGCTAGACCAACCCAAATTTTGGCAGGAACCTGCGAAGCCCGACATGAGCCAGCTCGAGCCCCTACCTATGCGGCGTGATTATTCAGGGCTATTTTGGGAAGTTGGCTTTTAGCAACTTTTTTTGGTTTGTAGCAAAAGCCATGTCACGCCCTCAAAATAATACATATAAACACAACATTTATGAGATCCATAGATATAAGAGAATAAAGCATATTTCCATTTACCAGAGTATTCATTACAAAAGTATTAAATGTTGACAACAAAAGTAAATACCCTACGGGCTTACAACTTTCCAAGTCAACACTTGGGTTCAACAAGAGAAGAGTTCTAACTCTTTATACAAAATAAGCCATTGGCTTGATTTACATATAATACAAAAAGATAACAACAAAAAGATCTTTCAGCCTCTAAGCCTCCCAAGCTACGTCCTTGGAGGTGGCATATCACCTGAACCTGAAAATGATATCCCATATAGGATGAGTCAAAGCCCAGCAGAGATATACTAAACCAAATATGAGCAATAACTAAAATATTAGCATTTGATAAATATTTAACTCATACAAACAAACGTACATCTCTTTCATAACCCATTCATATTCACATTTATATGCCAATCTCCTTTCCGTTTTATTATCCAAACCAATTCATAGACATGGTTCTCTATTCATCCAAACAGTTTATAATGAGACTGCAACTCATGTTAACAATTCAATACTTCAATTCGTGATCAATTAATATGAGACTACAACTCACATTATTAACACTTCAACACTTCAATTTCAAATGAGACTACAACTCATATTAACAATTCAATTCTTCAATTCATCCACGTTATGCAAACGCAATTGGGATTTCGGGACTTTCACCGTAGACACTCCGACCAACTTAGTTATCAATAGAGTCCATCCCCTATTTTCTCCCAAACAGGTTTTGAGAGTACATCCCCTATTGTAACAACCCTCGTACCGATTACTGAATAACCACTGAATTAAATACTGATTATTGCTAAACTGGACCGCTAATGACTGATAATTGGATTAACTGAAGTATTGGATAGACTGATTGAAACTGGAACTAAAATTGGAAAAGTTATCTGTTATATTGCATTTCTATCTGTTTAATTGATTAATTATCTGTTTGAATTCATGTGTTTAAACTATTAATTGAAGGCCTTATCGGCGACCGATTTAAAAACCATTTGATGTTTCATGATCAGTAGAATATTCGTGATTTAATGGTATATTTATCTGAAAATTGATTAGGAATGATTAAATTAGATTTAAACGAATTAATTGTCAAGTTTGACTTAATTACGGAAATGCCATTGAGTGGCCTAGTTTATTCTTGCCATGTGAAGCCTTGTTTACACTTAATCAAAACATATCATCAGCCTATTCTTGAGCTCAAGCCGACCAACCAAGAGGGAGAGAGAGAGAAGAGGTTGAATGGGTGATTTTGGCTTGGATTTTGGTAGATTTGAAGTGTAGATAGTCAAATTGACCTCCTAGACTCTCAATTGAAGACTTAGTAAGGTAATTGGACCTCTCATTGTTGTCCTTAAGGTTTATTCTTGCATGCTCCATGTTTAATTAGAGAGTAAGTCATGAATTTGCTCATAAATGGTGAATTGAAGCTCAAATGTTACATGCATGCTTGAATTGATGTATTTTGAAGCTAAATTCTTGGAGAATCATACATGCATGTCCATGTTTTTGTCATAATCCATGTTTCCCACATTGTTTTCAAAGATTGGAGCTCAATAGAGCAAGTTTGGACCTTGAATTTGGTTTAACACTCATGCATTGCATGTTTTGAAAGTGTTCTTGAAAATGGGTTTGAAAAATGGTTTTAATTGACTCACTTTTGGGGCTTGAATTCATAAATTGGCTTTTGAAACTTGTTGTACATTGTTTTGGGATGTATTCTCCAGAATTTGAGCCCAAGAGGTCGAGAATTGAGTTGAGAATGCTTGGTTTGAGTTGGAAGGCAACTGAAATTCCAGATTTGGCTTCTTCGCCAGCGAAGGATTCTCGCCGGCGACCAACGCTTCCTCGAGCCACGCCGGCGAAGGATTGGTGGCTCGGCGTAAAAATCGAACATCGATTTTTTTCTTGTTTTATCGCATCGCTCGGCGAAGGAAGGCTCGCCGGCGAACCCTTTGATTTTGGAAGCTCGCTCGGCGAGCATCGGCGAGCATCGCGCGTAAAAATTAGGCATCCAAGATTTTTCTTGTTTCATCGATCGCTCGGCGAAGGATTGTTCGCTTCGAGCCTTTTTTTGCAACCTCGCTCGGCGAAGGAAGGCTCGCCGGCGAGGCCCCTGCTTTCAAAGAACTTTTGAAAAATGCCTTCCAATCAGATTTTTTGCATCCTCATCGCATCCTAGGCATTCTTAGGCCTAGTTTAAGACATCTTAATGAGGATTTAGACATAGAACCACACGAGTAAAATTTAGGGATTTAATTATATCCTTCCGACTGTGAACTTAGTGTGTGTTCTATTTGTTAACTGTTTAGGGTTGGCTCCCGGGGACGCGCTCTAGCTGCTTTAGCCCAATCTCTGTGAGTAACAGATTGTGTAAAGATATGTTCAAATGGTTATATTTTGAATATTGAACTGAATTGTTTATTGAACTGATATCGTTTATTGAATGAATGTATGTCTTGTATTTGAACTGTATTGTGGCATCCTTAGCACCCACTGTTATTGACTGTTACAGAGCTCTGTCGGTTTCCTTGTGGAACCATACTGTTTGATGGCCATCATTATTGTTGGGTCTGTTAAGGCCCGGTCCTTTTGGACCTACTGTTTATAGGCTAATGGATGTACCACATATGACTGATTGATTGAAATACTGATTGACTGAAATACTGAAAGATTGAAATACTGTATGATGAATTGATTTCATTACTGTAAGGGACATTCATTCATAACCTCTTTACACGTTATGTTATTCACTGGGCTTTAGCTCACTGTTTATATATATATGTAGGTTCTCAGCAACCAGACCGGAGCTAGGAGCGTGGGATTGGTCCCCAGTTTTGTCAAGCCAGCCTATGTGCCTCACTGCGAGGTTCCGAGACGCCATGCCATGGCTTGGGGTGTTTTTGTTTCCCCCACCTGTCTCCCTACTGTATTGTACTCTTGTTTAGACTGTCTACAGTTTATTGTACTGTTATCGAGGGATTGAGTCCGTCTTGAATGTCTCAGAATGATTGTATAGATCTCGCTTTGAATTGTATGAATGCATAAAATGTTTTTGGCATCTGATTTTCACACTCAATGGACACTAGTTATTTCTTGTATTGGCTTCCGCCAGCTGTACTGCTTTGACTGCTTTTATTTGCTCATTGGCCTTTGGTAATCTCGGATTCTTGGCGATTCTGATGCTAAACCCATAGGGCCGGGCTTGGGTCGTGACAGAGTGGTATCAGAGCGATACTTAACTACGAGTTATACCGCACACACGTGTCCAAATGAGCTATAGGGTGTCCTAGAAAAGCAATTAGGGCATCTCATGAATTTGAAAAGTGTGTGCTTATGACTGACTGAGTATATGTTAAAATGTTAAACTGTTTAATCATACCACTGCTTATAATGATAACTGCTATAACTGCTTATAGTGACATGGACAATGCCAATGAAACTGAATCATCATCCTCTGAGGCCAGAATGGCCAGACTTGAACAAATGATGGGTATGATAATGGAAAGACTAGATCAACAACCGAACCAACAGCCCCCACCTCCTCCTCCTCCGGTGCAACCGGAACAAAATGTACCGAATGTGAATGCTAATGAGGTGGACATTATTGCACTGACTCAGAAATTCAGCAAAATGAAACCGCCGTCCTTTCAGGGAGGCTTAGAACCGTTAAAGGCTGAAGCCTGGGTTCTTGAGACTGAAAAGTTGTTTGAGGTTTTTCCGTGCTCCGAAGCAAACAAAGTATTGTTGGCAACCTTCACCCTTCAGGAAGAAGCAAGAAGGTGGTGGATGTTGACCCGCGATGCAAATACCATTCTGACTTGGGCTCAGTTCAAAGAGTCCTTCTTTGAAAAGTATTTTCCTCAGTGCATCGAGATGAAAAAGTGACCGAGTTTGAGCAGCTAAGACAGGCAAAACGTCATTGTCGAGTATGAGAAGCAATTTAACTTGCTAGGTATGCACCACATATGGTGGATCTGACGGTTTATAAGAAGGCCGAGGTTTGAAGGCGGCCTTAGTGTTGCTATCGAGACGGATAAATGTTTTGAAAATGCCAACTTATGTGGGTGTTCTCGGCCGGGCATTGATGGCGAGACAAATATTGCGGCGTGAAACAATCAAACACCGACAACCGAATGGCAAGGCAAAAGGCGAGTTTCAAATTTAAGAAAGGCAAGCATAACCCAAAGAAACAAGAAATGTACGGGTCGACGACTAGCCCCAGCCAAGGGAGTGGGTTTACTCCACCCTGTTCCATATGTGGCAACAAGCATAAAGGGGTTTGCTACCAGATTTCTGGAGCTTGTTTCAGGTGTGGCAAGGTGGGCCACAGAATTAAAGATTGTCCCTCTGCCCCGCCAGCCAGTAGTAAAGCTGCACCAAGCGCAGCAGCATCAGCCGCAACACCAAAACCGAACCCCAAAGCTACCGGGAAAAAGCCTATGAGGCAGGGCCGAGTGTTCGCCCTAGTACCGGGAGACGTGCAAAACACTGAGACCGTTGTGTCAGGTATCCTCTCTATCTGTGCTCAAATGCTTATGTATTGATTGATTCGGGGTCTACACATTCTTATGTGTCGCATGCTTTTTCGCGTAAATTGAATAGACCCTTAGAACCCATGAACTATTTGCTAGTCAGATCATCACTGTTGGGGATCCATGACATGTGCATATATGTATCCTGCTTGTGAGATTATTGTTGGGGATATGCACCTATTTATTGATTTACTACCGTTGAACATAGATCATTTTGATGTGATATTGGGGATGGATTGGTTACAAAAATATCATGCTACTATCGATTGTGTGACCAAGCAAGTTGTTTTCCGTCCACCGGGTTTGCCTAAATTTGTGTTTAATGGGAGTGGAGTAGTACCTCCTCCATATCTGATTTCTTCTGTAAAAGCTGTCAAATTAATTAGAAAGGGGTGTAAAGGGTATCTGTGTTCTGTATTGACTGTATCTGCTAATGATAGTGTTAAAACTGATGTGAACTGTATTCCTATAGTCAGAGAATTCCCATATGTATTTCCAGATGATTTGCCAGGGGATTTGATTGACAGGGAAATTGAATTTATTGTGGATGTGGTTAGAATACACCGATATATCTAAAGCTCCTTCTGAATGGCTCCAATCGAATCAGAAGAATTGAAGGTACAATTGCAGAGGCTAGACAAGAAGTTTATCGGGCCCAAGACATCACCGTGGGGTGCACTGCTTTTGTTTGTAAAGAAGAAGGATGGCTTCTCGAGGCTGCATTGATTATCGGAATTGAACAAGGTAATCAGAAGAATAAATATCCATTACGCGTATTGATGATTTATTTGACGATTCTGAGGTGCACAAGTGTTTTCCAAGATTGATCTTAGATCGGGGTATCATCAACTGAAAGTTAAACCGGAAGACATTGACAAAACTGCTTTTAGAACGAGGTATGGCCATTATGAATTTTTAGTTATGCCGTTCGGAGTTACGAATGCCCCTGCTGCATTTATGGACCTCATGAACAGGATTTTTAAACCATACCTTGATGATTTTATTGTGGTATTCATTGATGACATATTGATTTATTCTAAGACTGTTGAAGAACATGAACATCATCTGAGACTTGCCCTACAAACCTTAAGAGAACAGAAACTGTATGCTAAATTGTCTAAATGTGAGTTTTGGCTTGACCATGTGATGTTTTTGGGGCATGTTGTTAGCAAAGACGGAATTTCTGTTGATCCGCAGAAAATTGAAGCTGTAGTGAACTGGCCTAGACCGATTTAATATAACCAAGTCAAAACTTTTAGGGATCGGCCGGATATTACAGAAGGTTTGTCAAAGATTTCTCCAAGATTGCCTTACCACTGACTCAGTTGACACAGAAAGGGATATCATTTTACTGGACTGACCAACGGGAATCAGCATTTCAGGAGCTGAAAACTAGACTTGTGACTGCACCGATTCTGACTCTACCTTCAGGTACGGATGGTTATACTGTATTTAGTGATGCTTCTCATAAGGGTTTAGGATGTGTTTTAATGCAGAATGGGAGAGTTATTGCTTATGCTTCCCGGCAATTGAGACCGCATGAAAAGAACTACCTTACCCATGACTTAGAACTTGCTGCAGTAGTTTTTGCACTGAAAATTTGGCGTCACTATTTGTATGGAGCAACATGTGAAGTGTATACTGACCACAAGAGCCTGAAATACTTTTTCACTCAAAAAGAACTGAATATGAGACAGCGGAGATGGCTGGAACTGATCAAAGATTATGACCTACAGATATTGTATCATCCGGGAAAAGCCAACACCGTTGCCGATGCCTTGAGCCGAAAATCGATTGCCAACTTAGCTTGTTTGCTGACTGGACAGAAAGAGTTGCTTCTTGATCTGGAAAAGTCTGAGATTGAAATTGTTTTGAGAGAACAAGGTGGAACCTTAGCTGCTATTTCTGCTCAACCAGCATTGATTGAGGAAATTAAAGAAAAACAACAACTAGATGATTTCTTGAAAAAGGTGATTGAAGAAAAAGATTCAAAACCGAGACCGGGGTTCAAATTTGACAACAATGTATTGAAATTTCAAGAAAGACTGTGTGTACCAAATGACACTGAATTGAAAAGAAGAGTTACGCAAGAAGGCCCAGATTCAAGTTTTCTATTCACCAGGAATACGAAAATGTACCAAGATCTGAAACAGAATTTTTGGTGGCCAGGAATGAAGAAGGACATTGCCGACTTTGTGTCCAAATGTCTTCATTGCCAGCAAGTCAAAGCGGAACATCAACGACCTGCTGGATTACTGCAACCCTTACCCATACCAGAGTGGAAATGGGAGCATATCATGATGGATTTTATCGTTGGATTACCTCGCTCCAGGAAAGGTATGGACTCTATTTGGGTTATTGTTGATAGATTGACTAAATCTGCACACTTCCTACCAAGACAATTTATAATGCGCATAAATTGGCGTTATCTATATTGATGAAATTGTTAGATTGCCCGTCAGATCTATTGTTTCGATAGGATTGAAGTTTACATCGAGGTTCTGGCAGAGCCTACAGACTGCATTGGGTACTGAATTGAGGCTGAGTAGTGCCTATCATCCTCAGACAGATGGCCAGTCAGAAAGGACCATCCAGACTCTAGAGGACCTACTGAGAATGTGTGTACTGGACTTTCAGGGGAATTGGGAAAGTCATTTGCCGTTGGCCGAATTCGCCTACAACAACAGCTACCATTCGAGTATTGAAATGACGCCTTTCGAGGCATTGTATGGCAGAAAGTGTAGATCTCCAATTTGTCAAGGGCGTTGGAGATGGGCGTTACTTGGGCTTAGATTGTGTATGAAACAAGCGAAAAGATAAAAGCGACACAAAGAAAGACCGAAACCGCAGTAGTAGATGTAAAAGTTATGCCGATGTCAGGAGACGAGACAGAGAATATGAAGTGGGTGATCACGTGTTTGTGAAAGTGACACCAATGAAAGGTCAGACTCGTTTTGGAGTCAAAGGCAAGTTAGCGCCACGGTATGTCGGACCGTACCAGATTATTGAGAAAATCAATCCGGTGGCGTATCAAGTTGCGCTTCCTCCTGAAATGGAGCATATGCACAATGTCTTCCACATTTCGATGTTGAGAGACTATCTTCGAGATCCGTTTCATGTGATTGAGCCTACCCGTATCGTGTTGAGTGATGACTACACTTACGAGGAACGGCCTATACAGATTGTAAACCGACGGCTCAAGAAACTAAGAAACAAGGAGATCCCGCTAGTGAAAGTTGATTGGCAGAACCATAGTGGTGTGTATGCCACTTGGGAAAGGGAAGATGACATGGCGAAAAGATATCCTGAATTGTTTCCACTGGATCCTGTTTTCTTCCAAACTGAAGGTAACTCGAGTTTAGAGGACTAAACTCCTTATAAGGAGGAGAGACTGTAACAACCCTCGTACCGATTATTGAATAACCACTGAATTAAATACTGATTATTGCTAAATTGGACCGCTAATGACTGATAATTGGATTAACTGAAGTATTGGATAGACTGATTAAAACTGGAACTGAAATTGGAAAAGTTATCTGTTATATTGCATTTCTATCTGTTTAATTGATTAATTATCTGTTTGAATTCATGTGTTTAAACTAATAATTGAAGGCCTTATCGGTGGCCGATTTAAAAACCATTTGATGTTTCATGATCAGTAGAATATTCGTGATTTAATGGTATATTTATCTGAAAATTGATTATGAATGATTAAATTAGATTTAAACGAATTAATTGTCAAGTTTGACTTAATTACGGAAATGCCATTGAGTGGCCTAGTTTATTCTTGCCATGTGAAGCCTTGTTTATCATCAGCCCCTATTCTTGAGCTCAACCGACCAAACAAGAGGGAGAGAGAGAGAGAAGAGGTTGAATGGGTGATTTTGGCTTGGATTTTGGTAGATTTGAAGTGTAGATAGTCAAATTGACCTCCTAGACTCTCAATTGAAGACTTAGTAAGGTAATTGGACCTCTCATTGTTGTCCTTAAGGTTTATTCTTGCATGCTCCATGTTTAATTAGAGAGTAAGTCATGAATTTGCTCATAAATGGTGAATTGAAGCTCAAATGTTACATGCATGCTTGAATTGATGTATTTTGAAGCTAAATTCTTGGAGAATCATACATGCATGTCCATGTTTTTGTCATAATCCATGTTTCCCACATTGTTTTCAAAGATTGGAGCTCAATAGAGCAAGTTTGGACCTTGAATTTGGTTTAACACTCATGCATTGCATGTTTTGAAAGTGTTCTTGAAAATGGGTTTGAAAAATGGTTTTAATTGACTCACCTTTGGGGCTTGAATTCATAAATTGGCTTTTGAAACTTGTTGTACATTGTTTTGGGATGTATTCTCCAGAATTTGAGCCCAAGAGGTCGAGAATTGAGTTGAGAATGCTTGGTTTGAGCTTGGAAGGAAAATCTGGAAATTCCAGATTTGGCTTCTTCGCTCGAGCGAAGGCGATTCTCGCCGAGCGACCAACGCTTCTCCTCGAGCCACGCCGGCGAAGGATTGGTGGCTCGGCGTAAAAATCGAACATCCAAGATTTCTTATGTTTCATCGACCGCCGGCGAAGGAAGGCTCGCCGGCGAACCCTTTGATTTTGGAAGCTCGCTCGAGCGAGCATCGCGCGTAAAAATTAGGCATCCAAGATTTTTTCGTTTCATCGATCGCTCGGCGAAGGATTGTTCGCCGAGCCTTTTGTTTTTGCAACCTCGCCGAAGAAGGAAGGCTCGCTTCGAGGCCCTGCTTTTCAAAGAACTTTTGAAAAATGCCTTCCAACTGTATTTTTGCATCCTCATCGCATCCTAGGCATTCTTAGGCCTAGTTTAAGACATCTTAATGAGGATTTAGACATAGAACCACACCGATGAAATTTAGGGATTTAATTATCATCCTTCCGACTGTGAACTTAGTATGTGTTCTATTTGTTAACTGTTTAGGGTTGGCTCTCGGGGACGTGCTCTAGCTGCTATAGCCCAATCTCTGTGAGTAACAGATTGTGTAAAGATATGTTCAAATTGTTATATTTTGAATACTGAACTGAACTGTTTATTGAACTGATATCGTTCATTGAATGAATGTATGTCCTGTATTTCGAACTGTATTGTGGCATCTTTAGCACCCACTGTTATTGACTGTTACAGAGCTCTGTCGGTTTCCTTGTGGAACCATACTGTTTGATGGCCATCATTATTGTTGGGTTCATAAGGCTGGTCCTTTTGGACCCATCGTTTATAGGCTAATGGATGTACCACATATGACCGATTGATTGAAAATCTTGATTGGTGAAATCTTGAAAGATTGAAATATCAGATGATGAATTGATTTCATTATCGTAAGGGACATTCATTCATAACCTCTTTACACGTTATGTTATTCATCGGGCTTTAGCTCACTTGCTTATATATATATGTAGGTTCTCAAAGAACTGCATCGAGCTAGGAGCGTGATTGGTCCCCTTTTGTCAAGCGCCTATGTGCCTCATCGCGAGGTTCCGAGACGCCATGCCATGGCTTGGGGTGTTTTGTTTCCACCGCTCTCCCCATCAGATTGTACTCTTGTTTAGACTGCCTACGCTTTATTGTATCATTATCGAGGGATTGAGTCCCGCATCGAATGTCTGTAAATGATTGTATAGATCAGATCGCTTTGAATTGTATGAATGCATAAAAATGTTTTTGGCATCTGATTTTCATTTCAATGGACACTAGTTATTTATCAGATTGGCTTCCGCCAGCCCTCAGACTGCTGTTTGACTGCTTTTATCGCTCAAGAGCCTTTGGAAATCTCGGACATCGGCGATTCACGGTGCTAAACCCATAGGGCCGGGTTTGGGTCGTGACACCTATCTCCTCTCAAACCATGGAGTACATCCCATATCTTTTCCCAAACAAGATACATATGTAATATATTTAAAAGCTCTATCATGTACAATGATCAATCTAGGCACATATTCAATGTGACAATTCAACCGTCATATTCAATGACATAACACATTTGATTAATTTCAATTTTCTCTAATCAACATACAATGTCTACAACAATCAAGACTATCCTCCACCGATAGCCCAAAGTAGTTAATTCTAAACAGATAATAAATTTATCAAACAGATAAAATGTCAACATTTTCATAGGTGAGTGATTTATTTATCCAACTACACCATTCAATCTCATAATTTCTCAATTTCATGATTTCCAACTCAATTTCACATTTCCTCAAATTAATTATTCAACATAATTAGGGCTTTTCCCCCATTTTTCAAATATCAACCCTAAGACTCAATTTCATCAATTTAACAACAATAAATCCATTTTCCAAGGTCTCACATACACATGGAGTTTAACAATTGAAAACCCCCTTTTTATAACTTTAAAACAAACCCTAACTTTCCCAAAAGTCCAAACAACACCATCTATTCAAAATACCCAACATTTATGTAAAAACTCATATAGAGGAGTAGGTTATCCCTACCTCATGAGAAGAGACTCAAAGGAGATGAAGGTGAAAACCCAAGATGCTCCAAACACCAACTTTTTCGGATTGAAATGAAGCCCACACCAAACTCCACACTTTTTACTAAGGAACTAGGATAGAAGATCACTAGAACTAGATGTATTTGTAGAGAGAAGGTATGTAGAGAGAGAGGGAGCAGCTGGATCTAGGGTTTGAAAATAAAAGAAATAAAAAAGTGAAAAGAAGCTCATTGCTTGAATCGATATATCTGAGCCTCGCTTGGCGAAGAGTGGTCGCTGAGCGACTGACACAAAAACCTCGCCGAGCATACAAAGCCTCGCCGAGCAACAAACACGAAGCTTCAGTCCAGAACCTGAAGACGCCGAGCGAAAGTGTTCGCTCGAACGAAGAAACCCAAAACATACAGCTCACTCGCTCGAGCGAAGGAAAGCTCGCTCGAGCCAAGAAACACAACCTTCAGGTCCTAACTTAGACGTAGACGTACGCTCGAGTGCAAGAATGCTCGCTCGAGCCAACAGACACATCACTCAAATCTCGCTCGAGCAAAGGAACTAAAACACAGAGCTCGCTCGAGCGAAGACACCAAAAATTGGACAGTAACCATTTATTTCAAAACACACCCAACCTGTTACAAACTTTCCCATCACATCCCAAAACTCAAATACAAAGAATTAAAGGACAGAAATGCAACATATACAACAACAGACATCCACGGAACCGAGTCCGGAATACAATAACCAATTGAGAGAAAACCGAGATCACTATAACCTCCTCCCCTTAAAGAATTTCATCCCCGAAATTAGTTACAAGTTTCAAAATTGTGATTTTTCAATTCATAACAACATTACAATTCAATATTCAACATCCTGACCCATTACCGGTCATCCCATCTCTTTTCAAGAGGCAATTTACAATATATGATACAACATGTATTTCTTCGAAATTCAACAATTTCCAATACACATATTTCACAATTCCATAACATATTCAATGTTAATGATATATTTGCATTTCTATAACACATTCAACATATACAATGTTAAATTTAACTTCCATTTCCGAGGTGAATTCAACAATTACCATATTTCCATAAACCAAAATATATACAATGTTCTTAGAGTTTATCAACAAAACAAAGTTTCCGATACATGATCAAACATTAACAAACAAGTCCGGATATTTCTCACGGACCTCTAACTCACGTTCCCAAGTGACTTCCTCCACCCCGTGATGTTTCCACAGTACTTTACCAAGGGTATCGTCTTGCCACGCAAGACTTGTTCCCGCCTATCCAAGACCCTCACCGGTCTCTCCTCATACGAGGCATCCTCATCAACCTCTAAATCGGTCCAATCCAATACATGTGACGGATCCGACTCGTATTTCCGAAGCATACTAACATGAAACACGTCATTCACTCCGGACAACTACGACGGCAAAACTAAACGGTAGGCAACCTCGCCAATCCTCTCAAGGATCTCGAAAGGGCCAATAAACCGAGGGAACAACTTCCCACTCTTCCCAAACCTCATCAAACCCCACCTAGGTGATATTTTCATAAAGACATGATCACCCGCCTCAAATGCCAAAGGCCTCCTGTTACGGTCGGCATAACTCTTTTGGCGACTCTGGGCTGTAACAAGCCTCCTACGGATAAACTCAACTTTCTCTATCGTTTCCCGCACCAATTTTGGGCCCAACAAACGTACATCACTCACCTCGGCCCAACACATTGGAGACCTACATGGTCGGCCATACATGGCCTCAAACGGTGCCATATCAATACTCGATTGGAAACTGCTGTTGTAGGAAAACTCACTAAGGGTAAGTGCCTCTCCCACGAACTACTAAAGTCAAGGATACAGCCTCGAAGCATATCCTCAAGGATCTTAATAGTACACTCGGATTGCCCGTCAATCTGAGGATGATAAGCCGTGCTAAAGGTCAATCTAGTGCCCAAGGCACTCTACAAACTCTGCTACAACCTAGTAATAAAACGTGGATCTCTATCTGAGACGATCGACACTGGAACCCCGTGCAACCTCACTATGTCCCGAATATACAAGTCAGCAAGATGATCTACCAAATCTCTCACACGCATAGGGATAAAGTGCGCCAACTTAGTCAACCGGTCTACGACCACCCAAATAGCATCACTACCCCGTTGAGTCCTCGAAAAACCTACAACGAAGTCCATCGTGACATGCTCTCATTTCCACTCGGCAATAGGCAAGGGTTGTAACAAACCCGCTGGCCTCTGATGTTCGGCTTTCACTTGCTGACAAGTAAGGCACTTAGATACAAAAACTGCCACATCTTTTTTCATACCCCGCCACCAAAACTGGCGACCCAAATCACGATACATCTTAGTGCCTTCCGGATGCACCGCAAGGCGTGAATGGTAAAACTCTTGAAGTACTTCCTCTCGGCAAGACTCCGGTACAAACAAGCGGTCACGGTACCTCACACTCAGGTTGGGATACACAGTCAAACCCTTTCAACCTTCCCACTGGAGATTTTCTCCTGGAGGGATTCTACCTTAAGGTCACTTATCTGTGCCTCTAACACTCGATTAACTAGTGTAGGCTGCGCAACTACAGAAAACAAGGTCGCAAACTCAACAAATTCACCCAGAAACAAATCAAACTCACCAAGTGCACCCAACATTTTCCACTCCCGGATGGCTATACAAGCTATATCACTAATAGATTTCCTACTAAGGGCATCGGCCGTAACGTTAGCCTTCCCCGGATGATAGTGCAACTCGAAGTCGTAATCCTTAATAAATTCCATCCACCTCCTCTACCTCAAGTTCAAGTCTTAATGTGTAAACAGATATTTCAGACTCTTATGATCCGAAAACACCTCGAATCTCTCACCATACAGGTAGTGCCTCCAAATCTTTAAGGCAAAAATCACAGCTGCTAACTCTAGGTCATGTGTAGGGTAATTTCTCTCATGTGTTTTCAACTACCGCAAGCCAAAGGCTACCACTTTCCCCTCTTGCATCAACACACAACCCAAACCCTCTCGTAAAGCATCACAATACACTGCATACCCCAAACCCCTCTCCAAAATAATCAAAACTGGAGCGGTGATAAGTCTAACTTTAAGTTCTTGGAACGACTTTTCACAAGTCTCACTCCAGACAAATTTGATCCCTTTCCGCGTCAATCTAGTCAAAGGCGAAGCTAGCTTGGAGAAATCTTTCACAAACCGACGGTAATAACCGGCCAATTCCAGAAAACTGCGGATCTCAAAAACACTCTTAGGCTGTACCCAATCCTGTACCGCCTCTATCTTGGATGAATTTATAGTCACCCTTTTCCCGGATACCACGTGGCCTAAGAATTTAACCTCTCTTAGCCAAAACTCACACTTTCCAAATTTGGCATACAACTTATGGGCTTTAAGCAACTCAAGCACCACTCTCAAGTGTTTCTCGTGCTCCTCCTCTGAATGTGAATAAATCAGAATGTCGTCCACAAAGATGACCACAAAGCGATCTAAGAATTTCCGGAATATCCGATTCATCAAATCCATAAACACTGTCGGTACATTGGTGAACTCAAAAGGCATCACCAGAAACTCATAATAACCATACCGCGTACGGAATGTCGTCTTCGGAATATCCTCCTCATTTACCCTCAACTGATGGTAACCCGATCTCAAATCTACCTTAGAGAAACAACGGGATCTTTCAACTGGTCAAACAGATCATCTATACAAGGCATAGGGTATTTGTTCTTAACCATAGTCCGATTCAACTTCCGGTAATCAATACAAAGTCTCAAAGCCCTATCTTTCTTTTTAGCAAAGAGGGTCGGTGCTCTCCACGGCGAAGTACTAGGGCGAATAAAGCCTTTATCTAACAACTCCTGGAGTTGGATCTTCAACTCACTCAATTCAACTGGACAAAACGATATGGTGCCATGGAAATCGGTGCCGTGTCAGGCACTAAATCAATAGAGAACTCAATCTCTCGATGAGGTGGTAAACTAATAAGATCCTCGGGAAAAACGTCCGAATACTCACAAACCACTCTTGGCAACTCAGTCCAGGTCTCATCACACTCACTACTTATACAGCTAGCCAGAAGGCAACTAAGCTCACTTCGCCCTCGCGGATCATACACCGGTGGTAAGACTCTACCAACCCGATCTCCCAAGAAATGAAAACAATCCCCGCTCAAGGTACATACAGTAACCCTCTGGCGGTAACAGTCTATAATAGCCCGATATAACGATAACCAGTCCATGCTCAAAATCACGTCAAAACCCGACATAGCCATAACTACAAAAAAAAAAATAACAGCGGGCAGTTGGCGACCTCAATATCACAACCTCTACACCCTTGCTTCAAAATCAATTCACCCCCAATAGGTGATATAACACAAATAGGAGATGCCAACTGTGCCAACTCCAATCCCAAAACAGATGCAAATGCAGCAGATATAAAGGAATGGGATGCACCCGTATCAATTAACACATTAGCAACCGAGTTGCAAAACAAAAAGGTACCTCTCACAACAGATGGAGCCGGTACAAGATCCTACGAGTTAACAGCATACACACGCCCAAAAGGTCTCTAATCTACCTGCTCACCTCTCAGAGCAAAAGATCATCGACAGATCGAGCCAAGAGGGTCCCCGATTGGCCCTCGGCTCGAATCGACCGATTGGCCGATGGCTCGAAGTCTACCTCGAACCAGATGTACCAGATGTGCCACTCAACTATGGGCAAAACCTCTTCAGGTGCCCTGCCTGACCACACTGGTAACAAGAGAGCTACTGCCTCGCTCGACTTTGGCTCTGAGGACGAGCCGAAGATGAAGCTGCTCTCTGTCCTCCTCCTCTCTGCGGGCAAGCTAGAGACTTGTGGTCCGACTGACCATATTTGTAACAGGTGATGTCTCCCTAATTGCCTCTCCTAGAGCTTGAACTTGGCACTAGAAAGGTAGATCTCGTAAACGCACCCTGGGACTACTGAGGGTTAAAACCCCTCTTCCTCCTACCATCCCCATGGCCATCCTGACTCCTTTTGGAGCCCCTCATCCTATCCTCCTCCACCTGCATGATAGTCTCAAGATGGACTGCAGCCTGCACTAGGCGCCCATACTCCTTAGTCATGGACCCAGCCACTCGAAACTGGAGTCTGGTCGTTAATTTCTTCTCAAACTCAAGACAGCGGTATTCCTCAGACGCCACCAACTCAGGTGCAAACCTCGATAAACTGGTAAATGCGGCCTCAAACTCAGCCACTGGTGTATTCAGCTGCTTGAGCTGACAGAACTAATCCCTCAACTTCTCTCTAACAGTGGGAGGCAAAAACTTCTCCTAGTAGGCATCAACGAAAGCCTCCTAAGTCCCACAAATACAGCCCATAATAATCTTCCACCACTGACCCACGTCTCTTTTCAGCTAGAAGGAAGCCAAGGTCACTTTCAAACCTCCGTCTTCGATACCAAGTATCTCAAACGCCTTCGTCATCTGCTCAAGCCACTCATCAGCCTTTAGTGGCTCCTTAGGATCCCCTCGAAACTCATCCGGATTAGACCAGAAAAACTCCCTCTTCAGAAAGGACAACCCTGCCTCAGCTACATAGGCCTGGACTTGATTCTCAACTCTGAAAATGTCCATGGATTCCCTCAATGCTCCTGTCATCTCGTGGGCTAAGGCGCCCATAGCTTGCTAACCTACTGGCTCGGCCACATTGGCCTGACCAACATCCTCCTGCTGCGTCGAAACCTCATCCAGTATAGGTATCTCCTGTCTCCTAGGCCTACCTCGCCTACCACCATGTCCTCATCCTGACATCCTAATAAAGAAAACAAGAACATTAGCACATTCACAAATGCACCGAAACTATTTCACTCGCGTCCTAATACATTGGACAACAATAATTCATTCCACGTAAGCACATAATCACATAAGCACTTACGAATTCCATTTCTGGATAATGACAGTCCTGTGGCGTTGCTAGACTTCTAGTTAGAAACAGCATTGATCAAGTGCTTTTCCAACAAGACTCCTAGAAACCTAAGGATCCAATTAACATCCTAGAAACTAAATTTCATACCCATATAGCCACATAAGTATGTTATTAAATAAATGCATAACATCATACATAAATCTCTAACAAGCGAGACAAACCCATTGTAGTGCTAACCACTTCCCACGTACCCAGAGTATTCAAACCCGGTACGCTCTGATACCAAGTTGTCATGCCCTCAAAATAATACATATAAACCAAACATTCATGACATCCATAGATATAAGAGAATAAAGCATATTTCCATTTACTACAGTATTCATTACAAAAGTATTACATGTTGACAACAAAAGTAAATGCCCTACGGGCTTACAACTTTCCAAGTCAACACTTGGGTTCAACAAGAGAAGAGTTCTAACTCTTTATACAAAATAAGCCATTGGCTTGATTTACATATAATACAAAAAGATAACAATAAAAAGATCTTTCAGCCTCTAAGCCTCCCAAGCTACGTCCTTGGAGGTGGCATATCACCTGAATCTGAAAATAATGTCCCATATTGGGTGAGCCAAAGCCCAGCAAAGATATACTAAACCAAATATGAGCAATAACTAAAACATTAGCATTTGATAAATGTTTAACTCATATAAACAAACGTACATCTCTTTCATAAACCATTCATATTCACATTTATATGCCAATCTCCTTTCCGTTTCATTATCCAAACCAATTCATAAACATGGTTCTCTATTCATCCAAGCAGTTTATAATGAGACTACAACTCATGTTAACAATTCAATATTTCAATTCATGATCAATTAATATGAGACTACAACTCACATTATTAACACTTCAACACTTCAATTTCAAATGAGACTACAACTCATATTAACAATTCAATACTTCAATTCATCCACGTTATGCAAACGCAATTGGGATTTCGGGACTTTCACCGTGGACACTCCGGCCAACTTAGTTAACAATGGAGTCCATCCCCTATTTTCTCTCAAACAAGTTTGAGAGTACATCCCCTATCTCCTCTCAAACCATGGAGTACATCCCCTATCTCCTCCCAAACAATATACATATGCAATGTATTTAAAAGTTCTATCATGTACAATGATCAATCTAGGCACATATTCAATGTGACAATTCAACCGTTATATTCAATGACATAACACATTTGATTAGTTTCAGCTTTCCCGAATCAACATACAATGTCTACAACAATCAAGACTATCCTCCACCGATAGCCCAAAGTAGTTAATTCTAAACAGATAATAAATTTATCAAACAGATAAAATGTCAACATTTTCATAGGTGAGTGATTTATTTATCCAACTACACCATTCAATCTCATAATTTCCCAATTTCATGATTTCCAACTCAATTTCACATTTCCCCAAATTAATTATTCAACATAATTAGGACTTTTTCCCCCTTTTTCAAATATCAACCCTAAGACTCAATTTCATCAATTTAACAACAATAAATCCATTTTCCAAGGTCTTACATATACATGGAGTTGAACAATTGAAAACCCCCTTTTTATAATTTTAAAACAAACCCTAACTTTTTCAAAATTCCCAAACAACACTATCTATTCAAAATACCCAACATTTATGTGAAAACTCATATAGAGGAGTAGGTTATCCCTACCTCAAGAGAAGAGACTCAAAGGAGATGAAGGTGAAAACCCAAGATGCTCCAAACACCAACTTTTTCGGATTGAAATGAAGCCCACACCAACCTTTACACTTTTTACAAAGGAACTAGGATAGACGATCACTAGAACTAGATGTATTTGTAGAGAGAAGGTATGTAGAAAGAAAGGGAGCAGCCAGATCTAGGTTTGAAAATAAAAGAAATCAAAAAGTGAGGAAGAAGCTGCTGCTGCGAACTGATATATATGAGCCTCGCTCGAGCGAAAGAGTGGTCGCTCGAGCGACCAGACACAAAAGAACCTCACTCGAGCGCACAAAACCTCGCTCGAGCGAACAACACGAAGCTTCAGGTCTGCAACCCAGAAGCACACTCGAGCGCAAGAGTGCTCGCTCGAACGAAGAAACCCAAAACATACAGCTCGCTCGCTCGATCCAAGAAACACAACCTTTAGGTCCTAACTTAGACGCAGATGCACGCTCGAGTGCAAAAATACTCGCTCGAGCCAACAGACACACCACTGCAATCTCGTTCGAGCGAAGGAACTAAAACACAGAGCTCGCTCAAGCGACGAAAGCCTCGCTCGGGCGAAGACACCAAAAACTAGACAGCAACCATTTGTTTCAAAACACACCCAACCTGTTACAAACCTGCCCATCACATCCCAAAACTCAAATACAAAGAATTAAACGACGAAAATGCAACATACACAACAACAGACATCCACAGAACCGAGTCCATAATACAATAACCAATGGAGGGAAAACCGGGATCGCTATAAGTCAAAAGTTGGCCTTTTTGCATTTTTTTCATTTGGGAAGTTGGTTTTTAGCTACGAGTGAAATTACAATTCTATCCCTCATGAGTCAAAATGTGCTATATGAGTAAAGTTGTAAATATTTTAAATTAATGGGGGTAGTTTGGTAATTTTATTAAGATTTGACATCATAAACAAATATTAATCAAAAAAGTCAAAAGTAACTTTTTATCAACTTCCCAAATCATTTGTCTAAAAAAGCCAAAAGCTTAGTTAAAAGCAAAAAAATTACTTTTTACCATCTTTCCAAAATAGGCCTTAGTATTCTCGGAGTATATAATTGGTAGAGAAGAGTAGGAGTCCACGATTTATATTAGAGATGGAAAAATAACATAGAGCTAAGTAATTGATGATTGACTTGGAATATAGTCACTTGATATTCCGAAATTATTAAATAATTTCTCACTCATATGGGCCGGGACAAAGCCAAATTTACACTTTTAGTTTGCACCTTCATTTTTTTAAAACCCTTCTTGACTGCTCTTTAAAGTTATGATATTTTTTTATGGAGGGATCTTTTAAGAAGTGGGTTATAATTCACTTCTCAGATTATAACCCACTTCCCTCTCTCATAAAAAATTAATTATAACCATCTTTTAAAATATCCTGTAATACCCATTAATATTATTGTTTTTGTAACTCATCCAAGACTAGATATCTTGATTTGATTGACATGAAAGCCTGTATTAGGAACCCTTATGTTCCACCTAATTTTTATTCAAGAAAATGATATTCATATTTCTCCTTTAGCTTTTTATATTTTTGTCATCTTAACATTTATTTAAAAAAAGAAAAAAAGAAGTGAGAATATGAACTATTTATTTTCTTAATATTTATTTAAAAAAAGAAAAAAAAGAAGTGAGAATATGAACTATTTATTTAATATGTAAAATTGAATATAGGGTGAATTACACTAATAATCCCTATAGTTTAGGGTTTATCTCATTTTGATTCATGACTTTTTAATTGTGACACATTTGATCCTGAATTTTGAATCTTGTTCTAAATAAGGACAATTGAAGATATCATTAAATTTTTTAAGGATAAAATTGTCAATTTGATAAAATATAAACTAATTTGATAAAAATAAATGTCAAACAAATATTTTTAAATTTTTAAAAATTATTTCTACCCACTAAAAATAAAATTATATAAAATTGATAAATCTTTTAGACATTTATTTATTTTTTTACCAAATTAATTTTTATTATGTGTTTGGATAATAATCATGTAAAATTAATTTTAAAAAAAATTAATCATGTAATTTTTATTAATTTTTATCAATTTTACATAATTTTATCATTAGTGGATAAAAATAATTTTTTAAAAATTAAAAATATTTTTTTGACATTTATTTTTGTCAAATTAGTTTATATTTAGACATTTATTTTTGTGAAATTAGTTTATATTTTATTAAATTGACAATTTTGCCCTTGAAATTAAACAATGGTATATTTAATTGTTTTTATTTGAAACAAGATTCAAAATTTAAAATTAAATGTGTCACAATTAAAAAGTCAAAAATCAAAGTGACATAAATCCCAAATTATAGAGATTATTTGTGTAATTTGCCCTCCAATATATGTGACATTGTGTTTATGTTACACTATGCAAGATTTTAAGAGGCCATGGCAAAAGATTGATGGGCTTGACTAATCAAGGTCTAAGGGAACAGGGTTGTAGGGTTTAGGAAGACAAACAAGCAGGCAAGCGACGTTGCCCATTACTTTCCACCAGCAGGGTATCTATTATTTGATTTCCATGGCCTACGTGCATGGACCACCTCCTTGCTTGTCTAGCATATATGCATGCATAATACAAAATAATTATTAAATATAACAATAATATTACGTAATGCTTCGTATTATAATAGTAGTAAAAATTACAGTGTTGAATTAGTGAAAGATAAGAGTTATTCAATTGTATATATAAAATAATATTATACGGTTGCATCAAATAATTGTTACAGAAGATAGTGATATCTAATGACTAAAAACTCAAATCACAAAAAATATTATATAATTCAAATCACAAAAAATAATGACTAAAAACTCAAATCACAAAAAATATTATATAATTCAAATTCATTCAAAATATAAAATTCATGACACAAATATTGAATCTGAAGTACTATTTTTCCTAGTCCCTAACATTATTGGGAGTTTGCCCCATGGGTTGTTTATTTGCACAAGCATTGGTTATTTGGTTACTTTTTTTAAGCTAGAGTTTTGTAGCTCTCAAAGTCATGAGTTGGTGAGCATTCAACTGGGTACTTGTCCATGACTCCATGAACACCTCAGTCTTACAAATCTGATCTCTCACACATCTCCCTCTCTCTCTCTCTCTCTCTCTCTTTCTCTGATCCAAAACTTGCTCAGATTTCTAGGACAGGATAAGGGAATCCTCCAATCACTTTCCATGGAGGTGTCCCATTGGTTTCACATTCGCACAACCACTGTTGACCTTTTTCTAGAATTTGTACCTCATAATTCGAGTACTGACCCTGCTAGTTTGTCCATGCATTCCTCATCATCAAATCATATTGATCTCTCTCTCTCTCTCTCTCTCTCTCTCTCTCTCTCGTTTTAGATCCTTTGATTTGTTGTCTTAAAGATTGTTGAATTTCGGTCTTTGTCAGTCAGTTTCCCATGTGCCATATGGCCCCATCCAAACCTCAAAAGTCCAACTACAAGGTTCTTCCCCACCTCTCTCTCTCTCTCTCAGAATTTCATTACAAGTATTCGGTATTTGTTTGTTAAGAACATCTCTTGAGCAGTTTACTAGTTAGTAGTCACAAATAAAAAAACGTTGATAAATTATAAAAAGAGTCCTTTATCCCTTAAAATACTTGTAGCAATATGCCCTTCAAATTGAATTAAAATTCTAGCAATATATCATCTTAAATAGATATGTACACATTTATCAAGTCACTATATGTCATGTAATATTAATACTAATATAGTCGTCAAAGGATTCACATTGCTATAATTTAATTGAATGGTTGATTTTCTGACCACGCTATCAAATTAGTACTCAGCTGGAAAGCACCAGCAGAATAGATGACACCTGTCTGACCTGCAATAGAAAGAGAAGATTCCGACGGTAATTCGTCCACCCAGGGGTACTCCGACGATCAAGTCAGTACTCAATATCTCTCAAAGATAATCAATAGCTAAACTCATGAACTTGAGCATAAAAGCATACCTTAGACCCATGGAGGTGCCTCTCTTTTATAGCCAATACAATCCTAGTCTCAATAGGAGCCTAGCCCTAATGGACTTAGGATTACTGCTAATCTGGGACTCCTAGTGGGATTAGGATAAACTCTCTAAGAGTCTTATCTTTACCCAAACTAAAGTCTTCTCCCAATCTAGGACTCTTGTCCCATATCCGCCTATCTCGGATTCCGGTATCCTCGTAGATAACGTCGGCCTAGTCAAGATAACCTCGGCATCATGACCAGGATATGTGGCACCTCGGCTGACACGTCGGTGTCACCTTGGCCACGTGTTGATACTCAGAAAATATATCCCCACAGTTATATTGCACCAATTGATCTATTAAGAGACAATTTAATTTTTTGTGCATAATAATATTTGAAGAACAAAGTGTGATAAAAGTAATAAGCTTATAAAATTTATGAAACAATCAATTGGTTTACCAATTTACATCTCTACCACCTAAATGATAGTGACGACATAACTATAACTGAATTCATATCGTATTTGGATCAAAAGTCAAACAAATCAACCTTCTTTTGCAACCCTCCTCCTCGTACAGTTGTTAAGAAATTATCTAGTATTAATTAAGAAAAACAGAGGGAGATTAAGAATTGTAATTTTGCAGGTGTCAGTGCTCTAATCACGTGCTTAGTTTGAATGTGTTTGGTGAGGAGGCCAAATTGCAAATGCCAAAACCACTCTTCTTCTCGAATGCTCAGAGAGAATCCATTTATATTCTACTATGGTAATATGAATATTTTTATTGATTGATAATATTATCATTGCATTATATTACTGTTAAATTAATTATTGCATTTTGTCAATGTGTATTCTTAAAGCATATATTAAATACTTTTAAAGAAAAAAATTATTATACATAATTTCATACCGAGTATATAATTTTTATAACATTTCTTAATGTGTCTTAAAGACGAAAAAATATTAAAAGTGTAATGGTGATAACATGTCATTGGTATCAGCATCCAATCTTTTCTTGCAATTTATTCTATGTGCACGTAATGTAACAAGTAATTATTTATTGATTAATGATATTATATTATCAATAGGAATGGGAGATGTCATTGTTAATGGTTACACAACAGATTCTTTGCTTGACAAAATAGGCCCATTTCAGGATCCGTTTTGATAATCTGAACCGTTCACATTTTAGAATACATCAAACAGAACATGCCTGCAAAAAATTAAGTTAATCAGATATCGTTTACCAATTCATTTACTCATATTTGTATCCATTTTAATACTTTAAATCAAATTATTATTTATTTTTATAGATACAAAAGTGAGCAGATGAATGGGTAAACAATATCCGATTAACTTGATTTTTTGCAGGCATGTTCTATTTGATGTATTCTAAGATGTGAATGGTTCGAATTATCAAAACGGATCTCGAAATGGGTCCATTTCGCTGCACAGCAGCCGCCAATAGTATCTCCACTTCCTCATCGATATCACTCTAATACCAAATTTTTACTTCCTATAGATAAGTTATACAAAATCCTTATTAACAGCTCGTTTGAAAAATTGACTATTTTAGTTAGTTTTTTAATTTTTTTTAAACTATTTTAGCCTAACTAAAAAAGTTATGTTTGGAAAATTAATTGACTTTTTTTTTTTTTAGTAATTGATTTTATGGTTATGAGAGAAAAAGTGAAAAAATTATGGTTTAGATTTAACATTTTATATTATTAACTATTTTAGTCTATTTTATCTTTATTAATTATTTGAGCTAAAAAAGTCATTGCCAGATGTTGAGATATAACTGCCAGCCATTGTTGGGAAATTATAAAATGTTCCCGGAGTATCACGTGTTCGTACTCCTTAACCAATTATAATTTAATATGTCCTTGTTTCTCAATCATTCAACACAATACCTCACCTACTCACTTTCTCTACCAATCATAATATTATAAAATATTACGTGTCTATACTCTGAAATTATTGAATAATTACCCACGGATGTTTGGTTTATGAGTTTCACATGTCGTCAATGGTTGCATCTTCTCATTAAGCCATCATACCACTGGACTTGGGGTGCTGCTGTGCACGGCAACCTGCTGTGCTTTTTTTTGGGAGTTCGTTTCGAATATTTTTGATAATTTAAATTGTTCATATTATATGGTTCGTCAAGAATATTATTTATGTAAAAAATTAAGTTAATCGGATATTCATAATCCCATGATTAGGTCTTAATTTTTTCTAAAAATTTATGAAAATTATATTAACTGTTAATTTTTATAAAAACAAATGTGTTTTGGTTATAGAGTTATGGATATCCAATCAGCTTGATTTGTTGCATGGATGATCTACTCGATAAATCTTACAATATAAATAGTTTATATTATCAAAAGAGGCTCGAGATGACACTCCACAAGAAAGCACAATAACCTACTGTCCCCAGATCCCCATACCATCCAGTTTCTGTTCTGTCTATACCAAAAACATATATACATCTGTGGCCTATAAATTTATGTTAAAATATATCGATTCAAACAATTAATTCAAAAATAAACAAATCAATTTTGAATAATTTTTATAGTCTATTGAGTTTTGAAAAAAAATTGAATATGCTAGTACTGATCATTTGACTCATTTTCAATTTAAACCTTAAAATATTCATAAAGGTTTGAGGGTTGAGTAATGTTGGAGGGTTGAGTTTTTATACTCTTAATGAAATTCTGTAGTTTTTGTTAAGTGTGGTGTGTAAATTACAAGAACATTCTTAACAGATTTCACCTATGTGAGCATGAAAGTGGGGCCGCTTTCTACTAGAATAAGGCTTATTCTCAAATATACTCATAAAAACTGGGATTAGCATAAAACTGTAATGTACTGGCTATTAAAAACTTATGTCAACACCTGGATTATTATGTGTGAACAGTAATACTTTATTTCCCCTAAATAGTCATAGTTCAATTCTGAGACCACTACTGACTCTGGAGTAAAGGTTGCTATTTCACTAATGAAGGTTCAATGCAGAGCACACCTTCATGATACATACTAGTCTATCTTTGTTTGGTAATCTCTTTTGTCCTTACTGATATTAAAATGAGTGGAGGATTGTTGGTCTATTTTAATATCTTTTATTTATTTATTTATATATATATATATATTGTTCATGAATCTTCTTTTGTCTTATTTATGAATCTCGTTTTGTTTGGTAAATAGAGATTCATTATTTTGGCGACCTTTTGTCTTGTTCATGAATGGAGATTAATTGGAGTTCATGAACTTGGTGGTGAGTTAATATTTGGAGACTTTCCACTTTCTGTAGTTTAATGGTCATTATTATTTTTGGTATAAATTGTAAGGTCCTAGTGGTTTATAAATAGTTTCTCTCATCTACTCTTTTCTATACTACCTATTGTTTATATTTGAGAGATTACTAGCAAAGAAATGTGTTTTTCTTAATGGAGCTTTAGGTTCACTATCTTGTGCAGAGTTGGCTTGAACCATACGAAAGTGGTCGGGCTGTTGTATCCTGGATAGGACAAGTTACAGTTTTGTGACTGTTGCATCGGTATTTAGGTTCTTCCTATCGTAGTAGGCTTGATCTTCTTAAAGAAAACGAGATATCTGTGCCTCAGCCTGATCTATTTATATCTCATTTTCTTTGCATTATATATCAATAAAATATAATTTTTCTGGTATTTTTACCAACATAGTGAGATTGTTTGGTACAACTTATATAAAACTACTTATAACCTTTCATTTTGAGAGCTTGTGCCAAAAGGTTTAATCCAACTTGTGTTTATAGGTAAAAATAACTTAAACAAATTGAAGAAATTTGATTATCTAAAAATTGGGAGCGCAATAGCTTAATTTTTGCTTTTTGATTATTAATTTTCATTTTATACATGATTGCAACAATATTGCGGGAGGGGGGGTTGAACTTATCTCCATATTTCTTCATATTTCAATCTAAACTCACATCGATGATTCAAACTGTCTACTTTATAGGCTTTGCAATAAAGATTATCTATGCAAAAAATCAATTTTATTGAATATCTATAAATACAAGAACAAATTACATTTTGGTTTATAAAATAGATGATTTAAATTTACATTCAATCTATTTCATAAAACAAAATGGGATCTGTTTGTGTTTATAGATGTCTGATAAAAATAATATTTTATATGAATAACTTTTATTGCAAAAGTTACAAGGCAAAAGGTTCAGATTAGTGTTACTTGAAATTAAGATCCACAAGAGGAATATAAAAAAATACAAAGTAGTACATATACCCACTGAGTACTCTTTAGAATATAATCCCCTCGGATTGTGTTATGATATCTAATTTCTCTAAAAATACATATACCCAGTGAGTATTCTTTAGAATAAAATCCTTGTGAGTATTCTTTAGAATAAAATTTCTGTGAGTACTCTCTAGAATCAAATCTCTTTTAAAAAAACGATGTAAATTTTATAACTCACTTATTAATAACTGAAAGGTATATCCGTCTCGAAAATCATTTTCAATAGTCGGATGCTTCCTACAGATTGAAAAAATACAACCAAAAAAAAAGGAGGGAGGGGGGGGGGGGGGGGGGGAGTTTATCCCATCGGGGCACAGTGAAAGTTGGAAATGTTGTTTTCACAATTAATATAGTGCGGCGGTGCTGCTACTTTCTCAACTACACAACCTCTCAAAAGCAAAAAACGGAAGTTGAAACAGTCGATCAAAATAAAAGAAACTCTCTGTCACGTGCATTCCATTAATATTTCTGTACTCAAATTAATTGAATTGAATTAAATTGAATGGAATAGAATACGGTGGAAGATGATATAGTTGGAACAATTACTCATTGTCTACTAGGAGTTAACGTAAACATGTCATAAAACAATAAGTCATTCATTTGTATAGGTTTTCACACAAAAAAATGACTTGAATGGTTTTGGTGCAATGCCACATTAGGATGGAATATTTTTTTTCATATTGTAGTACTAGTATTTACTAGGTTTGTTTTCAGTTTTTTGAAAATATTTTTTAGAAAATTTTATTTTTTTTACTTTTTGTTTTGTTTTTGTTAATATTTTAAGTAATTTTTTTTAATTTTTAGACACATCTAATATAAATATATTTAAAAAATATATTTTCGTGAAAAATATCTTTAAAAAATTTATTAAATATCAAAAAATATTTTAAAAAAATACGAAAATTCAGTATATTTTTTGGTATTTTTGTAAATTTATTAATTTTTTAAAATATTTTTTTATAAATATTTTACTTTTTAGATATATCTAAATAAGGTGTATCTAAAAAAGTAAAAAAAATATTTAAAATTTTAAAAATATTTACCAAAAATTAAATAAAAAAGTCAAAAAATAAAAAACTCAATTTTTAGAAAACTAAATTTAAAAAGCTAAAACCAAACACATTAAGGTAGTGTTTGGTAGAGTTTTAGAATTATGATTTGATAATGGAATTGTATTTTGAGTTTGTGAGTTTTAAAATTATGATTTAAAAAAGTGAAAATTTGTTTGGTTATGAGTTTTGAAAAGAGTTTTGAATTTTTGATGTGACATGTGAAATGAGAAAAGTTGTTTGGTTATGAGTTTTAAAAAGAGTTTTCAAAACTTTGAAAAAGTTAGGCAACGTTTGGTAAAGTTTTTTAAATATGATTTGAGAATAGAGTTGTATTTTGAGTTTATGAGATTTGGAATTATGATTGGAGTGTAGAAAATTTGTTTGGTTATGAATTTTAAGAAGAGTTTTGAATTGAGTATTGAATGTTTGATGTAACATGTGAAATAAGAAAATTTGTTTCATTATAAGTTTTGAAAAAAAAATTTAAAACTTAATTAGAAAAGTTATAACTCATAACCAAACACATAACTCAAAACTCTATTAAAATTTTTGATCAACACTTATAATGGCAAAGGGAGATGGGGACCAGCGGGTCACGTGCCCTCCTAGATTTTGGGATTTTTTTTTAAAAATTTTGCAAACATAAAGAAAATATTTTAAATAAAAAAATTACAAAAATATTATTAGAGTGAAATGTCAATGATATTTTAAAAATTATGAAAACAATAATGGTTATTTTAATTGAAAATGAAAAGACTACTATAAATTATATTATTTATGAAATTTTTTGAATATAACGGTGATGTTATTATTATTGACATGCAAATATAAGTGATCTCATTATAAATATATGAAATTTATTAGATTGTTAGTTATATTTGACATGTGAGGTTCACTCTCTATGTGTTTATATACTATTATTTGCTGATATCACATATCAATGATGACGTGGTATTACCATTATAAATTTATATTGAATTTTTAATCAAATTTTGTATAATTTTTTTTTTATCATTATATAATTTATTTTAAGACTTATATCTATATTTGATTGTATTGTCCATGATACACTAATTACAAATAACATTATTTTTTTAATTTTTCTCGAAATCAATCATAAAATTTTTCGTGAAATATTTTTGTAAAAAATTTTGATATTATAATTAATAAGTGTCTCCTCTAATTTAATTTTCTGGCTCCACCACTGGACACTTATAACCAAACTTATTTTAAAATTCAATTCAAAAAAATATTTATTAACAAAAAAACACTCATAACCAAACTCCTTTAAAAATTCAATTCAAAAAATTAGTTATTAGCAGAAAATAACATAATTTTTTTTTAATTGAAAATAACTCAAAAAGTTATAGCTCATAACCAAACACACAACTCAAAATTTTATTGAAAATTCTATTCAAAACTCATAACCAAACTCTTTTTAACATTAAAAAAAATGTCATTTTGGTTTTAAAAAAATAATTTTTATATTTAAAAAATATCAAAAACGAATATAATTTTTTTTCCCAAATAACAAAAAAAAAAAATTACACTGCTCCGATCAACCGGCCAGACGTCCGAGAGGATGACCGGGTAGACCCAAAATTCAAAAATCTTGTGCTTTTTAGAATGGAGAACACAAAAGAGATAGGGTAGCCAAACGTGGAGGAGAATTACATTTTGAAATATGTGGTGGAATTACATTTTGAAATGTGTGGTGGAATCACATTTTAAAAACTCTATCCAAACATGAAATGCAAATAGAGGGATGGAATTATATTTCCAAGACACAACCAAACACAGCCTTACAACTCATAACCAAACGTATAATTCAAAAACTCTATTGAAAATTTTATTCAAAACTCATAATCAAACTTTTTTTAAAATTCAATTCAAAAAAAATAATTTGTCATTTTGGTCTAAAAAATAATTTCTATATTTAAAAAAATCAAAAATAAATATAAATTTTTTTTTCTTCCAAATAACATATGGCAATTGGTAATTGCAAAAAAAAAAAAAAAAAGTAATGATCCGGTCAACCAGTCAGACATCCGGGCGGACGACTAGGTAGACCAAAAATTTAAAAATTGTCTACTTTTCCAAACATGTTTTCAAAATATATTTTGAAAGTAATTTGGAATCATGATTTGAAAATTCAAACCAAACATAACATTAGAATATAATGGCATAATTAATTTTAAAAAATTCTACCAAACACAACATAACTTTCTTTTTTCTCTTTTCCAAGCAATTAATATAGAGTTTGTACGGGGGCGAAATATCCTTAGCTCTCCGTACGCCTTGAACGTCAAGCTTCCGGTAACGGCGTCTATCTCTGCAACACAAAAACGGTGAGCTGCCCGGCGGTGGTGTGCCGGAAAAACCCTCCGACGCTCAAGTCAGTTTACTAAAGAAGACAATGAGAAGAGAGAGTTTTCGTGAGAGTGAGTTCGCATACCAGTAACGTTCGCCTTCCCTCTCTATATCTAGGCTGCCCACGCAGCTCCGAGATTGTGCGCGTACTACCTCTGTTGTCCTTCCTCGACAGTGGCGGTTTCGCCTCACCACCTTACACGTGTAAAGGTTTTGTCCTCCTTCCAAGATATGCAAACGCCTAACCAGGTATTGAGGCGTCAGGAGCAGATGTCCTCTCCTTCACACCATTGGCGGTGGCACCCTTGACCGAGGTACCACGACCGCCTAACCTCGAGAGACTTGAAATCACTTAACCGCTAGATACCGGCTTGTGACTTAGGACGGCGAGAACTTAACCGCCTATGCCGAGCTATCATCGATTGGCTCATCGGCCGATTGGCATGCGAGCCAACAGGAGCCGCATCCTCTGCTTAGCCCGTTAGTCCTTCGGCTTCAAATTTCGGTCTCCACCGCGAACCGCCCTACAAGCGGCCTCCAAAACTTCGGCCCTCGGGGTTCTGGGTTGAAATCGTCAACCGATCAATACAGCATCGATCGCGACAATCGCCCATATACCGCTTTCGGCGTCGCGTAGTCTGTAACGCCGGACGTCACTTTTGCTCGGCCGTACTATGAGATGGAAATCTCCCCTCTCAATTGCCCCTTAAACCCATCCGAGCTATCGTGATTGGGTTTACCTTGTCCGAGCAAAGTTGAGTCGCGATCCCGCTAGGCCGAGCTTGATTGGGGAAGTTTTTGTCACCGAGCGACAGCCAAATCGGAAACACCCTGTCGCCGAGAAAACTCGATTGGACAGCAACTACCCCCACAGTCACGTCAAAGGTCTTTCAGCCGTACTGACAGCCGCATTTCTCAGAGCCACGTGCCATCACCTCATTGGGTCGTGCAGACAGCTGTCTGGCACGCGCGGAATTCAAACGGCTGCGCCGTTTGGGGCTTCCCCCCATCAATAAACCCTACTCCAAGGGTTTAGACCCTTCACCTTTCATTCCTCTCTGCAACTGCAAACCCTAGCATCCAAAACTCTTGCCCCCTTTCTGCCATTGCCACTTTCGAGCTCCAATCTTCGTTCCTGCTGCTGCAGTTAAGTTCTTCAAGGCCCACCTTCGTCTTCCGGTAAGCTTCTACAACTCCTTACTACGTTTTCAGTTTCCACTCACGAGTTCTTTGAGCATTTTCTCGATTTTGTTCACTGTGTTCTTCATTTCCATGCCATTGTGCTTTGCGTTAGTGCTTTGGGGTTTGTTTTTCCTTGCTTGAGTCTTTCACACCCTAGGAAAATGGAAATGGAGAGAAGAGGGGGCCCTCGTGCCCCCGTTTTTCCATAGGTAGAATGAATGGGCCAGGAACTTAGGAAGAACACCATGAACACGATGAATACTGGGCCAAACCGAGCAAAATGCTCATTTAGATCCGATGGGAGGGATTAAACCGAGCAAAAAGCTGTTTGTGGCTTTGCACTGAGGCCACAACCGAGCTATATATACCTTAGATCGGTAGATAGGTTCAACCGGGCTGAAGACATGAAACCAGAAGCCCATATCTTGATCTGGGCTTGACCGAGTAACAACCCCCCATTAGAACCCAACCGATCAAAATTCGTAGACCGAGTAGAAACAAGCACCAAAAAAGGGGGAAGGCTAAATCAGCCATCCTGATGGGCCGAGGTAGGTGGAGGCCGGCCAAACGCCTAGAACCTTTCAGAGCTATTTCCGTTAAGGGCCGAGCAATATATGCCGTGCTAACCCTTGGGATTATTTTTCAACATGCAGAACAAATAGGACCGACCGTTCCAGCATCATCATTCGTGGAGCTCAAAGTCCGAGCAACCACTACACAATTTTGACCGAGATACCATAGAGCAAATAAAACCGAGATAGATGGGCAAATACCGCTTTAGGGTTAGCTCGCCCGGGGCAATGGCGGAGTTTCGCGAAGAATACCACATTCCTGACGACGTCATCTTAGAGCTTGGCAAGAAGGGAGAAACTCCATGGGGCGATCTAGAACGGTGCCCCTTCACCGTGGTATCGATAATAGAGGGCGGACTTCGCTTTCCGGTCTAGCTCCTGATCTGCGAATTTTTGAGGCAGACAGGGCTTTGCCCAACCCAGGTTTCCAACAACACATATAAAATAATAAATGGCGTCGCCGAGCTGAACCGAAGGCTCGGTCTCAATCTCGGCCTCGCAGAGATTTTTCATCAATACAGCCTCAGCCGAAATAAAAGTGGGTTTTGCTGGTACCTCAAAGTTAAGAAGGGCCGAGCAAAACTCATTGAAGGCAACCCGGACAAAGAGTCCAATGATGACGACTTCCTTCCGGGTGTCCTGGCCTTATGAGGACATCGAGGCGCCAATACCGGCCGGCGAATTAAGAAAAACTTGGAAGTCGGTAAGGAGCCCTACCGACCGTACCACTATCTTTACGCTCTTTACTATTATTCATTGCACCGCCTAACACTTCTCTTTTGCAGATAAGAATTTGGTCAGCGTTACGACCGTGCTAACCGGAAGCAATCGAGTCTTCTGCGCATTCCTCAAGAACAGAGAGGAGTCCTCGACCTTGCTCGGTTTTGAGCAAACGATAACTACCAAGCACCGCAAAGGCAGAAGTCACCGACTTTCATGAGCCAACCCCCGAACCAGATCCAACTTTGCCACCGGTCAGACTCGTCCCAACTACCACCGAGCAAGAAATGGCTAAAATCCGAGCCATTAAGTCCATGATCACTGGGGACGAAGGCGACTCCCAACCCCCAGAAGCAACCGGGGGAACATCTTCCACCCCCGCCGGACAGAAAGATGGGGCGGTGCTCGCCCTGGCCAGCGAACACCAGGCTGGCCGGCCAAAGAAGAAACAAAGGAGGGAGGCGGCCGGGCAAGGCCTTGTGGATGAAGACTCCACTAAAGTCGCCTCCACCGATCTCGGCGACCAGACCGAGCAACATCTTCCCCGCAAATCCAAGGGCAAGGCCCCTGCTGCCCCCCCGGTCTGGGCGCCCGAGTTCGTCTACAAGGGCCGAGCAGTCTCCGCCGTAGATTCTGTCTCCGAGGACAAGGATTGCTCGCTTGGTTTCAACCTGACCAAGGGATTGATCCTGCCCGGGGACATGCAAAAGCATGACGAGCTACCAGACCTCAAGGTCCTCCGCTCGGCTGCAGAATCCATCAGGCCGTAAGTTCTACATTTTTCTTCAACTGTGCTCGGTTTTCTGCTCGGCTTCAAAATACTAACAGTCTGTTGTTTTTGCAGGCCGCACAAAAGAACTATCTGGCACATGAGCGGATGGTTACTGTTTGGCAGAGCCTCCGAGACGCCATCACCGAAAACAAAGTGCTTAGGGCCGAGATAGACATGCTCAAGGCCGAAAGGTGGTCGCTAAAGACGAAGCGCGACGAATCGCTAAGCTCGACCGTGCTGAGGAGGACAAGAAGAAGGCCGAGAAGAAGGCCAAGGCGCGGTACCTGGCCGAGCTCCGCAAATTGCGCGACGCTCACAAGGCCGAGAAGGATAAGGCCGTGGACGATGCAGAAGACCGGGGTTACGCCCAGGGGGAGAAAACGTACGAACGTCAAGTCCGGGCAACCAAGGACATCTTTTTCCAGTGCGGCTGGAAAGCCGCCGTGGAGAAAGTTGGACTTGGCCGCGATTCTGACATGTTCAACAATCTCCCTGCCGCGCACATCCCGGACTACATGCAGGCCTACGCCAACGCCACCCAGAACCGGCTCATTGTGGAGGCAAGGAAGGAGGCTGAGGAAGCCGCCGCCAGAATCGATCGAAAGGTGTCGAGACTCGACCGAGGAAACTCCATCCGACGCGTCCCCTTACGCCGAGGATGGAACAACTCGACGGAGGTTGTCGACCGATCGACGGATCGACGCCGGCCGAGGAGAACCAGCCCGAGCAGACGCCTTCAAATGCCGAGGGTTGGAGAAACCGAACAAGGCCTTGATCTCGATTGAAGACCTTTTCAATTTCTTGCTTTGTTTTTGCTTTCTTTCTTTTCTTTCTTTTGCATGTAACGCAAGGCCCCTCCATATGTATTAAACTTTCTATCAATGAAATATGAACTTTTTGCTCGTAACCGTTGTCTTTGTTAAACGCTTCAGATTTTTGAATTTCTTGTTCCAAATTTTGTTTCAACTTTTGGCTCGGCTAAACCGCAAAACAATAGGTCTTCAAGCAACCTTGCAATCCCTTGCATTTCCAAGTAAGATGACATTTTGTATTTGGGCGAGCAAAATCCGCTTCCTTGTTTGGTTGGCAATGATTAGTTGGCGAGCAAAAACTTGCACGCCTTTTGAAGTTTGTTCAATTTGCCAAGATTTCCTTTCTACGAAAGCAAACTCATTTCCGGCCTCACAATTCTTGGACAAAACACCAACATTGCCAATTCCTGAGCAAAATCATTTCGCTTTCCCATATTGGGCAATTCACCAATATGTTTGGTGGGCCGAGCAAAATCAGCTCGGCTTTACATTGGGCAATTCGCCAATGTTTCAGTCAGGTTAGTCATGCCGCCAACATTCCCACTGGGCGAGCAAAAACCAGCTCGGCCCTAGTTTGTGCGGTCCGCTCCCATTCCGAGGAAAACAGTTCGGTTCTCTTCAGTCGGTTCTTGCCCTGGCATGTCTTATGCACTGCAATGCCATGTACAAAGATGTAATACAAAAAACAACAATGTAATACAGCAACAACAATATGGCTAGCTTTCATTACATAAACATTGTAAAGGCAATGCCGTTCTCTTACATGTAGCGCCAAAAGGCTAAAGGTCTAGGAAAGCTAAACAAAAGCAAATTACATCTTAAAAGTAAAAGACCTTAAGGTTTGCTGTGTTCCACGGTCTGGGGACGGCCTTGCCATCTAAATCTTCCAGATAGTATGCCCCATTGCCAGCAAGACCAACCACTTTGTATGGTCCTTCCCAATTTGCACCGAGTTTGCCCTCGCCAGGACCCTTTGTGTTACCCAAAGACCTTCCTTAGGACCCAATCCCCAATCTTGAATAACCCGGGATGCACCGCCTTGTTGTATTTTTTTAGAGAGTTCTGGCGATAGGCCGCTATATGGATCAAGCACGCCTCGTCTTTCCTCGCCAAGGTCCAACTCGGCTACGGCTTCATTGTTCGATCTGGCCGAAACTTTCGGCGGATGGTTGGCATGCCAATCTCTAGTGGGATGATGGCCTCCATACCATAGGCCAAAGCGGTGTTTCCCGGCCGATCGTCTTGGTGTAGTGCGGTATGCCCACAAAGACACTAGAAAGCTCTTCAACCCACTTTCCTTTGCCTTCAAGCCGCTTCTTCAACCCGCCCGTAATGGTCTTGTTTGAGGCCTCGCTGGCCATTAGACCGAGGATAGGCCGTTGAATTGTAGAATTCGATCTTCAATTCTTCGCAAAACTGAAAGAGTTTCCCATCGAATTGAGTGCCATTATCCGAGATGAGCGCCTGGAATGCCAAAGCGAGTGATCACATTTTGCTGCATAAATTTCTTAACGCCCTTCTCTTTAATGGTGGCGATGGCTCACCTCCACCCACTTGGTGAAATAATCGGTGGTCGCGATGAAAAATTTGCGATTGCGGTGCAACCGAAGGGCCCAACAATATCCAATCCCAGAGTGCGACGGCCAAGGACTTGTGAGTGAGTAACTCCCTTTGGTCGGTGGATCTGGTGAGCAAATTTCTGACACTTTTCACATCGGCGGACATATTTTTGCGCGTCCGCCTGCATGCATGGCCACCAATAGCCTTGCGAGATTGCTCGGTAGGCTAGAGATCTACCCCCAGTATGGCTGCCGCAGATGCCTTCATGGATTTCATAGAGGAAAGCTTCCACCTTGGAGGGGTGGACACACTTTAAATACGGCCCCGTGAAAGATTTCTTGTACAAGGCGCCAGAAGGTGAGAGCCAAAACCGCTCTGACTTTGCCCGGATCTTGTGGGCCGCCTTCTTTTCTTCTGGAAGAGTTCGATCTTTCAAAAAGGCGACGATGAGGTCTATCTAGGAAGGTCCTAAGTCGGTGCAGAGTACCTCGGTTGGTTCTGGTTCCCCAATGCTTGGCCGAGGTAAAAATTCAACCATCAAGGGATTGGGAAAGGCTGTCTGAGTGGAAGCGAAACCAGCCAATTCGTCAGCCGTGTTGTTTTCTTCGCGGTTGATCTGTTCTACCCTTATCGTAGAGAACTTCTTGATCTCTTCTCGGACCAACGCTTGATACTTGGCCATTCTTTCATCTCTTGCCTCATACTCCCCTGAGACCTGATTGACCACTAGCTTGGAGTCGCTGAAGACCATAAGGGCTGTTGCTTTCATTCTCAATGCGCTTCTTAGCCCGGCAAGGAGGGCCTCATACTCCGCTTCATTGTTGGAAGCTGGGAAGCCGAGCGTAATTGCTTGCTCTATAACGAGCCCATCCGGTGAAGTCAGCACAATTCCTAGCCCGGCCCCATGCCTGTTGGATGCCCCATCGACGAACAACTTCCACATCTCGCCAATGAACGACTTCCAAAGAATCGATGGATTCCGAGAGCTGCAATTCTAAGTCTTTGGTAGGCTCAATCTGGTCTCCTTGCACGTCTTTCGGGTTCTTCTTTCAACGAGTCATCGGCCTTTGCTATTTCGGTCAGCGGTGCTCTTCTCCAACTCGCGGCCATCACATATCTCTGTTGCGGAACCGGGTTGTGCTACATCCGCATCAACCAAATCAACCGGACAGACAGGATGTGTTCCTGGGGCAAATTCCGCCACAAAATCTGCAAGGGCTTGAGCTTCGATCGCGGTGCGCGGTTGGAACTTTATGTCATACTGCCCTAATTCCACGGCCCACTTCAGGATTCTCCCCGTGAAGTCGGCCTTCTCAAAGAGCACCTTGAGCGGGAATTCGGTTAACACTATGATTGTATGGGCATGAAAATAGTGCGCCAGCTTTCTTGATGCCATTATCCGGGCCAACGCCAATTTCTCCAAGGGGAGATACCTAGTCTCAGCTGGAAGCAGGGTCTTGCTAACATAAAAGATTGGTAGGTGCTGGATGCCCTCAGCACGAACCAATACCGCGCTCACTGCGTGTTGAGAAACAGCCAAATAAAGGAACAACTCTTCGCCCGGCTGAGGAGTGACCAGAATAGGAGCCGAGGAAAGATAAATCTTCAGGTCGGCCAGCACACGATCGCACTCATCATCCCAGAAGAATTTGGACTTTAAGGTCTTAAAGAAGGGCCTGCAACGATCCGAAGACCGGCTGATGAATCTATTCAGCATACGCCATCCCAAGAAGATGTTGCACGTCCTTTGTGGAGTTTGGGCCCAACTCTTGTATAGCTCGGATTTGGGATGGGTCGGCTTCAATTCCCCGGTTTGTGACCAGAAAACCTAGGAATTTTCCAGTGCCAACCCCAAAGGCGCACTTAGAAGAATTAAGGCGAAGTTTGTGGCGCTTGAGTATGGCAAACATTTCGCCGGTCGGCGAGGTGCTTGGACTTCTCTTTACTCTTCACCACCATATCATCAATATAGGCCTCCATAGTTCGGCCCAGGAGAGGAGCGAACATTTTTGTCACCATTCGCTGGAAAGTTGCCCCAGCGTTCTTTAATCCGAACGGCATGACCTTGTAACAATATAAGCCTCTGGGGGTAGTGAAGGACGTGATCTCTCTGTCCGGCTTGTACATGGCTATTTGATGATAACCGCGATATGCATCCAGGAAGCTAAACCTCTGATGGCCAGCGGTCAGATCTACCAACTAGTCAATTCGAGGGAGAGGGAAGCTATCTTTTGGGCATGCGCGGTTGACAGTCTTGTAATCCACGCAGACTCGCCACTTGCCGTTTTTCTTAGGAACCACCACCGTATTAGATATCCACCGAGGGTATTGCACCTCCTCTATCGCTCCAGCTTCCAACAAGTTCTTTACTTCTTCTGCCACCACCTCAGCATGGTGCAAGGCAGAGCGGCGCGTCCTTTAAATGACTGGCCGTGCATTGGGGAAGACATTCAACTGGTGGCAAATGAAACTTGGGTCGACGCCAGGCATATCGTAAGGCGTCCACGCAAAAGCCTCCAAGTTGGAAACCAAGAAGTTTACATATTCGGGCCGCTTGGCACTAGACAACGACGATCCCAAAAGGAAGAACTTAGTGGGATCATTCTCATCAATGCGCACTTCTACCAAATCTTCGACCGATTTTTCCTCGGCCTTCCTTCCCACATCTTCAAGGACCTCCTTGGCCTCGTGCCCTCGATCATTTGGACAAATCCTTTGGCTGCTCGGCTGCCATTTACCGCAACGAAGCATTGTTTTGCCATCACTTGATCTCCCCAAACTTCTTCTATTTGTCCGTTCGATGCCGGAAAGCGCATGACTTGGTGGAAGGTTGAGGCAACCGCTTGCATGGCGTGCAGCCAGCCCCTGCCCAAAATCAAGTTGTAAGTAGACGGAACTTTGAGCACCCAAAATTCCACTTGCTTTACGACCGATCCCGCTTTGACCGGCAAAATAATCTTTCCGATTGGCCACTCCGGCTGTGAGTTGAAGCCGACCAAAGGAGACGTCGCAGGGGCCAAGTCCTTGTCTTCCAATTTCATTTGTTTGAATGCGTCATAATACATGATTTCGACCGAACTTCCCTGGTCGATCAAAATTCTCCTGATTTCAAAGTCCTTGACGCGTAGCGTTACTACGAGAGCATCATTGTGTGGCATCTGAACCCTCTCCAAGTCTTTGGTCGAGAACGAAAGGATGTCTTTCTCCTCGGTCTTTCCCTTCTTTACCGCTGGCTGGACTGAGAGCACTTCCCTCATGTGCTCGGCCTTCTTGATCATCCCCCTCAGTTCACAGACCCTCGCTGGTTCAATGATGCCGTGGATAACGTTGATCACACCCTGTGGGGGCGCTTCTAGGGCGGCCATTCTGTTTGGCTCGGTTTGACCAGTTGGCACGGCCTTGACTCCCCCATCAATATATTGGTCCAGATGTCCCGCCGCCACCAACTCCTCCAGATGCTGTTTGAGCGGTAAGCAATCTTCTGTCCGGTGCCCCCGTTCTTCTTGGAAGGTGCAGCGATACTTTGATTGAAGCTTTGCAAGGCCTCCTTGGCCAATGAAAAAAGGTTCCCCTCGGATCTCGCTCAAAATGCGGTAAATGGGGATCTTGAAGACCGTGGTGATCCCTGTCCGCGCCTTTAGTTTTCTCTTAGCATCCTCCGCCGCGTCGCGAGTTGCATCAGCCCGGTCATTTCTACGACCTTTGTTTCTGTCATTTTGGCTAGTTCCTCTATGCTGATCTTTTGGTCGATCACCAGGGCGGTTTTCCTCCCGCCCGATCGAATGAACTTTCCCCGCTACCATTCTGTCCACCGCGACCGGATTGTCCTTCTCGGGCGCAGAGGCAGCATCATCTTCCACACGAATGTGTTCGTTGATCCGCTGCATCAAAGACTCCATGGTGGTGGGCTGATGCATCGTGAGTGAGTCTCGCAGCCTATGTCCGACTAGGAGACCCCTCTTGTATTGAGTGATCGCCAGATTGGTAAGACAGTCGAGGATCTCATTGTAAGTCTCCCAATACTTCGCGTTGTATGCCTTCAGTGAACTCCCAGACTCCATCTTGACGCCCAGGAGGTGGTCGACCTCCTTTGGCGTTCGAGTATTGGTCTTGAATCTGGTGACGAAGGCTTCCGCTAATTGTTGCCACCCCTCGATACTCCCCTCTGGGAGCCTCTCGAACCACTTCAAACCCAACTCTCCCAAGCTTGCTGGGAAGATGAGGCACATCAAAGCGTCGTTCCGACGATGGCCAGCCATTACTTGCCGATAATGACTCACATGCATGTACGGATCCGTCTTTCCGTCGTACAAAGTAAACTTTGGCTGGTGGAATCCGGCAGGGAGTGGGGTGCCCTCAATCTCTGGGGACAACGGCGTGGCAGTAAGCTTCGCCAGCTCTTTGTCCACCGGTGCTGGGGCTCCGTTTCTGGGTGCCGGCATCATCAATGAACTGGGGTACTCAATCTCTGGAGCGCCGGCACCCTCTGAACCTCCCGAAGGCGTGCTCTCTCCTCCAAAGACGTCCACGAGATCCTGAACGGCGGAGGTTGAGTATCGCGACGTCGACGATGGGAGAGGGCAATAAGTCTTGTCGCAGCGCTGCAGACCTCCTCTCGTTGTCCGAGTCCCCGCCCCATAGTTCTGGTGATGGAGATTGAATGGGTCCTCCTCTGCAAGAATGTTAGAACGAGGGGAGGGGGTGCGCTCACTGAGGTTGCCCTCTCCAGTAACACCCTTCCCCCTCACTTGGCGCTTCTGAAGCTCCATCTCCGCCGCCATCCTACGAATGAGGGCTTCTTGGTCCTTGAGTTTATGCTCGAGCGCCTCACGGGATTCGCCCGGGCCGTGCCCTCTCGGACTCGTGAACGATTCGAACTCCTTCCGCGGTTGTCGCGCGCTCCCCGCGAAGCGGTTTCTAGGCCCGCCATGGTTGGAACATTAGGGGGGCCTTCTCTCCTTCGCACATACTCTGGAGTGACACCATCGACGACGGACAGCGGAACTTCGTCGTTGCTGGCCATGGAAACGGCCGAAGAAGCTTACAGAACAAGGGTTGAATATCAAAGATTCCCACAGACGGCGCCAATTGTACGAGGGCGAAATATCCTTAGCTCTCCGTACGCCTTGAACGTCAAGCTTCCGGTAACGGCGTCTATCTCTGTAACACAAAAACGGTGAGCTGCCCGGCGGTGGTGTGCCGGAAAAACCCTCCGATGCTCAAGTCAGTTTACTAAAGAAGACAATGAGAAGAGAGAGTTTTCGTGAGAGTGAGTTCGCATACCAGTAACGTTCGCCTTCCCTCTCTATATCTAGGTCGCCCGCAGCCCGAGATTGCGCAGACTACCTCTGTTGTCCTTCCTGGACAGTGGCGGTTTCGCCTCTCACCACCTTACACGTGTAAAGGTTTTGTCCTCCTTCCAGTACATGCAGAACTGCCCAACGGTATTGAGGCGTTCGTGGAGCAGATGTCCTCTCCTTCACACCATTGGCCCAGGTGGCACCCTTGACCGAGGTACCACGACCGGTCTAACCCTCGGGAGACTTGAAATCACTTAACCGCGCTAGATACCGCCGGCTTGTGACTTAGGACCAGGCGAGAACTTAACCGCCTATGCCGAGCTATCATCGATTGGCTCATCGCGATTGTCCGGTTGCGAGGCATGCCGGCCCCCAACCGTTTTATCTCCAATCTCGGTCATATAGCAACCGCTTTTGGCCGGACGCGGCGATGGCATGCTGCCGCGGCCGTATCCTCTGCTTAGCCCGGTTAGTCCTTCAGCTCGGTTGCAGTCTCCACCGCGAACTTCGCCCTACACAAGCGGCCTCCAAAACTCGGCCCTCAAGGGTTACCGGTTGAAATCGTCAACCGATCAATACAGACCGCTCGGTCGCAGCAACCGCCCATACTGCTCGGCGTCGCGTAGTCTGTAACGCCGGACGTCACTTTTGCTCGGCTGTACTATGAGATGGAAATCTCCCCTCTCAGAGTTATACTAAAAACTCTAAATATTCTACTAAACCTCTCACATAAGTGTAAGACCCATACACTAATAAATTTGTGTAAATCTTACATAAGTTTGTGTGAATCTTACCCCATATAAGAGGTTTTGAAAAAATATTTGAAATACATATCATTTCTCGTTAATATATGCAACACTGATTGTACTACTCTGGAAATGAAATCGTTCTTCTGTACTCTATGTTGGATTTTGAAGCACACCTTTCAAAAGTGATTTTTGTATTTGAGTCTGCTTTGGGTCTCTTTGTTTCTCTTTGATCTTTATAAATATAATGCAAATTTTACATTCATCATTTCTGTGGTTTGTTTATTGTATTAATCTAATTGCATTATAAATATTAATTTTTTTTAAATTATGTCAATTTAACTCAATAATAATGACTTTTTAGAAATTATAGTAAAATTAAAAAGCAAAATAAGTCATTCACTTTTCTTAAAATGATTAAAATATTGATGTCTACTTTAAATTAATCATTATTTTTAATGGAGCATTTTGCCCTTTACTTTTGTAATTCTAGATTTAATGTAAGAGATCATGTTGTACCTATACAGAAAACACAATCACTGGTGCATGATATATGCAAGCCTTTACTCTTTTCCTTGTTTCTTTTTTCCTTTATGTTAGTGGCCTCTTGGTGAATTCAATGTGGAGGGCAAAACTCTGAGGGGAAAAAATCTTATCCATATTTGCTTTTGTTATATTGGGTAACAAAATAATAAATGGTCACACATTATTCAATTAATTGTTTTTTAGTAAGGTTAAAAATGAAGAATCTAGACAGCGAAGAGGACTGAATCTAGACACATTAAGAAAAAAAAAGTACTTGATGATTCAATTCTTTTATGATGGGGTTCACACATTGTTTTCTAAATACTTTTCTATATCTAAATTTATAGTTTCTAACATTCCTAATTATTTTTATGAGAGAATGTACAATCATTTTAAACATGTTAACAAGTATCTTACCAATTACTACTAAGGATAGAATCACTAATGTAATTATTAATTCGATTATAAAATGGCTTTTAACTTTTTATTATGAAAAGGGTTCCACAAAAGCAGTAGTTTTTATTGTTTAACAACAATTCACCAACATAATCATATGTGGGTTCCCCTGGTTTCTGCTATTCAATAAGTGCTAAGTGCGAGTAAACTCTGTTGTCATTTGGTAATAGACTTTTTAGAATTAATTTTTTGATTTTTTGACTATTTTAATTTGAGATTGATTTATTTTTTTGATTTTTTTTACTTTTGTGAGAGAAAAAGTAAAATAATTATAGTTTAAATGTGACATTTTATCTTATTAGCTTATTTAGTCTATTTTGTACTTTTTTTTTTTAACCAAAAAGTTGGTTGCCAAACAAAAACTTTAGCATTAATTGAAGAAGAGTGAATTTGATGTAGAAAATTGAAAGAATGTACTTGCATTATTGGAACCATTATCATTTGTGTAAACATATTCTTACAATTTTTATGTTGAAACGTGGAACCGTTTACAATCTCTTGAATTGAGAAAGTAGAATGAATTATTTAAGCTATCAAATAATATAGTATAGCATAATAGAGCTAGAAATAACTTGTTGGTGAAAATATCAGAAAAAATTATATTTTATTGATAAATGATGCAAAGAAAATGAGATACAAATAGATCAGGCTGAGGCACGGATATCTCGTTTTCTTTAAGGAAATCAAGCCCATTGCGGTAGGAAGAACCCCAATACCGATGCAGCAGTTACAAAACTATGACTTGTCCCTCCAGGATACAACAGCCCGACCACTTGTCATATAGTTCAAGCCAACTCTGCACAAGATAGTGAACCCAAAGCTCCACCAATAAAAACACCATTCTTTGCTAGTAATCTCTCTTATATAGAAAATAGTTGGTGTAGAAAAGAGTAGATGAGAGTGACTATTTATAGGCCATTAGGACCTTACAAATTACACCAAAAATTAATGACCATTAAACAAGAAAATGGTTACACCAAAATAATGACCATTAACTAAGAAAATGGTTACATCAAAATAATGATCATTAACTAAGAGAAAATGGTTACACCAAAATAATAAATAAAAGATATTAAAATGGTCCAACAATCCCCCACTCATTTTAATATCAACAAGGATAAAAGAGATTACCAAACAAAGATAGATTAGTATGCATCATGAAGGTGTGCTCTGCATTGAACTTTCATTAGTGAAACAGCAACCTCTACTCCAAATTCAGTAATGGTCTCAGACTTGAACTATGACTGCTTAAGGGAAATAAAGAATTATTGCTCACACATAATAATTCAGGTGTTGACATGAGCTTTAATAGCTAGCACAATACGGCCTTGTGCTAATCCCAGTTTTCATGAGCATATTTGAGAATAAGCCTTGTTCTCATAGAAAGCAGCCCCACTTTCATGCTCACATAGATGAAATCTGTCAAGGATGTTCCTGTAATTTATACACCCCACTCAACAAGAGCTATAGAATTTCATTAAGAGTATAAAAACTCAACCCTCCAACATTACAGGACAAATGCACTTACATCATAGGGATGGATAACAAAATATTAAAGAATGCATTTTTACAACCACCATATGATTCGTTCTTCCCATTGAACCTAGTTACAAGATCTCTGATCTCTAGGTTGAGTATCCTCATACATGGTTTATGATTTTATAGGCTTCAAACCCATCCCCCTCGATATATTCCAGACTCGATCTCTCGCCAAGGCCTTGGTTAACGGATCTACAAGATTATTACAAGATCCTACATAATTCACAGTTATGATGCCATTACTCACATAGGATCTCACATTACTGTGTTTCCTTCGAATAAGTCTAGATTTACCATTATAAAAATGGTTGTTCACTCTACCAATAGCAACAGTGCTATCACAACGAATTAACATAGGAGGAATTGGTTTTTCTCAAAAAGAAATTTCATGTAACAAATCTCTCAACCAATTCGCTTCCTCACATACTGAAACTAACGCTATAAGCTCAGCTTCCATTGTAGAATTAGCAATTATAGTCTGTTTTTTCGACTTCCAACATATAGCACCACCACCCAAGGTAAAAATAAAACCCGAGGTAGAGAGAGAATCACCTGACAAAGTGTTCCAGTCGGCATCACTATATCCCTCAAGTACAGCAGGATACCTGTTATAAAACAAACTATAATTTTTTGTTCCAGATAAATATCTCATAATTCTTCCCATGGCTAGCCAATGATCTCGACTTGGCTTGCTAGTAAACCTGCTAAGTACTTCAACAGCATATGCAATGTCAGGTCTAGTACAGTCAGTAACATATCTCAAACTACCAATCATGCTAGCATATTCCTTTTGATTAATTACTGCCTTTTCATTTGTTACAATAGACAAATGTATGCTTGCATCAAAAGGAGTAGCAACATGTTTACAGTCTATAAAATTATATTTTTTTAACATTTTTTCAACATAATGCGACTGATCAAGAAAAATACCATCATTAGTCTTGATAATTTTAATTCCCAAAATAAAATTGGTTTCACCAAGATCTTTCATATCAAAGTGGCTATTGAGCATATTTTTAGTCTCATTTATAATATACAAATTAAAGCCAAAGATAAGTAGATCATCCACATATACGCTAATAATCACATGTGTATTCTCACAAGTGTTATAATACATGCACTTATCACATTCATTCATCTTATAGCCATTCTCAAGCATGCAGGAATCAAATTTCTCATACCACTATTTAGGAGCTTGTTTTAAACCATAAAGGGATTTAGTTAGCTTACACACCTTGCTTTCTTGGCCAGGCTCCACAAAGCCTTCGGGTTAGTCCAAATCTCCTCCTCTAGATCTCCATTTAAAAATGTTGTTTTTACATCTATTTGATGAATTTTTAAACCATGAATTGCAGCCACTGCAATCAACAATCTAATGGATGTAACTCTAGTAACCGGAAAAAAAGTATCAAAGAAATCAAGATCAACTTGTTGCTTAAAACCTTTAGCGACAAGTTTCGCTTTATATTTATCTATAGTTCCATCCGGTTTAAATTTTTTACGAATGACCCATTTACACCTAATAGTTTTACAACCTAGAGGTAAATCCACTAGGTTCCATGTTTTATTTGAAAGTAGTGAGTCTATCTCATCATTTACAGCCTCTCCCCAGAAAATAGCATTAGGTGATAATAAAGCTTCTTGCACCGTAAGAGGAACTTCTTCCACGTTGTAAAGATAATAGTCAGGGCCAAAATCTTTTTCAACTCTAGCTCGTTTACTCCTCCTTGGTTGGATTTGAGAATTTTCTTGTTCTTGAAAAACTTGAGAAGGAGTAGAAGAGCTAAGCATAGATAAAATATTTTCAGAAATTATTTAACTCCCACTATTTCTAGATTTAAAAGGGAATTTATTTTCATGAAAAATAGCATCACCTGATTCAAAAATAATATTATTTTCCATATCAAAAAATCAATAAGCTGTACTATGCAACGCATACCCAAGAAAAGCACAGGTGGTAGCTCGTTCACCCAATTTAGGTCGTTTAGGATCTGCAAGCCTCACAAAGGCTAAACAACCCCAAACCCTCAAATAACCTAAATTTGGTTTATGCCCCCCCCCCCATAACTCATAAGGTACACTTTTAGTCTTTTGTGTGGCACTCTATTTATTACATAGCAAGCTGTCAAAATAGCCTCACCCCAAAGATTTGAGGGAGTACCTGAATCAATAAGCATAACATTCGTCAAGTCAATTAACGTTCTATTTTTTCTTTCAGCTACACTATTAGATGAAAGTAAATATGGTGGAGTAGTCTCATGAATGATTCCCAAAGATTGAACAAAAGAGTTGAATCCAAGAGATTCATACTCTTGGCCTCTATCACTTCTAATTCTTTTAATCTTTTTACCGAATTGATTTTCCACTTCAAGAAGGAATTCTTTAAATTTCTCAAAAGCATCACTTTTATTTTTTAATAAATATACGTTTGTGTATTTTAAAAAATCATCAATAAAAGTGATAAAATATCGGTTACCACCCCGAGTTAAAATTCCTTCAAACTCACACAAATCAGTATGAAATAATTCTAACAATTCGATATTTTTTTCAACACTTTTATGAGGCCCCTTGGTAATTTTTGCTTTACTGCAAACTTCACATTTTTCAAAAAAATTTGTCACTTTAAGAATTAATCCTAAACTACTCATGATTTCCACATATTTACTGTTAATATGACACAAACAAGCATGCCAAAAATTAATAGAAGACAAAGTGTAAGTGGTGTCATAGTAATAATCACAAAATTAATCTGCAAGGAAATTTAAGAGATAAAATTGACATTTATACTTATCTGTATTGTAGGAAACCACTTTTGCTTCATGTGCCTCGTAGTCTTCAACATTCATCTCCTCGGTTGGGATTTTGTTTGGATTCTTTTCGGTAAGAACATATGCAACTTTCAAAAGGCTAAGGTAAAAAAAAAAATTTCCTTTCCACCTCTTAAAATGAACTCCTTTGAACTTGAAAGGTTTGTTGAGATCTCCAATTCCATCATTGGTTTTTTCTAGTACTTGTTCCATGTTTGTTCTCCTTAAAATTGTTGGTGAAAATACCAAAAAAAATTATATTTTATTGATAAATGATGCAAAGAAAATGAGATACAAATAGATTAGGCTGAGACACGAATATCTCATTTTCTTTAAGGAGATCAAGCCCACTGCGATAGGAAGATTCCCAATATCGATACAGCAGTCACAAAACTATGACTTGTCCCCTCCAGGATACAACAGCCCGACCACTTGTCGTATAGTTCAGGCCAACTCTGTACAAGATGGTGAACCCAAAACTCCACCAATAAAAACACCCTTCTTTGCTAGTAATCTCTCTTATATAGAAAATAGTTGGTGTAGAAAAGAGTAGATAAGAGGGACTATTTATAGGCCATTAGGACCTTACAAATTACAGCAAAAATTAATGACCATTAAACAAGAAAATGGTTACACCAAAATAATGACCATTAACTAAGAAAATGGTTACACCAAAATAATGACCACTAACTAAGAGAAAATGGTAACACCAAAATAATAAATAAAAGATATTAAAATGGTCCAACACAAATTAAACTGAGTTGAGTAGTGTAAGTGTTTAAGTTTGTCTCTACTAATTGAGATTGAATTCTAGTTTAGATCAAAACTCGAATTGAAAGTGATAGCTACATCATCATATATATCATATATATATATATATATATATATTAAAATTAGTGTTTGTTATCAATTTTTCTCCATCCTATGTGACATATCTCTTTTCTTCTTCTTCTTCTTCTTTTATTAAAATGCCACATCAATATATAATTGAAAAATTTACCAATAAATCCTATCTTGAGTAATGATGATTCATTTAGTCCCAAGGATTTTCTTATAGACTAATTAGTCCCATTCATTTTGAAAATATAGATTTTATATATTATTTGTAAATTGAATTTACAGTTATATCCTTATTTCTATTATGTTTCCTTTTCTTTTTTCTTTTCTGCTGGCAAGGTAAGGTACACAGTTTATGAGAATTAAATTTATGATTAATTTTTATACGGGAATCTTTTTTATTTAGAAAACATTTCAAAATGAGTATAAAAATGAGAGATTATTTCATTTTTACCCTTATACTTTGTCACGATTTTCAATGAACCCTCAAATTACTTTTATTTTCACGCGTACCCCTATAGTATTTAAATTACTATTAATTTTGCCCTTGCCATCAGATTTAAAATGGAAAAAGTTGAAAAAATCACATTTTGGCCCCAAATTTCAAAAGAAAGATGCAAACTCACCCAGCAAACCACCACCCGCAACCACCACTTCAAGCCCTTCTATCTCATTCGTCATAACTCTGTTTTGCCTCCTTTTTACATCGTTGGATTCAACTCACGATCTAGTTTTCATATCACATCTCACATGTCTTGTTCTTCCTCTTTTTGCATGCTATTGGAGCTCCGAAAGTTGATTAAAAAAATAAGTTTTTCTTCTTGTTTTCGACTTTTCTTCGAGCCATCTTTCAGACTTCATATCTTTCTCGATTCTTAACGGTTCTACTTCATTCTTTTGTCATTCTCTTCACCTCACTTCCTACTTCAACCTACACTACCTCGCTTTCTCACTTTTTCGTGTAATGGGCGGTTTTGGTATGCCCAAAGTTGTCCGAAAATTAATTTCAAAAATTTCAAAACATTCATATTTTGTTTCTTTCTTCACCATCTTCCTCATTCTTTTTCTTTTTCTTCTTATTCTTCTTCTTCTTCACTTATAACATAATGTGGAACATGGTTCTAGGTGGTAACAGAATTGGTAATGGTGGCAATGGTGATCTGGCGATGGCGGGAGGATTGGTGGTGTTGTAAGGTGGTGGTGATGGTAATGCTCATGGTGGTGGTAATGGAACTTGGTTATGAAAAAGATGGGTTTCGTGTTGTAAAGTGGTGGTGATGGTAATGTTCATGGTGGCGGTAATGGAGTTCGATGGCGGTGAAGTTGGTGGTTCTGGTGGTGATGCTGGTGAAGTTGATGGTTAAGATTACATAGGCCCCGAAGAAAATCACTTTCAACAATATCATTTGAGCACTTTGTGTCGTGGGAAAAGTGGAGAAGGCATTGTCAATGTTAGTCCTCATGTGTCGAAAAAGTTCAATCCCCACAGAGATTTCTTTCAACATGTTGATTAGTGAGTTCAATTGACAAGGCAAGCGGTTGAGTGCTTGTAATGCGTATGGTGCTGAGAAAATTTCATTAGGAAATATGATACATATATATATAATTGAAGAAGGAGAAGAATGTCACTACTCGAACTAGCAACTTCACCACCATCGTCGAACCGCCACTACCACCATCACCAGTTTCGTTACCACCTAGAACCATGTTCCACATCATGTTATAAGTGAAAAAGAAGAAGAAGAAGAAGAAGAAGAAGACGAATGAGGAAGATGGAGAAAGAAGAAACAAAAGATGAATGTTTTGAGATTTTCAAAATTAGTTTTCAGACAACTTTCGGCATACAAAAACCACCCATTACACAAAGAAATGAGAAAGTGAAGTAGTGTAGGGCGAAATAAGAAGTGAGGTAAAGAGAATGGCGAAAGAATGAAATAGAACCGTCAAGAATCAAGAAAGATATGAAGTCCGAAAGATGGTTCGAAGAAAAGTCGAAAACAATAAGAAAAATCTTATTTTTTTTATCAACTTTTGGAGCTCCGATAACATGCAAAAAAAGGAAGAATGAGACATATGAAATGTGATATGAAAACTAGACCGTGAGTTGAATCCAACGATGTAAAAATGAGGCAAAACGGAGTTATGACGAAGGAGATAGAAGGGCTTGAAGTAATGGTTGCTAGTGGTGGTTTGCTGGTGGATCTGTATCTTTCTTTTAAAATTTGGGCCAAAATGTAATTTTTTTAACTTTTTCAGTTTCAAATCTGACAACAAGGGCAAAATTGATAGTAACTTAAATAGTATAGAGGTACACATGAAAATAAAAGTAGTTTAGGGGGTCATTGAAAATCATGACAAAGTATATGGGTAAAAATGAAATAATCTCTAAAAATGACTTGAAATATGGAAACTTTCAAACATTACAAAATGTTGTGTGATTCTTCAAATATTTCAAAAGGAGTACAAAAACTCTTTAGTAAACTTTAGATAAATATATAATTTTAAACTGTAATATTAAAATATAACACTCAAATATAACACTTCAAAAAAAATTGTTAGTATACTTTTCTCAAACATAGCACTCCAATGTAGCACTCCAACGTAATACTCCAAAAAAAATCCTTAGTGTAACACTCCAATGTAACATACAAAAAAATTCATTAGTATTTTCAAATGTAACATTCTAATGTAACACTTCATAAAAAGGATGTAGAATTCTTCAAACCATTCCAAAAATAGTACAAAAATCCGTTAGTAAGTTTTGGATAAATGTATGATTTTCATATTGTGGGTGTTACATTTGAAAAAAATACATTGAATAATTTTTTAGTATTTTTTTTATGTATTACATTGGAGTGTTACGTTTGGAATTACATTGATTGGAGTATTGTGTTTAGGAAAAGTAACTAAGAAGTTTTTTTTGTGTGTTACATCGAAATGTTACATTTAGAAAAAAAAAAAAATACACTAAGGAGAGAAAAGTACACTACCGAGTTTTTTTGAAGTATTTCGTTGTTACATTTAGGAAAAGTACACTAAAAAGTTTTTTTGGAGTATTACGTTGTTACGTTTAAGAAAAGTACACTAATAAGTTTTTTTAATGTGTCACATTACATTAGAGTGTTACGTCATTAGAGTGTTACATTGAAATGTTACGTTTTTGTTTGTAATGTGAGATTTGTTCCATAAGGAGGAAAAATTCAAAACCTCTATAGTGCAGATTATCCAAATGTATAATTTTATATTTGGAGAAACCCACTTTTATCCTTAAAAAATTAAACCTAAACATGTAAGTAACTATCTTTTTGTGTAATTTCCACTTTAATAGGACCTTTGGGTTCATAAAAATAAAATAAATAAATTGAGGACAACAGTTCACAAGATCGCATTTTGAGATTTATTGGCGCTTCGCCCTATATAATTTTAAAACTAATAACATTATCAATTTTACATAGTAATGTTCTAGGAAATTGTTTCACTAACTGATGAAAAAACAGAGTATAAGATTAAACGTTTTTACCCTTCTACTTATTGATTTGATTCAACTATCCAATAAAAATGAGAATATTATCATTTTTTTCAGTTTTAAAAATGATAATATTATCATTTTTTTTATTTTTCAAGTAATTTATTTGTTTAGTTTTGCACATCAATGTTCCACCATCATACTCCTTTATAGACACAAAATTTTTAGTTTTGTACAAAAAATAATTCAGTTTTTTCAATTTTTTCAAAAAAAAAAACACTCTGTTTGTTGTCAGTTTTCAAAATTCATTTTTCAGAAAATTCTATTTTTTCATTTTTTGTATTTTTTTGTTTTCACTAAATTTTTTTAATATTTTAAGATTTTTTTTTATTTTTAGACACACCTAATATAAATACAGTTAAAAAGTATAATATTTGTGAAAAAGATCTTCAAAAAATTCATTAAATACCAAAAATATAAAAATACAAAAAAAATAAAAATTCAGTACATTTTTATATTTTTGTGTGTTTATTAATTTTTTAAAATATTTTTTCACAAATATTTTATTATTTAGATACATCTAAGTAAGATACATCTCAAAAAAAAATTAAAAATTGCTTAACATTTTAAAAATATTCACTAAAAATAAAAAAAACACGAAAAACAAAATACTCAATTTCCAGAAAACTGAAACCAAACATATTGATTAGTTTTTTTTTTTTTTTTTTTTTTTGCACATAATTTTTTTAGTTTTTTCAGTTTGAAGGTGATATTTTAAAATATTCAAAATCAAAATAAATCTTAAATCATTATGTTCCTTTATAGATAATTATAAATGATGAACAATCATTGTTTGAAAAGTAATTTCAACTATTAAAAATTTAATAAGACTTAAAGGTCAAAAAAATCTTACTTAGAACTTTAATGAATTATAAGTTCATAAATTAATACTTGTGTGCAAATGTCCCTTATTAAAATATACACAAATAATTTATTTAAAATTGTTATATGTGTTGATTTAAACAAGGCTTTTATAAAACGATGGAATTAAGATTAGCAAAATAAATAAATAAATATTGTTTACCTTTAGCTTTTTTTTCTCTCTCTTATGTAGCGCATCTCCCTTTTTTTTTTTTTTTTCCTTTTTTATTAAAATTCCATATCAATATACCCTTATTAAAATTCTTTCTAAAATATAATATTTAAAAGACTTCTACTTAATTTAAATTACCCATAAACAAAACTTTACCAATTAATTTTATTCTACTTTTTTTCACTTTTTTAAAAAATTAAATATTAAGAATATTTATTTTTATGAGATTTATTATATTATGTAAATTACATTTTTATAACACATAGAGCTAAAATTATTAAAATATACATAAATAATTTATTTAAAATTATTATATATGTTGATTTAAGTAACACTTTATGAAACGATATAACTAAAATTATAAAAATAAATAATTAGAATCATTATTTAAATTTTAAATTATTGCTTCTTCTTTTTTCCAATTTAACAATTATTTTTAATATTTTATATATTCAAAAATATAAATAATTTAACTAAATTAGTAGTGTTTTTCCTTTATTTAAGTGACACATTCTAACGGCTTACTTTTTTTCTAAAAATGTCACATCAACATGTTTGTTTTATTTACATATAAAATTATATATAAACTCAATTTTATATGGACTCTATTTCAATTATAATAATCAATTTTATATGGACTCTATTTAAGAAATATTTATTTTTTACATATTTTTCATCGTGTATTTAGTTTTGTTGTTGTTAGATTTTTTTTATATAGTTGATATTTTAATTTAATTATTATGATATTTGAAAAAAAATATCGCGATATATAAATAAATAAGACAGAATGTGTTTAACTATGTGCCTCGTATGGATGAAATTAATTTTATTTTATATTTTTTGCCTATCTTATTGATATCTTAATATTAATTTGTATTTAATTTTTTATTTAACTTGAAATTATTTATTACAAAACAATTATATTTAATTTAAATTTTATATACCTATATACAATATGTATGAATAATTCAAAAAAAATATTAAAGAAAACAAATTAACAATCTACATATTTAATTTATGTATTTTCTTCTTAATCCAATCACAACATATTCATATTTAATCTTTTAAATAAATTTTATGTAGTTCTATTTCTCCATATTTTTATTTTTCAAATAAAAATAAAACTAAATAATTAGAATCACTTTTAATTTTATATTACTAATTCTCTTTTTTAAGTTAACTATTATTTTCAATATCAAAATAAGTGTTTGTTTTACTATCTTATAATTTAATATATATTATACAAAATCATTATATGATAATTACACTTTTATAACACAATAAAACTAAAATTATCAAAATAAACAAATCATTTTACCAAATTTATTATTAAAATAAACACTTTAAATTAGAAATTTATTTTAAATTAAAATTAATATTATTATTTTATAACACATATCATAGTATAAAATATCATTACATTAATTAAATTAACTCTATTATGATTTTATGTCAGACATCATATTTTTTGAAGTGATTTACGTACACGTGTAGTGTTCAATTTAATATTGATTGATTAAAATAATGAACTCAATACTTTTTTTTTTGTTAAGTTTTTAGAAGATAAATTGATAAATGTCAAATGATAAATGATAAATAGTGTGGAGTATTATTAAATAATAATGATATATCGAAAATGATTGTGTATATATTGATGTTTTTCTTGAATAATTTTTAAATAAAAATTTTGAATTTATACTATTACTGATAATGCACATTCATGAGCTCTGCTAGAAAAAATATGCAAAAATAATTTAGTTGGAATAATTTTTTTTTTGTTATTATGATGTGTCACATAATTAATCAGAAACCCTTTGAAAACTAAAATTATTAAGTTTATAGCGATTTTGTGTTTAATTCTATTTGAGTACATTGCTTATGATTTAAATTTATAATTTTTTGTGCATCAATATGAATAACTCATGCGATCTTACTGATATAAGCATAAATCTTACATTTGAGTCAACCCACTTTAAGCACTTTTTCATGTAATAAAATACATAAATATTGTCATATAAAAATATTATAATAGATTATAATCAAATACCACTTGAAGCATAATTAAAACCCGATGCACCACTATAAACATTACAAAAAATATAAGAAATTAGTAAAGACTTTTTCGAGTTATAACCAAAATAATACACCGTGAATTATCAAGTCATAATTTGTATATTATAAAATTTTAAAATATTTTTATTTTTATTTTAGAAAAAAAAATATTTTGATACAAGTGGAACTCATGATTTTTAGTAAATTTGTTTAACACAAATAAAGATTTGATTTCAGGTTAAGAATATACATTTTTTTATTTTTTTAAAAAAAATATTTTTATGAGCCTATTTTACATAGGATCACACACAATTATAATAATTTTCAAAAAACATTAACAAATTTGTTTGTATTTAATTTTTGATTATTAAAATTTTATACAATAAAATATTAAGACTTAAAATTAATATTTTATTTTAAAAGTAAACTCTCATGTATTTGTTGGTTTATTTTTCTTATGAAGGAAAATACAATAAATACGAGCATGTTAGTAAGGATTGAAAAATCCTTACAAATTAAATTCAAACTAATTATCATGCGATTATGTTGACAGTTCTTTTGCCTCAATGAAGATAACTTTAAAATTGCCAAGTGTAGAAAAAAAGAAAAATTAAAAGAAAAACGAGGGATACGGAGAAAGATGATTGAGTGAACAATCGGGGTGATTGAGCAAACAATTAAACTAACCATTAATTTACCTCTACTCCTATGCTTTGAAAAGGAAATGTATAAAATGAAGTATAAAAAATTTACCTCTACTCATATGCATTGAAAATAAAGTGCATAAAATAAAGTACAAAAAATATAAATAACAATAAAAATAAAAATCAATTGTCTTTGATTTGAATTCTGGATCCTTATAGTGTAGCCATGAATGGCTATTTATAGGCAAACATTTGTAAGAAAAACTACCTAATAACTATCATATTCTTCAATTTTTCACACTTCACACTCCATGATCTTCCATTTTAGTTTTATGTCTCCATAACTTCCTTTAACCTTCAATTCATACTCCATGATCCTCCACATTTTCCATTATCTTTCTATATATATTTAATACTCTATAATTTCTCATAATCTTTAAATAAATAGGAAAATGTCGCATGTCTTAAAATTATATAAATAACATCTAATAAAAATTATTTATTTATGGGGCCAAGTCACCTACTAATTTAAACCTCTTTCTCTCTCAATATTTATGAAACAGCTCTCTCTCTTAAAACCTCTTTCTCTCTCAAAACCTCCACCTCCAGGCCTCACTTTTGGCCGGCCGACCGCCGTCTTTTCCTATGGCGGTCGGCTAGGCCAGCTCTCTTTTGTGTTTGTGCGCTGATTTTTGCTTTTAATAAACTTGATTCCCACAATTTCTTTCCACTTTGTTGCCTTTTTTGTTTCATCAGGGGGTGCTTGGGGTTGTTTTGTTTTGTATCAACAAAGGGTTGCTTGTTTTGCTGCCTGTTTTGTTTCAACATTGGGGCTGCTTGCTTTGTTTCAACAGGAGTGCTTAGGTTAAGGGTCAAAACAGAGTAGAAAGAGGTCGGTGTTGGACCGGAATAGAGGATGTTCAGTTCTGGTTGGATCTTCATTCGGGCGCTCTTTTGCGAGTGGGAGTTGAAGGGATGAGCTCGGGTTCGGATCTATAGAGTTGCTTTGGTGCGTTGTTCGGGGGGTAACATGGGTATTGAAGTTGATATAGATTTGTCCCAGATTTCATTCGAGCGCTCCTTTTCAAGTGGGAGTTTGAGGGGTGAAATTCATCTAGATGTTTAGTGGTGTCTCGGCGGTTGTTCGATGTTTTGGGTGGTAGTGGAGATGGCAGTAGGCCTTGTCTGGCTGTGGTGATGGTCGTGTGCTGTGTTCGGCTGTGGCGATGCTCGGTCCCGATTACACCCACTGCTGTGGTAGTGGAGATGGCAGTAGGCCTTGTTCGTGGTTTTGATCTCAGCGGTTGTATTCTGAGCAGGGAGGTTCCGATGCAGGTGTTTTGCTTAGAAGTTGGCCCTTATGTGGTGTTGCTGGGCGTGGGCTCCAGGTGGTGTTGCTTAGAAATTGGTTGAATGCGGGTGGCGTGGGTTCCAGGTGGTGTTTGATTAGAAGTTGGCCCTTAGGTAGTGTTGCCAGGCGTGGGTCTTGGCTTTGGTGAATACAATATTTGGGAGGTGTGGGCATTGGCTCTATGGAAAAGTATTGGTACAGTGGTACAGAGTTGTTGGCTATGGAGCTTTCCGGCCGGTCAATATTCTCGGTAGGTGTAAAGCTCAGGTGTGAGAGTGTAGCACAAGTGAATATCCACAGAGGAGCGTACAGCACAGGTGGAAAGCACAGGTGTGGGCGTGTAGCACAGGTGGTTGTTGGGTGTTGTCAGGCGTGGATGTGCAGTGGGTAGGCGTTGAGAGTTGAGGCTGCACAGGTGAACAGCTTTAGTTTGAAAAATAGCAAGTGGGCAGGAAAGCTTTGGTGTTTGGTGTTGGGTTTTGATTTGGCTTGGTCTTTGTGGCCAGATTTTGTGGGTTTCTTGTATTTTATTTTTAGTTAAGTCCTTCTTAACTTTTTTTTGTTTTTTGTATAAAAAAAAAAAAATTTGTGAGGCCAAGGGGTTGGTTGTATGAATGCGAGTAGCAATAGTTGGGGTAATTTGTACTTTTCGAATCTCTCCCGATGCATGCCTTCTTTCTGTACTTTTAATTTCATATTGTTAATGAAATTTTTACTTTACTGTACGGGAAAGAAATATACCTTCTCGTATAATCTTGTTGATCAAGTCTGCGTTCCTCTATACGACGTCGCTTTATCACCTGAAAACACAAACGTGAGCTAGCCGGCGAGTGGGTACCGGAAACCTCTCCGATGCCTAAGTCAGAAAGATTATCAAATAGGCAAAAGCTCTGTGTATTCAAAAAGCCAAAATTGCATTACCTCTCCAAAGGTGATATTGGTGAGCTTATATAGGTTTCGCGTGGCACAATCCTGGTAGGACTCTTACTCCTCCATGTTGAGTCCTCCTAGGATTCATACTCCTGGAAGATAATGCTTATCCTCCAACACCCCCCTCACTGCTTAAACCAAGTGAGATGGTTCTTCTTATGGCCAAACTACTTCAAGACCAAAGTAACATTTTCCTTGAGACCGCCAGTATGACCGAGCTAACACATAGCTCGGTTATGCCTTCCCACACTCCTACCTCGGTTCCTCACGCCGAGGTCAAACAAGCTGCAGCATGTCTCGACCGATCTAATGATCATCTCGGCTCTACATAACCTTTCTCCCACCTCGGCATCACATGCAAGGCCGAGCTTTCCATAGAAGAATTAAGCCGAGCTACCATTTACTCAGGTCTTAAAGCAAGCCCAACATACCTCGGTTCTGAACAACATGACCGATCTAACCCAAACAACCTGCGACCGAACTAAACATAAGTACTTACTCTGGTGGAAATCCTTTACTTCTAACCGGACTAACACTTGTCCTGGGCCCATCTTCTCAGCCTCTTCAATACGGACCATAGATCGGCCCACTATCCTAGCTCGGCCCAATTTAAACATAAATTACCCTCTCAATTGCCCCTTAATTCCATCTGCGAAGCATGATGGGGATTACCTGTCTTCCAGCCGAGCTAATACTCTTTAGTTTTTCCAGCCGAACTAAAACCTTTTAGCTTTTTTAACCGAGCTAAGTCCGCACCGGGCTATACCTGTCCGGCTCAAACATCTCTTCAGTTGCAGAAACTGAATCGATTGTCCTTCCAATGACACGTGGCACGCTGGTATTGGCTATTCACAGCTGTAACGCCGCCCCTCGTACTTCGCAAATTTTGAACAGTTCCCGCCTTCTTGCCTTTTCACAAAACACACCCCATTTTCGAATCATAACTTACTCTGTTCATCCTCTCTCTCTGTGTGCCTCTGTTCTGAGCTTGGAGCTTCTGCATTTGAACTCATTAGGGCTGCCTTTGCTTCTACCTCCATCATCTTCCTCTTCTACTGGTAAGCTTCTAAAAACCCGTTTCCATTTTTCTTGTTTTCGTTTTAATCCATAACAGTCTATTTTGTATATTTGCAAAGCACTTTTCTGTTTCCAATAGTATTTGAAGTTTTTCTGCAAAAAACCTTCACAAGAACACTATGAATATAATGAAATAGCAAGTAGAACACCTTTCTGATCTTTGCACATGCCCCAACCGAACTAGAACACTGTTCTTGCTATATACAAATTTAGGTAGACTGGAACCGAGCTAGAACTTGCACACTTCACAGTAATTTTAATAGGAAACCAACTGATCCACACTAGCCGAAATGAAAACACTCCGAACTAGAAATATCGGCCTTTGACCGAGCTAAGCCTTGGGGGCTAAGCCAATTTTCTGAGCTCCTAAATTGGACCCAGAAAACTGCCCCTTAATGCTTAACCGGAGTAACAGAAGCCATATGCAGAATTGAGATAACCAAACAACTTGACGAACCGATGTAGCAAGCACCTTGAGAAAACCGAGGTAGGTCTTGTAGTATACTGCGTAGCCGAAGTAAGACTTCCCTTTTCTTGTTTTATTTTTGTAGCACGGTCCACTAATCTGTGCTTAACCCTTTGTTTTCCACTTTGCAGACCTAGATTGCCCAGGCACTCCCTCTGTGCACTCAACCGAGCTCCTGAGCACATCTGCCCAGCCCGAGCTAATTATTTATAACTTATACCATAAATGGGGAAGTACAGATTCTTGGTAGAAACCCCAAGAGGCCTAACCGAATTTAGAAAAGAATACAACATTCCTGCCGATGTAAACTTAACTCTAGCTGAACCAAATATTGTGCCTTCGGGAAACCCTGGTTTTGTGCCTTTTACCCTTCTCTCAATAATTGAGACCGAACTACGATTCCTGGTCCAACCATTAATTTGCGAGTTCCTTAGGCAAACCAGACTCTGCCCAACCCAGCTCTCCACCAATTCTTACCGTATAATAATGGGCATCGCCGAAATATTCCATCAATACTCTTTAGGATTGAAAGAAGATGGGTGGGTATACTACCTTAGGATACGCCGACGTAGAGAAAAAATAATAAAAGATACGCCGGATAAAGACTTGAATAACGACGACTTCTTGTGGGTATCTGGGAATTTTGAAGACCACCAGGCCCAGATCCCAGGCCGACGTATAAACTGGGACAAAGGAATCCCTGGTAAACTTACTTCGGTTTTCCATGCATTCTACTTTTTTACTTTGATTTCCAATTTTAAGCCGGATTGACAGTTGTTCTTATCATGCAGATTCAGCTCACATTTATTCTTTGTATAGCCATCCTAACTTAGGCGTACTTCGCGCTGCGCTACGAGTCCAAGAAAGAAGCTGGACTAAACTTCTCAACTTCGAGCCGACCTACAGATACATCGGTTGCCGAAAAGCGAAGGTGACTGATTTTCTTCTTGAGGAAGCACCGCAACCGGACCCCTCCTTGCCCGAAATCATCCTTATACCTCTCACAGCCAAACAGGAAATGGCGAAGAAAAACCGACTGAAGGCATTATTGACCGCAACAAACCCCACCGAAGTACAGGAAACCGGCCGGACCACTGAGACCATAGTGGCACTTCCATCCCAACGGCCGTCTTCATCTCGTCCAAGCAAACGTGCCCGGACTAGCCAAACCGAGCCACGTCTTGCTGATGAAGACGAGACCGTCCTGCCACCAAGTCCTCCACCAAGCCCTCAGCCAAGCCTCCAACCGGAGCCTACCGACCGAACTGCCTCCTCCAAGTGGACTCCTACACTCACCTTCAATGACCGAGATATCACCGCGTCTGATTCGGTGGTCTCAGAGAAGGACCATCTGATGGCTTTCAACTTAGCCAAGAGTATGTGCCTACCCAAGGACATGGAGCACCACTACAAACAGCTCAACACCGAGCTAAAGTCAATTCGGTCCTCCACCAAGTCCATGATCCTGGTAAGCAGTTTTCCTCCTATGTAAGGTTTTTTTCCCAACTTGGAGTCCGGCTAACGTTACATCTCCTTTGCAGGCCATCCAAAAAAACCAAGTCACTCACAGGAGGGTCATGGAGCTTAAGAGGAGTACAAGGGAGGCCATGGCTGAGGCCGAATCAAAAAGGGCCGAGCTAGAGGAGGCCAAAAAATAAATGGCCGAACTCCAGGCGGAGAACGATCGACTGACCAAGGTAGCCAACTCGGTTAAAGCCGAAAAGAAGAAGGTTGCTGCCGAAGCGAAGGACAAATACTTGCACCTGTGGCCAAGGTCGAAAAGAAAAAGGACAATGAGATAAACCAGCTGAAGAAGGATCTTAAAACCGCTGAAAAGCGAGGTTTTAAGGAGGCAGAGGACGCATACACCCTCCAATGCGACGCAGCGAAGGACCTGTTCTTTAAGTGCGGTTGGAGGAGTGCAGTGGAGAAGCTCGGCTGCGGGGCTAAAACCGAGGTTTACAATGCTCCACCTTATTCTATTCCGGCCTCGCTCTCGTAATATGCCGCCGATCTGCAGAGGCAATTTCTCGAAGGCCAAGGCTCTGATGAAGATTCTGATGAAGATGAGCAAACTCTCACCCCGGCTGTCAACGAACAACCAAACAATCAGACAGTTCGGTTGGAGCCGGTCATTGAGGACTTAACTGACGAGTTGCTGGTTGACAACACACAGCCAACAGAAATCGAAGTTTAAGCCGAAACCGAGCTCCCAGATCAAACCGTGCTCCCATCTGACACCGAGCTCCGGACAAATGATGATGCAGAATTTGATGCCGAGCTTGATGATCTTCTCCGCTGATTTTTCATTTTTCTACTTTTGTTCTGAACTTTTGTAACCGGGCTGCGGCCCCTCAGTTGTACTTGGTTTGAACTTTTAATGAAATGCAAAAAATCTTTCATCAACTCTTGTTTCGATTTTGTATATGTATGCCTTCATTTGTAATGATTTTTGCATTAACTGTGATTCTGGTTTAACTATCTAACTTGCTAGCCAACCACTCTTTAGCCGATATAACTCACTTCGGCTGAAGAGTACACAGAGTTGGTTTAATCCAGCCAACCACTCTTCAGCCGTACACTTACTTCAGCTGAAGAGTACAAAGAGTTAGTTTAATCCAGCCAACCACGCCAGCCATACACTTACTTCGGCTGAAGAGTATAAAGAGTTGGTTTAATCCAACCAACCACTATTTAGCCATACACTTACTTCGGCTGAAGAGTATAAAGAGTTGGTTTAATCCAGCCAACCACTCTTCAGCCATACACTTACTTCGGCTGAAGAGAATAAGAGTTGGTTTAATCCAGCCAACCACTCTTCAGCCATACACTTACTTCGGCTGAAGAGTACAAGTGTTGGTTTAATCCAGCCAACCTCTAAGTTGGTTTTTCCAACCAATTTAGAATATAGTGTTTGGTTATTCCGACCAAACGTCCTGCAGCCTGGATCCTTATCCTGGGCTTAGGAGGGGTGTTGGTTTAATCCAGCCAACCTCTAAGTTGGTTTCTTCGGCCAACTTAGAATATAGTGTTTGGTTATTCCAACCAAACGTCCTGCAGCCTGGATCCTTATCCTGGGCTTAGGCGGGGTCATAGTTGGTTTTAATCCGGCCAACTATGTTTACAATGCTACGCTTCTTACTAAAGCTACTTTCTTACTGAAAACAGTTATGCTAAAAAAGAATCGGTTTGTTTTATTGATGAAGTAAAAAAAAAAAAAAAAAATTACACATACTTAAAAAGAAAAAAAGTTAGAAATAATACAACTTGAGATTTGCAGTGTTCCATGGCCTGGGAATTGCTTTGCCTTCCTCATCTTCCAAGTGGTATGCCCCTTTGCCTGCCAATCCGACCACTTTGTAAGGTCCTTCCCAATTAGGTCCCAACTTGCCATCTCCTGGAACTAGGGTGTTTCCCATTACTTTGCGCAGCACCCAATCCTCGATCTTGAATTGCCTTGGATGTACTGTTTTGTTATACTTTCTGGACAACTCTTGTTGGTAGGAGGCGATGTGAACCAATGCTCTGTCTCTTCTTTCTTCCGCAAGGTCGAGCTCCAATGCTATGGCTTCGCTATTTAAGTTTGGATCAAAGTTTTCACTTCGGATTGTAGGGAGGCCTACTTCTAATGGGATAACTGCTTCCATGCCATAAGCTAAGGAGAATGGTATTTCTCCTGTTGATCGTCGAGACGTGGTGCGGTAAGCCCATAAAACGTGGGGGAGCTCTTCTGCCCACTTGCCTTTGGCTCTCTCTAATCTTTTCTTCAATCCATCAAAGACTACCTTGTTTGATGCCTCTGCCTGACCATTTGCTTGGGGATATGCCGGTGTAGAATTGTAGAATTCTATCTTGTACTCCTCACAAAAGCTTCTGAAAATTCTGCCGTCAAATTGAGTGCCGTTGTCTGAGATCAGTGCCTTTGGTATGCCAAAGCGAGTGATAATATTCTGCCAGACGAACTTCTTTACATCTTTTTCCTTGATTGACGCCAAGGCTTCTGTTTCCACCCATTTTGTGAAGTAGTCGGTTGCCGCAAGAAAGAACTTCCTGTTGCCTGGTGCTGTTGGGAGTGGTCCCACTATGTCTAAGCCCCACATTGCGAAAGGCCATGGACTAGTCAAAGGTAGGAGTTCTCTGGCAGGTTGGTGTATTTGGTGTGCGAATTTTTGACACTTTTCGCATTTTTTGACATACTTCTCTAAATCCGCTTGCATGTATGGCCACCAATATCCTTGTGAAATCGCTCTGTATGCTAATGATCTTCCTCCTTGATGGCCGCCACATACCCCCTCATGTATTTCGAACAGGAATGCTTCCACTTTGCTGGGGTGAACACACTTTAAGTAAGGTCCTGTGAACGACTTCTTGTACAATGCCAAAGATGGAGAGAGCCAAAATCGCTGCGACTTTGCTCTTATTCTGTTGGCTTCTTTCTTCTCTTCTGGGAGGGTGCCGTCCTTTAGAAATAGTATGATGGGATCCATCCAAGAAGGACCTAACTCTGCACAACATACCTCTTCAGCTTCTGGGTCTTCAATGCTTGGTCTAGGCAGATAGTCGATTAGTAGTGGGTGAGGAATGAAGGTGTCTGCCATTGAGGCGAAGCCTGCGAGTTCATCTGCTCTGCTGTTTTCCTCTCTGCCAATCTGTTCTATCCTCACTACTTCGAACTTCTTTATCTCTGTTCTGACCAAGTCTTGGTACTTGGCCATCCTATCATCTTTTGCCTCGTAGTCACCCGATATTTGGTTTACCACCAGCTGTGAGTCGCTGTAGACCATTAGCTCGGTGGCCTTCATGTAGAATGCTGACTTGAGACCAGCCAGAAGCGCTTCATACTCCGCTTTGTTGTTTGACGCTGGGAAGCCAAGGTTGATGGCTTGCTCCACTACTAGGCCGTCTGGAGAGATGAGGACTATGCCAAGTCCTGCTCCATGTCGGTTGGATGCTCCATCCACGAAGAGTTTCCACATCTCTCCGACGAACAACTTCCAGCAGGTGGAGGGGTCAGATGATGCTTTGGGATCTTCTATGTTGCTGGCGGCTTCTTCAGAGTCCATGCTTGCTGTCTGCCCCTTGCTTTCTGTTTGCACCAGGTCTTTATTTGTCAGTGGGTCCTGACTTGGTGTAGCATGGTTTGTTTCTTCCTTTCTTTCTTTACTTTAGTGCGCTTGGGGCGGTCGAGTAACCAGCACTAGGGGTTGCGTTATTCCGACGTCAACTTCCATCCCTAGTTCGGTTGTCTCAGTTAGGTCGACCGGGCAGATGTGATGACTCCCTGGTGTGAATTTTGCGACGAAATCTGCCAATGCTTGGGCTTTTATTGCGGTCCTAGGTTGGAACTTGATGTCGTATTGTCCCAACTCTACTGCCCACTTCAGAATTCGCCCAGAGAAGTTCGCCCTTTCAAATAAAGCCTTTAATGGAAAGGCTGTGAGAACAACTATTGTGTGGGCGTGAAAGTAATGCGATAACTTCCTTGAAGCCATTATCAAGGCCAATGCCAGTTTCTCCAGTGGCAAGTACCTTGTTTCGACGCCCAGTAACGTCTTGCTGACATAGTAGATGGGCAAGTGTTGGATTCCTTCTGCGCGGACCAACACTGCGCTAATTGCATGCTGCGATACTGCCAAGTATAAGAAGAGTTCTTCTCCAGGGATTGGAGTTACCAGTAATGGTGGAGAAGTCATGTATTCTTTTAGGCTTTCCAGGGCGCGGTCGCATTCTTCGTCCCATTCAAACTTAGCTTTCAGTGCGTGGAAGAATGGCCGCAGCCTGTCTGATGACCGGCTTATGAACCGATTGAGCGCAGCCGCCATGCCAGTGAGATGCTGCACTTCCTTCACTGAGTTTGGCCTCTCCAGATCCTGTATTGCTTTGATCTGAGAAGGGTCCGCTTCTATACCTCGGTTGGTCACCAAGAAGCCTAGGAACTTGCCAGATCCCACTTCGAATGCACACTTCGACGCGTTGAGGTGTAACTTATGCTTCTTCAGGATCTCAAACATCTCACCTAGGTCCTTGAGATGGTCACTCTCATCTTTGCTCTTGACCACCATATCGTCGATGTAAGCCTCCATTGTTCTGCCTAACAATGGCTCAAACATCTTGGTGACCATTCTTTGAAATGTCGCCCCTACGTTCTTCAGGCCGAAGGGCATAACCTTGTAGCAGTACAATCCTCTTGGAGTCGTGAAAGATGTGACCTCTTGGTCTGGTTCATGCATGGCGATTTGGTGGTAGCCTCTGTATGTATCCAGAAAGCTAAGTCGGTTGTGCCCTGCCGTTAAATCCACCAGTTGATCTATCCTTGGTAGAGGAAAGCTATCTTTTGGGCACGCCTTGTTGACCGTTTTGTAGTCGACGCAGACACGCCACTTGCCATTCTTCTTTGGTACTACTACGGTGTTGGAGATCCATCTTAGGTAGTGCACCTCTCTGATTGCCCCTGCTTCCAGCAGGTTTCCCATCTCTTCCGCCACTATCTCGGCGTGATGGAGTACCGATCTGCGGGTGCGCTGGATGATTGGCCTGGCAGAATGGTGGACATTGAGTTGGTGGCAAATGAAGTTGGGATCAATGTCTGACATGTCGTATGGGGTCCAGGCGAATACTTCGATGTTGGAGGTCAGGAATTCCAAGACTTCCAATCTCTCAGTGCTGGACAACGACGAACCAAGTAAGAAGAACTTATCCGGGTTCTTCTCATCTACCCTGACTTCCACCAAGTCCTCCACTACTTTCTGGCTAGCCGCTTTGCCGACATCCGCGAATAGTTCATTACTCTCAGGTTCTTCAACCGAATGAACATATCTTTTGGCAGCGCGGCTGCCGTTTACAGTGACAAAGCACTGCTTCAACATGATCTGATCTCCATAAACTTCTTCTATTACTCCGGTGTCGTTGGGGAACCGCCTCACTTGGTGGTAGGAGGACGCCACCGAGCGCATGGCATGCAGCCATGTTCTACCCAAGATAATGTTGTAGGTGGAGAGGACCTTCAACACCCAGAACTCCACTTGTTTTGTCACACTCCCTGCTCTGACTGGGAGGATAATTTGCCGACGGGCCATTCTGGCATAGAGTTGAATCCAATAAGAGGAGATACGGCCAACGCCAAGTCTTTATCCTGCAAGTTAAGTTGTTTGAAGGTTTCATAGTACATGATTTCACATGAACTACCTTGGTCGATCACAATCCGCTTGACGTCAAAATCCTTGACTCGGAGAGTGACGACCAAGGCATCGTTGTAAGGGCAATAAATCCTTGCCAAGTCTTTATCCGAAAAAGAAATAACATTTGTGGCCTCTGTCTTCCCCTTCTTGACAGTTGGTTGGCCACTTAGCACCTCTCTTAAATGCTCCGCCTTTTTTATTGAACCTCTGAGCTCGCATACACGCTCAGGTTCAAAGACCCCATGTATTACGTTGATGATGCCTTGAGGTGGGGCATCTCTTGGCATCCGTTAGGGTTATTATGGTCTGAAATTTTGTGCCCCCCCGATGTATTTGTCCAGGTGGCCTGCTGCCACCAATTCCTCCAGATGTTGCCTTAATGGCGTGCAATTCTCAGTGCGGTGCCCCTTTTCTTTGTGGAAGGTGCACCTGGATCTGTCATCATAGTCCTTCTGGGCCTCGCCTAGCTTGGCTGGCCACTTGACGAAGGGCTCGTCTCGTATCTCACTAAGTATACGGTAGATCGGTTTCTTAAATACCGTGGTTATGGTGGTGCGGACTCTCAACCATCTCTTGTCCTGGTCCTCGCCATTGTCTTGCCTGCCTTTTCCGTTTCGATTTTGGCGATCTACCGTATTGACCTTTGCTGAGGTCTTCTTCTCTGGGGCTGGGGTCGCGCCAGATTTTGCTTTGGCAAGAGCGCCATCCTCCTCCTACCCTGATGTGCTGATGCACTCTTTCCATCAGGGCCTCTATGGTTAGGGGCGGTGTCATGGTGATAGAGTCCCTCAGCCTGTTCCCGACTAGAAGGCCTCTTTTATATTGCGCAATGGCGAGATTGGTTAGGCAGTCCCCAATCTGGTTGAATGTCTCCCAGTAGCGACTGTTGTATGACCTCAGGGTTTCCTTATCGCCCATGTCGATGGAGAGTAACTGGTCGATCTCCACCGGGGTTTTCGTGTTTGTTATGAACCGCATCACAAACGCCTCCGCCAGTTGCGCCCAGGAGGCTATGCTGCCCTCTGGAAGTTTTTCAAACCAAGTCAAGCCAAGGTCGCCGAGGCTTGAAGGGAAAAGGATGCACATCAAGGCCTCGTTCCGCCGGTATACAGCCATGACCTTGCGAAAGTGGCGAAAGTGTGAGTAAGGATCCGTCTTCCCCTCATACGTTGTGAATTTGGGTTGCAGAAAGCCTGACGGAAGGGGCGCGTTCTCTATTGCTGGGACGAATGGTGAGGTCTGCAGCCTCGCCAATGCCTTGTCCGTTGGTTTGTATGCCGGGCGTGGCATTGGTATTCCAACCTCGACGCTTCTATGCGTCCGATGAGCCAACCGCTGCAAGGCAGGAACCCTGTGTGGATCGCGCGCTCTGGCGTCTTCCTTCCATCGTGCCTTCTCTTCTAGCATGGATCATAGGTCGGACGATCTGGGTAATTTCGTCTGTCTAGACCTCGTCTGGTGCGTATGTGAAGGCCAATAGGTGCTTCCCTCAGTGTATGACCTCTCAGACTTGGAGTGACGAGTCCTAGAAGAGCTGAATTGCGTGTTGCCTGTCCTGAGGCTTCTGTCCTCTGGTTGAGAGGGCGTAAAATTCCTACTACGACCCTTTGAGTGGCGAGGGGGCGTCTTGTTGTTGCGCCCCTCTCTTGTCGTCACTTCTTTACCTTTCATCTGGCACTTTAAGGATTCCATGTCCGCCGCCATCTGCCGTATTAATTTGTCTTGTTCTCTGACGCGATCCTCCAGAATTTGAGGATCAACCCTGCGCCTTTGTCTTTCTGGACTTTGCGAACGAGAGGGATGAGGGCTGTTATTCCTCCTTCTACCCCTGGCATCCCTCCTGGGAGTTTGTCGTTGCTCCAAGTCCGCCATAGGAGGGACCAAAGGTAGACCTTCGCGCCTGGCACCTCCCTCTGGTGTTAATCCGTCAACAGCGGAATGTGGCAACTCTTCGTTGTTCGCCATTGATTTTTTTAAAGGAAAAGCTTGATCAAGAGGTTGTTCTTGTCTGAATTCCCACAGACGGCGCCAATTGTACGGGAAAGAAATATACCTTCTCGTATAATCCTGTTGATCAAGTCTGCGTTCCTCTATACGACGTCGCTTTATCACCTGAAAACACAAACGTGAACTAGCCGGCGGGTGGGTGCCGGAAACCTCTCCGATGCCTAAGTCAGAAAGATTATCAAATAGGCAAAAGCTCTGTGTATTCAGAAAGCCAAAATTGCATTACCTCTCCAAAGGTGATATTGGTGAGCTTATATAGGTTTCGCGTGGCACAATCCTGGTAGGACTCTTACTCCTCCATGTTGAGTCCTCCTAGAATTCATACTCCTGGAAGATAATGCTTATCCTCCAACACCCCCCTCACTGCTTAAACCAAGTGAGATGGTTCTTCTTGTGGCCGAACTACTTCAAGACCGAAGTAACATTTTCCTTGAGACCGCTTGAAGATGACCGAGAGCTAACACATAGCTCGGTTATGCCTTCCCCTCTACCTCGGTTCCTCGCCGAGGTCAAACAAGTCAAGACATGTCTCGACCGATCTAATGATCATCTCGGCTCTACATAACCTTTCTCCCACCTCGGCATCACATGCAAGGCCGAGCTTTTCATAGAAGAATTAAGCCGAGCTACCATTTACTCAGGTCTTAAAGCAAGCCCAACATACCTCGGTTCTGAACAACATGACCGATCTAACCCAAACAACCTGCGACCGAACTAAACAGAAGTACTTACTCCGGTGGAAATCCTTTACTTCAGACCGGACTAACACTTGTCCTGGGCCCATCTTCTCAGCCTCTTCAATACGGACCATAGATCGGCCCACTATCCTAACTCGACCCAATTTAAACATAAATTACCCTCTCATTTACTGATCAAAAAAGTCACCTACTAATTTCTATATATAATACGTACATGTGTAATAACTCGACACATTATTAATGAGATATAAAAACTATAAAAGTTATTTTTTTATTGTTTTTCTTTGACAGTTATATTGGAGAAGTGAGATACTGTTGGTCCAATCTACCCGTCAAAGAAAACAAAAGATGAATAGTCTTATTTGGATAAGGGAGGACATGCCATAACGTAAAAAGACAAATTATTGATCAATGTTATGGTAACTGAACTTATTGATCAATTTATTGTTACATGTTTATTTAAGAATTAATCAGTTAAATCTCAACTTTTTATCATATTTAATTTTTCTAAAACAAGTATATGTGGTACTTTTATTTAATAATTATTAATTTAAATAGAAAGATATATATTATTTTTATATATTTATTGATAATTGATGTAAAATATTTAGAAGAAATTACAAGTCAGAAGTTTTTACAAAAGTTAATTATAAATGTATGAAAAAAAATTTTAATTTTATTTTTAATATTTATAAAATTTATCATTAATTTAAAATATTTTTTAAAATATATATTGAAATAAAATTACTCAAAATATTTGTCACATGAACCCGCAAAGATAGCCCAGTTGGTTGAGAGAGGAAAACTCTGGGATGAGCCATAAACTCCGGACGTCTTGAGTTCGATTTTCATCCCTAACTGGATTACTAGCAGGTCATTGTGTCTTTATATAGTTGATCAGCTCAGGACTCCCAGATTAATCGAGATGTGCATTTTAAAAAAACGCTGATCTAGATACTCGATTATCAATATATATATATATATATATATATATTTGTCACATGAAAGAAGAGTCCATTAATAGCTCTTTTGGGAAGTAAGTTAATAGTCAAAAATCAACTTTTAATTCATTTTAAATCACATCATTTTACATTTTTTTACACCTATTTTCAAAAAAAAATAAAAATTAATTAAAAAGTTAATTTTTAACCATATTTTTAAAATAACCTTTATAAAAATGAAAATAAAAAAAAAGTTGGTTATCCATGAGACAAATCACGCCACTTCCATAAAAGAGTTCACAGCTTTGTCTTTGCCCTTTTCTACACGTACTACGTCTACACCTACGGTACAGTGGAGCACTTCCAAAATCGTAAAATTAATTAATTGTTTTTAGGAGTTTATTTCTGTATTTAAATTTAGCAAGGGGGCATAGAATTATAAACATTACTATTCTTTTTATATTTAATATAATTTTCTAATAACAACATTTTCGTGCTAAATTTTTGTACTGTTTTGGTTAATTGCACTATTATTGGATAACAACAAATTTGGTATTAAAAATTGGCCATTAGGCCTGCGACGACATTACTCTTGATTTTTATGAGTTACAAAAAAAATTTCCTACACAAAAATAGCTACTGTAGTTTCAAATTTTTATTTTTATTTTTATTTTTTTCTTTTCACTCACATTAGTGAAAACTCCAGTGAAATTAATACCACAAAAAACCTCAATTAGCAAAATCACAAAGTCGGGACCCACCTCACCACCTGCTATAAATGCCCAACGTTTCTTTACAAAGCCCAAAATCCGAGTCTCCTTTCTGCCCGTTTTCTCTGAGAGACCCACTTGATTTTCATATCACCACAACACATCCCACTGCCACTCTCTCTGTCTCGTCTTTTTATACATTCTCTCTCGCATCAGTCTAAAAAGTAACAAAGATCAGAGAGACAACCAACAATTTTGGGCAGCAAATTTTCGGCAAAGTCAATATATTCCAAAACCAAACCACTCAAATTTATCCCCACTCCACTTGCTACTCTACCACCACCATGGTCGACGTCGACCGGAGAATGACCTCTCTCAACCCGGCCCATGTCGCCGGCCTCCGCCGCCTTTCCGCCCGTGCCGCCGCCTCCGCCGCTCCACCTCCCTCTGCCCCTCTCCCCGCCCGCAACGGCCTCATCTCCTTCACTACTCTCGCTGTCAAATTCATCACCCACCTTAGGAACTCCGGAATCCAAGTCCACCCCGGCTTGTCCGACGCCGAGTTTGCCCGAGCCGAAGCTGAGTTCGGCTTCGCATTCCCTCCTGACCTCAAAGCCGTACTCTCCGCGGGCTTGCCCGTCGGCCCCGGCTTCCCGGACTGGCGCTCATCCGGGTCCGCTCGGCTTCACCTTCGTGCCTCCATCGATCTACCCATTGCCGCAATCTCATTCCACATCGCACGCAACGCTCTCTGGTCAAAGCGTTGGGGACTGAGACCCTCCGACCCAGAGAAAGCCCTCAAAATCGCCAGAAACGCAATCAAACGAGCGCCTCTTTTGATACCCATCTTCAACCATTGCTACATTCCTTGTAATCCCTGCTTAGCTGGAAACCCCATCTTCTTCATTGACGAGAATCGAATCTTTTGCTGTGGTTTCGATCTCTCTGATTTCTTTGATCGCGAGTCTTCCTTGTTCAACAACTCAGACCCTCAGGTCCTATCAAAGCAACGATCACTCAACGAGAAATCTGCCGGGTCGTCATCCAATTTTTCTCGGAGAAGCCTCGACGCCGTGACCGCCAGTAGAACCCCCAGATGGGTTGAGTTTTGGAGCGACGCGGCCGTGGATCGGCGGCGAAGGAACTCTAATTCGTCGTCTTCTGCCTCCTCGTCCCCAGAACGGTACTTCGACATGCCCAGATCCGAAATGCCAAAATGGGTCGACGAGTACATTGACCAGATCGGGTCGGTGTTGAGAGAAGGCGGGTGGGACGAATCGGACGTCTCCGAAATCGTACACGTGTCGGCCTCTGGGTTCTTCGAAGGCGAGATGGTTCTCTTAGACAACCAAGCGGTCCTCGACGCTCTGCTTCTGAAAGCGGATCGCTTCTCGGATTCGCTCCTGAAAGCCGGGTGGAGCTCCGACGAGGTCTCGGAAGCGTTAGGGTTCGATTTTCGACCGGAGAAGGAAAGGAAACCGGCCAAGAAGCTGCCCCCGGTTCTCGTTGAACGATTCGGCAAACTGGCGGAGTCGGTTTCACGGTCGTGATGATGGATTTTTACCGGCAACCGGCAGATACGAGATTCTTTTGGGTTTTTTTTTTAATATTTTTTTTATTTAAAAAAAAAAAAAATGGAGGCGGTTTCGCTGTACTATGAAAGGTGTATAAAAAAGATTAAAGAGTTCAAAATACTTGATTGCTAGGTATTTATATTGAAATAATTTTTTTTTAATTTATATATGTATCACAAATTTGTTATTGTTGTTTGGTAAATTGTTTGTATATATTATGAAGAAATGATAATGCCATGTTGTATGTTGGTGTCACAAACTTTTTCTCACATGCTGTAAGAGTGAGTGCCCAACACCTCACTTTTAACAATGTTGAGTGGGTCTACATTTCATACTGTTGTGAACTTTAGAAAGTGATTTACAAATATCAATTAAAATGATTTTAACAATAACCTGTTCTATCTTTGTTATTAAAAAAAAAAAAAATTGTAAAACTAATCAAAGTTTCAATTTTTAAATTTTATTAAAAAATATTTTGGACAAGAGGAAAAGGGTCCAGTGTCCTAACCTGAAACATGGATCTAAATTGAAAACAATGCATGGGTTTGGTTAAGCTGGTGGTGTGGGACAAATATCGCTTTCAAGGTAAAAAAAACATTAATGTGTGCATTTCACAGTGCAATTAAAGATGTTATCGTATTGTTGGCCTGATGTGCGAGTGAGGCCAAATTTGTCAACTCAAAAATAATTTATCTTTTTATTTTTTTTCTATCACATTATCTTTTAATTTTTCTGTATATCTTTTTATAAAAAAATAAAAAGTGCACTTATTTAGGTCATCTCAAACAACCTCTCATGTTTGTTGAGCTTTTGTTTGGGGCGGGAGAAAATGAGATTTGCTTTGCTGTTACTTTTCTTTTAGTATTATTTATTTTCTTTTTCAGGTGATGCTTTTTTTTCCTGAGAAAATCAGATCTCATTTGAGAATAAATTATTTTAGTAATTTTTTTATTTTTTATAAAAAATAAAGAGAATGATATAATAATTTATAATAATTTTTTAACTTTTTAATTAAAATGTTTAATTCTCAAACAAGATTAATTCGGTGATTTTGAAAACAGGGTACAGGGGAATAGCAAATGGCGGGAATTGTCTGCAAAAGTCTCTTCTTAAATTAAGAGAGAGAGAGGTGTTTTGGAATTTGGGAAAGGAAGAGAAATCAATCTTCAACCAGAGGAAACTAACCCGACACACTGAAACCTTATCAGCGTTTTAAAGCTTTTTAGAGACAGAACAACGAGGTTCTCTGTTTTTTCTTCTTGGGTGCGAGGAGAATATTTTCTTTTATTTTTGTAAATCACACTTATCATTAGTTTGAAAATTTGTTGTAAGTCTTGTAAATTTTGTATAATTACATTGAATCTTCTACTAATGTTAAAGTAAATAACATTAATACAAGTGGTGTGTGGACATATAAATAATCAAGAGTAAAAAATATATTTTAATATTAAAAAAAAATGACAATTTAGTTGCCTGCTGACAAATGATAAAATTTAGTTGGAATTTTTTATTTTTTCTACTAGTTGCTTGCTATTTACTGCCATGAGTTGAATTGTTGAGCAATTGTTTGACATATTTTTATTAACAATACTTTTGTAAGTAGGTTATGAGGATGGCAAGTAATTATAAAACATTGTTTCATCTTGTATGAGACTTGGTGGGGTATGATTTAGTTTAGTTTTAAATTTTATAGAGCTGTTGGTATTTAGTCCCTGATTTTTTCAAACTAATCCAAACTGAATCTTGCTTATCCCCAATGTTGTAAATTTGTAATGTTTAGAAAAAGTATGATACATTTTAGTATGAGAGAAAGGAGGGCCACAGTTTGTAATGCAAGGGGTCCAGTTCATAAATTAGGAGAGAGAGTACAGTTTCGGGGAGTGGGAGGTGCGGCGGTCTGATGGAGTTTTTTCATAGTTTTCACATCGATTATAGTGCTTTTTAAATGCTTTTTAATTTCAAATTTTCAAATTTTAATTTAAACTATTTTGATATGTTTGGTTTAGGCTTTTGTAAGTCAATCAGCTTAAGTTTAAGGAAGGAAAGCTTAATTTATAAATTAACTTATATTCATAGTTATAAGTTATAAGCTATTAAGATATAAACTATAAACACTTTCCTATAACTCTACCAAACAGAACTTATGAGCGTTAATTAATTTGATGTTTTCGAATGTGTACGTAAAAGAATTTTGTATGGTTGTGTATACTTGAGTAAGAATCATCCCCATAAACCCCACATTCACATATTGTAAACTCAAGAGCAGTCAGCAGAGTCTGCCCCCAACAACTTGGATTTTGTTAAACTTTGAATAATGTAAAATAAATTTTTTTGAAAAACCTGTATTTGTTTGTTTGTTATGTGCCCCATTGCCTTTGACCTCGAATAAAACAACTGGTTTGGAGTAATACAGGGAAGAGTTGAAGTTGCATTCAAGTTGCGTAATAATAATAATAATTCAAGGCATAATTTTCTTGATCATTTTAATTCAAATCCATTTTCCTTTCAAATAAAACATCAGGTGTTGACTATATGATTATTAATAAGTTTAGAGACACACTGTAAATTATTAACACGAATTTCACACTTCAAGGAGTTGTTATTTAAAAGAAGTTATCAGATAACTCTATCCTACTAATGTGTTGGCACCATAAATTTGAAATCTTCTGTCAATAGGGGCATAGACATGTGCAGAAAAAGTCCAAGAGTCAAGAGCATGAAGTTAGTGGCTCAATAAAGAAGATTAAAGATGTAACACATGACAGTTTCAGGAAAAACGAGAGTTTAAGACAATTAAAGCAGTTGCAGATCATGGGAAGATAAAGGAAGCCAGCAAATGGATACGTGGCAGCATGGCATGGCCAATGAAGCCATATAAAAGCTGAAAATTCGAAGAAAACAAGACCTTCAACCAAATTTACAACTCATGTGAAATTTAGGAGTAATTCTTGTACTTAGGAGTAGGTTATCTGTAATTCAGTGTTTGTAACCCAGTTTGGCCTTGTCGATTGTGATGTTATTTGAACTTGTAATTTGATTCTTATAACTAAGTGACAAGCTTAAGTGTTATTCAATCGGATTTCAATTTGTTTTTAATTGTTTCTTCATATTACAACCTCCAAAGAAATCTTTGAATATGAAGGTATAAGACACCAACTACATTGTTTGATTAAGTTGTTTGTGAAAATTGGTTTTTCCTGTCGACTTTTCCCTGATCCAAACCAGATTTTTGCTAACACAATGTTTATCCAATAATTGAGGGATATATACATGGTCATTTTATATGAAAAATAGAACGAAAAGCGGTCATATGTCTTTGTATTATTAAAAGAGTGCACCAAATGTTTATGGGTCGAACCTATTTATTTTTTATTTTCTTGAATAATTGTTTTACTTGTATAGAAATCAATAACAGAACCACACAAGAGTTGTGTGTGATTCTGTAATTGATCTTTGTTTTTCTATATTTTTTACCTTTTTTTAAAAAAAATAATAATAATTTCTCATTATTTGGAGATAAGATGGTGCCCTGAATCACTAACAATGACTTGGTAAACGATTTTATCAACAATTTCACTGTTAAGTTTATGGCTTAAAAACTTCATCCATCATACTTTAAATAATAAAGTAATATTAGGTATGGCGTCATACCTAGAAGTACATTCGAAAGCTAATGCAAACAAGATCCAAGGAACGGCCAGATTCTAAAGGCATCCACCAAGCTCCAAACGAAACGAAATGGTCACAAAGTTGTAAAGAATTGTATAGTAGGGGCCACTAGAAGCATCCAAATGCAAAAACACTTCAGAGTGTTTTAGTCCGTAAATGTGATGCCATTTTCTTTTTGGATCAAACTGATAAAAGATAGCTGTTCAAACACAATCATGGTTCATAGCTATATCGGCCTCGCATTTGACATGGTCAATTTTAACTCCTAGGCACTTTTTTTTTTTTTTTCTTGAATTAAGGGCGCTTTAGTGATGATATTTGTATCTTTTTTTTTTTGTTTTTTGGGTACCACATTAAAAAGAATCTAGCATCCGAATTGTTTCGAGGAGAAGCCTAGCTCGACACGCTCCATGTAATCATTTGTCAAAATGTCCCCATTTGGAGCTCCTAATTATTACCATGTGATGGGAGCTGTCATCTTTTTAGCTAGAAATTCTCTCATTTTCAGTATTTTTTTCCTTGCAACTTTCGAGTCCTTTGGTATGTGAAAAAGATCTATATAACATACAAATTTTGAGATTTCAGGAGTTCTTTTATGTATATAAAATTTAATCATAGAATCAGACATAATTCAATTTATTATTGTGTTTACATGCATGTTTGTGAGTGATTTTTTTTTTTTTTTTGGTTCATAGCATAACTGCATTAACGTAATTGAGGTTGGTATAGGTCTATGATTTCAAAAAGAAAAAAGTTTAATATATCACAAAAAACATTATTCTTAAATTTATCTTAAAAAAATAGTAACATTTTAAAGATCTCTAACCTTACTCTTTTAAAAAAATTAATAAAATTTTATGATTAATAAACCAAACACAATTTTTAATTGAAGTCATAGCATAGTCTCAAGCTAAAACAACTCATGTGCTTGTTTGTATTGACACTCACTTGGAATCCAATTTTTATTTTTTTATCCCTCAATAAATGCAACGAGAAAGGTTAAAGCAACAATATATTGGTCCAAGCTCAGTCGTTTTAAGGGCATTTTTTTCGCAATAAAGGCACGTGGAGGTCCTAGTGAGGAAGTTTGTCAAGGCATATAGTCTTCTCATATCATATTGGGCCGGTTTTGATTGCATTTGAATCCTTTTTAATGGCGATAATTATTAGGACTGACAAAACAACAGTTGCTCAATTAATTACAAAAAAGAGAATCAAAAAGTTCACAGAAGAAGAAGAGTATTCACCTATGACCAAAACAAGATTAAAAAACACCACCACACAATAGAAAGAGAAAGAAAGAGAAAATTATTTTTTTACTTTTAGACCACATTGATGGTAGTATTTTAACTTAATTTTTATTGATTAAAATAAGAGTTAAGTTAAAAATTTCAAATAATCTATTAAATTTTTTATTAAAATTCTCACGTAGGCTTGGAATTTATAACATTTTCTTTAAAATAATAAGATTTATTATTTTTTATCTTTTTTTAAAGACAACTAAATACTTATCCACTAATAAATGATTTGGAGTAATCCTCTAGAATAATGTTATATGCACCAACTAGTGTACCAATTGATAATGTAGGATGATTTAAAATGTTTTTGATATTGATAATTTGTATAATAAATGGAGTCAATAATAATGTCATAACTAGTATTGATACACTAGTTAGTGTACTAATTCGTGCATGTAACATCCCCGAATACTCTAATACCACCTTAAGGGCCACATGGGGACTAGGGGGTCACATGCCCTCCTGGATTTTTCATTTTTATTTTCTTTATTTTCTTTACATATGTGTATAAATAAAATATTAAACAAAAATAATATTTAGAATAAAATATTAAGGGAATTTTAAATTTATGAAAATAATAATAATTGTTTTATTGAAAATGAAGTAACTACAACAAATTATATTTTTATGTATGAAAATTTTGTGAAAAAATCTCAATATAAAGGTAATATCCATCATTATTGATATGCAAATATAATTAATCTCACTATATATATGTAAAAATTACTAGAGTGTTAATTATATTTGCAAGTGGAGTTCACTCTTCATATGTTGCTTTACTATTGGTTGGTGATATCATATGTCAATAATGACGTGATATCACTATTATATGAAATTTTTATTCAAATTTTGTAAAAATTTGATTTATCTTACCATTATATAATTTATTTTTATGACTTAAATATATGATTTTTTTAAATTGTTCATGATACACTAGTTACACGCAATACTTTTTTTTCAATTTTATTCAAAATTAATTATAAAATTTTATGTGAAATATTTTTGTAACAATTTATTTAATTTTTTATACTTAATATTAATTTAAAAATTATTATTATCATCTTATTGGTGGTTATAAAAAAAAAAATGTAATTAATAAATACCCTCCTAATTTAATCGCCACTGAATACACCCGAATAACTTCTCGAAGGAAAGTCTCAGCATCAATCAATGGCTGGTCCAACGGTCACCTTCCACCACCTGAAACAGACCGTTTCATCACGTGCGATTCCCCTCCGCCATTTACTCACCTATCACGTGTCACCACCGTTGCTCTCACGTGGAAGAAACAGTCACCTCTGGCACTCACAGTCACAGATGCGAAATGGAAATTGAAAAATGCTTTGGGATGCCTTTTTTTTAAAGACTACTGCAATCTTCTTTAAATCTCAATCATTGATATAGGTACGGAATTCATTCATGTATGTGTAGAGCTCATCCTATCAACAGTTGAGATCCAAAAGGAATTGTGATGGCGTCTCAATCATTGTTGATGAAAATTTTTCTTGATAGTTATTATTTTCAGAGCAGCCACATGCTTTTGATAAACAATACGTCGCAAAATATATTATTTTTTATCAATTATTTAACAACGGTAAATCATTATTGTTTCATTTATAAAAAAAATTTATTACGTTATTTATCGAAAAGATTAATATAAATAATTTAATATTTTAAAAATGTTGAACAACTAATCACAAGAAAAGTCACGAGAAAATATCAAAATTTACATATAGTTTTGGCAGTTGGCTGGGACACCGTCAGTGGGATTCATTAAAGAGTATGTATGGGAGTATAGCTCTTCATTTGAAGGTAGTGTCAGGGGTTGTGTAGGGGGGTCCATTTGTTACAAGATCCTAATCACATTGAAACTGATCAAAGTGCATGATATTATCAAAATCTGAGCAGTAGATCATGTGATCAGCAAGTACATAATATCCTAAGTTGGATTGAAGCGACCAACCAAGGTGGGTGGGTTTGATATTGATATGAAGTTTTTGTTTTCTTTATGTTTGAGGGGGGTGGCGGTGGCTCTGAATCTGAAAGGTGTTTCTGTCTTTAATGGTAAGTGGATGGCGTGTTGGGTGTTTGTCATTTCAAAGGAGACACACTACCCACTTGGGGGTTTCAATACTCGTGTAGATGTCTATGTCTTCGTTTGAATGGAGGTTGACTTTTTAATTTTTTAATTATTTTACTCGAGATTTAAAAGTTTGATTTGAAATAAATTTTTTGATTTTTTTTTAACTTTTGTGAGAAAAAAATTAAAATGATTAAGATTTAAATGTAATATTTTATCTTATTGACTTTTTAGCCTATTTTGTCATTTTGTAACTATTTTACCCTCAACCTATGATGCAAAACGAAACTTATGTAATGTTGGGCGCATTTCCCTTTTAAATTTTTACTTAAATTTATAATTTATGATCCAAACACAAACTCATTAAGTGAATTGTGCATCCACCAAAGGTTCACTTTGTTGATTCGAACCATTCATTTTTCATTGCTGGCAAAATAGATCATTAGAAAAAATTCAAGTTGTTTAAAACTCAATAATCATATGATTAGATCATATTTGTATTAAAAAAATAAAATATCTATTTTGAAATTGTTGGTTATTCCTTGACATTGCTATTTGAAGCTTGAGTTCGATTTGTTTATGTAATCAAACTTGTTCAAGCCAACTTCGAATTTCTTAAATGTTTGATAAGCTAAGCTCAAACTTGATTATTTAAGTTTAATTTAAACTCGAACTCAAGTAATTTTCAATTAGTTGAATTCAAATATTTCAAATTTAACTTGACTCATTTACAATCTTACTATCTTGGAGAAGATAAACAATAATATTGGAATTATAATATTTTATTTACCAAAAAAAAAAATTGAAACTCGTTCAGTGTTGCATTTACAATGGCACCGCTAAAAAAACAGCTAGCAACGGCAGTTGCTGCTGTGAAAGCTAAGAAAGATATCAGGCTGAGGAATATTTTCTCTGAGAAAAGAAAAGAGAAGACGAGAAAATTCAGAGAGAAAATAGGACAATTGCAAGTTAACATAGTCCACAACGCAAGCCATCCACCAAGTTATATTTGGGCCAGTGGCATCCATTGAACTGCCCAAAGATTTATGTTGGACTGTGACTGTCAGGGAATGAAGTGCTGCTTGTTCATTTTAAACAGGCTTTATTATGGGCCAAGACCAGGCCCAGAATATAGGCATCACAATATACGGAATGGGCTGCTTCTACAAACTGGGCCCGACGGGCCCATCACCCCCATTGTGTTGGAAATAGCAACAACCATGCTTTACACAGGATTCCACACGCAGGCACACCTAGTGTTGTAGACGAGGGCGTGATTTGTAGTAAGTTCGTTAAGGTCTAGGTTAAAAATTTAAGGAATTTCACAATATATTCAAACTTAGTTTGTTCACTTTTTCAAGTCAATTTCAAACAAACTAATCAAACCAAGTCCAAATAATAGTTTCATTCTATAACTCTAGGCGCACACACCCATATAAAAATCAAACAATTTTCAACACTGGGAATGTTTGGGAAGAGGGTTGGGCTAAAATAGTCCACTAAAAGACACAATAGGCTAAAATGGTCAACAAGACAAACCATTAAATTGCAAGAAAAAAATTATATATGGCTCTCTCTCTTTATACTCGTATTTACAAATTTCAGCATTTCAAGAAAGAAAATTGACAATTTCATTTCAGGTCCAACTTGAAGAAAATCACGAGTCTCTTTTCTCGTGTATGGCACTATAAGGATCTACATTACACAAATTCCGGCAGGCTTTACCTGGCTCCGCTGCCCCGAATAAATGCTGTACAATTTCATGTATCTCAACTAAAAAAAGGACTAGTTGAAACTTACGATACAGCCTGTAGAATTCCACCCACTTCCTTGTTCTCTGCAATCTTTTGTGGATCCTTCACCACCTTTACCCGGAACACTACCTGCACCATGCCAGAAAATTAATAAGCCATTATTGAACCTAGAATTTTGTAGGGACTCCTATTCATGATACACAAGCTAATTGTACTACCAAGTATGTTTACTAGTAATGCAAAACCTATACTGACAGTATTTTGTGGATGGGCTGGTTGCCAGAACAGCCAAAATAAATTGAAAGAAATATAATCGTTTTCAAAACACAAATGGCATACTTAGAGGCCGCCTAAAAATGGAAAATCTCTCTGTTTTGCGCTTAGAAATTGAAGGCAGAACAAATCCATGCTTTTAGAATGGATTAACAAACAAGCCATTATACACTTCTAATGAGCTAAGTAACAGTCCAAATTTCACAGACTATCTCACTCAGGTAATTTTTGACAGTTTGCAGCTTACTCCTATTAAGATGAAATTGTTCTCAGTTCAATTGTAAAATGGAGTAAGTCGGATGCTTCTTTTGTGAAGTTCAATAGTGATAGATGCGGTAGAGGTAATTCTAGTGTGCCCGAAGGGGGTGGAGTAGTTAGGGATTCTAATGGTCAGATGGTTTTTGTTTTTGTTCATTCTTACGAGTCTTGCTACATTGGATGGTCTTAAGTTTTGATGTACTGTTGGTTTTACTTATGTTTATGTGAGCCTCGTTTGGGAACAGGATAATTTAGTAACTTTTTAGCTATTTGGCTAAAAAGGTAGCTAAAAAAAACTTGTATATTTGGGATGACTTTTTGGCTAATTACGAAAAGCTGTGCAAAAAGTAAAGAGAAGCCGTAATGTTTGACTTTTTGGTATGGGTTGTTAGCTTTTTGGCTAATTGGCTAAAATGGCACGTCCCCAAACGGGATATCACTAGTGCTGGTGGATTTTCTGACTGGCTTATCTTTCCCTCTTGGCAATTACGTCCATATCTCTTTTAAGGCTAAGAGTTTATTTGCCACTAGGGTCTCTTCAATTGTTCATTGCTACTCTGAAGTAAATAGTGTTGCAGATGTGTTAACTAGTTGGGGTTGTGATCATGGTCTTATTTCTCTACTTTTTCAGAACTTCCTAGATTTGAGTCAGTTAGTTGATTCTTTTTGCATGCATTTTTTTCTTATATTGCGTGAGAGGTAAGGCTCATTACGTCCCCCTCTCATTTTGAATTATCAATAACTTTTTCCTCATACGATTGAGGTTTACCTAAAAATAAATATTCATCATGTATAGACTACCAGAAAAAATAGACCAAATTCAACAGGTATAAGTTCGTTGTTGGGGAAACGTATTGATAAGATCTAATTAGTAACTTAGTAATTGTAAAGAAAAAGATTTTTTTTTTAAAAAGTGGTTCAAGAAAAGAAGGAAATGATAGAAAGTGAAGTTTGTGCAAGTGGTCTCTGAGGTCAAGTTAGCAAATTATGGTTCCTAAGATTCCTTCAAGGCAACATGAACCTCAGTATTACTCAGAGAAATTGCAACTGATCCATAATATTTACACAACCACACATGAAAGAGAGTATCACCTTCCTATCAGAACCAAACTCGATAATGTCTGATGGACGGAAACGTGTAGGAAAGTTGGAAGGCACCCGATACCGCTTCTCTTCATTACTGCAAAAGTAAATAAAGCGAGATCCTTAATAATGATCTCTAAATAAGATTACAGAGAAATATACATGCAGTTTTTCTATGACTTACTCTCTGAGCCAGGTACCATGTTCGCTCCGCAAATCTGTCACGAAAAAGGCACCATTCTTGCAGCTTATTCGAGCATGCATTTTGGAAACCTGACATATGAAAGGCCTTGTTATTTGGGATTGAAAGGAGAATGTAAGAACAATACCGCCAATAAAAATGGAAAGGAAAACTTAGACAACTTCTTGTATAACCTGAGGCGAAGGTAAGGCTACTGATACTCCAGGAATATCTGTATGTGATACACTCCTGTAATCACAATAATGCATCATATTTTTGCTGTAATATATGGTGATACTACAACAAGAACAAATTGAGTGCAACGCATAAAGGCATGTCAACAGTTTGGATTATTAGCAGCATTTGAAGAAAAAATGCCACCGTAAGTCCACCTTTCATGTTGTTTTTAGAATGCTGTATAAGTGTATAAATTTAACGACATCGTTTTGACTGATTGCTGGTAGATGACGTGTTAATGGTAGATGACAGCACATGAGAATGATGGCGTTTAAAGAATGCCTTCAAATGTATATAGTTAAAATGAGGCCGTTAAATTCCTGTAGTGACATGATGTGTACCTTTTTGTACCATGTGTATAAAAGTAATTTTTATATACAGAAATGAAGGCATACCCAATTATACAAGGTTGTTTCTCATCCCTACTTAAGAAAATAGGTTTCAAAGCACCATCTGCATTTCCATATGGGAGTAGGCACCACCTACAAAAAAAAATGAAACGAATCGACATGAACACAGTGATGGAACGTGCACATGACTACAGAATATGTTATAAAAAATATTTTTTAAAAAAAGGCAGATTTTGGGCTTGTTATACATACTCTCCATTAACAGCACGCTCAAGAGCATCATCATCTTCAAACCAATTTCTTAATTGATCATTTGCCTTCATTAATCATTGCCACATATTAGCTTTAGAACAAAATTCCAATCATCAAAAAGCACAAAGAGCTATATTTGAACTATATTCTAAGTGACATATACAGAATCTCAGTGCTTGAACAACATACTTTGTCTGAGAGTCTGCAACTTAATGATCTCCCATCAAGGTTTGAGCTGCAAAAGTAATAAAGCCTCATTTAAACTTTAAACAAAACTACATGACTTTCAGGCGTAGATTACTCAAAATAATTCCACTTTTTCCCTTAGCGAGTGTTTGGGGAGTTGCTATTTTAGTAGGCTATTTTAATATTTGATTATTTTAGTAGGCTAAAATTTTTGTGTTTGAGAAGATAATTAGATATTTTTGTAGTTGAATGTGATGTTTGTGAGAGAAAAAGTGAAATGATTATGAGTTTGATGTGACATTTTGTCTTATTGGCTATTTTAGCCTATTTTGTCTTTTTGTAGATTTTAGCCCAAAAAGCCAAAAAAATAACCTTTGCCAAACACCCCCTTAGTTCAAACTTCAAACTAATGGATAGATTTTTTTACAAAAACTAGATTTTCAAAATTTATTTAGTCTTTTATCAAAAAAACACCAAAATGTTTATTTTGAAAATCTCAAGCCTCAGAGGTTTTGGTGTGTAATGCTTGGCATTTGGCCAGTAAGTCCAGCAAGCTCACAATAAGCCCTATTACTATATATTAGTTGTAATGAAAGAATAGAAGGAAAATCAGGATAAAAACATGAAAGCCTATACTAAGAACTGATATGAAAAAGGGTTATCTGAACTGACCCATTACCGCCAAGGACCCAACTCAACATTAAAAAGGCATTGCAAGGTCGATAAAAATCTCCTCCAACTCTTCCTGGATGTGGTATCCTAAACTTTGTCAAAAACTGTAAAACAGAATATAAGCTGTTATGAAATGCATGCAGAACTCCACGGAAAACTTGAGTTTATTTTAATTAGGCAACAGCATGTGTTTATCACACTCCTACCGATAATGGGCCAAGGCCTACACCCAAATATGCCTTGTAAGTTGAGGCCATGATCGCAGCCATTCGTGCCAATCCATGGATTACAGCAACCCGTAGTCTTCTTGCATCCTCATAGCTGGGGAAATTTAAAAATTACAATAAATAAAAGAAGAAGAGATGGTCACCAAGATACCATTTTGATCTATGAAGCTCCATGTCAGCCAAAGTAGTGACACAGACATTTGACATTGGTTAAAGTTATTACCATTTACAACCTTACAAAATGGAAAATTTGGAACACTCCTTGTACTGCATTAAAACTAGATATTTTACACAAGACATGTGACTCAACATGGTCACACAACCTCTCGTCGAAAGACTCATAAAATGGTGCAATCCCTCCCCTTACATGCATGAATGTGCTTTGGCATTTTAAGAGAGTATACTTTTTAAAATTTTATTTCATTTGTAAGGTTATTATATTCTGGGTGAATGCTCATATAAATCAAATTTTACTTGGAATTTTTTGACAAGGAAAAATTATGCTACCTCCTCAGAGAAGAGACAACATCTATAGGACTTCTGACTCGACGCTCCCAAGCCTTATCAAGCTGCATTGCCAGCTGATAGCTATCCTGAAATTATGAATGAAATATTTCAGCAAAGATTGTAATGTTATAGAAATTGTAATGTTTATTTGCTTCTTAGAACAATGAATGTTGTTCAAAACAATAAAATAATTAACGCGAGAAACTATATAATAATGAGATAAGTCTGGACATTCAACACCAGAGTAATATAAGAATAATACAAGTCTTGGGGGTATATATATTTCTGACTCAGTAAACAGAAAATAAGTACTTGTGACATCACAGAATCCTCAGTGAAGCAAAGATCTAGCAAATATAACGTAGATCAAACAACAACTATAATTTAGGCAAACAATATACAGCAAAGCAATTTGTACCTCAATGGCCATGCATCCACCTTGACCCAAATTGGGCTGCATTGCATGGACAGAGTCCCCAAGCAAGGTTACACGACCCTTTCCCCAGTTAAAAGTTGGTGCGCGGTCATATATGTCCCGTCGAAGAATTGCATCTTCATCAGTGGCAAGCAACAGATCTATCACATTATCACACCAACCCTCAAATATCTTCAGCAACCTTTGCTTTTTACCTGACACAAACATAGAATATTAAAATACAGAACATCCTCATCATCATCAATATCTTTGCCCTGACTATTTGAGAGTGCCTACACAAAAACCTTCCAAATGCCAATTATTCTAAATGGCTAATCCTCTGTTAAAATTGCATGTTTAGAATCTTAAAAAAAAAACAATACAGTAGATAACAAAAATATCAACAGTGGAATATCTACCAGTGGAACCATCTACACCGCCAGGTGGTTCATTGTGAAATGCATACCACTGCATCTTGCCTGCACCAACATCTGAAGACACGAAGTATTGTTTGTGTCCCAAAAATACTCGGTACCTTCAAAAAGAGAAATTTTAAATGAGCCTCTCCCCTCAAGACGTAAGGTCCAGAATAAAGAAGTCTATGAAGATTAAAAAAAATAAACCTATAAAGCAACAAAATAATGAAATATTAACATACCCAACAGTCTCAATATCAGCAGGCACAAAATCTGCAATACCAGTGTAACAAGTGTAGCCTGAATATGTGGCTTCTGTGAATCCAAACAAATTTTTCCTCACCTGTTCAAGAGAAATGAGTATCTATAAATTTCACACTACAGAGAAAATCTATATAACATTTTCTAGACCAGAAGACTGTCCACCAAAGGAAAAACACGACATTTGCAATCTTCCACTTTTGATGAATTTCTCCAAAAAATTGCTCCGTGTGGAAATTAAACAAGGTAGTTTCTTGAAACTTCCAGGAGTATAAAATGAACGTAAACCCAAAAAAGAGGGAAATTTTAGTACACTAGGTACCTACGGCCAATAAGGTTAGACCTTTTTGGCATAAATCATCTCCAAAAAATTGTTAACATACATCACCACCCCAATATCAACGTAATGTGTAATTTTATATTTGTTTAGTTAGAGATGAAAAACTTTTCCATAGGAAAAGACTGTTGGCATAGAACCAGTAAGGGAAACGAAAGAGCAGAGGAAAAGAAGAGGAGAGAAGGTGAAGAAAAGAAGAACTGAGAGAGAAGTCATCCAAGAGTGTGAGGCAGGCTAATATCTATATATTCAATAATATACCAAACTTTGATGATCCATTACACCAAGCGCATATATTACCAAAGGCTTGTTCCAAAAAAGAAGTAAAAAAATAAAACTAAATAGACTCAAATTTCTAAATAAATTAAAATTCCTATACCTTTGACCATATTCCATCAGCACCAACTAGAAGATCACCTTCATAACGTTGTCCATTCTCAAGAATCACAGTAACCTAATTTTGCATAACACAAAGACAACTGTCAACCTCAAGATGAGGCCAAAACATTCATTAATGAATCAGTTTGTCAAATGGATGTTACGAAAAGAAGATAAAGAAGTGATAAAAAAATCTCTGTAACAATCCCAATGTCAAGAATAAGAGGACAATCTCAACCTTTGTTGGCAAAAAAATAAAAATCTACAAGCATTATAGTTCATGTTACCTTATCACCATCATCCTCAAAATCAACAACGTTACTGTCATTCATAATAACATCTTCCCCCACAGCACAAGCTAGAATTTGTTGCAAAGTCATGCGACTAATAACTCTTGTGACCGGAAGCCCCCGTTCCGCCAAGAGGAGTGAATGTATCAAACTTGCAGTACCTGACAGCCAACTATGCATTAATATATTGATAAGTTGCTTAAACACAACCATTTCACCTGTAAAGGCAACTAAAATCAACAATTCCAGTCTGAAGGAATTCCATTATTAAGGGAAAACTTTCTTTAATTAGGATGGAAGCTACATGCCAATAACGGATTTGCTTATCTCCTTCAATAATTAAACTGATAAAACTAATTATCCTCCTCTTCTAAAGCACATGATTTGAAATCATCATATTTTCATTAACTAATCAGCAAACTATTTAAACAACCACTGAGGAAACTCCGTATCTGTAGGAGCTATGTATTTGGAAAAATTTATGACATTCAGCTTATCTATGTACTATATCAGCCTGACTCAGTCCACCTGTACTCTGAGGATGTCAAGGACCCATTTTTTTGGTAATTGAATATATTCCAACAAAGTTTCAATGGGAAAGATTTTAAAACAAAATATCTCTTATACATCAGGAACTTGAGTCATGACACTTCTACGAAACAACAATACTACATGCCCAAAAAAAGACAAAAACAAAAAAAAAAAACCTTGAAAATCACCCATAATTTAAAATGTGTGGACAAGATTCATTCTAGATGTGGCCCACAACACATCAAGTTTGAATCTACACCATAGACTCACTTTCTGGGTAATTCCAGGGTAAAATTTTTCTAGATTCCTAATTTTTCTACAAAACATCTTATGGTTTACTCAAGATAGGCTCCACTAGGGGCTTCCTATTAGCTCATTTGAGCTAGGAGGAACCACTAAAGTACTCAGAAATTAATAATTTTGTCATAAATTGTATATCTACACAACCTATACTTCATGGGAAAATTCAAATGAGTAGAATGCCCATTATTGTCATTGATTTTTCGTGAATTCTATAGCCACGGCCCACACTTCTAATTATCCTTTTCCATGATCCTTTATATGGAGGCAAAGCTTGAAAATAAAAGTTCAGAACTACTACAATTCAACCCATTTCCATCGCCTGTGCATATAGAGACCTTCCCACATGCAGAAATAGCTTGAAAATATAAATTTGTCATCACAGTTGCAGCATCCATTTCCATACCAATGAAAATTAGTTTGAAATTATAAATTTCTTGTCATAGCTCCAAAAGTTCAACACTGCCAATACTTCTTAAAATTCTATTGACGTGATCACATAGAAGGGATCACAAATATTCAATGAAAACTATAAGCTATGCAAATCAAAGTCATGGTGCATGCAAGCTGACCAGGACACCCAATTATAAAAAACAAAAAACAAAAAATAAAAAAGGGGGTTAAACAACATACCAATTACCAGAAATACCATCAACCAATCCATTAATCCGATCACCAGTTATGCAGCCAGTCTTCATAACCTCGTCAGCAACCTCCAAATCAATGGCTTCCAAAGCAGCCAAGGCGTTACTCTGTATCTGAATTGGACCCCTGTACTGTCCCTCCCCTCTAATTGCACTCAAATCCTTCTCAAACACCATCGCATCAAAGCCCTTCCTCTTCGCCGCCAACGCGAAAACCAACCCACCAATCCCACCCCCGGCCACCAGAACCCTCAGCTTCTTCGAGTTCCCATCAACTTCGGCGGCGCTGCTTCGTTCCGGCGGGGCTTCCGACACACTGACTTTGGGCTTTGTCATCCTCTTCATCTGCCCATTCTCTTTGGTTCTGAAACCGTAATTAGAGTTCACAGGGTGTAATAATTCAAGCGAGAAATCTCTAGAGATAGGAATTGGGAAGTGGGTTCTTGAGAAAAGCGTTGTTGATGGGTTTAGTGAAGTGTAGAACACAGTTGAAGTCATTGTTGTGTGCAAGTATTAAGAGAGTTGGCAAAAATTAGGAAAGAATAATGGGATTTCTTTGATCTTTTGTATTGGGTTTTCTTTTCACAATGGAGAAGAAAAAGAGAGAGAGAGAGAGTGAGAAAGTGAGTGAGTGGTGATGGAGGAGGAGGATTAGGAACCAATCCATGGAGAAGAAGGTTTGTGCACCAAACCAATGATGGGGATTCCAAGGCCATGTGGCACTCTCTTGTCGCCCCACTCTTCGTTAGTTAGCTCAGCATTCACTTGGGAATAAAAATATATTTGATTAGGTATTTTTGTTTTCTGTGGTTGTCCTTGTATCCCTCCTAGGTGTCGTATTCCATCCAATTTTTTAAGGCAAATTGCCAAGAGAAGCGATACCTTGATAAAGCCTCAATTGCAAACCTGCAATTTTAGTAATTTTTTAATTTTTTAATTAAAATATGAAAGAAAAAAAATTAATATGTTTGAGATAATTTTTTAATTTTTTATAAAAAGATGTACAAAAAATAGAGAAAAAAGTAAATCTTTGACTTTTGATATAAATTATTAACTTTTTAATTTTTTTAAAAACTTTTTGACTTTTAAGCTAAAACAATCACTTGCCAAACGAGACCTAAGATTTATTAAAAAAAACAACGAACCACCTTGCCTTCGGTATGAGATCGGATTAGACAATATTGTTTGCTCTATAAAAGTTGCACATATTTCATTTTGATAATCTAAATCATTTAACGCGAAACTCATAAGATTATATACTTGTAAAAAATCACATTAATCGGATATCGATAACTATCTTATTGGATCTGTTTTTATCAATTATTAATTTGTTTATCATCTTTTTTTTTGTACAAAACTAATCCAATGAGATAGTTAATAATATTCGATTAACGTAATTTTTTATAATTATATAATATTCAACAAATTTTACACATTAACTAATTTAAATTATCAAAAACGAAATTTATAATAAATCTCCACAAGTTCAATAGCACCGTTAAAATCTTAGACGGGAGGCGAGCTGCATCCAAAAAGCAAAAGTGGCCGACGAGTTGGTTATATTGATCAGATGTGGAATTTGTGTTATTGCTAGCCGTCCTGTTGTTATTTATTTAGATTAGATATGATTTAAGTAAATTCAAACGTTTGAAGAGCATATTTTTCAAAATAAATATGATTACTTTATTAATAAAATATTATTCTTTATAGGACATGTTTTTCTATTTTTATGTAATTCATAAATGAAGCAATTGATGGTGAGATTATTGATATTTTTTTTTTTAGTAAGGCATCTTAGATGTGTTCTAAGAAAATGAATTTGTTCATTTTTTGGAGTCTCTAAAGGATGTGAAAATGCATCAGAACTCTTTTTTCAGAGTCTTTGTTTGGACGAATTGGATAAGAGGGGATTATAATCTATCAGATTATTAGTCCTGAGATATATTGTTCCGGAATTATTTGATTAGACTGAATTTGTATCTTATGTTTGTTTAATTATGGGATTAGATGTCTGGATTAGACTATTTTTAGTTATCCAATGTTTATTTAGGATATTATGGAGAAGGATAAATGTTCAAATGACTATTTTATCATTTTCAATTATTTACTAAGTAATAGTAATATTAAACATAGCTTTAATATTTTAATTATTTTTAGCTAGATTAAATAAAATTTTATTTTATTTTTTGCACAATTAAATAAATTTATTTTTTTTAAATTAAATAAATTTATTTTTAAAAAATTAAATAAATTAAATATAAATAAAAATATATTTTATTTTTTTAATTAAAATTTTAAATAAATTTATTTTAAATAATAATAATAATTAAATAATGGAATAAAATAAAACATCTATTAAAATTTAAATAATGAAATTAAATAAAATATAAACAAAATTTTAAAATAAAACATAAATAAAATATCTATAAAAAAAATATTTTAAAAAATTAAATAAATAAAACAAAAATAAAAATTAAATAAAATTATTTTATTTTCAGATTGAGACATTTAAATTTTTTTAAATTTTACTAAATATAATACATAATTAAATACTAGAGAGCAAAAATATAATTTCATTGTCTAATCCTATGGGATGAGTTATCTCATGGTTTCTATCTCATCCCCATGGGATAGGATAGTCTCATATTTGTAGAATTAATAGTCCAAGAAACTATTAGCCTGGAGCAAAATTTTTCAAACAAATAATAGACTATTAGTCCAGTGAGACTAAGGCTTGGTTTGGCATAATCAAAAAAAATTAAAAAGACAAAAAGTCACTATCCTATTTATCATCTTATTTAAATCACATCATCTTTCTATCACATCACTTCAAATTCAACCCATACCCAACTCATATTTTATAAAAAGTTAAAAAATATACTTATTTAATTTATCCCAAATAATCTCTAATAATCCAATCCCACGCTCTAATTCTTAAAAAAGCAAACACACCAAAAGAGACTTGCATGACAGGTGTTAAACTGGACAATAACATATCCCATTAAAAAAACCTTTTACTATAGCAAATAGTTGTAGAAAAATGGATTCGGAAGATCTACAGATATACATAAAATATTCTTATATCAATTAGTCAAATCCTATTAGATTAGTGCTATTTGATGCTCACTTGTTTACCTTTTTTTTCTTTAAAATAAACTTTTATAGTCAATATTTAACAAACATATACATATATAAAATTAAACATACAAAATCAAATATTGTTACCACATTAAAATAATCGAAAGGGTTGGGCCAAGGCCGGTGGTGAACATATGAGTTGGGACAAAATCATAGGTTTCTTTGGAGTTTTGTCTGGTATGGATCATGTGCTTTTGATAAAAGGACAACCGACCGTCTTATTATAGTATACTGATCATGTTGCTAAATCTTTTGTGGAGCACAACGTCAATCACAATTATATATTTGTTGAGTTATTTTTCTTAAAAAAAAAAAATTATAAATGTGAGTGTGTCAGTAACGATTGAAAATTTTTTATAGATTAAATTTAAACTAATTATTAAGCGATTACGTTGACGGTTCTTTTGTCTCAATAAAGAGGATTTCAAAATTAACAAATGTTAAAGAAAAGAAAAATTAAAATAATGAGGGAGACCAAGAAAAATGATTGAGTGAATAATCAAAGTAGCAATTACTTACCTCTACTCATATGTTTTGAAAAGGAAATGTATAAAATGCTTCGAAAAGGAAGTGCTGAAAATAAATGTTTCGAAAAGAAAATGCATAAAATAAAATGTGAGAAATTTAAATGACAAGAAAAATAGAAATCAATTGTCTTTGATTTAAGTTGTGGATCCTTTTACAATGTAGCCATAAATGGCTATTCATAGGCAAATATTTGTAGAAAAAAAACTACCTAAAACTATCCACTCTTCCACCTATTCCATTTCATACTACATGATCTTCCGTAATTTCCTTCAATCTCCACTTCATGCTCTATGTTATCTACTTTATTCTCCATCATCTTTTCACATTTCATAACTTCTCATAACCTCCAAATGAGTAGGAGGATGTCACATGTCCTACAATTATATAAATAATAAAAAAAAAATTACAGATTTATGGTGCCAACATTACCCCTCGCGGTCCTTAAAAATGATGTTTACTTGAATTTTTGAAGAATCGAACCAAGCATATGACTAATCTAAACAATAAAGTGCTTCGAATAATATCAATAAAATACTTCGAATGATATAATAGCACCAACAAAGTGCTTCAAATGAGTATAAAATTATGATTAGATGTCTCGAATTATATATATATATATATGCGTCGAAGGAATATTATATATGTACTTCAAATCGGTATCAATCTGTTGAAGGAAATTAAACAATTTTATTTTACTCGTATTTCAAACACTTAAAAAACTTGGAACCTTTTGAAGTAAGTTAATGTTGCTTGTATTTAGAATCATTCGAAACCTCATATTTTCAAAGCAAAGCCAATATTCAAACATGATTCACTTTAACAAGCTGTTACACATGTTAGCTATTATGGACTAGTAACAAGCTTCGAAGGTGGTATAGAGGATCAAAATCATTCTTTAAATGTCAAAAGTGCCGACAAATGACGAATTACATTCTTGAAAATACTCAGCAAAGTTTTGAAGGTTCACAACCACCATTATTATTTCTTCGAAGCTGTTAATGCAAGATGGAGTGCTTCGAAACTTACAAAATTATGGCAAAAGGGCCTTCAAAGCAATTTTTGGCCAATATTGTGGTTATTTAAATTTTGTATGTTCTGATTCACACATAATTAATGAAAATATTAATTTTGTGTTTCGAACCGATTATTAATTATCCGAAGACACCAAAATTGTTGTTCTTCGAACCAACTTTTCTAGAATATTAGTTACATTTTCATGTAACAAATGGCTATAAAAATAGTTATCAGTAAAGCCACTAATTATCCTGCCAAAAATAGGCACTATTCGACAATTAATTAATTGTCATTTTACATATATTTGAAAAAATGTACACATTTCAAAAGTTTTTTCATCCCATATTACATTTCAAAGATATTTATTGATGACAAAACCACCCTTCGAAAGTCACATATGTTACTAAAGGATCAAAGTCGCTATTCGAAAGTGCTCACGACATCTCTTCGAACCAAATCTAAAGAGTTGGATTACTATGAAATTAGTTTGACATTTTAACTAGCCATTAATGGCTATAAAATGATATTTCAATGAATAACATGCTTCGAAATGTCTTGGAACATATTTTGAAGGTAACCACAAAACCAAATGGTGATGGTTTTATGGATCAACTAATAATCATATTTTTGGCCCAATATATTGCAATAACGAAATATTATTTGTTAGTCATTCCATCAAAGTCAACGTTTGATGTGATCCACAAATTCAAAATGGATTTCGAACAATAAAAGTCATGGTATAGTTTGATCATGAAAATTCATATTTTTTGACACTTTGAAAAATATCAAAATTTTTGAATTCATGAACAATTGCTTGTTCATTATTTTTGACCATATTTGTTTTAAAAACATGACTTTCGCCGAATTGATTTTATAATTATTTAGCAAAGTGGGTTATTTTTCCATGTTAGCCATTAATGGCTTATAAAAATTATCCATAGATATGTTATTTTCATGACTTGACTTTCTAAAAATTATTTTTTGACCCCCCAAGCCATGCATAGAACATCATTCTTAGTTAAATTTTGCTTAAGAACATGCTCTTTCGTTATGTTAATTTCATAATTTGGCTCTTTAAAAATTGGCTCTTGAACCCCCCGAGCCATTAATAAAATTAACTCTTTGCTTTTGCTATTTTTAACCATGGAAAAATTCTAAAAAAATTCATCAATTCCGGCCATTAAAGCCTCAGTTAAAGATTTGGTAGTGAGAGTTGATAACCCATCATTCCATTAGCGAATTTTCATATCAAGTTGATGAATTTTTCCAATTAAACGGTATCTTTTTTCTTCCCTCAAATAATATTGTAAGGGATGAAAGTTTATTTCATCAAAAAAATTGATCTCTTCTTGAAGATCTAAATTTTTTTGTTTACGCCAATAGATTTCATCTAGGCTATTTGAAATGGACAAATCTAATTCATTTTTCATTTATTACACTTGACGTCCCACTGGGCGTACCAAAAATTGTTGGCTTATTTTTCATACCAAGGAAAATATCATAAATGCGAGCGTGCTAGTAAGGATTGAAAAATCTTTACGGATTAAATTCAAGCCAATTATTAAGCGATTGCGTTGACGGTTCTTTTGTCTCAATCTTCGCAAGGGCGCGCCTTGGACTCAAGGGAGGGTAGGGAGGATTTTCCTGTAACAAAAAAAAAAAAAAAAAGATGACTTCAAAATTGTGAAGTGTTAAAGAAAAGAAAAATTAAAAGAATGAGGGAGACCAAGAAAGATGATTGAGTGAACAATCAGGGTGATTGAGTGAACAATCAAAGTAATAATTATTTACCTCTACTCCTATGCTTTGAAAAGAAAATGCATAAAATGCTTCGAAAAATGAAGTGCTGAAAATAACTGATTCGAAAAAAAATTTGTAAAATAAATTGTAAGAAATATAAATGACAAGAAAAATAAAAATCCATTGTTTTTTATTTAAGCTCTCGATCTTTTTACAATGTAGCCATAAATGACTATTTATAGGCAAACATTTGTAGAAAAAAAAAAACTACCTAAAACAACCTATTCTTCCACCTTCTCCATTTCATACTACATAATCTTTCATAACTTTCTTCAACCTCCACTTCATGCTCCATGTTCTCCACTTTATTATCCATTATCTTTTCACATTTCATAACTTCTCATAACCTCCAAATGAGTAGGAGGATGCCACATATCTTGCAATTATATAAATAATAAATAATAATAAAAATTACAGATTTATAGTGCCAACAATATCTAATTATTAGTCTTTTTTTTTTTCTTTTTTTGGGGTATCTATATATATATATATATATATTGTGTGAGCGATTTTCTGACCACACTGCCCGCTTAGTAGTCAACTGGAGAGCACCGGCAGAATAGATGGCACCTGGCTGACCTGCAACAGAAATAGAAGTTTCCGACGGTGGTTCTTCCAACCGGGGGCACTCCGACGATCAAGTCAGTATATCTCTCAAAGATAATCAAGTATTCAACTCACAAACTTGAGTATAAAAAACATACCTTAGACCCATGGGGGTGCCTCTTATTTATAGCCAACTCAATCCCAGTCCCAATGAGAGCCTAACTCCAATGGACTCAGGATTACTGCTATTCTGGGACTCCCAGTGGGATTAGGATAAACTCTCTAAGAGTCTTATCTTTACCCAAATCAAGTCTTCTCCCAATCTAGGACTCTTGTCCATATCCAGTTGAGTTCCTCTTCATTCTAGGACTCTTGTCCCTTATCCACTTATCTCGGATTCGATATCTTCGGAGATAACCTCACTTAACCGAGATCACCTCAAGATCACGACAGACACGCGGCACTCCTACCGACACGCCGGGCGCCACCTTACCACGTGTTGGTACTCGTAAAAATATATCCCCATTAATCGCCTAGGTTCTATTACCTCGGCATTTCTGAGGTGATGGAACCTATACTGTTCGTTCATCTGTGCCCCTCTGTCCGAGATCAAACTCGCCGACCTCAAAGTTTCCTGGACTCTACTGTCCACTTCTGTCAAGTATCAAGCTTCATGCTTTCCAAGCTGTTCGAGATCAAACCTCCTAGCCGAGGTTATTGGTTCCATTAATTTGTAAACTCCAAGAGTTTTGCAACTGCTCTATTCATATTCTCTGGTGGGTTTCGATTTCCACCATCTATTTGACTCGTGATTTTCATATCGGCGTTCATTTCTCTTGATAGGTTCATAAACTCTTTACTTGCTTTTAAGCTCAATCTTTTATAACTCTTTCGAATGCTTACTTGCCATCTGCTGCCTTCTATTTTCGCTTCATCTTCAAATTTTGAATTGTTTGAATGTCCGCAATCGTTTTGCCATATCCACTTTTCTGCTAGCATCGTGCTTGGGTCATTACTTTCTTGTTTCTTCATATACTTACTTAGTGCTTGTGCACTTGGCTTTATCTTTGAACTTTGTCGTCCTCTTGACTCTGATTTTTCTCTTTATTCAATCCTCTGGCTTTTTCTCTTTCTAGCTCTTTTGCTTAAATCCGTCATTGTTCTAAGCTTTCAAGCTCGCGAATCGTTTCGCTTTTTCCGCCGTGAAGCTTACGCCATTCTCATTATTTTCGTGATCCGTCGCCGACTTCGGCAATTCTCATTCCGGCTTCCCTCTTTCTAGTAAGCCACTGTTTCTCCTGGTTTTTTATTTCTTGTTGCTTTCCAAGGAGCTCTACTTCATTTGTTAATCATCATTACTGTTTTACCCGTTGTTTCCAATTCATCTTCTTGAATACACAATCGCTCACACATCCGCTGATTTCGCCATCGTTTGGCTTGACACACTGGCAATATTTTTGTCTTGATTTCCTGATAGCTTTGTCATCATTCTTGATTACGAATTGTTTTTTGTGTCTTTTTCCAGATTCTTGTTTTCAATCTCTGAGGTGCCAATCGCCGAGAAGAGCTTTGATCAAACTCTTCAGGAGATTGATGCTGAGCTCGTGGCTGAGAAGACTGCTGAGAAGTTCTTTCCAATTGTCTTTTGGGGGTGAGACACAACCTGCCGCTGATGCCAAATAGTTTTGCTTCCTTCTTGAAATTGATGCCGAGATAACGGTAGAGAAGCTCCTCAAATTGACTGCCGAGGCTGAACCATCGCTGCTCGTCAAGGCATCAGTCCGACGTTTGCTTTCATCATCTCGCTTCTAAGGTCTTCATTTTTGTACTTGCTAACCTTCACTCTTAACAAGCTAGTTGGTCATCTCGGAAGATCATATCTCGGAAACGTCTTTCAGTGTTATCTCAGCTATACCAAACTTGTAAATTGCTTCAAATTTCAACAAGTAGTAGACTTCATAATCTTTGGTTAACTCATCTTGTAATTTTGCTCAAAAATTTCAACAAGTGTTAACATTCCTTACTCCTTAATTATCATTCATTTCCCCTGTATCTTCTCCCTGCCCCCTAATGTGAACATAAGTTGCACTTAAGATCACATTAGGGAAGTTGGCTTTGTGCCGTAGTCACAGACCTGATGTGTTCTTCTTTCGCCGATGTATTAAAAACTTCTGGTATTTAATTCACCCCTTTAGACCCTCTTTCTCTTGGCCTTTGCCAACTATCATCGTTGTTTCTTGAAGCATTTATTCCTTTTACAATTCTGGTCACCACTTCCGGCGTGTACTTCATCGGTTCTTTTTAATCAAAACGACGTTTGACTCCGGCGAATCTTTTGCCAACATTTAACTTTGTGTGCTCTTTAATTTGTAAATTCTCTCAGAATTTCAACAAGTGTTTAAACATCATTTTGTTTTAACTTCGGTCAAACATCATCTCGGCTTAACTTCGGTTAAACATCATCTCGGCTTAACTTCGGTTAAGCATCATCTCGGCTTAACCTTGGTTAAGCATCATCTCCGTTTAACTTCGGTTAAACATCATTTCGGCTTAACTTCGGTTAAGCATCATCTCAGCTTAACTTCGGTAAACATCATCTCGGCGTAACTTCGGTTAAACAACATCTCGGCTTAACTTCGCCACATCATCTCCGCTTAACTTTGCTAAACATCATCTCGCTTAACTTCTAAGCATCACCTCGCTTAACTTCTGTTAAACATCATCTCGCTTAACTTCGGTTAAGATCATCTCGCTTTAACTTAGGTTAAACATCATCTCGGTTTTTGAAGTTCTTCCTTTTTATCGCTTGTACTCTTGTACCTTTTTGCTTTTCAGACAATGTAAGCTCAGATATGGCCGATGTGCCCCTTGTTCTTGAATGTCTAATTTAACTTTCCTTCTCTCAATGCTTGTGCCTTTGTCTTTTCTTGACCGCCTTTGCATGATTCTATACTTAGAATATTCTCAAGTGCCTTTCATTCTTTGTCTTCTTTATGCAATCTTCTCGGGGTTACATACCCTAGTATAATAACTACAAACTTTACTTCGGTAAGATACTGACCTGCAAACTTTTCATATATTTCAACAAGCATAAGACATATGCCATTCAATATTAACTTTGCAAACTTTTCTCAAGTTTCAACGCGCTTAAACAAGAATCTCACTATCCTCGCTTGTAAATTGTTACAAATTTCAACAATGATTAATATATACAGTAAACTTTTCTCAAGTTATAACAAGTGTTAAACAATGATCTACTTGTAAATTGCTACAAATTTCAACAAGGGTTTAAACAATATACTTAGCTTTTACTTCAACTTGTAAATTGCTGCAAATTTCAACAGATGCTCTCATGTCGGCTTAACTTCAACTTGTAAATTGCTACAAATTTCAACAAGTGTTAAGCATCTTCTTTGGTTTAACTAACCAGTAGATTGCTATAAGTCTCGGCTTAACTTCGGTTAAGCATCATCTCGTTTTAACCAACTTGTAAATTCATACAGAACTTCAACAAGTGTTACTCCATGAACTCGATCTATCTTCATCTTGTAAATTGCTACAAATTTCAACAAGGGTTTAAACAATATACTTAGCTTTTACTTCAACCTGTAAATTGCTGCAAATTTCAACAGATGCTCTCATGTCGGCTTAACTTCAACTTGTAAATTGCTACAAATTTCAACAAGTGTTAAGCAGCTTCTTCGGTTTAACCAACCAAGAGATTGCCATAAGTCTCAAGCTTAACTTCGTAAGTATCATCTCGCTTTTAACCAACTTGTAAATTCATACGTAACTTCAACAAGTGTTACTCCATGAACTCGATCTATCTTCATCTTGTAAATTGCTACAAATTTCAACAAGCGATAGACAAGGAATGATCTCTTACCTCCAACTTGTAAATTGCTACAAATTTCAACAAGTGTTAAGGAATGGTTTCACCAACAAATTGTAAATTGCTACAAATTTCAACAAGTAATAAAGAATCTTTGTCACTTAACAACTTGTAAATTGCTACAAATTTCAACAAGTGTTAAGGAATGGTTTCACCAACAACTTGTAAATTGCTACAAATTTCAACAAGTGATAAGGAATTTTGTCACTAACAACTTGTAAATTGCTACAAATTTCAACAAGTGTTAAGGAATGGTTTCACTCAACAACTTGTAAATTGCTACAAATTTCAACAAGTGTTAAGGAATTTTGTCACCTTAACAACTTGTAAATTGCTACAAATTTCAACAAGTGTTAAGGAATGGTTTCACTCAACAACTTGTAAATTGCTACAAATTTCAACAAGTGTTAAGGAATTTTGTCACTTAACAACTTGTAAATTGCTACAAATTTCAACAAGTGTTAAGGAATCTTTGGTCTTAACTTCGGTTAAGAATCTTATCTACTTAACTACGGTTAAGTATCTTCTTGGCTTAACTACTACATCTTCTTGGTCTTAACTTCGGTTAAGAATCTTCTTGGCTTAACTACTTAACATCTTCTTGGCTTAACTACGGTTAAGTATCTTCTTGGTCTTACCTTCTAAGTTAAGAATCTTCTCGCTTAACTACTAAGTACATCTTCTTGGTCTTAACTACGCTACATCTTCTTGGTCTTAACTTCGTTTAAGAATCTTCTTGGCTTAACTACGATTACATCTTCTTGGCTTAACTACTTACATCTTCTTGGTCTTACCTTCTGTTAAAATCTTCTCGCTTAACTACTAAGTACATCTTCTTGGTTTTAACTACTTAAGAATCTTATCTACTTAAGTACCTGGTTACATCTTCTTGATTCTGCCGGGTTTTCAACCCGCCAACTTTAGTCCGATCTTCGTGTTTCCTTTTTATCCTCGGGATCTTAGATCCGTCATCAGGCTCTTCTCTTTTCGCACTTAAGCCGAGATCTTATCTTCTTAGATCCGCTCACCCTGCTTGAGCTCTTCTTTCTGCCTACTCATCTAGGCCGAGATCATGTTTCTAGGATCCGGATCCGCCACTTAGGCCGAGCTCTTGTCTTTTCTGCCTACTCATCTAGGCCGAGTTGATGTCTTCTGGATCCGGGATTTGGAATCCGTGATCCGCCACTTAGGTCGAGCTCTTGTCTTTTCTGCCTACTCATCTAGGCCGAGATGATGTCTTCGGATCCGGATCTCGAATCCGTGATCCGCCACTTAGGTTGAGCTCTTCTATACTTGAATGTCATCTCCTTGGGAACGCCATGCCCTCGCCTTTGCATCCCTTCGAAGGGTCTTCGCCTCCGCAGTATCTATCCTTCCATACCGGAGGTCATCTTTGTTGTAGTATCCGCCGACCGTTGTCTTTGATGCGTCACCTTCTTGGCCGGCGTCTTTCACTCCGTGACTCTGGTCACGAGTTTCTGTGTTGCGGTTGTCCCCTTCAACGTCGAGGTCGATAGATCTCCCACTCCCAGCAGGAGTGTTTGTTTTCAATCTGATCCTTCTGTCCGTCATTAGCCATCTATTCTTCTTTCTTTCCCACAGACGGTGCCAAATTGTGTGAGCGATTTTCTGACCACACTGCCCGCTTAGTAGTCAACTGGAGAGCACTGGCAGAATAGATGGCACCTGGCTGACCTGCAACAGAAATAGAAGTTTCCGACGGTGGTTCTTCCACCCGGGGGCACTCCGACGATCAAGTCAGTATATCTCTCAAAGATAATCAAGTATTCAACTCACAAACTTGAGTATAAAAAACATATCTTAGACCCATGGGGGTACCTCTTATTTATAGCCAACTCAATCCCAGTCCCAATGAGAGCCTAACTCCAATGGACTCAGGATTACTGCTATTCTGGGACTCCCAGTGGGATTAGGATAAACTCTCTAAGAGTCTTATCTTTACCCAAACTGAAGTCTTCTCCCAATTTAGGACTCTTGTCCATATCCAGGTTGAGTTCCCTCTTCATTCTAGGACTCTTGTCCCTTATCCACTTATCTCGGATTCCGATATCTTCGGAGATAACCTCAAATTTCAACCGAGATCACCTCAAGATCACGACCAGACACGTGGCACTCCTACGACACGCCGTGTCACCTTACCACGTGTTGGTACTCAGAAAATATATCCCCATATATATATACTTGGTCTTGGGTGCACATATTCAAATGCATATAGTTCAGAAATGAAAAAGATAATAGTTAAAATTTGTAGAGTCTGAATGAGTTGAAAAAGATGCATAGTTTTTTCACAAAAGTAATTTGTAAACTGTCATGGACATTTTCGGAATAGCAAAATATGTAATATCAACAACAATTTAATTCATAATCAAACAGAAAAAAAAAAAAAAAAAAAAATTCAGTAAATAAATTAAAAGTGTTTCTTAAAAAAGGAATATTTTTTGAAACATTCTCAAAAATAAATTTTAAAAATAATCGACCAAACCAAATTTTTTTAGGGTATTAATTATCGTTCTTTTCTATTTTCAAGAACAAAAAGCACAAAATGAAAAATAATATAAAATATGCCACGATACATTAACATTCATTTTGATTTGAAAAAATCTTTGTCATTAGTGCTTAATTCAAAATTTATTAAATATGATTTTTTGACATTAATTGCTATTAAGCAAGTGCTCGGGAGTGTCACAGGGGCATGGATCAACAAAATTTCAAAATAAGTACATGTTATTTTGTTAAAAAATAATATACAATTATTTTAAATTTATTAATCTATCTATACTATATATTAAGCAAAATGAAGTTTTTAGCCCCAAGTTTTGTGGGAACTCTAATCTCCCAATCTAAATTTATTGATTTTTTTATTTAAAAAAAAAAATCATAACATTTATTAACTTCTCCCAACTCCAAAGTCTTACCATCATAATAACACTTTAATGCATTAAGAACAAGCATAAAAAAAATTCTTTGAAATCCAACACATATAAATTCCTTGAAAAGTCCTAACACACATGATTATTATCCCTCGTAATAACACTTTAATACATTAAGAACAAACATAAAAAAAAATTCTTAAAAAGTCTAACACATATGATTATCATCAAAATATTAAACTTTAATATAATATAAAAAAAAAGACATTTAATTTCTTGAAAAATCCAACACATATGATTATTATCAAAATATTAAACTTTAATATAATATAAAAAAAGAAAAAAAAAAGACATTTAAAAAAAATTTAAAAATCACAATTCACATATATAGATAATTGTAAACACAATCCATGCATAGCACGGGTGATATGCTAGTATATTATATAAAAAAAATGAAGTTTTTAACCCACAAGTATTGTGGAAGTTCCAACATCCCAATCTTAATTTTTTATTTTTTTATTTAAAAAAAAAAAACTCAATATTTATTGACTTCTCTCAACCCACAAGCATTTGTGACTTCTCACATACCTATTACTATACCATTTTCAACTTCTACCATACATTATGGAATTGTTAAATTATTTTTATAAAAATCTAAAAAATAATTTGTATATTAAAAAATATATAAAACAAACATAAATATCTATATCTTTATTTATCTATATCTATATTATATAAGGAAAAATGGAAGATAACAAAAATATTTCATAATCCTTCCATCATAATCCCTCTTACCAATTTAAAAAAAATATTAAAACTTGCATTTATTTTTTCTCATCCAAAAAATCAGATAATATTTTTCATGAAAGTTGTGGATATCCATCTATATCTTATATATTATATTATAACATAAAAAAAAAAAAATCAGATATACACACAGATAAAATTAATAAATTTAATTTTTATTTATTCAGTTAAAATATTTATTTTGCCTCTCAATAAACAATTTTAAATTTTAAAAATATATAAAAACTAATTAAACAAATGATTTAAAAATATCTCGCACTATTATACTTTAAATCAATAAAACTCATATACCTATCACATATTTAACTTGCATCATAACTTATCTAAATAATAATAATTAAAAACAAATAGAAATCACAAATAAATTAAATTTTAAAAAAAAATAGAAATCCACAACTCCATCTAAAATAAATTGAAAAAAAAATAGAAGCCACACAAAACAAAGAAGATAAAAATTTAGATATGAATTTTAAAAAGATATAATAATATCTTAATTTGAATTATGATTTAGTAATATAATTACTATTTTTTTGATATATATCTATCAAAATTTCAAATCACTTAATGGGATAAATTAATCAATTTTATAAAATTATTGATTTTTCGATTTATAAAATAGATTAAAAAAAACTATCGACTGATTTATTTATTTAATTATTTTAGAAATAATAATTATCCGTTAATTTATGAATTTTAAATGGAAAGATAACAAAAATATTTCAAAATCTTTCCATCTTAATCTCTCTCATCAATTTTTTTTTTAAAAAATATATTAAAACTTGCCTTCCTTCTAATATTTTTCATGAAAGTTGTAAATATCTATTTATATCTTATATATTATATTATAACATAACAAAAAAAAAAAAAATCAGATGTACAAATAGATAAAATTAATAAATTTGATTTTTATTCATTCAGTTAAAATCTTTATTTTAGATCTCAATATCCAATTTTAAATTTTAAAAATCTTTAAAGTTTATCTGAACAAATCTAATTTGAAAATATCTCCTATAATCATACTTAAATTAACAAAACTTACATGTTTATCACATATCTAGCTCACATCATAACTTATCTAAATAATAATAATTAAAAACAAATAGAAACCATAGATAAATTAAATTAAAAAAATAGAAACCCACAATTCTATCTTAAATAAATTGGGAAAAAAAAACGATAGAAACCACACAAAAATTTAAAAAAATAAGAATTTATATATGGATCTCAAACAAAATATGACAATATCTAAATTTGAATTATGATTTAGTAATATAATTATCTATTTCTCTTATGTATATCTATCAAAATTTTAAATCAATCAATGAGATAAATTAATCAATTTTCAAGTCTTATTTAAATAATAATCTGATTAGTCATCCCAACTCCCAGACTTTGCGGGCATTGGCAGAGGAGCTGACGGATTAGGCAGGGCGAGGTCTAAGTTGTTAGGGGTAATATCCTAACATTCCACAAATTTATTTGTTTTTTAATTTTATTTTTTTTCCCTGTGTGATTCTCTTTCTCTGTTGTTGGTTTCAGTTTTAGTGAGATTTATGTGTTTGTTTACAAGTTTGCATGGTGGAGAAGATTTATTAATGATTATGATTGCAATCAAGTATCTATATCCGCTTCGCGCTAATGATTTTGATTGATTTTATTTTCTCCAATGAAGACCATAAAATGGAAATTAAAAAAATGGATATCAAAATTTTTATATTTTATTGTCATTTTATTTTATAGAAAATGTGAAAATTTATTGAGAATTCAAGATTTTACTATAACATTAGATTTTTGTATAACTAGGTAAATTTAAAACTTTTAAATATCATTGTATTCTTTATTTTTATCCTCTTTCTATCCTATTATATCATTACTGCTATTTGTTAGTTTGTTAATTATAGTTCAATTAATTAAAAATGAAAGCTTAATATAACTTTTCATATGTATTATAATTAATTTATTATAGTTATAGTTATATATAATAGCATAATATATAGGAATAATTTATATTTTTTTATGTGATTAAATAGTCCATGTTGAATATTATATAGAAAAGTTAGATGACTTCTTTTATCTCTAAAAAATCTAATCTATTTTTTTTTTTTTTACTTTTTAAATTGAAACATCAAGTGTTTATTGTAACGCCCCAAAATAAATATGGTAAACGCATCAAGTTAAAACAAAGTATTTTCATTCATCAGAGTTAATATATAAAATGTGACACATGCGATATACATTCATAAATAACTCATCCTAATCTATAGCATGTGTTACAAATAATAAAGAGTAATGAAAGCTACACAAATATTCATATGTCCTAAAGGTTTACATCTTTCAAAGTCACTGCTTGATTACAACAAAATGAGTCTAACTTAATACAATTAAGCCCTTGACTATACAAAATAAATACAATCAAAAGGAAACTTTTATTCCAAATCTTCCAAAACTACTGTCTTGGCGAAGACATATCTCCAACACCTGAAAATGATTTTTTCCAAATAGGGTGATTTAAAACTTAGTAGAAACAATCTAACACAATATATGAATCTTAACAAAGATATAAGTTTGAGATGCATATTCAATGCCTACGATAAAATCATTTATAACTCTTTTGCAAAAATCATGTCATGCCAAGTTTTATATCACAGTTCATGTTACTTAGATTCATTTTATCTTATTTCATGATTCATTTACCTTGTTATCTCATTTCATGAGTTATTCACCAATTCATTCAGACAACCACATTGAAGATACAACTCGATGGGTTTCTAATCAATAAAGCCATTATACAAACACTTCCATTTTGCTATTTTATAGATATTTCACTACAACAAAAACACAAATGGCTACTAAAAAAAAATCGTCACGAAAGTAGATGAAATGGCGACTAAAATGGAATTAGTCATTTAACATATGGGTTTTAGCGACAAAAGAGTTTGGTCATTAAAAGGTGGTTTTAGCGACTAAAAGGAAGTTTAGTCATTAATATACAGCTTTTTAGTGACTAAAGTTTGTTTAGTAGCCAAAAGTCACGTTTTTTATGACTAAAATAATTTAGTAACGAAAAGTTATGATTTTGGCTACAAAAATAGGTTTAGTCACCGATTATAGCAGCTTTTGCCGACTAAAACAATTTAGCCTCGAAAAGTGACGTTTTTGGTTACAAAAAAAATTTAGTAGCTAAAGGTCAAGAATTGCCGACTAAAATGCATTTTAGTTGCCCAAAGTAGAGGTTTTGGCGACCAAAAATTGAGTTTAGTCGCCAAATGTGCTAGCCTTAGGCGGTTGTAAATCTGCTTAGCAATGTAAAAGAAATTAGTAGCCAAAAAATGGAGTATTGGTGACTAAAATTCAGATTTAGTCGCCAAAAGTGCTTACCCTATTTTTTTTGTAAAAATTTTATTTTTTACATAAAATATATTAAATAAAAAAAATTATTTTCATATATATAATTTTGTATTAATACCAGTGAATATAGTATATAAATAATATTTGTTGCAATAATTTTCATGTGATTTGGGAGTGGCGAAGTGGGGGAGCAAGTGTGGGTAAAGGCGTAATGGGGTGCAAGTGTTGGGAACACAAGTTCGAACCTTGGGACATCCAGCAGAGGCAAATTTTTTTTTTGTGAAATATGGTTTTGGCGACTAGTATGGTATTAAAAGGTATACCTTTTGGCTTATAAAAGTTTAGTCTGAAATGTTTAAATAATAAAAAAAAAAATACTATTGGCAACTAAAAATTTAGTTGCTAAATGTATAATTTCAAAAAATGGAATTGCATTTGGCGACAATTTGTTTCGTCGCTGAAGACCTGTGAATTGGCGACTAACAGGATTTTAGTTGCCAAAGGCATTGGCGACCATGAATTCGCGACAACAGTGGCGACTAAAAGTTTTTGTCGGGAAAAGTGAAAATTCAACCTTTGGCGACTAAAAAAGGACCTTTGGCGACTAAAAATTTAGTCGCCAAAGGTGTATTTTCTTGTAGTGTTTTGTCAGCGGGAATCGACACCCATGTATATATACAGTTTTCGGGACTTTTATCCTGGACACACAAGTCAACTTAATTCAATGGAGTCCATCACCTTTATTCTCCCAAATATAGAGTACATCCCATTTCTCCTCCAAAACATCATATATTTACAATGTATCAAAGACATAGCCATATTCAATGACAACGAATAAGAGATTAGTTTCAATTCACCTGATCCTCGTGCAATTTCTACAACAATCATAGTTATCTTCCACTAATAGCCCAAAACATATATTTATAAACAAATATACAATCTCCACAACATATAAATTATTCAAATTTTCATAGGTGAGAGGTATTACATATCTAACTCCACCATTTATATAAATATTCATCAAATTTCATATTTCCAAAACCAATTTCATTTATTTATGCAAAATAACTATTTGAGAAATTTTAGGGCAAACTCCCTTTTTTTCCAAAATCCATCTCAGATATCAAAATTAATAGATTTATTACAACACAACCTCACATCTCGCCCATAAACCATTTGAATACATGCATTGAAAAACTCTCTTGATTTTAAATCAAACCCTAGGTTTGTTTAAAATCACCCCAAGTTCCCATATTTCTTACACATCAATAAATAACTAAGTTAAAACTCATAGAAAAGTGTAGAACGTCCCTACCTCAAATTTAGGAAACCAAAGGAAGAGATGGAGAGACTTCAAAGATGCCAAAACCAAGCTCTATTCGGATCAAAATGTAGCCCTTTAGATACTCTACCTTTTTAACAAAGGTATACGGGTAGAGAAATCATTAGATCTAGGTGAAAATATAGAGAGAATGTAAGTTTTAGAAAAAGAGAGGCTTTACATCTAGGGTTTTGAGAAAAAAAGGTGTGAAAAAGTGATGTAGAAAGGTGCTGCTGTGGACTAATATACACATAGTCCATTCAAGCACAAGAAGTGACGCTCGAGCATCAAACACAATAAATTGTTTCGCTTGAGCGCATAATGCACACTTCCAGTAGTTTTGCAGACAATAAACCAATGCTTGAGCGTAAGAAATGCCGCTTGAGCTGATCCCGCTTGATCGTAGAAGGAACCACTCGAGCGTAGAATACACTCTCCCAATAGTTTTGTAGAACTGCAAAAGTATTGAGAATTCACAAAGCCCGCTGGAGCACAAGAAGTGCCACTCAAGCGGAGGAGTAAAATTATGGGCAACAAAGGTTTGAAAACTAAGCAATCAGCTTGTTCCAAACACAACCATTACAATCCAATAACCAAAATTAAGGATATACAAGGGAAGCAAGACATGAGACAATATGAAACCATGAAATCCGAGTCCGGAATACAAAATGGGTTGGGTCTGAACCATAATCGTTATATTTATGTCTATAAAACAAAACTGATAAACACATATCCAAAAGCTACATATTTTTTTTTCTTTTTCTTTTTTTAATATGTAGGATATTTACAAATGAGAAATGTTTGACACCTCAATTTTTTTTTTCATAATCTGACTTATAATGATGTAGTCATAAGTGTCAATTTTTACACAAATATGAGAAGAAAATTAATTAAATTATACATTTTAACAAACCACATACTCAAACTTTGACTATTTTAAGATGTTATTTCACTATAATTTCAATTAAAAGAATCTTCAACCCTTAATTTTATTTTATTTTTTATCAAAAAAATTTAAAAAGATGAAACTTTGAAAATTATTATTTTTTCATCAAAATTGGTGAAAAGAAAAAAAAATTGGTATAAGAATGAAGGTTCTTTTAAAAATTGATAAAAATTTAAGTTAAAATAATTCATATCAAATCAAAATTTTTATTCAAATTTAAAATCAAATTAGATAAAAAAAAATTAAAAGAAAATGATGAAAGTTTTAAAATATTTTGAAATCTTTTTATTCTTAAAGAATAGAAATCTATGTGTGTATTATATTCATATTGTATTTTTAGTTATGAAATTAAAATCAAAAGAAATATAACTTAAATTATTGGATTAATAATAGAAACATCATATTAATTATTATTAAATATCACTTCACTTCACATTTAATAATAAAATTGCATATTTGTCTTAATTATTACTTTTAAATTTGTGTATTTTCATAACAAGAACAGGTATGTTATAACTCATTTAATCTCATTTAATGAGGTTTAACTTTTTTTAATACAAATTATCAAAATTGCACTAAATGGATTTATATATATATTTTTTTATTTTTTTTAAACTAATAATTTAAAAAGTTATAAAAATAAAAGTTAACTTATAAATTTCATGTATACCACAAGATAAAATATTAAATTACTTTAAGATAATTATAATATTTTTTTTAAAAATTTATAAAGTCCCGTGCATAGCACGGATTACCACTAGTAAGATAAATATGAAAGAGTGTTCCTGGTACATTGTGAAAAAGTGTTTTGAATATATGTAAACATATTAAAATGTATTCATTTCAGTAAAAATTATATTGAATTAAGATAAAAGGATCTCAATTTTCTTATCTTTCGGACACTTATTAGCCAAACTTAGTTGATATCTTTTGCCTTTTTCGCATAAATAGCATTACAAACTCAGACTTTTGAACCCATAATTTACCTAAAAAAAATAATCAATAATTTAAATTTATTTTACTCATAAATTTTACACTTTATCAATTTGATTTTTACCACATAAATATATTCAAAATAAATTATAAATTCCTAAGAATAAGCATATAGCATTTTTGTTTTCACATGAAATTCTATCTTCCACTTATAGTCAAATGAATGGGCCATCGTAATATCTAGTTGGGCCCGGATACAACTGTTAATCCCTAGGCGTTAGTTACCACACACTCATCAGAGTCCAGCAAGCAGCACAAGCAACTAACACTCATCACACAAATTTTAAATAACATTTTAGGGATAATAAAATCATTGGTAATGAATATCTAACAGTGTAGTGTTAATGAAGCTACGTCGTTGCGACCGCCACATGCATTTTGATATTAATAATATTTGCTATATAAATTTTATCCATAAAAATATGTCGTAAAAATTCAAATTTCATATAGGTGACCACATAATAAAATTTTGCAAAAAATCTAGAAGACCAGAAAATATCCCAAATTTTTACTACAAGAAGTAGATCAACGGTGTGTATTTAAAGTTTTTGTTGTGGATGATTGTGACCATTGATTTTAGTTTTGGGATGTTTTCTTTTTTTTAATTTTTTTTTTTTTTAAATATTATTGTAAAATTTAGATATTTTGATGTACACAAGTTTGCACATATTTTTGTGTTTTGATATCGAACCATGCAGTGGAGAGTGAATGAACGGACGTAAGCACGTAACTGATCAATTGATTGAGATGACATAATAAAAAATCAAGAAGCAAATATCAAAGGTTTTGCTTGAAAGTGGTTCATTACACATCACATGCATCAAGGCATACATCCCCCACCCTTACCCTTAGGTGAGTATTTTTTAAAATGAAAAAGGATATTTGAGTTTAACTTTTGTTTTTGATTATTAAAAATATATTTTGGAACTGACTTGTTATATAAATAAATTAAATTTGATTATATTTTTAAATTTATTAACTTTGTAGTTATTCTTTGCTCTTTTGTTCTACAACATTCACAATTAATAAATAATGTAAAAATCAAAAAAATTGATTTAATGATATTGTTTATTTTTTAATATAAAACATTTTGATTTAACGACTACGTGTCATGATTGACTTATATAACATAATAAGGGTTGAGATTGGGCTAGCCTAGTTTGGGCTGGCCTAGTTTGGGAAATTAGTGCCCTTGCCCATCCGTGAGCTAAGCTTGAAAAGCTTTTTTTTTTTGGTTGGGCCAACACAAGACCAAAAACCTTATGCCTGTATCCTATTCGATGGGATTGACCTAAATGAGCTAACAGACCGAGTCTCTAGTTTAGTTTAGTGGGCTAAGATTCAGGCCTACTTTCTAGTTTTTTATTTTTAATTTTATTTATTTATTTATTTTGTATTTTCTATTGATTCTGCAAGCAAGTCAATAAACGCATCTCTCACATAAGTCCAAACCCAATCCAAATTTTATTCTGCCTAATCTAGCTTGTCCTTAGGGCAAGCAAGAGTCGACCAAGTTGAGAACATTATTCTTTTCCATACCATTATTCTTTATATCCCTCCATACACTATTTCACGGGTCTTATTTTAGGACCATAATGATAATTCAACGAGTTATGCAAAAAAAATTAATTTTATTGGACATCATTAGAAATATGAACAAATTATATTTTATTTTACAAAATAAAATACAAATGATTGATTTATTATCAATATATGACAAAATTAACTTTTTATATAGACAATCTTTATTATAAAATTTATAAAGTAAATAATTGAAATTAACATTGTGAGCTATAAATTAATAGACCCACAAAATGAAATATGAAAGAGGAGCCAAATCGGTGAACATATAGCCTCTCTCTCTCTCCATAATATTATTCAACCTCAAAAATGATATGGAGAGAGAGAGAGAGAGAGGCTTATTGTAAAGATGTCCAAAAACACATTAGAGAGAGAGAGAGAGAGAGAAAGAGAGAGGCTTGATGTAAAGATGTCCAAAAACACATAATGTATGCAATGTATGTGTCATATAGTATATGTAGATGTGCATGTTGAATGTTGAATGTGATGCGAACCGCGGACACGAGCGAGTCAGAAACTTGCACCCTGACTCGTTGGACGTCACATGGACTGCCCTTCGACACAGACAAATGTGTGCCTACCCTTTTGGTTCTTGGCCAATACTCCCCGGACAAAAACTCACAGAGACCCCACACCACTTGCATCCCCTATTTGTTTTCCCTCCCAAAATCTCACTCCTCAGCTAAGCATTTCGTCGAACGCCCTATGAACACCACCCCGTACCCAATCACTAATCAATTATTAGTTCAAATCATTACTCATTCTACTTCACCAAATTAAATATAATTATACCCTGAAAACACTGACATTTTTATCCTAATCTCTCATTCTCTTCCCTTACTTTTGCTTTTACATGTATACGCATACAAATGTGGACGCTGAGCTCGAGAATCAACTGTTGACTGATCTATCACCACGCTCTCTGGTTGGAGGCTCCTCCAAATTTCAACGTAAGGGTTTCGAAAGCTCGGCTATTTAGATTTGTGGTACTGTAGCTTCTGTTTTGAATTGTGCTTTTGAGAGTGTGAGGTTTCATATTAGCAATGGTCACCAAGAGTAGTAAATGTGTCTGACATAGATGGGTACGGTTTTTTTCTTTTCTGCTTCCAAGTTTCGAATCGCATTTAAGTTTTGTTTGATTTTCTTTCAATTTGAAAGTTGATTTCATTTTTTACTTTGGCTGTACCTAATCTTCGTTTGAGTGGTCCAAGATCCACCCACATCTCAGTTTCTGCTGTATGGTCAGGATTGTGTTTATACATATATGAATGTATAGGTAAACCTGAGAGTAAAGCCATGGCTAGGGTTAATTCTTAAGAAAGAAATATTTTTAATTTTGGGGAAATGCTGTGTTTCAATCACAGATAAACCCTACAACGGGCCAAGAATGTGATTTTGCAAAGGTAGAACAGGCTACATGAACTGTCAATTTGTTGAAAATTGCTTTCTTTCAAGCAATCGAGTCTAATTTCCTTTGAAAAATCTAATCTTTGTAGGGGACAATTTGCTTCACTGCATTTGGGCAATGCAGGGCGCAATGTGACCTGTTCTTCGCCGCAATTGAGAGGTATGAGGAAACATTCTTTATTGTCCCGCAATTCCGGTACATATACAAGCCCGGGAACACCGGATTACCGAGACGGCAATGCAGGCGGAATTCAGAAGGGATGGAGTTCGGAAAGAGTGCCACTGCCTTCAAACAGCAGTCGGAGGCATATAAGTGCAGCTGCCTTGATGCCATTCAACAGCGGAAGGACGTTGCCTTCAAAATGGGATGATGCCGAGAGGTGGATTACTAGCCCAATTTCGGGGTTTGGTGTTAGCAAGACTATGCTTGCACAAACTCAGAGACGACCTAAATCGAAGAGTGGTCCACTTGGGGCTCCAGGTGTTGGGTGCTTCTCGAACTATTCCCCTGCCATGCCAGTGCTGCAAGGAGGGGCAAGTGTTAGGGATTTCATTGTGGGCTCTCCATTTACAACTGGAGTAATAGTGCCAGATGGTCTATCAATTCATTATGGTTGTAACAATGGTGCACAATCTAATCCACTGCTTATGCTTACCGGGAATGCTACGGCTCGAGTGGGTAGTCTACCTGGATGGTCAGATTTGTTAAGTGAGTCTTCACTACCCAGCTCTCAAGGTATTATTTTCTTCACTGTCTGCCCACTTTCAAACAATCTCTTAACCTGTACTCCAAATTCTGAAATCAAGTACCTGAATGATCATACATATGTTAATATAATTAAAAGACATCTTTCTCTATTTAAGCGCTTCTCAGAAGTCAGAACCCTAGTGAATTAGAGCAGTGAAAGATGATAATTCAGCATAATGGGAAAATTTATTTTAGTTTGTAAAACCATTTTATTGCAATACCAGCCTAATCTTACCACCACATTTTTGGCATATGATTAGTGAGCATTTTGCGACTTTTGTTGTCACCGCAAATGAAAAGAGTCTGAACCTTGTACCAGCTATTAATGATGAAGTTTGTAATGGTACCAGGACATCAATAGAATCAGAGCAATACATAAAAATGATATATGTTAAAAATTCTCTGTGAAGAGTTTTTTGCCGCACAACAGCTGTTTAATGATGACTGGAAAAGAGAAGCAAATTTTTTTTTTTCTTTTAAATTTTTTTGATGGAAATCATACACAACTTGGTAATTGTGCTAATTTATTGGTTGACATAATCCTGTACCTATGAAAATTGGAAGTTTTCTCTTCTATGAACTTGCAGCCAAATTATGCCAGCTATTTGTAGATGCTGGAAAGATGAGTGTTGAGTGTTAATTAACAAAGGAGATTGTGAAGTCATGTTCTCAAAACCACACCGTTCAAGATACAACATTATCATTCCTGTTTGTCTAAGTTATATACTTTTTGTTGTTTGGGCCCCTAGGTGTAAACTGGAGGATGTGGTCATGTTTCAAATCTATAGCCAATGAGATGTATAGAACAATTATTTGTAGATAGTGGACATTGAAATTGTTTGCATTGAACATCAGTAAAGCTTTGGATGTGTGATGCAAATTGAATGAGTCATTTTGTTTTGCGTATTGTTTGCTTGCACAAGTTGGTAGTGTAATAGGACACATCACTGTGATCACTAAATTAAGGCTATGTTTGAATCATTAACTGAGTAGGGATTAGTGGATGAAAAGGAAGGTTGGAAGGAAAAGTAAAAAAATATAGAAGTTAAAATTTTGCCAGTCTTCGCTTCCATTTTCCATTCCCTCGGCAAATCTACTCAAATCCAAGATCAAAACATCCAAACACAACCTAAAAGAAAAAAACAAGAAGAAGAGAGAAAGATTTTGGATGCCAACTAAAAACCAGAGTCTACACTAATATTTCGAAGTCTATGGTCATCAAAATGGATGATGTTTCTGGAGCATAATTATCCTTATGATAGATTTAATTTCTGATGTTGCCCGTCACTGTTGGGTCAATTGTAGATGAGAAGCTTGATGGCACCAAGGATGCAGAAACCATGGTTTCTCATGTTGTTTCACGACGGGATATGGCAACCCAGATGAGTCCTAGGGATAGCACAGGCTCATCTCCCAAAGGAAGGTCATCATTCTCTACATCTCCTCCCTCAATCCTTCCCATTGTGGAGTCGCACAGCAACGATTCTGCTAAATTGGAAATCAGGGATGTGCAGGTAGACAAAAGAGCCACTGTGACAAAACAGGCCAAAAAACATGGAGTGAGAAAGATTAAGAATGGCTCCCCAGATGTTAAGAACTTGACCTCATCTTGGGATATTGCAGAGGCAGCAAATAACACGTCAAAGTAAGTTTTTATTTTTTTGCACCTTGTTCTTTTTCATTACTCTACTTTCTTATCAATGAAGTTAGTAACTTAAGAATTTATCCAAAAAAAGTAACTTAAGAGACCAACCTCACCAGCACTACCTTTCAATGACAGGACAGAATCTAAGGGGTAACATTAACAATTAAATTTATCATCTCATAGATGTGTTTCCATTGGAGTTGGGAATTGGTTTAGTCTCTCTCCGTCCTACTTTTCACTTGGACTGCATTTCGTACTCTGAGATTCAAAGTCATCCTCTTTCAGTAGTTCAGATGGAAAACCATGTCCACAGCTTGAGATTGAACACCATCTTTCTTTTTGGTAATCCTGTGTTATTTATTTGTTTGTGTTGTTTCAAAGGAGTTTCTTGGATATTCCCTGAAATTGCAAACTATTTGACTAGCCTTCTCACAAGGTGTTAATGAGAAAGATTATGACCTTAAGAAACAATAAAGCAGACTATAGAACGACTGTATTCAAGGAACAGAGACAAGGGCATGACCGATGAAATAATAAACAGAATGTCCTTTTGATTGTCATGGAAAAAGCCACCATGTTAGTTGTTCTACTCTCGATGCCATTATTTGTCACTTCTACACTCTCAAAACTTATCCTGGAAACTTCCCAAGTATGTAACCCTATTAAGCCACTTGTTTTTGCCTCCATTGATCCACAAACTCCAAATTAGACACAGACAACACAAAACATTGTCAACAGATGAAGTGACCTTTCAAGGACAAGAAAAAATAATTTATCACAAAAACTTTTTCATGGTCCATGTTTTTACATCACCACCCCTGGAGCCAATCTCACAATATACAGGCATGTCAGAATGCTCATTGTCTTTAATGCCTAGTTCTGAAGGTTTCTTGCAGATCTTGGGACTCATATCAACAACTATAATCTGGAAGATAATTTCCTAACCAGGCCTGCTTATGTAGTGTTACTCTGGAAAGAGCAACTCAAATAGAAACAAATCCATACCAAACACGTCTCCCATCCCATAGATATATATTTAATAAAAATTCCTGCCCTTTGTTGGCAAGGAGATTTGCATTTCATGATAAGTTTCCAGTGGAAGTGTGTGTTTGAGTGGCGAATCTGATTTCTTGTGATTCGCTTGTTCCTGTTTGGTGCGCATTTTTACTTCCATGATTCATAGGCTCTCTTATTCATCAGTGCCCTTTACAGCCATTTCTCCAACAATGCAACATCCAATGGCCTGTTTGTTACTACATCTCCTCTTGAGACCACGCATTTCCTCCTATTTGACTTAGCACTGGTTAATTCTGCATCTTTACCCAAAAATAAGGAGTCTTGACAATTTTAAATCTCTTGGAGGAAAGAATTTGGCAAGCTGAAGAGGAAATGTGTAGGTAAATTGGATAAGAGCTCTTTGTCAGGATATTTAGTCCCTTTTGGTAACTAGCATGATTTCCATGGCTAATAGGCCCGAAGAATGCCATGCACCTCTCCATCTCATACTTGCTAATCATAATGGAACATATGTGGAAGAAATCTCAAGTATATTAACATTTTGTTTCTTGCCTAGGCTTGAAAGAGAGGAAGCTGAGATCACTGCATGGGAGAACTTGCAGAAGGCAAAAGCTGAGGCAGCAATTGAAGCACGAGGTTAATTTATGCTCATCATCTTTTTAACATGCAATCAGATGTTACTGAGACATCCCTTATATATCCATGTTTTCGGGGTGAATTTTTTTCCCAATTCATAGGATTTTTTCTGCTAATACTTTTTCTATGTTCTACCCGTAATCCATGTTTATGAGATAGCATGAATACCTTATGAATAGGTTTGACGGGGTGCAAAAATTGTATAGGAGAATGTGTCCTTTACTAACAACAACTTTGGTTCAGATGAAACTGGAGAAAAAGAGATCGGCTTCTATGGATAAGATCTTGAACAAGCTGAGAATTGCTCAGATGAAAGCCCAAGAGATGAGAAGCTCAAAGTCAGACAGTTCCGCCCAACTAGTGGCAAAGACTTCACATAAAGTTGTGTTCTTCCGTAAGTACGTCAAAATGGGTTTGCTGAGGGGTTGTTTTACCTGCCATGCATCCTAATTCGATGCATATTCTCTCTTGATTTATCCCTGAGATGAGGTAATTCCTAATTTTTGTAGTTTTTTCTTTCACTATCTCCTTGATGTCTTGATTTCTTTTACTCTTTATCTAAATATCAGAAAGCTTCACTTGAATTCACAAATTGATGTCAACATCAACTGCAAATTACATTAATCTAAAATTTTATCTGCAAAATCTATGCGATTAGCTTGTATGGAATAAGAAACATGATATGTTCAATGTTCATAACCATGCATAGAATTATTATGATGTTGTTGGACACTGCATTAATTTAGCATATCAGTTTGGTGGCACAATGTATGTCTGTCTGACTGTTCTTAAAGTAAGGTAAAACCAAACCAAACCTTAAGTCCCATCAAATGGGGTCGGCAAATGAATTTTTCTTCTCCATTCGACTCTATCCAATGCTATATCGTTAGTCAAATTAAGAAGATTCATATCTCTAATTATTACACTAGCCCACATCAATCTAGGTTTGTCCCTTCTCCTAATACTTCCATCTATCGTCACTGTATCGCATCTTTTCATTACTGCTTCTATCAGTCTCCGTTATATATGATCAAACCATCTCAATCTATTTTCCATCAACTTATCTTTTATCGGTACTACTTTTTTCCATTCTCGAATATACTAATTCCTAACTCTGTTTTTTGTAGTCTTGTCACACATTCACCTTGGCATCCTCATCTCAGCAACACTCATCTTATCTACATGTTGTTTTTTAGTTACTCAACATTTCGTCCTATACAATATCGCCGGTCTAATAGCCGTTCTTTAGAACTTTCCTTTTAGTCTAGTAGGTACTCGTTTATTGCACAATACCCCAGACGCATTCTTTTACTTAAGCCACCCAGCCTTAATTCTATGGACTACATCTACTCCAATCTTCCCAGCCATTGTGATGATCGATCATAAATAACGAAAATGTTTACTCTTAGGTAGTGTTTGATCCTCAATTTTCACTTCTTTTCTGCTTCCATTGTTACTATTACTAAAATTACATTTCATGTACTCTGTCTTAGTTCTACTTACCTAAATCTTTTAGATTCAAGTGTTTCTCTCCAAGTCTCCAATTTATTATTAACTCCTTCTCTAGTCTCATTTACTAACACGATATCATCTGTGTAAAATATGTGATTTCTTTTCAGGTCTGTCTAATTAGTAGAACCTAAACTGTTATTAGCCCATCTGGATGAGTGATCACAACTATAATTTGCATGCATTTTTCCTTGTGCTTTTGTTTGATGTTGAATGGACACAGAAAAATCAATGAACAGTCAGAACTGTGTCACAGGTTTAAGTTGGAGTAGCTGTTGCACATTGCCAAGGTCTCTTCATCAACAATAATTCAGCAATCAAACAGGTAGATAATCCGACTAGCATATTTATGCAAGTAGAAGGCTTGGTTCTTAGGTTTGCTGGACACAAGACAGCTTTTAGATGTGAAGCGAATGTAAAGGTAGCCGTTATTTTGATACTAACATAGATTCTCATTTGCATCACTAGATTGGGGCATATGATGTGTTTTAGAACCTTGTGAAGTAGTATATATATTCTGTATTGAATCTTGAATTGGAGATCTTTATAAACTGATGATTTCTGCTTTGAGACAATTTAAGCATTGAGTTTCTGGTTCAGCAGAGCTCCAGCCATGGCCAACAGGCTTCTAGTGCTGTGGGAACTCCATTCTATTACACAAAGCTCTCACTATGATTATTTTTCCAATTTCACACTGTTGATTCTATGGGCTAAACTAGATTTTCCAAATTGATTAATTACCCACTGATATAACCACCGGCACGCACGACAGCCTGAGTGATGCTTGCCCATTTCCATAGCTGATGACAAATTTGGAAGATGCGGAATTTGGGGTTCGATTTCCCTTCGTTTTCATACGGGCCTTACATTCTTCAATGATTAGTTTAAGATTTTTCTCCAATTTCACCATGAATAATGCTAGGTAAGAAATATCATGAAATGCTTCATGAAGATTTTCTATCATTTGATTAGTGTGTGCGGTGTTTTATTGTGTGTGTAATCCAATGATAGAGAATCTTTATGAAGTTTTTCATGATGCCTAACATTCCTCTTTCACCATTGAAGTTGAAGCCTGAAATTTGTTCAGGATTTGGTGAATGACAAGGTTCAATTTGTGTGTGTGTGACAATTGATCTAGCCACCTGGCGTGGCAGACTGAGTGATGCTTACTCTCTGAGCCACATTTTTTGTCCTTTGGTACGCAGACCTTTAGCGCTTTGGAATATGAATTACCAAACAAAAACCCAGTTTGATTTGTTAATATCTTACAATTAATTTATGTTTGGTTGATATCTAAACGGACTACATGATGTAAACTGAGAAAATAGGTGCGCAATGTCTATTTTTAAATGCATTATTATTATTTTGTGTGCAATGTCTATTTTTAAATGTATGATTATTATTATTATTTTGCGGCATGATAAGATGTACATGGTTAGTAACTTAGTAAAATTAAATTACCACTAGTTGACTATACTTAATTGACTCAAATATGAGGTTTTACCTTACTAACACCCAAGTGTCATGACCATAGCCACTTTAACTACCGTCCAAGTCTTCCCTCTCGTCTCTTAGGATATCCTTCCTTCTTAATTTCTCATTATTCCTATCAATCAAAATGCACAATTCCTCATTCCTCCACCAACACAAGCACTGAATTATAGATGAGGAAAAAGAAAGAGTAATAACAATCATGAATGTATTGCATACCACCCCATGCAGCTGAAGATTCTATTGAACTAGATTTGTGATTGTGTACATTGTTGCGATTGAAACAAAATGACAGGATTCATTGATAAGTGTACCAATCATTCATCTGAAACCACGAACAACGCTTGATGATTACACACAAAATTGCAACCACTGTTCACCGTATTCTTCAAGTGTTTTTAAATCACAATTTTCTGCATCAGTTCAGATAAAATTAACAGGCCGGATCGAATCATGATGAGTACTGAATGTGCCTCTTCTGGAACTTGAAACTAAAATTTGAGGATTTCAGGCAGGGGTAAAGACGCGTGATCTTCAACCCAGCATCAAAACGCCTTTGATCCACTAGTATACATATCAGGTTCCTGACCAGATCAACCGACAGGTCTCCAACATTGCCTTTATTTAATATAACTACTAACAGATAATGGGAAAATCAGTAGAGAAGGAAAAATCAAATACCAGCTGTCTTCAGTTTTTTTAAGTTTTTTCCAAATAGATTTTAACTAGCCCGCAACATCAACGCGTAGATAAATAGAGGACTCGTGTGAATTACCAAATGCGTAAAATTATTCAATAAAAAAAAGTAAGTTCTATCAACTACAGTTGGCAGCAGTTATTGTGCTGTTAGTACAAATTCCGGCATGAGATGCCAGAAGGCAAAACACTCTAAACAACCTAAGCCATATTTGGAATATAACATACAAAGTTTTTGATATGCCAAGTTCAGAAGCTGCATTCAGCATGAAATCACTTGCAACATTACCCATTCAATGGCTTCCCTGATGGTTTAACCAAACTTGATTGGCAAATGCCATGAAATATTCAGTCGAATACCAAAAAAATAAACTTGAAAGGCGCAATAATGCCAATTATTTTCAAGGTGAAGTCTCCTATCTCTCTAGTACGGTCGATACCTTGTATCTGTTCGCGACGGTCTCCCTCCACCCATGCCGTAACCCCACTGCAAAACAAAACAAAAAAAAAAAAATTGCAAAGGTTATGAGATAATGTTGTAAAAAATATTTAAGTTCCCAATTGTGACCAAATTAAATTGCAAAAAGAAGCATTACATAAACTGACAGGAAAAATCCGCAAGGACAATGTATACCTGTATATATTTACTTGGGGTAAAATGCTCTTCAAATAGACTAAACAAATGTGCCATCAAAACTTAAAGCATTACCGGTGATGCTACTACAAAATAATCTTAACTACACAAATTTATAAGCATCGATATGATACTATCCAAATTAATAAACCAAATCTATTCACTTCAAAATGAAACAAGTAACACTAGCACTTCTAAATAAACCGCTCCCAAAGGAGGCACATTAAAATGCAGACTTTCAATACTCTATTTATACCAACAACCACAATGTGCATTCTTGTTACACTTACATCATCAAAATCCAGGCTTCCATACATCCGCCCATAAGTACGCATAGGACCATAGCCCCCGCCATATGGTTCAGCGTTATCCATCATGAAATTTCCACTGGGGCCAGCATCATCAACAGGTGTAGCTGAATCAATGGCAACCTGCAAAGCAAGTTGACATATACAACAATTAGAAAATGGCAACACCATTCCTAAGAAGTTTAATGAATCAAGTATACACACTGGCAGTTTCATAACAGAACCATAAAAAAAGGGCCATACAAAAACTTGGTATGATTGTATAATCATCACTTCAATTAACAAATGGGCAGGGCTTCGAGTTTCTGAAAAACCCCCAGCCACGTAACAAAAAGGAAAAGCTTACTTTTGCCTTCTTGGAGCTTTACTAAAAATCAGCCAATCCACCCAGAATCAAATGACAGAACTATATCTTTCAAATCAGGGCAGCCTAATACAGGTTTCAAAAGAAACATTAAAAGACAACCAAGCCAGCTAAAGAACTGCCCATCTACCTGCTCAAAATTTAATGGAACGTTGGATCACAAATTACCACATGGTTGTGAAATGTATAGTTCCTGGCAAATAGATTTTCTATGCCATGAGAATTCAATATACAAGCACCCAAAGGCACAGCTGTGGACATGTGGGATTTACATGCAAATGTTTATGAAAAAGACTGAAACTGTCAACATCCACCCTCCCAAAAAAAAGCATTTTTTCAATGAAAAGAATATGTCGAGGAAAATCCTGCCATTCAATTCTTGCAAGGAGTTTCAACATTAATATGTAACACAAAAGGCAATAACCCTTCCAATAATACCTGCTGTCCACAAATCTCATGAGACCTACGAGAGACACGATCAGCAACACCATCTTCAGCAAAGGTCACAAATCCAAAACCTCTGTGGCCAGTTCTCTTAGGATCCTGCATCATGATCACATAAACATTTCAAAATCCAGATCCATCTGTTGTACCATAAAAACACTGCCATTTTACCTTTGGAATATAAACGTCTAAAATTCGGCCAAATCTACCAAAATACTGACGAAGATCATCAACTGTAGCCTCCTGAGGAAGCCTGCCAACAAAAATCTTTTTGCCCATTCCTCCTCGAGTGGATTCCCCCCCTAAAACACCAAACAAATAAACATGAGAACATTTCCAATAGTACTCTAAAAAATTGCATGAGCACACATGTGGAAAGAAACTTACTTCCATACACAGGGCCCGGATGATCATACAAGGTAGGAGCACCAAGAGCTGCATATGTAGTTGCCGCAGTAATATAAGCATTATATGCACCATATCCACCCTGCGTCACACGGCTTATTGGTGCCACACGGTTCATTGGTCTGAACTCCTCCTCCTGAGAATATAATATTGAGCAGAATAAAAAACTGCAGAGCACTTACATAAACAATTAAGTACATGTTCAACTTACTATTAGAAAAGCATTCACAAAACTATCTAATGTCTAGGATATGTGACTTTCCATGATATTCTAGATAAGTAAATTATATTGCAAGGAATTCAGTGAACAAGGCTCCCACTTACATCAGGATGTAAAGATTTAAGTTTCTGCAGGCAAATAGAAAAAAAAAAAAAAAAAATACAAAACTAAACAGGCCAGTAGTATTGTAAATTGCCTTGGGTGTTGCTCTGTCCACAACAATAGTTGAGCCTCCCAATTCATGAGTTTCAGCCATCAGGTTGTCAACAGATTCTGCCACCAAAAAAATTAGTTGATTAATTTTGTGAACATACAATAGTCTGAAGACTCTGAACCAATAACAGCTCACAAACACACCCTTCTTTGGTTTGGACTTGCCATACTTCCTTTAGTTTGAACACATTTAGATAACCTAAGGTTCGGTTTGGGAAACTAGGAGAGAAGAAAGCAAAAGAAAATATTAGGCATAAGAAAAAAAGAAAAGAGAAGACAAGAAAGGATAGGGATGTCTTCCTTCTTGCTTGGATAATTAGGTTGGATAAAGAAGAGAAATGAGTGTTTTCCTCAAAAAGAAAAGTTTTATTATGTAAATAAGTGGTAAAAATAAAAAGAAGGAATATTAAAAAAACTAGTCTTCCTCTTCGTCTGTCCATTATAATGTGTACGCATTTGGTTGCTTCCCTTTTCACTTCTACCCCTCCTTTCCTTCCTCCCCTCTCCCCAACAACCAAACACACTGCAAGGATCCTCTTCAAATCAAAACAAAATATGAGCGGCATCCAATGCCCATATAACATCTTATACATTCCAAAAAAGTTCAATGATACACTCCACAGGTCTTGATAGTTAACACATCATCACTCACTAAAATTCTAATTCTCTCCAATGATTGTATTAAAGAAGCATTCTGAACATAACAATTCAACTTAGACGACAATAAAAGCGGAAAACAAAAGCAACTTGAATACCTTGGTATGAGCCACAATATTGTGGCTGCATTCCAGAAATGCTGCTAAACAAACACACCTACCCATTACAAACTACTCCCCCTAATATATCCCCCCCAACCCCCTTTCTTTTTCTGTATATCACACTATGCTCAATCTTCCTCTCTAATCCTCCTTTAACCAAAAATCACAAAGCATGAAGTAAATTTCTTCATGACCATGTGAAACCTAGAAGAGAAATGACAAGAGACATAGTCAATTGAATAAAGCAAAATCAAGAAGGCGTAAATTTAGGACTGACCAGCAGTCGCAAAAGTAATGAAACCAATTCCGCGATGCCCTTTGGTACTTGGATCCTACAAAAATGATACCATTAATTATAAACAATGCAATTCACAACCCAAGGATACATTGTATCAGTATCTTTACATTCCAATAATTTAGTAATGAGCAAGTGCAAGTCAGTATCAGTAGAGATGTAACTAAAAATGTTGTCTTCATAAAGTCACGCATTGGAGTGAGTGAGTGTGTGTGTGTGAGAGAGAGAGAGAGAGAGAGAGAGAGAGAGAGAGAGACCTTTGGCATGTATAGATCTGTTATATCACCATATTGCTCAAAATAACTGCAAGAAAAATAATACAAGAAGTTCAAAGCTGCTCATCACAGCTCAAGAATAATGTTTGCAATATGTAAATTAATCACCTAAAAAACCTTTCACGAAAACCACAATTACCTTCGGAAAGCCGCTTCTGTCACAGATGGTGGGATCCTGGCCACAAATATCCTGGTCACTTTCTTTGACGGTGCTTTCATTTCCTCCTATCAAAAACATTTGAGAACAATATACATATAATTATCAGCAAATATCTCTACAACTATACACATACAATCAAAACATTATTGAGTGTAAAATAAAAAAAAATAAAAGTAACATAGAAATTACAATGGAAGATTGCAAAAGTGGAAAATGATATTAGAACACAACCTTTGGTGTGGCTACTTTTACTTCCAGCATTCTATTGCCTATAACATGCTCACTGGACAATGCATTCTGTTTCACATGAGAGAGAGAGAGAGAGAGAGAGAGAGAGAGAGAGAGTTATGGCACAAGATATCATATTAAACCTGCAAAACTGATATTGCATCCAAGTGAAGTTCTCAAAACGAACAATTGACAAACATCAACATACAAAGATTAGAAATGCTTGCATGGAAAACACTACAAACTAACTAGACTGTCCAAGAAATGAGATAATGGTAATTGACTGAAGAAACTAAATAGAAAATCAAGGAGTCACCTTAGCATCCTCAACTGATGCAAATGTCACATATCCAAAACCACGAGAACGACCACTGGACCGCTCCTACAAAGAAAAGAAAAGAAAAAAATGACAAAATGAATGTATTTAGTAACTTAAATAAATAAAAACACAAAATTTGTTTTTAAAGTTTATCCACAACAGCGTCAGATATTTCGCCATCAAACTGTAGAAGCATTAAACAAAATTGTCACAAGTAAAATGGGATAGCGAATCTAAAAGAAGATCACAAACTCTATGAAGCTTAAAAGTTAAAAAACACATTCCATACAGGGTAATATTTTACCCAGATTCAAAACTCTCCACTTATTCCTGGATTCATCCTTCAATCAATAAAATACACCAAACCCCTATCCCACACTGGTCCAAATTATCCCCAGACAATGCAAAAGCAATGGAGTGAAAATTTCAACCCTATAATATTGGGAACCCAGTCATGCATAGTAATCAGCTCTTATAAACAGAAAATAGTTGTTAGCTGGAATAAGAAAAAAATGTCACTATCCCTTAAATGAAGAACCTTCTATAATCTCCATCTTGTTCTTCCCAGCAATAAAAAACAATCGGTTCATATAAACAAATTAAAAGTCAAAAAAATTATTTATTCCTTGACACAATTACGGAATATAAGGGAAGGGAAGACTGACCTTCATGACAATACAATCCTCCAGTTCCCCAAACTTGCTCATATAATCCTTCAAGCCATCTGTATCGATATCCCAAGGGATACCCAATACCTACAATCCATACAAAAAAATATATACCAAATTGTGTATGTAGCAAGATCAAATCAAACAGTAACAACGAGATGAAGAAATTCGAACAGAAGAGAAGAGACTTACCACAAGCTTTCTGTCCGACATTATCGAGGAAGAAAGATACCAATTTAGGAAATCGAGATGAAGGGTGAGAAAATCGCACACTCTTGATCGCTCTGCGCTCTCTCTTGATCGCTCTTCGCTCTCGATCTCACTTCCCTCTCAATAGAACTCTCACACTCGACTCCTGCACACAACAGACACACCTCTTTCTCACACACAAACATCATCATCATCATCATCATCATATACCAAAACAAACTCACCAATTTCCTCCAATTCGTTTTCAGAATAACAATACAATACAATACCTAGAAAAAGAATACAAGAAATTATTAAGGGTTTAGACGCTCACTAACCTTGGTTGTTTGGGGTTTTCAAAACCCTAAACGCAGATCTCTCCTTTCTCTCTCTCCCTCTCCCTCTCCCTCTAACCTCTTTCTCCTTCTCGCTCTCTCTTCCTCGCTCGCGCCTCTCAGTCCCGTACTCGCCGGTACTATCCGAGGCCCTTATTATAGCTTCCCGGAGAAAAAAATATATGGATTGGGTGGGTAAAGAGGACTGGTACATTTTGTGGGGGTAAAATAATGGGCGATTTGGTCGAGGTTGTTTGGGAAGTTTTAAATAAGTTGATTTTTTGGCTTTTTAAATTAAAAAATTAAAAAATATATATGATTATTTGGATATTTTTTTATTTTTTTATGAAAAAATGTGTATTAAAATGACAAAATTATGTTTTTACCCTGGTAGAAACATCAGTGATAGGCGGCATAGGAAAGGACGGCTGGGTTGAAATGGTGCATGAGGCTTCACGGGTACTATTAGGCCGTGGGGCCCAACAAGGGTCCCGTTTCGATAATCCAAACCGTGGAATGTGTAAAACTCGTTAAGTACTATATACTTATGAAAAATCACTTTAATCGGATATCAATAATTATGTGATCAAAATAGTTTTGTATGAAATTAATGGATGGTGAAAAATAAACGGCTGAAAAAAAATATGATTCGATCACATAGTTATCTATATCCAATCAACGTAATTTTTTACAAGTATATAGTATTCGATAAGCTCTACACATTGATGGTTCGGATTATCAAAAACGGACCCGTGTTGGGCCCCCAAGGGCCCAACATTACTTTCCAACTTAATAAATATATACATCTATTTTTTTTTTTTGTTCATTCGGACAAACCAATACGTAGGGATGTCAATTTAAACCCGGCCCGATGGGGACCCGATCCCCCGATCCCGATGGGGACGGTTTTTCCCCGAAATTTATCCCCATAAGGCCGGGGATGGTATTAAAAATCTGATCCCCGATGATTTTCGGGCCGGGGACGGGGATAGATTTCCCAACCCAAACCCGCCCGCCCCGACTGACCTCAGATAATTATTATAATATATATATATATATATATTCTATGTTTAGGGTTAGGATTATTATAATATATATATATATATATTATATTATATGTTTGGGACCTCTGCACTCAGACAGACTCAAGTTTCTTGTCTGTCTCTCATCTCTCTCTCTCTCTCTCTCTCAAAGCCTCTCCTCCCTCCGATCTCCCTCATTTCCTACGATCTTCATCACTGCCTCACGCCGATCTCCCTCCGATCTCCCTCCTTCCGACCTCACTGCCTCACCCCGATCTCCGTCACTGCCTCCCTCCGATCTACGTCCGTCGTCGTCGTAATCGTTCATGCCTCCGTCGTCCTCCATCGCCTCCGTCATCCTCCATCGCCTCCGGTTTATCCCTCCGCCAGATCTGTCTCTACCATCGCCTCCGGTTTATTCCTCCGCCAGATATATGTCTACTTTATTTATTTATTTATTTATTTTTTGATGATGTTGCTGCTAAGATGTGTTGATGAATTTTTTATTTTTATTTTTATTTTTGATGATGTTGCTAGCTGCCGTTGATGATGTTTATGTTGATTTTTGAATTTTTTTTTTGATGATGTTGCTGATTGTAAATGATGTTGTTGATGATGAGTACGGGGATAAGCTGGGGTCGGGGCTGGGGGGTTGATGGATTCCCCGTCGGGGATCGGGGCCGGGGACGGGGAACATAGTAGTTTCGGGGATCGGGGACGGGAATGGTGATCCCCGGCCCGGCCCGGCCTCGTTGCCATTCCTACCAATACGTACTAACAGTACCAACGCTGTCCAGTCGTTGTTTGTATTAAAATATTGGGGAAATTAATTTTTTATATTTTTAATTTGTGAATAGTGATAACTTTTTAACTTTTTCCGTTTGGGAAGTGGGTTGATTTTTTGGCTTTTTTGAATTTTTTAGCCTGGGCTAAAAAACTTGATTTGTGAAAGATTTTTTGACTTTTTTTGTGAGAGAAGAGTGTAATGATTATGGGTTGGATGTGATGTTTTGTTTGTTGTGGCTAAAATAGCCCCAAACCTCCTTGCCAAACCAGGCCTAAATTATGGGTTGGATGTGATGTTTTGTCTTTTGGATTTTTCCTGGTATACCAAACCAGGCGTAAATTTTAAAATAATATAATTTTTGAGTAAATATCAGTTTTTAATAAAATTAATATTTTTTGAATTCTCTTATCAAGATCTATTAAATAAGATCCATGTTGATTATTAATTTTTTTTTAACAAAAATTTTTTATCATTGAAATTGATGTGAACAATAATAGTAACATGTTACTTTCTGGTTCACAGTAATATATTACACTAGAAATATCATCCAAGAAAGAGAATATATATATATATATATTACTTTGTTCTTACTCATTATGTATTTTCTCCTTTTGAGTAAAAACAACTAAATCCTAGTTTGTTTTTAATATTATTTGTCACTTCTTCCATTGTTTCTGACTTTGCTTGCTACACACTCTATACTCTTCTATTGCTTGCAAAACAATACTCTCATATTGTTTTACTCTCTAGGTTTATACTCAATTATTTATACAGTTTTCTCATTAGTTCCACAATTATTCTTGATTTTGTTATAGAACAGTTACAAACTAATGCAAGTTCAAAATCAAGTAAAAATATGCCTGGTGACAGCAAACGCAGTAATGAAAATGTTTTTTCGTGCAAAAGTTTTTTTTTTCGATATTAATTCGGAAAATCAGTGTCAAAATATTCGATTTTATTCAGAACTACAGTGTCGAACAAATCAATATATTTCGGAACTACAGTGTCAAAAAAAATCAATTTATTTCGAAAACTAAGTGTCGAATTAAAAAATGAATTTCGAAAAACCAGTGCCAAATTCCCAAAATCATAATTCTTCAAGAAAAAAACGAGGGTTCATTTTAATTTGTCAACGCACTCGTCAGAGAAAACAAAATGGTACCAAATGCGATAACAAAATCGAAACAAAGTAATATTTACCTTCAACAGATTTCAGAACTATAGTGTCGAATGGAGAAGGAGGGTCTTCAATGGAGTTATTATCAATGGAGGGTCTTAAGTCTACAATCTCTTTAATGGAGTTTCCTTCATTGTGAACCGAAATAGGGTAGACCGTTGTGGACCGGATCCGCTGTTCTGGTTCTTGTTATTAGAGAATGAGGAGAGTTCTTCGTCAATATAAATTGTTGATATTATTTTTATGTATCTCTAATCTAATCCAGTCCAGTCGTCTTCCCTCCAAACGGAGAGGCAACAATTTTGATATAACTCGTATTGTACAAAATTTCGACTTACAAACAAAATATTATTTTCTGCCCATTTTTTTACTTCTTCATTTAAGAAAGGAAATGAATTAAAGGGGCTAGTATGTGGAGGCCTTTCTCTTTTGTAATGATTCCTTGAAAATGTTTTTAATTGGGGGTATTTTGTGACATAATCGGTGGGACATCTTTCTTTGCAGAGTGCAAAAAATTATTCATCTGTTTCTACTTCTGCAAGTATTCCCCACCAGAGTTCGTCTCTATTCTTCGAGGGACTTTTCCCTTTCGATGAAAATTCTTCCCATTCTATGATGTCGCCCCCTTTTTGTATATACTGTCAACTTAGTGTAGGACAATGGAGTTTTTCTATGTTTGGATGATAAATCCTCCCGTTTGTTCCAATGAGATCAAAAAATCTCGGGTTAGAGGTTTGGATCTTCTTCATGTATTGAACCATGACAGGAAGGTGAGGATTTCCATCGTCGTGAAGCTCCCTTGTGACAAGTATGTGTATGGCTGACAAGCTAGTTGGAGAAGGGATTGGAGGAGTTCCAAGAGTTGTTCTTTTAGACAAGGACATTGTGGGTAGGTGAGGAAAACATTCTTGGCATAGAAACAGAAAGAGGCATAGCGAGGCATTTTGTAGTGATAAATAGTAAACTCACACCAGCTGTACAAGGCCTCCATATTAGTTAAAAAACCTGATGTGAATGGTGTGAGTGGTGTGGGGTATTTGTATTAATATTACGCGCCTCTATTGATATGGGTTGTCTATTGTTGTACTTATGGACACGTGTATGGATGGGGTTAAAAGGAAGTCACACCTGGGCCTAGGTGTGAGTGGTGTGAGTACTTTTGATTCCTTTGCCAAATAGTGCTATACATGTGTCACTTTTCTGGTCGTTTGCGTGGTTGTAAAGTAATAGTCTTACAAAATGATAGACATAAAGCAAATGCAGGAAAATAAATGTGTTTGAATTATTTTGAATGAGGAATCTTCGTATTTAATCACAAGACAGTTTTGCTATTTATTTAGTACCAGAACACATTTGATGGTATAGAGAAATATGCTTTTACTGTGGGATAGCTATTGTGGTAAAGTTGTTTTCTAGTACCTTGTTTCATCCCTGCTTTTCAGTCTTTTTTTTTTTTGATTGTTTTGGTATACAATGTTGTACTCCTTAGAAGAGGATCCTGAGAATTACGGGTAGCTCACTCAAATGTGTGTAGATCGTTTTTTGACGTGACAAATAGGACTATGGGAAAAGAGGCGGCGGTCAGTTCCGGCGAAATTTGTTCGTGGATACGAGGAGTAAAGGGAAAAAATATCAAAGCTAATGTGTCTGAATAGAAAGGTTAGCAGAGGTAATAGAATTTGCAAAATTTGTAGGATAAAACATTTGGAGTGTTTTATAAAAAATGAAATGAGTAATTAGCAGCCAGTATCGGACTTCCCTTGCGTACCGCTGGTCAAGGACACCGGTGGCCAGTGGATATAAGCGAAGTTACCGTGATCGTGCACCTTTTAAAGCGGCGTACATTCGTAAACGGTATGTTCAAAATATTCCCCGATATATTTGGAAGACTAAAGGGGAGTAAGGAAGTTATAACTGTACGAAAAACAATTAAGGGATATTAAATTTGATAATAAAGGTGTGGCGAGATTGCTTAATAGTATTGAGTTGGGTAATAAGAGATGTGATCGTCAATCAGAGAAGATCGTAGTTAAGGGTATAAAATTAATTAGGAATGTTCAATTGGGACAAGATGCTAAAGATGAAGCTGTGGTCCACCAGATATTGTTTTTCGTCATAAGTGATAATAGTCTGTCAGATTCTGTCCCACACCTGACAAGATATTTATTAGAGTTGGTGAGGGTAATCTTGAGACCTCGATTGTTGATCCTGACCAGTTCGACCGGCTTTGGATGCTAAAGAAAATAATATTCAAGCTTGTTGGGGGCAAGGACAAAGAGTATGTTCGTTACGGGATAGAAGTTGTGGATTGGTTCTTCCCAGTTAATGTTTGGACGGACTATAAAGATATGCTGTTGAAAAATGTTGAAAATATTCAGAAGGGTGCTATATATTTAGTGACTGCTATTGTTAGTGGAAAAGAATGCAAAATTACATTAAGGAGTCAAATGTACTTTAAGACTGTTTAGAATTATAATTTATGTAGTTTTATTTGTATTATTCAGGTTTTGAATGGAGGTGGACAATATAAAAATGGTGTTGTTGAAGGTACTTCAGTAAGTAATTTCAGTTGTATTGAACTTGCGTTGCCTAATTTATTTTCGCAGTTGAAGTTAAGATACAAACAAAAGAGTATTAAGGTTGATAAAATATTGATAAATTATTCCCCCCCTTTGCGCACCCAATGCTAGTGGGTTGGTCAGAGTAAATGTTTATGATTGGAGGTTAGATGGTAATGACAATTTGCAGGTGTGGTCTATTTTTCCTGTGGATTCTCAATGCGAGTTAGTCTATTATGGGAATGGTTATTGTTCGATTAACGGCAAACAGGTGCCGTGGATGGTGAAGTATCGACTTGAAAATTCGAATATTCAAAGGGAGATTACGTACCATAAAATGAAGGGGTATCTGAAGTATTCTACGAGTGACATGCCAGAAGATTCGCAAATGAGGGCCCCATCTATTGTTGTGTTATCTAAAAAATATACTAATGATAATGTTGATGTTTGGCATTGTGCCCTAACGAAGGCCATTCTGATTCTGACACAGACTAAGTTTGTGGGTTTACCGGAGAGACGAAGAGATTTGTTGTTAAGAGGTTTTGGGGAAAGTGGGCTTATTCTAACGCAGCAGAGATCATTTGAGTTTGTTTGAGATTGATGTACGAATAGGTGGTGATAACACTAGTGATGTTGATCCTGGTCCGTCGATTTCGGAGGTTGGTGTTAGCAAAGAGGAAGTTGATCGTAGAGGATCAATTGTTATGGACCCTGCCGAATTTTGTAATGTTTTACGAAATGTAATCATTAGTGTAAAAAATAGTGATATGACTCAAGATGTAATAGTTGATGATAATAGTATCGACTTGAAAATTCGAATATTCAAAGGGAGATTACGTACTGTAAAATGAAGGGGTATTTGAAGTATTCTACGAGTGACATGCCAGAAGATTCACAAATGAGGGCCCCATCTATTGTTGTGTTATCTAAAAAATATACTAATGATAATGTTGATGTTTGGCATTGTGCCCTAACGAAGGCCATTCTGATTCTGACACAGACTAGGTTTGTGGGTTTACCGGAGAGACGAAGAGATTTGTTGTTAAGAGGTTTTGGGGAAAGTGGGTCAGTTATTCCTGAACGCAGAGATCGTTTGAGTTTGTTTGAGATTGATGTACGAATAGGTGGTGATAACACTAGTGATGTTGATCTTGGTCCGTCGATTTCGGAGGTTGGTGTTAGCAAAGAGGAAGTTGATCGTAGAGGATCAATTGTTATGGACCCTGCCGAATTTTGTAATGTTTTACGAAATGTAATCATTAGTGTAAAAAATAGTGATATGACTCAAGATGTAATAGTTGATGATAAGGGAAATGTAGTAAGTAAATAAAAGTTTGAGTGGTTTCTTAAATAAAATTAATAAAATTTTTCATTAATCATGACAGTGGTTACATAAACATCAAACCATTATCTCATTTTTTGGGACATTGCATGTAACCAACTACTGTCCCCATTACTTAATATAATATAAGGAATTCCTCCTCTAATAGTGAAATCTGGTTAGAATTTAACAAATACATGGAAATCTCTTTGGCAGCCTACTAAATTTTTTATTAATTCGGTAAGGATTGTCGAGTATTTGATGTTGTCTATGACGTTGTAGACGGCGTCTTGGTCGTAGTCCTTAAAGCTTATTCTACCGGAGAAGTAATTGTGTCGTCCAAGACTTCTGGCTTAGGCGGTTTTGCCTGTTCTTAAGTGTCCTTTGAGGTAGAGGGAGATTAGGCGGATGGGCCGCTGTTCTAGTTCCTGTTATCAGAGGAGGAGGAGAGTTCTTCGTTAGTATATAAATTGTTGATATTATTTTTGTGTATCCCTAATCTAATCCAGTCGTCTTCCCTCCAAATGGAGAGACAACAATTTTGATATAACTCGTATTGTACAAAATTTTGACTTACAAAAACAAATATTATTTTTTTGCCTATTTTTTTACTTCTTTATTTAAGAAGAAAATGAATTAAAGGGGCTAGTATATGGGGGCCTCTCTTTTTTGTAATGATCCCTCGAAAATGTTTTTAATTAGGGGTATTTTGTGACGTAATCGGTGGGACATCTTTCTTTGCAAAGTGAAAAGAATTGTTCCTCCGTTTCTGTTTCTGCAAGTATTCCCCTCCAGAGTTCGTCTCTGTTCTTCGAGGGACTTTTCCCTTTCGATAAAAATTCTCCACATTCTACGATGTCGCTCCCTTTTTGTATATACTGGCGACTTATTGTTGGAGAATGGAGTTTTTTTATATTTAGATGATAGATCCTCCCGTTGGTTCCAGTGAGATTGAAAAATCTCGGTTAGTACTTTGGATCTTCTTTGTGCATTGAACCATGGCATGAAGGTGAGGGTTTCCATCTTCGTGGAGCTCCCTTGCGACAAGTATGTAGTATGGCTGACAGACTAGTTGGAGACGGGATTGGAGGAGTTCCAAGAGTTGTTCTTTTGGGCATGGGTATTGTGGGTAGGTAAGGAAAACATTCTTGGCATAGAAATGGAAAGAGGCTTGGCGAGGCATTTTGTAGTGGTAAACAGTGAATTCACACCAGCCGTACAAGGCCTCCCTATTAGTTAACAAACCCGATGTGAATGGTGTGAGTGGTGTGATTGGGGGGCGCTGTATTAATATTACCAGCGCCTCTCCCCGGTGATCTAAGCCGTCCATTGTTGTACTTATGGACACGTGTATGGATAGGGTTAAAATAAAGTCACACCCAGGCCCAAGTGTGAGTGAGATGAGTACTTTGATTCCTTTGCCAGATAGTGCGATACACGTGTCGCGTTTTTTGCGATTTGTGTGCTTTTAAAGCAAATGTTCTTGCAGAATGATAGACATAAAGTAAAGGTAGGAAAATAAATGTGTTTGAATTATTTTGAATGGGAAATCTTTGTACTTAATCACGGGGTAGTTTTGCTATTTATTTGGTACCAGAACACATTTGATGGTATAGAGGAATATGCTTTTGCAGTGAGATAGCTATTGTGGTGAAATTGTTTTCTAGCACCTTGTTTTGTCCCTCATTTTCAGTCTTCTTTTTTTGTTGATTGTTTTGATATACAATGTTGTACTCTTTAGAAGAGTATTCCGAGAATTACGGGCAGTTCACTCAAATGTGTGTAGATTGTTTTTTGACGTAGCAAATAAGAATGTGGAAAGAGAGGCGGCGGTTAGTTCCAGCAAAGTTTGTTCATGAGTACGAGGAGCAAAGGGAAAAAATATCAAAGCTAAGGTATCTGAACAGAAGGGTTAGCAGAGGTAAGAGAATCTGCAAAATTTGTAGGATAAAAGATTTAAAGTGTTTTATTAAAAATAAAAGGAATAATGAGCAACCAGTATTGGACTCTCCTTGCATACCACCGGTCAAAAACACCGGCGGCCAGTGGATATGAGCGTAGTTATCGTGGTCGTGCACTTTTTAAGGCAGCGTATATGCAGACGGTACGTACAAAATATTCTCCAATATATTAAGAAGACTAAGAGCGAAGTAAGGAAGTTGCAGCTTTACGATGAACAATTAAGGGATGTTAAATTTGATAATAAATGTGTGGCGAGATTGCTTAATGGTATTGAGTTAGGTAATAAGAGATGTGACCATCAATCAGACAAGATCGTGGTTAAAGGTATAAAATTAGTTGGGAATATTCAATTGGGACAAGATGCTAAAGACGAAGCTGTGGTCTACCACATATTGTTTTTCGTCATAAGTGATAATAGTCCGTCAGATTCCATCCCCATACCTGACGAGATATTTATTGGAGTTGGGGAGAGTAATCTTGAGACCTGGATTGTTGATTTTGACCAGTCCGACCGTTTTCGGATGCTAAAGAAAATGAGATTCAAGCTCGTTGGGGGTAAGGACAAAAAGTACGTTCGTTACAGGATAGAAGTTTTGGACTAGTTCTTTCCAGTTGATGTTTGGACGGACAACAAAGATACGTTGTTGGGAAATATTGGAAGTATTCAGAAGGGTGCTATATATTTAGTGGCTGCTACTGTTAGTGGAAAAGAATGCAAAATTATTTTAAGGAGTCAAATGTACTTTAAGACTATTTAGAATAATAATTTATGTATTTTTATTTGTAATGTTCAGGTTTTGAATGGAGGCGGACGATATAAAAACTGGTGCAGTTAAAGGTGTTTCAGCAAGTGATTTCAGTTGTATTGAACTTCTGTTGCCTAATTAATTTTCTCAATTAAGGTTGAGATACAAACAAAAGAGTATTAAGGTTGATAAAATATTAATAAAATATTCCCTCTCATTGCACACCCAATGCCAGCGGGTTGGTCAGAGTAAATGTTTATGATCGGAGGTTAGATGGTAATAACAGTCTGCAGACGTGGTTTCTTTTCCCTGTGGATTGTCAATGCGAGTTTGCCTGTACTTGAGGGTCCTTCGAGGTAGAAGGAGATTAGGTGGATGGGTCGCTGTTTTGGTTGCTGTTATCAGAGGATGAGGAGAGTTCTTCATCAATATATAAATTGTTGATATTATTTTTATGTATCCCTAATCTAATCCAGTTGTCTTTCCTCCAAACGGAGAGACAACAATTTTGACTTAACTCGTATTGTACAAAATTTTGACTTATGAACAAAATATTATTTTCTGTCTATTTTTTTACTTCTTCATTTAAGAAAGGAAATGAATTAAAGGGGCTAGTATATGGGGGCCTCTCTCTTTTGTAATGATTCCTCGAAAATGTTTTTAATTGGGAGTATTTTGTGACGTAATCGGTGGGACATTTTTCTTTGCAGAGTGCAAAGAATTGTTCATCCGTTTCTGTTTCTACAAGTATTCCCTTCTAGAGTTTGTCTTTGTTCTTCGAAAGACTTTTCCCCTTCGATGAAAATTCTTTTCATTCTACGATGTCGCCCCCTTTCTATATATACTGTTGACTTACTGTTGGAGAATATAGTTTTTTTATATTTGGATGATAGATCTTCCCGTTGGTTGCAGTGAGATCGAAAAATCTTAGGTTGGCAGTTTGGATCTTCTTTGTGCATTGAACCATGGCATGAAGATGAGGGTTTCCATTTTCATGGAGCTTCCTCGCGACAAGTATGTAGTATGGCTGACAGGCTAGTTAGAAAAGGGATTGGAGGAGTTCCAAGGGTTGTTTTTTTCGACATGGGCATTGTGGATAGGTGAAGAAAACATTCTTGGCATAAAAATAGAAAGAGGCTTGACAAGGCATTTAGTAGTGGTAAACAGTGAACTCACACCAGTTGTACAAGGCCTCCCTATTAGTTAAAAAACCCGGTGTGAATGGTATGACTGGAGGGGCGCTGTATTAATATTACCAGTGCCCCCTATCCCGCTTGTAATGACCCTAAAACATGTGTCATATTTATCAGTAATTAATTATGTGTTTATGCGAATTAATTGAAGAATATCTGTTTGAATTGGAAAAATATCTGTTGGAACTATAACTTCGGGACTGAAATTGATGACCATAATGGGATCAGAAAATGAAATTGAACATGCCTATGTGATACCAGGAATTTTTAGAACCATTTGGGACAATAAATTGAGGACTGAATTTCGTCTGATTCGTAAAGCCTTGTTTGGCTCAAGATTATGGCACAATTTTATATATATGCTTTAAGATAAGGATATTGACCCATTGTTTGACTCAAAAAAACAAGAGAAGAAAAATCTAGAAAGAGAGAGAGAGAGAAGAATTCGTGAAAGAGAGAACCAAAGGAGAAAGAAGAGTAAAGAAAAGGGAAATCAAGCTATCTTCTTCATTTAAGCAATCAAGGTAAGAATACCTCTCTAATTTCTTGAAATAAGGTTGATTCATTCATGACCTCATGGTAAATAAGTGGATTGAAGAGGAAATATGTTTAATTTGAGCATGTATGGCATAAATTGATGATTTATGTTTATATTTGGTATTTGAGGGAGAACTTCCATGGATATGAAGAAATGAAGCTTTTATATGCATAGTTATGATTATTCACCTCAATTCATGGTTTGATCTTGTATATGATGCATGTGGGTTTTGTTGAGAAGTTGTAAGGTCTAAATCAAGTGGTTTTCAAGTGTTTTGGGGCTTGGTTTCCATCATTTTGAAGTTGTTTTTGATAAAGGAAAGGTTAAAGCTTTGGAAAAGTTCAGAATTTCGGATTTTGCATGGTCCGCTTGAGTGGAGGTACTCCCACTCGAGCATGAAAATCAACCTCCCCAGCTTTAATTGAATATACGCTCGAGCGGACAAAGTGGCGCTCGAGCGGGGGACTTATTTTCAGAAAAATTTTGGAAGTTGCATTCAGTTCATATATGGCATGAATTACTTGATTTTCACATGTTATTTGTATCGTTTAGCATCTTATGAACATGGAATAGAGTTAAGAAAGAATAGTATGGCATGAACTATTTGGTTCTATGACGATGTGTATTAAGGAATTGTGTTATTAATGATGGTATTTGCAGGTCAAAACGCGAAGACCGTGCAACCGGTTTTGGAAACCCACTGTGAGTAACATTTCTGTAAAGATATGTTATTATGAACTATGTTTCAAAGTGCTATGTTATGTATGATTTTGAAATGATAATGTTTTCTGTGAACGAATGTCCTATTTGCGAATCTAGTATGGCATCCACGGATAGTTTGAAGTCATAGGGGACGGCATGAAAATGCAGGCTCATGACTAGTTACGAGATCTCGGTATGTGTTTAATCGGTGTCCAAGACCGATTACTCTAGTCATTGGACAACAAATGTTATGTTCTGTGGAGTATGCCATTATGTATGTTCAATGATGATTATAATTATGATTATGATTGATTTATTACGGATTTATGAAAAGTTGGACTTCGTTCACTACCCCCTTTACTTTAATGTTACTTGTTGAGCTTTAGCTCATTGTTTGTATATATGTATTTATAGGTGAGCATTCTGGGAGTCAAGCCTAGGCGAAGTCCGAGCCGAGCCGCCGTTTTGAAGCCTATCCGGTGTTTTGGTGCCTCCGAGTTGGGGCTAGGCCTGGAAGGTCGTACGAGCTTTGTTTTTGGTGGTATAGCTGTGGCGTGAGCCTATGTTTTTTATACGATCTTTTGGTTGCATGTTATGTATGTAAGTGGGTAAATTAACATTTTTGGCATGTAAATGTTTGTTCATATAAATGCACAGCTCTTTGGACTATTAGTTTCTTTGTTTTCCCTTTTGCAAGCCCCAATTATTTATGTTTTGTACGAAAAGGCCTGTGGTAATCTAGAATTACTGGCCGGTTACGATGCCAACCTTCTCAGGGCGGGTTTGGGTCATGACAGAATGGTATCAGAGCGCACGAGTTAATTTACCCACACACGTGTCCATAAGAGCTGTAGGGTGTCCTAGACAAGAAGTAGAGCATGGCATGAGCATATGTGTATGTGTGCGTGTGTTTTTGAATATAAAGAGACTAGAACTGTAAATGATGAGACAACAGAGGAACTATTATGTTGAGAATGAAATATTCTATCTGCTATGGGTTCTAGAGACCAATGGAGAACACTAATGCAAGGAATGTAGATGAGACAAAATCTTCTAATGCTAGACTAGATCGGTTAGAAAGAATGGTGGAAACTTTAACTGGGTTGGTAAGACAACAACAAGAACAAAACCAACAACAATAGAGACAACCATTTCCGCCTCCTCCTCCGCCACTTGTGCAAATGGAACCGATTAATAATGATGATGTTATCACTTTGACACAGAAATACAAGAAACTTAAACCACCGGAATTCGCAGGGGGAATTGAACCATTAAAACGGAGGCATGGGTACTTGAAACTGAAAAGATTTTTGAAGTGTTTCCGTGTACAGATGTCTATAAAGTTTTGTTAGCAACGTTTACTCTGACAGAAGAAGCTCGAAGATGGTGGATGCTCGTACGAGGTGAGCATAGGGACTTAACATGGGATCGATTCAAAGGAATGTTTTATGAAAAAATTTTCCACAATGCATGCAAGACAGGAAAATATCTGAATTTGAACAGTTGAAGCAAGGTACTATGTCAGTAGCGGAGTACGAAGCGAAATTTACTGAATTAGCCCGTTATGCTCCACATATGATTGATACAGAATACAAGAAAGCAAGGAAATTTGAGGGTGGCTTACATGTTGAGGTACTTGACAGGGTGAATGTGTTGAAATTAGAAAAGTATGTTGATGTACTTGACAGAGCCTTGATGGCTGAAACAAATATTGCTACCTTGAAAATGTGCAAGCTAACAGCAATGATCGAAGCAGAAAGTAAGAAATTCAAAAAATAGAAAGTAAAAACATTTAGTGAATCCATGGGCTCTGTGAATGAGAATTTGACTTCAGGTATTAGTGAGAATATAAAGAAGGGAAGTAGTGGAAGTGTGGGCATGCCTACTTGTAAGGAGTGTGTGAAGCAACATTGGGGTATTTGTTGGCGTGGATCTGGAGTTTGTTACAAATGCGGACAGAAAGGACACATAGCCAAAGCTTGTCCACAAGTTTACTCAAGAAATGAAAGACCCATTACTAGTGGAGTTAACTCAACAATGACACCAAAGACAACCGTAACAGCTACTCCTGAGGGGAATACATTGAGGCAAGGAAGGGTTTTCACCCTAGTTTCAGAAAAGACACAGACTACTGGAAAAGCGAATGCAGGTATGATTTTCCTATCTATTGTTATGTTGGCTATGTTACCTATGCGATGGGAAATTGTAGAATATGTGAATGGGACGGAACAAATCATACGTAAATTATGTGACACCAATTGAATGTGAACGACATGAAACAAATTGACTATGACTATGATGGAACAAATTTACCTTTGCTATTACCTTTGCTATGGATTGTTATATCTACGTTACTACCTTTGAATTGAATGCTATGGAACTTGTTAGATGACTTCAGTATATGTAAAATATGTTCATTATGTGTTTGACTGCTATGATACTGTCTTCATTGTTATGGAATGGACATACGAACTACCTTATCATGTTGAATAACGGAATAGAACCGTCGAGTTGTCCTCTTTGTGTGATGACACCTTGTGAATTATTCAATGGCTCCGGAATGAACAATCATATATGATCAAGATTTCTGAGTGAGATTATACCAGGATAAGTAAAGTTTGGAGGACCAAACTTCTTAAGGTGAGGAGAGTGTAATGACCCCAAAACATGTGTCATATTTATCAGTAATTAATTATGAGTTTATGCGAATTAATTGAAGAATATCTGTTTGAATTGGAAAAATATCTGTTGGAACTATAACTTTGGAACTGAAATTGATGACCATAATGGGATCAGAAAATGAAATTGAACACGCCTATGTGATACCGGGAATTTTTAGAACCATTTGGGACAATAAATTGAGGACTGAATTTCGTCTGATTCGTAAAGCCTTGTTTGGCTCAAGATTATGGCACAATTATATATATATGCTTTAAGATAAGGATATTGACCCATTGCTTGACTCAAAAAAACAAGAGAAGAAAAATCTAGAAAGAGAGAGAGAGAGAAGAATTCATGGAAGAGAGAACCAAGGGAGGAAGAAGAGTAAAGAAAAGGGAAATCAGTTTATCTTCTTCATTTAAGCAATCAAGGTAAGAATACCTCTCTAATTTCTTGAAATAAGGTTGATTCATGCATGACCTCATGGTAAATAAGTGGATTGAAGAGAAAATATGTTTAATTTGAGCATATATGGCATAAATTGATGATTTATGTTTATATTTGGTATTTGAGGGAGAACCTCCATGGATATGAAGAAATGAAGCTTTTATATGCATAGTTATGATTATTCACCTCAATTCATGGTTTGATCTTGTATATGATGCATGTGGGTTTTGTTGAGAAGTTGTAAGGTCTAAATCAAGTGGTTTTCAAGTGTTTTGGGGCTTGGTTTCCATCATTTTAAAGTTGTTTTTGATAAAGGAAAGGTTAAAGCTTTGGAAAAGTTCAGAATTTCGGATTTTGCATGGTCCGCTCGAGCGGAGGTACTCCCGCTCGAGCATGAAAATCGACCTCCCAGCAGTTTTGGAAAATTGTACAGTCCGCTCGAGCGGACAAAGTGGCGCTCGAGCGGGGGACTTATTTTCAAGAAAATTTTGGAAGTTGCATTCAGTTCATATATGGCATGAATTACTTGATTTTCACATGTTATTTGTATCGTTTAGCATCTTATGAACATGGAATAGAGTTAAGAAAGAATAGTATGGCATGAACTATTTGGTTCTATGACGATGTGTATTAAGGAATTGTGTTATTAATGATGGTATTTGCAGGTCAAAACGCGAAGACCGTGCAACCGGTTTTGGAAACCCACTGTGAGTAACATTTCTGTAAAGATATGTTATTATGAACTATGTTTCAAAGTGCTATGTTATGTATGATTTTGAAATGATAATGTTTTCTGTGAACGAATGTCCTATTTGCGAATCTAGTATGGCATCCACGGATAGTTTGAAGTCATGGGGGACGGCATGAAAATGTAGGCTCATGACTAGTTACGAGATCTCGGTATGTGTTTAATCGGTGTCCGGGACCGGTTACTGTAGTCGTTGGATGACAAATGTTATGTTCTGTGGAGTATGCTATTATGTATGTTTTATGATGATTATAATTATGATTATGATTGATTTATTACGGATTTATGAAAAGTTGGACTTCGTTCACTACCCCCTTTACTTTAATGTTACTTGCTGAGCTTTAGCTCATTGTTTGTATATATGTATTTATAGGTGAGCATTCTGGGAGTCAAGCCTAGGTGGAGTTCGAGCCGAGCCGCCGTTTTGAAGCCTACCTGGTGTTTTGGTGCCTCCGAGTTAGGGCTAGGCCTGGAAGGCTGTACGAGCTTTGTTTTTGGTTGTATAGCTGTGGCGTGAGCCTATGTTTTGTATATGATCTTTTGGTTGCATGTTATGTATGTAAGTGGGTAAATTAACATTTTTGGCATGTAAATATTTGTTCATATAAATACACAGCTCTTTGGACTATTAGTTTCTTTGTTTTCGCTTCCGCAAGCCCTGATTATTTATGTTTTGTACGGAAAGACCTGTGGTAATCTAAAATTACTGGCCAGTTACGATACCAACCTTCTCGGGCGCGGGTTTGGGTCGTGACACCGCTGATCTGGGCCATCCATTGTTGTACTTATGGACACTTGTATGGATGGGGTTAAGATGAAGTCACACCCGGGCCCAAGTATGAGTGGTGTGAATACTTTTGATTCCTTAGCCGGATAGTGCGATACACGTGTCGCGTTTCTGGTGGTTTGCGTGCTTGTAAAGAAAATATTCTTACAAAATGATAGACATAAAGCAAAGACGGGAAAATAAATATGTTTGAATTATTTTGTTTTCCTATTTATTTGGTACCAGAGCACATTTGATGGTATAGATGAATATGCTTTTGCAGTGAGATAGCTATTGTGTCGTTGAGACTTTTGGCCTAGGTGGTTTTGCCTATTCTTAAGGATCCTTCGAGGTAGAGGGATAACGGGTAGATGGGCCGCTGTTCTTGTTCCCTTTATTAGAGGAGGAGGAGAGTTTTTCATTAATATATAAATTGTTGACATTATTTTTATATATCCCTAATCTAATCCAGTCGCCTTCTCTCCAAACGGAGAGATAGTAATTTTGACATAACTCGTGTTGTACAAAATTTTGACTTACAAACAAAATATTATTTTATGCCCATATTTTTACTTCTTCATTTAAGAAAGGAAATGAATTAAAAGGGCTAATATATGGGGGCCTCTTTCTTTTGTAATGATCCCTCGAAAATGTTTTTAATTGGGGCTATTTTGTGATGTAATCAGTGGGACATCTTTCTTTACAGAGTGCAAAGAATTGTTCATCCGTTTCTGCTTCTGCAAGTATTCCCCTCCATAGTTCGTTTCTATTCTTCGAAAGACTTTTCCTCTTCGATGAAAATTCTCCCTATTCTACGATGTCGCCCCCTTTCCGTATGTACGGTTGACTTGCTGTTAGAGAATGAAGTTTTCCTATATTTGGATAATAGATCCTCCCGTTGGTTCCTGTGAGGTTGAAAAATCTCAGGTTGGTAGTTTGGATCTTCTTTGTGGATTGAACCATGGTATGAAGGTGAGGGTTTCCATCTTCGTGGAGCTCCCTTGCGATAAGTATGTAGTATGGTTGACAGGCTAGTTGGAGTAGGGATTGAAGGAGTTTCAAGAGTTGTTCTTTTGGGCATGGACATTGTGGGTAGGTGAGGAAAACATTTTCGGCATAAAAACGGAAAGAGGCTTGGCGAGGCATTTTGTAGTGGTAAACAGTGAACTCACACCAGCCGTACAAGGCCTTCTTATTAGTTAAAAAACCCGATGTGAATGGTGTGAGGGGGGGGGCACTGTATTAATATTACTAGCGCCCCCCTTCCCGCTGATCTGGGCCGTCTATTGTTGTACTTATGGACACGTGTATGGATGGGGCTAAAAGGAAGCCACACCCGAGCCCAGATGTGAGTGGCGTGAGTACTTTTGATTCCTTTGCTAGATATTGTTATACACGTGTCGCGTTTTTGGTAGTTTGCGTAGCTGTAAAGTAAATATTCTTACAGAATGATAGACATAAAGCAAAGACGGGAAAATAAATGTGATTGAATTATTTTGAATGGGGAATCTTTATATATAATCATGGGGTAGCTTTGCTATTTATTTGGTACCATAACACATTTGATGGTATAGAGGAATATGGTTTTGTAGTGGGATAGCTATTGTGGTGAAGTTGTTTTCTAGTACCTTGTTTCGTCATTTTTAGACTTTTTTTTTTGTTGATTGTTTTGGTATACAATGTTGTACTCCTTAGAAGAGTATCTCGAGAATTACGGGTAGTTCACGCAAATGTGTGTGGATCGTTTTTTGATGGGGCAAATAGGACTGTGGGAGGAGAGGCGGCGGTAAGCTTCGGCGAAGTTTGTTCGTGGATACGAGGAACAGAGGGAAAAATTATCAAAGCTAAGGTGTCTGAACAGAAGGGTTAACAGAGGTAAGAGAATCTGTAGAATTTGTAGGATAAAAGATTTGGAGTGTTTTATAAAAAATGGAAAGAGTAATGAGCATCCAGTATCGGACTCCCTTGCATACCGCCGGTCAAGGACACCGGCGGCCAGTGGATATCAGCGTAGTTACCATGGTCGTGCACCTTTTAAGGCGGCGTATGTTCGCCGATGGTACGTTCAGAATATTCCCTGATATATTAAGAAGACTAAGAGGAGAGTAAGGAAGTTGCAGCTGTACGATGAACAATTAAGGGACGTTAAATTTGATAATAAATATGTGGCGAGATTGCTTAATGGTATTGAGTTGGGTAATAAGAGATGTGACCATCAATCAGACAAGATCCTGGTTAAGGGTATAAAATTAATGGGGAATGTTCAATTGAGACAAGATGTTAAAGACGAAGCTGTGGTCCACCACATATTGTTTTTCGTTATAAGTGATACTAGTCCGTCAGATTCTGTCTCCATACTTGACAAGATATTTATTGAAATTGGGGAGGGTAATCTTGAGACATGGATTATTGTTCCTGAATAGTCCGACCGTTTTTGGATGCTAAAGAAAATGAGATTCAAGCTCATTGGGGCAAGGACAAAGAGTACGTGTGTCATGGGATAGAAGTTGTGGACCGGTTCTTCTCAGTTGATATTTGGGCGGACAACAAAGATACGCTGTTGGGAAATGTTGGAAGTATTCAGAAGGGTGCCATATATTTAATGGTTGTTACTGTTAGTGGAAAAGAATGCAAAATTACGTTAAGGAGTCAAATGTACTTTAAGACTGTTTAGAATTATAATTTATGTATTCTTATTTGTAATGTTTAGGTTTTGAATGGAGGTGGACGATATAAAAATGGGTGTTGTTGAAGGTGTTTCAGCAAGTGATTTCAGTTGTATTGAACTTGCGTTGCCTAATTTATTTTCATAGTTGAGGTTAAAATACAAACAAAAGAGTATTAAGGTTGATAAAATATTCCCCCCATTTGCACATCTAATACCAGTAGGTTGGTCAGAGTAAATGTTTATCATCGGAGGTTAGATGGTAATTTCATTACCAGGCGTGGTTTCTGTGACAATCCTCACCTTTGATTAGCGTTAATTTGTGATTGAGCATGATAAGTAATTGATTAAGATGAACTCCTAAACTGATTGCATGAGTGTGTTGTTTTAATTGTATTTTTATCTGTTTGTTACAGAATGATCTGTTCATGTTTTAATTTCGAATTGCGAATTGAAAGCCTTATCGGCAACCAATTCAAAAATTGATTAGTGTTATATGCTAATTAGGATTTATATGATTTTATGGTAGGTTTAATTAAAATTTGATTTGAAATTATTAAATTGGAATAAATAATGTTAAATTACATTAGCTTGAGTTTATTACACAATTGCCATTAGTGGGCGTTTACAAGGCCATTTGTTTGATTTCATCTTTTTGATGACACCATTTTTCCATCCTCAAGACCCAAACCGTGAGAGAGAGAGAGGGAGAATGGGGGAAAATTGAATTCAATTAGAGAATTGCTTGATTTTGAGAGGAAATTGAAGGAAATTTTGGAGACTTGTCTACATTGCTCAAGGTTTTAGCTTAGGTGAAGTTTGATTGAGAAGCCTAGCTAAGAGCTTAACCTTTTAATCTTATTTTTGAGCCATCTAGAACTTGTATGTATATGAAATAGGTGAGGTCATGGGTTAATTGAGCTAGAATTTAAGGAAGTCTAGTGAATTTATGCATGCATGTCCATACCATGGAATTTTGAAGTTGTTTTCATGAAATTTTTCCATGCATGTCTAGATTATAGTTGTAATCTAAGAATTCATCATGTTTTTGAAAAGAATGTCTCTTTGGATCATGTATTGGAAGCTATGAATTCAAATAAATGCATGCATGGCATAATCACATCATGTTCTTGAATTTTGGGTTGAATTTGTGTTCAATTGGTATACTTTTGGGCTTTGATTTTATGAAATGGTCTTTAAATCATGTTGTATTATGAGTTTCTAAGTGTTTTCCAGAAAATTGGCCCAAAATGATGAGTTTTGAAATGTTTGATCCATGGTTTGAGCTTTAGGAGCAAATCTAGAAAACCCAGAATTTGGCTTCCTCACTTGAGCGAAGGATTCCATGCTCGAGCAACTACTTTTGTTTTCAGACTTTCGCTCGAGCAACGGAATGCTGGCTCGAGCGTAAATTGCAAGCTCTCAGGTTTTTGTGTGTGCAGACGTACGCTCGAGCGACGAGACCTACGCTCGAGCGAGAAACTATGTCTCACGCTCGAATGAGCATCGAGCGGGAAATTTCAACAACCAGTACTTTTTACACTTTTGCAGATCGCTCGAGCGAGGGAGTCTACACTCGAGCGACCTCTCTCATTTGGTAAGCTCGTTCGAGCGGAGAAAGCTACGCTCGAGCGAGATCCCTGTTTTCAGCAAGTTTTGAAAAATATTGTTAATTACATTTTTGCATCCTCATTCCATCCTAGGCATTCCTAAGCCATGTTTAAAGCATCATAATGAGGACAATGTTATAGAACCACACCAAGTCAAGTTAGGGGCTAAGTTATTAATCCCGAGTATGTAATTTAGTGTATGTTCATTCTGCAACTGTGTAGGGTTGGCACCTGAGTGCGCTGATTAGCTTGCCTATAGCCCAGTAATCTGTGAGTAACAATGTTGTAAAGATATGTTCAATTATAATTATTTTTTGAACGATCGACTGCACTGCTCTCTGAAGTGACATTGTTTACTGAATGAATGTTTGTCCTATTTTATGAGCTCTACTCGTGGCATCCATAGCAACTTACTATTACTGTTATGGTTACTGTTACTGCTACTGTTACTAATATCTCTGTCAGTTCCAATGTTTGGAATTACTCTTCACATCGCTTTGATGGCCATTAAGGTCTAAGGACTCTTGTCTATTACCGCTCGCTATTGGATGTACCACCTATGATTGCTATGGTTTCTAAACGACTGTTATGACATGAACTATGAGTCACTGATTGAATAACTGATCTACAGATGTAATTAACTGTTTTAATTACTGAAAGGACATTCATTCTTAACCCCTTTATGCATTTGTTATTCACTGGGCTTTAGCTCACAGTTTATATATGTATGTAGGTGGCCAGGCACCAGACTGAAACTAGAAGCTAGAAGCGTCGAGTTAAGCTTATGTTTTGTCCAGCCAACCGTTGTGCCTCACTTCGAGGTTTCGAGTCTACTCGAGCCAAGGCTATTTTGGGGGTGTTTCAGATTCACCCTTTTGTCTCTGTTATGTATCGAATGTTTAAGACTTGATTGTACAGTTATGTTGAAGGGATTGGATCCCTAACCCGTATGTTATGTGTATCTGATATGTATATATGTTTATGGTTATGAATGTGGATTAGTCCATAAAAGTCTTTTTCTATTCAGGTTTTCACAGCTCATTGGATATCCTGTTATTACTGTTTGGCTTCCGCCAGTCCCTTTTATATTGTATTACTGTTATTATTGTTATTCAGGCCTTCGGTAATCACGGATTACTGGCCGGTTACGATGCTAAACCCTTAGGGGCGGGTTTGGATCGTGACAGTTTCTTTTCCCAATAGATTTTCAATGCTAGTTAGTTTATTATGGGAATGGTTATTGTTCAATTAACGACATACAGGTGCCATGAATGGTGAAGTATTAACTTGAAAATTTGAATATTAAAAGGGGGATTACGTATTGTAAAATGAAGGGCTATCTGAAGTATTCTACGAGTGACATGCCAGAAAATTCACAAATGAGGACCCCATCTATTGTTGTGTTATCTAAAAAATATAATAATGAAAATGTTGATGTTTGGCATTGTCCTCCAACGAAGGCCATTCCGATTCTGACACAAACTAAGTCTGTGGGTTTGCCGAAGAGGTGAAGAGATTTGTTGTAAGGAGGTTTGGGGGAAAGTGGTTTAGTTATTCCTGAATGCAGAGGTCGTCTGAGTTTGTTTAAGATTGATGTACGCAAAGGTGGTGATGGAACTAGTGATATTGATCATGGTCCGTCGATTTCGGAGGCTGGTATTAGCAAAGAAGAAGTTGATCTTAGAGTATTAGTTGTTATGGATCGAGCAAAATTTTCTGATGTTTTACGAAATGTAATAATGAGTGTAAAAAATAGTGATGTGACTCAAATGTAATAGTTGATGATAAGGGAAATGTAGTAAGTAAATAAAAGTTTGAGTGGTTTCATAAATAAAACTAATAAATTTTTTCATTAATCTTGATAGTGGTTACATTAACATCAAATCATTCTCTCATTTTTGGGGACATTGCATCTAACCAACTACTATCCCCATTAGTTAGTATAATACAAGGAATTCCACCTCTAATAGTGAGATTTGGTTGGAATTTAACAAATACATAGAAGTCTTTTTGGCAACCTACTAAATTTTTCATTAATTCGGTAGGGACTGTTGAGTATTTGATGTCGTCTACGACGTTGTAGACGGCGTCTTGATCGTAGTTCTTGAAGCTTATTCTGTCGGAAAAGTAATTGTGTCGTTCGAGACTTCTAGCCCAGGCGGTTTTTCCTATTCTTGAGGGTCCTTCGAGGTAGAGAGAGATTGGGTGGATGGGCCGTTGTTTTGGTTCCTGTTATCAGAGGAAGAGGAGAGTTATTCGTCAGTATATAAATTATTGATATTATTTTTGTGTATCCCTAATCTAATCCAGTCGTCTTTCCTTTAAACGGAGAGACAACAATTTTGACATAACTCGTATTGTACAAAATTTCGACTTACAAACAAAATATTATTTTTTGCCCATTCTTTTGCTTCTTCATTTAATAAAGGAAATGAATTAAAGGTGCTAGTATATGGGAGCCTCTCTCTTTTGTATTGATGCCTCGAAAATGTTTTTAATTGGGGGTATTTTGTGAGGTAATCGGTAGGATATCTTTCTTTGCACAGTGCAAAGAATTGTTCTTTCATTTCTGCTTCTACAAGTATACCCCTCTAGAGTTCGTCTCTGTTCTTCGAAGGACTTTTCCCTTCGATAAAAATTCTTTCCATTCTACGATGTCGCCTCCTTTCTGTATATACTATCGATTTGCTGTCAGAGAGTGGAGTTTTTCTATATTTGGATGATAGATTATGCCGTTGGTTCCGGTGAGATCGAAAAATCTCAGGTTGGTAGTTTGGATCTTCTTTGTGCATTGAACCATGGCATGAATGTGAGGGTTTCTATCTTTGTGGAGCTTTCTTGCGACAAGTATGTAGTATGGCTTACAGGCTAGTTGGACTAAGGATTGAAGGAGTTCCAAGAGTTGTTCTTTTGGGCATGGGCATTGTGGGTAGGTGAGGAAAACATTTTTGGTATAAAAACGGAAAAAGGCTTGGCGAGGCATTTTGTAGTGGTAAACAGTGAACTCACACCAGCCATACAAGGCTTCTCTATTAGTTAAAAAATCCGATGTGAATAGTTTGAGTGGTATGACTAGGGTGGCGCTGTATTAATATTACCAGCGCCCCCCTCCCACTGATCTAGGCCGTCCATTATTGTATTTATAGACACGTGTATGGATGGGGTTAAAAGGAAGTCACACCCGGGCCCAGGTGTGAGTACTTTTGATTCTTTTGTCGGATAGTGCGATACACGTCTCGTGTTTCTGGTGGTTTGCGTAGCTGTAAAGCAAATATTCTTGCAGAATGATAGACATAAAGCAAAAGAAAAAAAATAAATGTGTTTGAATGATTTTGCATAGGGAATCTTCGTACTTAATCACTAGGTAGTTTTGTTATTTATTTGGTACTAGAACACATTTGATGGTATAGAGGAATATGCTTTTGCAGTGGGATAGCAATTGTGGTAAAGTTGTTTCCTAGTACCTTATTTCGTCCCTCATTTTCAGTCTTCTTTTTTTGTTGATTGTTTAGGTATATAATGTTGTACTCCTTAGAAGAGTATCTCGAGAATTACGGCCAGTTCACTCAAATGTGTGTAGATTGTTTTTTGATGTGGCAAATAAGAATGTGGGAAGAGAGGCGACGGTTAGCTCCTGCGAAGTTTGTTCGTGGGTACGAGAAGTAAAGGAAAAAAATATCAAAGCTAAGGTGTTTAAATGGAAGGGTTAGCAGAAATAAGAGAATCCGCAGAATTTGCAAGATAAAAGATTTGGATTGTTTTTTAAAAAATGAAAGGAGTAATGAGCAGCCAGTATCAGACTCCCTTTGCGTACCGCCGGTTAAGGACACCGGCAGCCAGTGGTTATAAGTGTAGTTACCGTGGTCGTACATCTTTTAAGGCGGCGTATGTACGTAGACGGTACGTACAAAATATTCCCCGATATATTAAGAAGACTAGGAGGGAAGTAAGAAAGTTATAATTGTACGATGAACAATTAAGGGATGCTAAATTTGATAATAAAGGTGTGGCGAGATTGCTGAATGGTATTGGGTTGGGTAATAAGAGATGTGACCGTCAATCAGACAAGATCGTGGTTAAGGGTATAAAATTAATTAAGAATGTTCAAATGGGACAAGATGCTAAAGACGAAGCTATGGTCTACCGCGTTTTGTTTTTCGTCATAAGTGATAATAGTCCGTCTGATTCCATCCACACACCTGACAAGATATTTATTGGAGTTGGTGAGTGCAATCCAGAGACCTAAATTTTTTATCCTGACTAGTCCGACCGATTTCGGATGCTAAAGAAAATGGGATTCAAGGTCATTGATGGTAGGGACAAAGAGTACGTTCGTCACAGTATAGAAGTTGTGAACTGGTTCTTCCCAGTTGATGTTTGGACAGACTACAAAGATACGCTGTTGGGAAATGTTGGAAGTATTCAAAAGGGTGCCATATATTTAATGGCTGCTACTGTTAGTGGAAATGAATGTAAAATTACTTTAAGGAATCAAATGTACTTTAAGACTGTTTAGAATTATAATTTATGTATTCTTATTTGTAATGTTCAGGTTTTGAATGGAGGTGGACGATATAAATACTAGTGTTGTTGAAGGTGTTTCAGTAAATGATTTCAGTTGTATTGAATTTGCGTTGCCTAATTTATTTTCGCAGTTGAGGTTAAGATACAAACAAAAGAGTATTAAGGTTGATAAAATATTCCCCCCCTTTGCACACCCAATGCTAGTGGGTTGGTCAGAGTGAATGTTTATCATCGGAGGTTAGATGGTAATCTCATTACCAGGCGTGGTTTCTTTTCCCTATGGATTGTCAATGCGAGTTAGTCTATTATAGGAATGGTTATTGTTCAATTAATGACAAACAAGTGCCCTAGATGGTAAAGTATTAACTTGAAAATTTGAATATTAAAAGAGGGATTACGTATTGTAAAATGAAGGGGTATCTGAAGTATTTTACGAGTGACATGCCAGAAAATTCATAAATGAGTGCCCCATCTATTGTTGTGTTATCTAAAAAATATACTAATGAAAATGTTGATGTTTGGCATTGTCCTCCAATAAAGGCCATTCCGATTCTGACACGGACTAAGTCTGTCGATTTACCGAAGAGGTGAAGAGATTTGTTGTTAGGAGGTTTAAGGGAAAGTGGTTTAGTTATTCATGAACGCAGAGGTCGTTTGAGTTTGTCTGAGATTGATGTACGCAAAGGTGGTGATAGAACTAGTGATTGTATACAAGATATAAGTTAAAGGTGTGATTGTAATAATTGGTGTGTGAAATGAGAACAAAAATTAATAATCAAATTACGTGTGTACTGAGAAAAGATGTGCACTGATATACGTAGGTGTGTAGAAATAGAATTTCCTGTTATTAATGGCTCGTTTGAGAAACAATTTTTTTAAAAGAGTTTTTATTTTCAAATTCTTAATATTAAGATTTTAAGTAAATTATAATTTATTCTTTTTTATGTTTAGATTTGATTACTTAAAACTTATTCAGAATTATTATCTTGTGATTCAAATTTATTTTACATATGAATATATACGTACAAATTCAATCCCAATTACAAATCATCATTCGAGGTAGATAAGAGTGAATTCATAAACTTATACTTATTATTATTTTTAGATGGTGAGAACATTATTTATTATAAAATTATTAATATAACATTATATCATGATATTATATTTTTTAATAACTATTTTAAGTAACAAACTGTTTTATAGTATTTAAATATTGATATAATAGTAATATTATTACTAATCAATAGACAATCCAACTTTGCGATAAAAAATATATTTTATGAAATTAATTAGAGACAGGACATACATGTCTACTTAATTTCATTTATGGCTGATTGACAAAGCTTCTTAACATCTTTCAAACTGCATTAATCTTTGGAGCAAATGACATAACAGAAAAATAGTTCTTGTACGATGCTTTTGAAACTATCTGCATTGAAAATAACGAAGGACTTAGGACATGCATGCATTGGTGTGAGCATTTGTTTTTTCTTGCAGGCTTGTTGGGCCAATCTGTGGACCAAAATTTTAAGTTAAAGTTTTACTATGGGCTTGGCTCAAACGGGGCTTGCTGGCTAGATTGCCTCTAACAAAGATACGAGTTTAGCCCAACAGGTTGAGACTTAAAATTAATTTTTAATTTGTTTTTTAATAATTTTTTGATGGACCCTCGATCTTACCTAGTAGGTCTGTCTCTCATACACCAATGAACTTGGGCAACCGACCGAACTTTAACCTTAGGCCTAAGTTTAATCTAAGCCTTATTTGGGTCAAACGACCCTGCTATATAGTAGCTTAAATTGGGTAAAAAAACAAATTTTTAAGTAGTGTTTGATAACGTTTACGTTTTTTTGTTTATATTTAGAAAAACATAAATTATAAACGTGTTTGGTTCGAACAAAATATTTTAAAAATTTTAAAAACATAAACTAAAAAATATGTTTGTTCAGGCCTAAAATATTTATATTTATTTTTTATTATTTTATGACAATGGGATCATACACATTATAATTGGAAAAAAAATTAATTGAAACAAAAATTATTGAAAAAAAAAAATTGTTAGTCAAAATTTTAAATTTCTGTTTAAAAACCAATGTAAACTCATTTTTTGAGTTTACGTTTTTTCCTCAAATTTACAAATTGAAACAATCATTTATAAACCAAAAAAAATATCAAACAATTTTTTATGACAGTTTTTAAAATTTTTGTAAATATAAATTGAAAACTAAAAACAAAATGGTTACCAAATAGGCTTAGTATTTGGTTTTAGTTTTCTGAAAATTAAATTTTTTTATTTTTTATTTTTGGTAAATATTTTTTAAATTTTAAGCAATTTTTTTTTTAAATACTTTTTTAGTTGTACTTTACTTAGATGTATCTAAATAGTAAATTATGTGTGAAAAAATATCATAAAAAATTAATAAATACACAAAAATACTAAAAACATACTGAATTCTCATATATATATATATATATATAATATTTTTGGTATTTAGTGAATTTTTTAAAGATTTTTTTTCACAAATATTATATTTTCTAAGTATATTTATGTTAGGTGTTTCTAAAAATTTTAAAAAAATTAGTGAAAACAAAAAATATGGAAAATGAAAAAATAGAATTTTTTGAAAAAATAAATTCTGAAAACTGAAAACAAACAAAGTGATTGAATTAGACAAGCCCGAGCATTGGCTTGGTCGCGAGCCTTTGAGCCAATTCATTAGCCAGAAGCTGCAAATTGGTATCCGAATGGTTGTTTGTAATATAATCTTAGTAGTAATCCTATATACCTACAATTTTATTTAGAATTATCAATATGTAATTTAAATTTATATATACAAAGATCTCACATTATAATAATTTAATTTTAATCACAATCACATTGTAAATAAAAGTCTTTACATTTTTTTTCTAAGTAAATAGAATTACTATATTCTTAGTGCTATTTTTTACGATGACACACACATAAATACTATTCTTTGGAAAATTAGTTTTATGTTATTTTATTATATTTTATGGGTGACTTTGGTTCGCAACTCGATGTGAGTTTATTTTGGAGTCATTGAAGGAAACATGGGTACTGCTGTGAGATGAAATGGCGTTGTTTCATCATCTATATGCATATTCAATATTAAAAAAAAAAAAAAAAAATGGTTGTTAAGACAGCTTGAATCCAGACAACCTGGAGAGAAAAAGAGTCTTGAACCACGGTGCTACTTATTCTACTCATTAATATTTCAGACATATATTGTATTTATTACAATTTGTAGGCCTTCCAGCATTAAAAAAAAATAAATTAGAATCAGCTATAATTAAAATACAAAACAATGAAAATCCTACAAAATGCTAGGTCTGTTAAGAGGGGGGAGGGTTTGGATTCTCTGCCATCTCTCCACTATTGCTCTGTCGTCCCTCCACCGTTTGCTCTGACATTCCTCTGCCATTGCTGTATTGTAGCTCCGCTATCACCATTGTCATTAAGGTTGCTTATTTGCCTTCTAAGAATCTTTACTCAGGTTTGAAAAAATATATATACATATATTTTTTATATGCTTACAATATAATATTATGATAATCTGTTATGTATATATATATAGTCATTTATTTTCATATCAAATAGAGATTGTATTTTGGATTGGGGATTTTAATATAATAGTATAGGATTCTGTTATGTGTATGTATATGGTGATTTGTATCAAATTGTGCAGATTGGATTTTGTTATCTGTTATAGGAATCTGTTATTGTGTTTTGGATTAGGGATTGATGCTCTATTAAATTAACTTCACAATTTGATATGTATACGAATCTGTTATAGGAATCTGTTATTGTATATGGTGATTTAACTCTTGGCATTTTCATTATCTTTTCACAAAGTTATATAATAAGGCAAGTACTCTTATCAACACATTTTTTTTGTGATGAAAGTTAAGAATGTTTGTTGTGTTATGATAATTTGTGGTAAAAGTTAAGAATGGAGAATTTATAGTAAAAGCTATATTTTGTGACGAGAAAAATTATGTCTTTACATAATATAAGTTATAAAATTTTATGATTTTTTTTAAAGGTGTACTCTTTTAGTAATATAATTGATTTGTTTCGTGTATAATAAACCACATCAAGAAAGTAGGCAATTTTTTAGATTATGCGGTAATTTATCTTATTATTGATGTTATTTTTGTGCTATTCTTATTGTTATTAGACTTTATATTCAATAGTGTCGAAATGGAAGATGGTGCACTTGAGGAGTTAGCTAAGAATTCCATGCCACGTGTTGGAATGGAATTTGATTTGGAAGAAGCTGCATATTAATTCTACAATGAATATGGAAGGATTGTGTGATTTAGTATTAGAAGAGATTACCATACAAAAAGTAAGAAAGATGTTATCATGGTTAATAAAAAGTTTGTTTGTTGTAAGGAGGGAGAAAATGAAAAAGATAAATGGTACGTAATAGTAAAACATTCTCAACATGAGAGAAGAACAAAATGTAATACATTCATCTATATATGTTTTAGACGGGACTTGTCAAAATGGGTTCTGATGAAGTTTGATGATAATCACAACCATCTTTTGCATATTCCTCAATATATGCATATGATGCCATCTTAGAGAAAGTTGTGTAATGCTTAGGGTATAAATGTTAATGTAGCTGATGATACTGGTATATCACTTAAGGTATCACATGATCTTATTAGCGCCTTAGCAATGGGGAAGGAAATTATAGGGTTCATGCGAGAGGACCAAAAACCTTCTTGCGTGCAAAAAGGCAACGAAACTTGCAATATGGTGAATCATGAAGTTTGTTGAGATATTTCCAACAACAAGCCATTGAAAATTCATATTTTTACTTTGCATTTCAGTTGGATGTTGATGAGATGATTACTAACATTTTTTGAGCTGATCATCAAATGATTACAGATTATGACATTTTCGGTGATGTTATGTCATTTGACAAAACATTCCAAACAAACAAAAAGTACTGTCCACTTGCTTTATTTACTGGCTTTAACCACTTTAGAATGACTGTGATTTTTGGTGCTGCATTATTACATGATGAAACTACAGCATCATTTGAGTAGTTATTTGAAACTTTCTTGCACGTAATGTCAGGGAAAAAGTCTGTTAGTTTTTTCACATATCAAGATCAGGCAATGGCTAAGGTAATTTCTAGAATCATGCCTGAGGTATTTCATGAATTGTGCACTTTTCACCTAATGCAAAATGCTTTGAAGCATTTAGGCTACTTGTTAAAGGGTGGTTTAAAATTTGGTTACGATTTCAAAACTTGCATTTTTGGGTATGAGGATGAACATGAGTTGGTTGAAGCTTGGGATTCTTTGATTTATAAATATAACTTGCAAGAGAACTTATGGATAAAGAAGACTTGGGAATTTAGAGAGAAATGGGCGCATGTGTATATAAAGTTGGTATATACTGCAGGAATGCGAAGCACTCAACTTAGTGAAAGCTTGAATGCAGAATTGAAGAAGCATTTAAAAGTTGACCATAACATTGTTCAATTTTTTACACACTTCAATCTAGTTATTATGGATAAGCGGTATGAAGAAGTAAAAGCTGTATACGATTCTAAACAACAGTTGCCGAGAATAAAGTTGAAAATGTCTCCCATGTTAATTTAAGTTGCTAATTTGTATACCCCTCCTATCTTTGACTTGTTTCATAATGAGTTAGACACATCCCTTTGTTCTCAAGTGAAGCGGTGCCATGAGTTAGGAAGAGAAGTAACGTATGTGATGGACTTATATGGAGAGGATAGAGAGTATATTGTGAAAGGTAATGTGGAAGTTAATGAGTCAGGAGGAGGCAATAATTGTCGAGAAATTCGTTGCACTTGTTAAAAATTTGAGAATTTTGAAATTTTATGTAGTCATGCAATTACGGCGCTTGATAGAATGAATATTATGGAAATTCTTGAAAGGTATATATTAGGTTGATGGAGACTAGATGCGAAGGATTGTGTGATTGAGGAAACAGTTATAGTGGTTGAGAATGACCCTAAGTTGGTGATAACAGCACGCTACAGAGATCTTTATCCTAGAATGGTAAACTAGCAGCTTAATCATCTGAATGCAAACATGCCTATCAATTAGTTGATGAAACTCTTAGGGATTTGTGTGCAACAGTAGACAATGTGATGACTTCATTAGACGGCTAGAGACAATATTAAAGTGGGTACCAAAGCTTTTGTAGTTGATCCAAACTTTGCACGAGCTAAGGACTTAAAAAAGAAAGAGAGCGAACACAAGGGTAGGAGTAGATTGAAACCTTGGCATGAGAAAACTACTAAGAGAACAAAAGTTGTTCGCAACCTAGCCACTGTTATTGTGTTTTATTTTAGAGAAGTGATAAAGAGCTCGAATTTGGCACCCCCGAAAGCCCCGAAACCACAAAACAACGTCGTTTCGTGGTTTTAAATTTTTTTTTTTTTGAGTAGAAGAGCGAAGAAGAAGATGGCCGAGGAGGAGGAGAAGGAGGAGGGGACTGGAGGGGCCTAAAAATGGGCTTTGGAGCGAGGCGGAGGCGAGGAGGCGATCGGTGATGGCAGGCGAGAATGGCGATCGTGACGGAGGCGACGAGAATGGCGAACAGGCGGAGAGGCGAGGGCGATGGGCAGCGGCGTGAGGCGTGAGCCTCCTCTGCAAGCCTTCTCCTCTCCCCTTTCTCTCTCTCTCTCTCTCTCTCTCTCTTTCTTTCTCTCTTCTGAAAATCGGGGCATTAGGGGCGGGGAAAATCGGGGCAAAAAACATTTTCCTTTATTTTATTTGTGTTTGATACATAATAGAGTATCAAATTGTGCATATTGAATATGTATTCAAGGTTTATTTAAGGAGAAACCATTGTTATTGTGTTTTATTTCATTTGTATTTGATACATAACAGAGCATCAACTTGTGCAGATTAGAATTTTTCTTTTGAAGATGGAAAGTTATAAGCTTTATTGTGGCTGCAGATTGTAGATTTTTTATTTTTTATGTTGGAATACATATTGTAATAAATATAATTTATGTTCAAAATATTAATGAGTATACTAAGTAACACAGTGGTTCATGACCTTTTTTCTCTCCAAGTTGTCTGGGTTCAAACCCTCTTAACAACCATTTTTTTTTATTTATTGAATATGCATATAGATGATGAAACGACATCGTTTTATCTCACAGCAATTACCTCGGACCCATCATTACACTCTCTTGGAACCTTCTTGTGGCAAGGAATAGTGATTTTAAGATAGTAAGAGCATCTCCAATGGATTGCTAAAACACTTGTTATTGTCAAAATATAGCAGCTTAGGCCAAAATGGGTTCTCCAATGGCCTGCTATTCTACTTGCCATAGATGGCAGACGCCATTTCTATTCTCAAATTTGGCAGGTTGAATAGTAGCTGGCAAACATGCCACATCAGCAAATATCAACAGATTTTTGGCTCCAAATTTAGTTAAAAAAACAAAATTGAAACAGTATAGAACCTCCCAAATTTTAGAATCAAACCCAATTTTCAAAATCAAACCCAATTTCAGAATAAATTTCACAAATTTCATAATAAATTTGAGATCACACAAATTTTAGAATCAATTTCAGAATCACACAGCAAATTTCATCATCAATTTCACAAATTTATATAAATTTCATAAACGAAGATGATAAATACCTGGATCGACCTCTAGGGCTTCTTCTTCAGCTGACTAGTTTGAGGACAGAAAGAGAGAGAAGACTAGTTTTGGAAATCGGTGATCGGTTTGATGCAATGGGTTGGAGTATGGTTGGGCCACCATGGCGCAAGTGAGTGCGAGAAGTTCTTAACAAAGTCAGTCATCATTTAGGTGTCTTTCTCATGGTGATCTCTCTGGCTGGACTCATTGGCATGTGTTGTTGCGTCTCATGGCTTCTCTGGGTCTACTTCTTAGCTATGTTCCTTCTCATCGTCATTCTCTTCTGCTTCACCATCTTCGAATTTGTGGTCACAAACAAGGGAGCTGGAGAGGTGATCTCTGGGAAGGGGTATAAGGAGTACGGGCTCGGAGATTACTCGAATTGGTTGCAAAAGAGAGAGAGAGAGAGAGGTTTCGATGATAGAGGAGGAAAAATGAAGATGAGAGGCAGAGTTAGATTGATAGGGAGCGGGAAGAAAGACTCATGAAGGTCTGCGAATGGGTTGAGATGATTCTAGAGAAATCATCTCAATCGTTGGACGGTAGTGAGCTACCTTGGAAATGAAAAGAGCCGTTGTGCTCTGTTTGCCAAATTTTTTATTCTTTTTTTTTTTTTTTTAGTAGTGGTATGAAATTTGGTAGGGTGAATTATATTTATTTATTTATTTTCAATTTTGTTTTTCGTTTTTTATATTTGTCTAGTCGGGAATAATGTAAATATATAATTTTTTTTTATAAACAGTTAAAAAAAGGTCACAAAAGACAAAAAATAAAAATAAAAAATAAAAAATCACTAGAAAACTTATATTCAAACAACACCTATAAACTTGGAGAAAAAGTTAGTTAAGATTTGTCAAAATAGCAAGTGACCATTGGTACATCATTGCTATAATTTGGCAAAATAGTACTATTCATTGCCAAATTATAACAATAGCAATGCTATTTTAGCAAACTCCATTAGAGATGCTCTAAATGAGAGACCAACTTTTTATTTTTATGTTATCTTGCTAATTATCTGTTGTAACTGTTATTTCATCATATTTTCTAGAATTGTTATAAAAATATCTCTTTAAGTCATTTCTATTGATTAACTTTTGTATAATTGCATAATATTTTTCTAACATTTTCTTCCCGGTACAATCTTTCTTCAATCAAACGGCTTCTAGTCAGAGTAGCAAGATTCAAAACTTGAGGCATTCGCTTCTCAGAAACACCAAAAACTTACTACAAAAACATTATGTTGGGACATTTCAACTTCTGCAAAGCCCAACCCTTGACACAAAATTAAGTAATAATGTCACTCTTGCAAGTAATTGAAATTGACAACGAGTTCAATTAATTTAATCAACATCAAATGCTCTGTTGATGGTTTGAGGGGTCCTGAACTGCAGGAAGATAAACATCCGAGGATCCCAAACGGGTACAATTGACATAATCTTGAGGTGAATGCGCCGGAACACCTGCAATTACCAATCCGATTAACCGGAGAACACGAAGAACACCCCCTTCTTTGTACTCTGGTCCCTTTGTGTATCTAATACTGAAGCTTCTAATCAGCTCCCAGAAAGCATTTATGATCTTGGGTATCACTGACAGTGGTGAAAAGTAGTTCTTGTTTGGTTCTTCTGTAACCACCTTGCCTTTGTAGAAGCTGTTGAAGTAAACACACGTCCCAAAGTGTTTAAACATAAGAGTGTTATCATCGTAAGGCAACCTAGGCACCATATCATTACAATACACAAACCTATAATACCCAACATTAAAATTTCTCAACTGCTCTTTCATGTACTCCCCAAATTTCTCATCTCCAACCCTCGGCTGTCCAAAAGTATACACCCCTTCCAACCTCTCCAACAGCCACTCCTCCTCATGAAATGCCAAAACTGCTGGAAACAGTATCGCCAACGCTCCGCCCAAGCTGTGACCGGTTAATATATACTTGGCTTGATTGTTTGTCCCTAAAAGCTCTCTTAGCAAGTCTCGAATTGCGTAGTAGGCCAAGGGGGGTTGGTTGTCGGCTCGTTGGACGTCTTTGGGCCAACCCGTGTGTTTTTGGAGGCCGAGAGCTTTCATGAAGCCGCCGTGGACTTTGCCTATGCCGGAGAGCTCGTACCATGAGATGTCGAAGTCGCTGCACCATGCGTCTGTGTCGAAGGTTTCGGTTCCTCGGAAGGCTACGACGATGAGTTCCGGATCGACGTTCTTGTCCCGAAGCATGAAGGCTTGTGTTGTTGCTTTGTCTTGGTACTCTGTCAATTAACATTGGATTAGGATTTAATTGCTTCCTTGATTGTCGAATGAAATTGTGCACTGTTATCTAATTTATTGATTCAGTGTTTCGTTAGGGGTTTATGAAATTTGATAATAGAGACCATATATTTTGTAAGATTTATTAGTAAATGATTCATAATTAAATTACATTTATTTTACGAAATAAATAACAAATATGAATATAATTTTTTTTTAACACAAATGTGATTCGATCATGTGACTATTGATTATTTAATTAACTTGATTTTTTTTACTTATTTTATAAATGATGGATATAGTGAACCTAATAAGATAAATAATTCAAATTATCCAAGTAAACTTGAGATAATAAGCTCACTAAAACTCAATAATACCTCTCTAATGACGATTCAACTAGCTCAATCATTCATTATACATAAAATAAAATTAGAAACCTACCAAGAATTGTAAATATAGGTTGAATATTCATGGGTAAATCTTAGCCTTAGATTATAAATTATGGATGGTTTTCTCTCTCTTTTCTATCTCTTTTCTTTAAATATATATGAAAAAATGGAAACAACTCTTGCAAACTCACCATTCCAAAAATCAAAGCAATCTAAGAACTCCATCTGCACGGGCAAACAAATGATATTAGAAATTTCTATCATATAAACTCAACAAAAAGCCTCTATTTGAATTTGTATAAAAATATATGGATAGAAAAGAAAATTATAAGAAAAGATTATTTCATTTACTTTTCTTACATTTTTATTTTTCCTCTCCACAAATCCAAAAATCCAAACATGACCCACATCCATATCCAACATCTCCTCACAAAATCTCCAAATAAATACTGTCTTGAATTTTAAATTTGTTTTTGAAAAAAAGATAAAAATGATCATCTACTTTATTTGTAAGATTGTTTAATTACCTTCCAGTGATCTGTGACAGTAGATTGGAGATAGGCTCTGTTCTCATAAGATGCTTTAGAAGCCATTATAGAGAGTGCAGCATAGTATCTGCTATCACCATGTTTGATGCTTTTATCTAACTCCACTCTCGTGTCTAGATTCCCTATAAATGACAAGAACGTTGCTGAATCTTTATCCGGCTTCACCACCCTCCCTGCAATAATTGACCCCCTCTCCATTAGTCTTTGATACTAACACAATATTTATTTTTATAAATGAAAAAAATGAAATAAATTCTTGCATAAAACTAATGCATAATCTGGCAGCAGAATAATATAACAGTGGCATTTTTACAATTAACTATTATTCAAATGAGTTTTGTTTTGTTTTTTTTTTTTTTTGGTTATTTTTTTCATTTTTATGTAAAAAGGAGAAAGGAAAATCACGATGAAAGTAACTTTTTTTTATGAAAGTGAAAGATCTACTTTGGATCAAATCATTAAATTGCAAAGGACAGCAAAGCATATATTCTCAACGACCCATATTTTGTTTCAATTTAAGTAAATTATCTTGATTGCTTTTAAAATTTAAAAAAATATAAGTTTTATAATTTACACATAATTATATTGGTTTTTCATTTAATGAGGATAAAAATATAAGAAATAATGCAGATGATGGAATAATATTAGGATAAATAAGATAAAATACACATTTAAATGTAAAATTGATAACAATATTATTTTTTTATTTACATAATTAATAAATTGCGGATAAAAATATGATTAAATATTGTATAAATTAAGACTTTAAGAGAACTTAATGTAATTATACTAAGTTTGTGAGATTTGTCTTTGTTTTTGTTTTTTTTTAAATTTTTAAAAAGCAGTATAATTTACCTTTAATTTTATGTTCCATGTATCTATTTTAATTACTATTAATGAATAGTAAGAAGCAATGATGACATTAAATAAATTATGTGGAAGAAGGTGAAGTTGATTTTAAAGGTATGTCATTAAACTTAAAATGGAATTTTACGTGAAACACATGTTGTAGATATTCCCCCACTTCCCTGGACAAAAACAGGCAATGGTCCTCTGCCTGTCCCTGCCTTAGAGCATCTCCAATATAGAGAATCTTTTGAAAAAATTTACTCTAATCCATCCTTTATATCCTTTTTTATTTGAGAGGATGGATGTTTCATCCTTCAAATTTGAAGGGAGTATGAAAAATGAAGAACTATTTCTATAATACTATTCATTCTATATTTTTTTATTATATTACAAATAATTTTTAATATATAAATTTCATTTTTACAAAATTGACATCATTAAAAAATGTGAAATCATACCTTTAAAATGAATATTATGTTAAATATATTTTATAAAAATTTTAAAATTAAATATTTGTTAATGAATAAAAATTACTTTTTAATGAATGGAGGATGAAGTGTTTTGAAAGTTTGTGATTAGAATTTGAATGAATAATAACATATTTTATATTTACTTTTTGAATAAAAAAAATTATTTCTATCCTCCTAATAAGAGAATTGGATTGAAGATGCTCTTAACTTGATGATGTTGTTTTTTTCTCCAAAAAAAATAATAATAATTTAATGGATCCCTTTGAGCTGTAAAGATAAGTTATGTAGACTAGACAAGACACCCTTAAAATAAAATAAAAAACTTGGGTTCCGCCATCAATAATTCCCATCTTGTCTAACTTACCACTACTTTAAATTTTGATTGGACACCCACAAAATTATAATATTTTGTTTAAGAAATAATATAATAAATGGTGTCTAAAGTTGATTTTTATTAAACAACGGTGCTGCAGATCTCTAATTAGAGGTACAGTAATATAATTTTAGTGAGCTGTCAAGTAATAAAAAAAAAAAAAATAGTGAAGTCAAAGACAAAAGAAGGAAAAGAAAAAAACAAATTAAAACTCCATTAGTAGTCTTTTTTTAGAAGTCTGAATCATTTTTTTTTTATTAAATAAAACAATAAACCTTATGTTGTTATCTTTTACAGAACAAATATTTTGACACAAGTGACTATTGAAACAATATTTCAGAACCACTAACTTCTCCACACCCACCTTAGAAGCACTTGCACAGATTATATCCATAATTTTAGGGTTTTGAGATGATTTATGTTAATATTAACACCATGCGAGTTTGATTTTCTAAAGTAATCCATATACAAAATTGATACAGACCTTCACTATTCCACATACACGCAGGGTCAACGAGAAAGATAAAAAAAAGATAAAAAAATTTAAATCAATCAACATCCATCGGGGGTTGGTGGGAGTCACCCAGTGAATGTCTCCCTCATTTTTGAATCCATATATTTCATCTGTGGTGGAGGTTGATAGTACCGTCAAGTGCACATCATGTGCTATGACAATTAGAAACAAAATAGTAAAGTCGCCCACTTTCACAAATTGTTTTCAGGTATATATTCCTCTCTTTTATTTTAAGACCTCGGCTAAAAGTTATTTTTTTAAATTTTTTTTAAAAAAATATAAAAGAAATATAAAAAAAATAAAGAAATAATGTGATTTAAAAAGAATTAAAAGGCACAAAATTAATTTTTAATTATATTGTCAAAATAGGTTATAACACCCCTGGTGCATGCTGTAGATAAGATATAATTTAATTGGTGTCAATTTTTTGATTTCTTTAATTTTTTTAAAAAAAATATTAAAAAAATAAAAAAATAATATGACTTAAAAAGAATTAAAAAGTTAAAAATTTAATTTTTAACCATATTTTCAAAATAGGCTATAACACTCCTGGTGCATGCTGTAGATAAAATATAATTTAATTGGTGTTAATTATGAATTATCAAGGTATTTGGTGATGGGTCACTGTATTGGTAATTCGTTTTGTCTGATTAGGATGTTTAGTTATGCTAAAAAATAAGTCAGTAGTTTTACGCGCTATTTATTTAGGTAGAAAATATTTTTTATAAAAAAAATTTAAAAAAATATTTTTAATTTTTTGGTATGTTTGATGGTGACGGTGGTGGAGGTAGAATAAAGATGGAAGTGGAGGTAGAGTTGGTGGAATGGTGGTGGGGCCACAGTGACTGTGATGGATGGTGATGGCTGTGGTGATGGTGGAGTCGTAATATTGGTAAAATTTTAATTTGAAAAACATTTTTTTTTCTTTTAAGAGTAAAAAATATTTTTTTACCTAAATAAACGTGTTTTTCATTGATCGTAGAAAATGTTATCATTAATTTTGGTTTTCTATTATACTAAACACCAAAAAATACGAAAAATAAGAAACAGAGTGTTATTTACAACCAAAATGATTCTTGGCCTATTTTGGCAATTGAATTAAAAGCCAATTTTTTTTTATTTTTTAATTTTTTTAGATCATATCACTCTACTTTTTTTTACATATTCTTTTTAAAAAAAGTATAAAAAAAAACTTAATTTTTAACCTATTTCTCAAAATAAACCTTAATTGTGGTTCAAATTGATATTAGTTAACCTAATATAACTGTGATATTAATAAGGTGTTGTTTGACTGTATTTTAAAAGACATTTTATTGGCTAAAAACCCCATTTTGCCATGATAAACTTTAATTAATTTCGCAAAACTCATTTTTCATAACAAAACCCAATTTACCACTCTAAAAGGCCATTAAAAAGCCAAACAAATTAGATTTTTTATAAATTCATTTTTTTCGAAGAATTTTATTTTTTAGATAACTTTCAAACAAGGATGGATCTAGGGGCGATTATTTCTAAAATTTTTAAAAATATCATATATTATATTAAAATTTTAAAATATTTTAAAATTATAAGAATTTACACGTCCAAAACAAACTTTCGCATAATTCTGGATCCTTCCAAAGAAAGCCTAACTCAAATTTATTTATTGATTTTCTAACTGAAAGTGAAAAAGTATAATATGCTTATATTTTCTTAATAAAATTTTCCTCTCTTTAAAACTGTTGGATGGAAAGCCCAGTAGCCAGCTAACCATGAACTTCTTATTCTTCATGATAAAGTCAATGTCAATGAAGTTTTATGGTCAAGTCATCAGATCTCTCAGATTCAATGAACCACCCAATTCATAAAATGTTAATTATAGTAGACTAAAATAAGAGCATGTATATCTGAAAAAACAAAACAAACCTCGGAAGAAATTCAAAATCAGCACACAAAAATTGCGGTTGCTGGAGAGAAGGTTGAGCCATATCTCCACAACAGACCCGAACCATGCCAATGGCTTAGACACAGCTTGAAGAATCTTCAGAACCAAGATGGACACAACTATGAGCCATCTGTATTTGAAGCTCTGCTCAGTCCCAGCAGGGCACTGAATGAATTCCCTCTTGGCTAAGTCACTGTTGAACAAGACTCGAATGAGATCAATGAGACTTGCTTTTTCTTGAGACAGCAACATGTAGTTTTTGGAGAAACTCCTGTCATAAGCTGCCCTGGTCTCCATCGATCGGGTCGAGAAGGAGAGAAGATTGGAGGGGTGTTGTTGGGGGGTGGGGGGTTCGTGCGATGTGTGTGTTTGGAGTTTTTGTTGTTTTGGTTCAAATTTAGAACTGTGTGTGAATGTGTATATGTAGGGAGGCTGAAGCAGGTTATTATATTAGCTGCTCAACAGTGCAGTAATCTCAGTTATCAGCTGTGTTTGGGAAATTATTATTTTAATAGGTTATTTTAGTAAGTTAAAATTTTTGTGTTTGTGGAGATAATTGAATTTTTTACAATTAGATATGATGTTTGTGAGAGAAAAAATAAAATTATCATAGTTTGATGTAATATTTTGTTTTATTAATTATTTTAAATTACTTTATTTTTTTGTGAATTTTAATCTAAAAAGACTAAAACAACCTCGCCAAACTCCAGGTCCACTAATGAGTGGGGTCTTTAGCATTATCAAAAGAAAAAATGTTCATTTTTTAAGAGATTTTTTTTTAAATAATTTATATAACTAGATACATCAGTCATAGATTTTCTTAATTTTGTGTCTATAAAGGTAAGAAATTTTGATAATAATTTGTTTCAGGTCATGCTGTACATCACAGCTAAAAATAAAAAAAATAAAAATAAAATCATTCTGTGCACCACTGCTAAAAGAAAAAAAAAAGTCACGCTGTAAATATATATATATATATTTATTTACAGTGGGGATTGGGACCTCGAAAGAGGCTCCCCCGAATCCCCACAATTCCCACTTTAGGTATAAAAAAAAAAAAAAAAAAAGAAAACAAAAAAAAAAAAGAAAACAGTTTTCCAAAAAAAAAAATTAGGGGGATTAGAGGGACTTTTTTTTGAGGTCCAAAACATTTTTCATATATTTAATGATTTATATTGACGTGACGTTTGAATTGTTGATATCATTTAGGGCAGACTTAAGGGTTGTTTTGCCAACCACTTAAAATTGACTTTTAATTTTTTAATTCATCTTGACTTGCATCACTTTTTATTTTTTTTATTTATAAAAAAATAAAATAATTAAAAAAATTGAAAAATTAGTCTTTAGTTAACTTTTCAAAAACACACCTAAAAAAATACAAAAAGTAAAGTGAAATTTACCCTGTCGTTCAATTTCTATAGTCCCATTCAAATATCAAGGTTTTCTATTACGGGTGGTTTTACATATTCTAAATAAGTATATTTTTTAATTTTTTATAAAATATAATTTAGGTATGAATTGAATTTGAAGTTATGTTATAGAGAGGTGATGTGATTTAATAAGATAATATGACTTAAATAGAATAATAATTTTTTGACTTTTTAACTTTTTTTAGCATATGCCAAATAAAGCATATCACATCAATTTGTTAAATAAGTCAAGTAAAAGAAAGTTAATTTAGAGGGTAAATTATGAATACATTTCACAATATTTGCTTAAAATAGAAATTATTTTTTATAGTTTAAAAAATTATAAATATCTTTTTATCAAAAAATTTTATTTAACAGAATTAATTAAAAAAGTAAAATTTCTAACTGTTTACCTATACAATAATAAAATTATCAGAATTATTAATTGAAATAAAATTTTAACATTATTAAAAACTGTTAATTAACTTGATAATTTATTAATAAAATGACAATTTGTTATGAAATTAGAAACCTTAGGGGCATAATATAATTTCTAAAACTATAAGAGGTAATTTGTAATTTAAGTAAATCTTAGAAGGTGTATTTATAATTTACCCTTATTTATATAGCATATTTTAATTTATGTGTGTATAACATTGCTCGTATTAAAATTAATTGATAACTCACACATACACTATAATGTATAAGAAATTTAGAAATAAAAAAAAAATAGTCCTTAAAAATGAAAATTTTGATATAAAAGATATTTAAGAACTAATTTTTATCGTTGTGAGGATAGTTGCTAAAAGGTAGTTTTGAAAAGTAAAAAATAAGACTTTTAGCGACAAAATTTTGAAATTGTCACTAATAAGAAGTCGTTTGGGATATAGGTTGACTTTTTAGTTTTTTTGTTATTTTAGTTTAGGACTAAAAAGTCTCATTTTGGATAGACTTTTTGGCTTTTTTAATTTTTGTGAAAAAAAAATGATTATAATTTGAATGTAACATTTTATCTTATTAGCTTTTTATATAATTTTGTCTTTTTGTGACTAAAATAACTAAAAAATTAAAAAATTTGACGTTCCAAACGAAGGCTAAATATATTTTTAAGAACAAAATAATTTGGTCTAAAAAAATTTAGTTCAAAGAAGATAATAATTCATTACCAATGTCCAATTTTTGTTACTAAAAATATAATAATAACATTTTTCTCAGAAAAAATATTTAATCCCTAAAAAATATTTTTTATTCCTAAATTTTAATCTTTAAATCCTTAATTTTTGATAGTGATAATTGTTTCTTTCATTATTTATAGATTTTTTTTGTTCTAAAATTCTTGTTATCTAAATATTTTTAAAGCAACAGTGAAAACATTCTTGTCCTCCTATGCAGTATATTTTTAATTGATTAAAAATTTCAAAATTTAAAATTTTTGAGACACGATCTTCCGACTAGTAATGTATTAAGGCCATGTTTGTTTGGGCGGACTGGATTAGCATTCCCATGACTAATAGTCCTAGGACTACGAATTCGTTGGATTATGTATCCTATCTTAACTAATAGTCAAGTTTAAAATAATTAATCCGTACTTTAATTGTTTAACCAAACATCAGATTAATAATTTTATTGGACTATTAGTTCAATCCCAAGCTCATGTCCACCCAAACAAACATGGCCTAACGATATATATTTTGATTATGTCATGTGCACCACATGAGTTTTTTTTATTTATTTTTTATTTTTATAGATAAATTGCAAATAGATTTTTTAAAATTTACTTAAAATATAAATTAACTCATATGATTTTAAAAATTATATCTCCCTTAAAATTTCATAACAAATAATTCATTTTATTAATAAATCATCAAGTTAATTAATAATTTGTAATGATATCATAAATTTATTTTAATTAATAATTTAGGTAATGTTATTATTATATAGGAAAGCAGTTAAAATTTTTTGACAAAAAATATTTATAATTTTTCAAATTACATGTGACAATTTATATGGAAATGTGTTTGTAATTTACCTGCATGTACACCACATGATTATTCTCCATTTATTATATATAATAAGTTGTTGATTTCAGAACCATGCATGATCTCTCTCCCTCAAAAATTTTTTTTTTTCTTTTTTTTTTAGGATGCAAGATATCTCCATTGTTAACATTTTTTCACATGCACAACAAGAAAAGGAAATGAAAGACCATTTGATAATTGGTTGAATTACAATGATAGAATTACATCCCCCAACAACATGAACTTTTAGTCCACCATCTAAAAAACACAAAAAAAAAACACAAAAAAGCAACAATATGGACTTTTATCCATGATAGTGTTGGCTTTTTGGCTTTTCGAATGGTATATTTGTAAATGCGAGCGTGCCAGCAAGGATCAATCAGTCCTTACAGAAATTATAATTGCCAATCAATTATCAGGCGACTATGTTTTAGTTCTTTCAGCCTCAATGAAGAGGACTTTTACTGGTGGCTTGACTTTAGGAGAAATTAAGAGAAATAACAATTAATACGAAGAACAATTGAAGTATTTCATTAACATAAACACTTACAATAGTCCAAACTCAGCCTTGAGGAAGTTTACAGCAACAATCTACTTGAATCTACTTGAAGACTACTCCTATGAATTGAAGTACAATGCGTATTTAAAGAACAAGTATTTAAAATACAGAAAAGTAAACCGAAAGGAAAATATGAAGTAAAACCGGTTTATATGATCCGAGTCCGGGGGCTTTTCCGGGAACTTCCTTGCTATTTATACTTGTTAGAGATGACCTTCGAACTGCATTTCAACCGTCAATCGCTTCCTCCATGATCACGATCATGTTACCTTAGAAATAGTTCCACTACGCCATCACTTGCGCTTGGACTTCCCTCAGTATTTGAATTTGAATATAGGTAACCGCTGAAGCCACGCCACCTTGTATCTCATTCCCGATCTAGTGCTACTGCACCACTTGAGAACCAATATTTATTGCCACGTGTATGATTGAGATTTAAGATTAAAATCATCTTCCAATAATACCTCATTCTCGCCATTGTCGAATTGTAATTGGCTTTTACAAAATATGTAGCCAACATTATTCTCGCACTAATATACCCAATACTTGGAAATATTAGTGAATCAAAAACTTTTCCTCGCTTTTTGGAACGTGCATAGAATCTATTTTCAGAAACACAACCCACCTATTTTGGTGATCATTTGCATTAACTCTTAACTTTGTTGGACGTTCCAATACCTTCAGCATTCGAACGGATTATGATTCAATCACCTTCTCACTCTATTGATCGAGCATACGAAGAGCCATTGAGTAATGCTGTTTCCCCTCGAAAGAATCTCCATGCATTTATTAGCCACCTTTACCCGCCTTTCTATATTCAGGTCATGGAGGCTTTCGCAGATTATCAACCTTTGGACTACGAACACATTGCCCTCAATCCTTTGGTCTACAAACTCGTTGATACAAAAAATTCTTCCTCTAAACTTCCCTCGCACTTTGAACGAACAACTCTCAAGCCTTTGCTTCAACAAATTGCAAATATGAAATTAGGAAATTCTTCTTCACAAACTTCTGCTTGGGATGAAGCTACAACTTCTTCATCTTCAGGGGTTTCTGGATGGACGAACTGGTCTGCACCTGAGTCCTGGGACTTGAGGGAGCGGATCAATCATCATTTTATTGAGTTCACTGACCCTTTAGATTTTCCTTCCTACGCTCGAAGCTCGGTGGTTTATCCTTATGTGCCCATCGACCTTCGACGTAGTTTAGAGGAGAATTTGCTTGTGGCTTGGTATACATCCTCCATGCCCACAAGGATAATGCACCCTGCCCGGTGCTTGGAAGAATCACAAGGATATACCCCTTCATTTTTAGCCAAGAAAGCGCAGATTTGCTCTTCTCGACCGCTTGATTATATTAATGCCTTTGTTCCTTCCATCCTCGTGTCATCTCCCTAATCAAGCATCCACTTCTTCTTCTCCATTTTCTGAAATAGAAGCATCCACACCTTCTTCATCCTCTGGACTAGAGGCATCCACACCTTCTCTTTCTTCTGAAGCAGAACCATCTACTCCTTCTCCTCCTCCCACTCTTTCTTGGACAGAGAAATTAAAGCTTGCTCTTCCAATGGACAAAATCTTCCCTCCTTACAAACCTCCATTATCCCCAACTCCATTTGAGCGGAAAGAAGCCCAACTTCTGCTCGCAGCTTTTTCTCACCTATCCTTCAATGTTCTTGAGGATGACATTCCTCTCAAGAACTTTCGATGGGCTTGTGATATTCTGACTAGGGGCCATATCCTTAATCCTATCGCCCAGTAACTTCACATGTTCCTCGGATCAACTTCCAAGATTCTCCATTGGCATCGAAATTCCAAAGTCATCATTCAATCTTTGGATCAACTTTCATCTCTTCGAATTCATGCTCAATACGAAGCAGAAAACTTTATTGAAGACTTTGATGACTTCAAAAATAAAGATTCTGCGTATTGGGATGATTTAGTTATAGATGAGTTGGAACAAAAATTGAGGGAGGAGGCTTTCGAAGCAAAGGCTGAAGAGCTCTATTACGAAGTGAGAGCGCATCAACTCATGCAGCCAACTTTGGAGGAAATGGAAGACATAATAAAGAAAGAACAAATATTCATTGATCATTGTTGGACGAAATTCCATGATCTTGTAATTTATTCTATTCCTTATTTTTATGAGCTTGAATTTGTACCTAGATAAGATTACTTAATGTAATTGTCTTGGCTCTAATGACAGCAAAGTCCTCTCAGATTGACATTGTTTGACTCGCTCTCCTCTTACTTTTAAAAGCCAACTTATAGCCTTAAATTAAATAATCTCATCCTTTGAATTTGGACTCACTTATTTTCAATCAAAACACTAAAGAAACCAATATGTCTTTTTCCAATTTATGGAACAAAATTTGACAATTTTGGTTAATATTATCTCAAATCAATGCTTCGAAGTTAACAACCTTACTTTTCAAAGCTAATCATAACCAACAACCAATATGTCTTTTTCCAATTTATGGAGCAGAATTTGACAATTTTGGTTAATATTATCTCAAACTAATGCTTCGGAGTTAACAACCTTACTTTTCAAAGCTAATTATAACCAACATATGGTTATAGTTAATATAGTCAGTCATTTTTAAATTGACCATTCTTACTTCGAAAAGCATCTTATGCTGTCTTAATTCAATGGACAATCTTCTCTTGCAAAAACCAACGATTGGTTTTGATGTTCTTTGCATCTTAGCATCTTCAAACATGTAGTATACTTCGAAGCCGGATTCTCAGATTTCAGCCGCTTTTTATTTGATTTCTTGAGCCAAAATTGGCTTCGGCCAAATATCTTTCTTCGTCGACGCCAACATTCAGAATGTGTCCTTCCTCCAAAACTATCAATATTTGGAAGAGTCTCCTCATATTCGCATTTTTAGTACCTAACGATTTACGCAATATATTTTTCAGACGTGAAACCTTTTAAAGGCCCCTTTGCTTTATATTCTGAAATCACTTGCTCTTTTTGACTCGCAAACCCTACCGATCTCCTGTTAAACCGCTCTTCCTTATTACCCATTATCAATGGATTCTTCTTCTCTAAAAGTATTTACTGGCGATCGTATCAGTCCTACTATGGCTTTGAAGCGATGTATCGATGAAGAAATCACCAAACTATCATCCGTGAGTCAAGCCACATAGATGGACGCCTTTTCGTGCCTCGTCATAGCAATAAACAGAATACGCCCTGGCCCTATTTTTCGAAGCTCCTCGCCAACTCGCAGCCTCTATATCCTCGCTTGAGGACCATTTTCTTCTACGAAGAAGGGCTTGATTGGGGAAATCGAGGGTGAATCGCCCTCACCGTTGTCGGGCCGACAATGAGGACCGAATGGGAAGAATGGTATGACAGAGTTGTACTGCGAGAGAAGATGACTGCAAGAGCTCAGATTCTCGATGCCCTTCGTCTTCCAGTTCATTATTCCTCAAGACCCTTTCTTGATACCACGCTTTTATGTTTCGAATATGTCTTTTAATTTCTTCCAATTTCAAAGCGCATGATGGCCCCTACCGTTCTTGATATTTGCCATCTCTTAGGCTTTCCATGGTTCTCCATTTACTCCCAACTACCTGCACCTTCCTATTAAGTTTTCTTCCATCCTTAAGCTCCTCTTAAAGTGATTTCAGAAAGTCCGAAAATAAAAGGAAGGTCCTGTGAAGGACAGAGAGCTATTTTCCTTTATTTTATATTGGTTATGCAAATTCTCTTTGCACCTCATCTCAGAGGATTATGCCTCGAGTTTGTTCCTCATGAAGGCACTTGTCTTGAAAAACATATAGCTCTTGCTCCTTATCTTTTAGGTCATGTCTCTGAGTCCGCCTCCCAATTTTGTGAGAAACCTTTTGATGCTAACCAAGGAGGTCCCTTCTGGGTGCTTCAACTTTGGCTCTTCGCCTATTTCACTGACCTACACCCCAAATGTCTAAAATTCCTCGTTCAGGATCCTAGTACTTATGGGGAAAAATATGCTAGGATTGCTCTTTACCCTGCTTCCTTTGCTTACTACTTTACCTTCTTTTATCAACTCCCCATTTCTCCATCTGCCTCTTTCTTCTGTCCTTTTGAAGCCAATAAAGGACCAACTTGGCTGCAAGCTTTCCTAGATGATAAAGAATGCTCCACTTCTCCTCATAAAGATATATGGGCTTTTATACTACTACCAAGGGAATTGTTCATTGGTAGTTTAAACCCTCGAGCCTACAAATGCATATCTGAGGTGTACTGCCCTTCTCAATTTGCCAGACAATTTGGACTCACTCAAGGGATACCAGTTCCTCTTTGCAGTCTCTCGAATGTCCATCTTATCGCGAGATTTGAGAATATCCAAATCCGACTAGAGACGGCAATCCTCAAACTCCGAAGAGTGAATGAGTTCCAATTTATCCCCTTTCTTCCGTATGGCTCGGTCTTGAAAAGATTCCGTAACGGTGGACAACAATATGGAAGTACGCCTATCCGAACATCCCCATGACTTGTCGGTAGGATTAGGAGTGCCTTCAAGGCTAAGCCGACATCTAGGACATTCTCCTCTTCACGTGGTCGCCACGACTAATCCTACAACTTCATCCCTCCACTAGAGTTACTAGAGTCGCTCAAGAAGGGTAAATATTTTCGACTTCTCCTTTTCCTTTCTTTTGAATCTTTTGTTCCTTCCCTTTACACTTTTGTTCTTTGGTGCAGGCCCCACACGAAGAATCTCCCAAGAGAGTCAAACTTTAGTGTTTCTCAAAAAGAAACAACAACAACAAAACAAAAAAAAGGAAGCTAGTCCTCCCTCCCGAGGAATCCAATCTTTGGGAGAAGAAGAGGTTGAGCAAGAGCGAAGTGTCCTTGCAGAGAACAAAGAGACAAAAAGTAGTTGCCTCCCTTCCGACATAATTACGATCCTTCTTTCAAGCACCCATCGTAGTAATAGAGAAAGCACTTACCTCAAACATATGAAACCCAAATTGAGGAGAGGGAGATTGAAAAGAACCAAGAGAGCATCACCGCCAAGGAGAAAGAGAGAAAGAAGATGATCTGCTGGCCGACTTGGTAGAAGATCCGTTCATGAAGCCGCCAAGGCAAGAGAACAGAACATTCCAAAGCAATAATCGCTTTTGAGAGGGTGAGAAGAAACGGCAAAGAATAGTTTCGAGAGATGAAGGCCGCTGCCGATGTGTTACAAAGAGAAATCGTCAAGACAACAAATTGTCGAACATTATTCTCTTCGTAGCTCTCCCATCAGTATCAACATTTCTGAAACAAGTAATTCCTTTCATACTTCTGCTATTTTTCCTTTGTCAGCTTTAAATATTTGAAGTTTGACATTGCTTTACATTTCTTCCTTCGCAAGAATAACCATCGCGCTTATCTTTCCGATGGGGCCTCTTCCAGTTTCGGTTGAATTTGACCAGATGAAAAATGTGAAGACTATTCAAATACCACTTCCACTTCATAAGCTTACGCTTCCTGTACCTTCCTTGAGTCCCAACATTCCTGCATCTCTTCTTCTTGGCCTAGAACCGTACCTTCCTTTCTTGACTTTCAATTCACCTCAGTCCATTCCTTCTTCGAGCCTTACTCTTCCTTCTTCCAAGGATATTCCAGCTGTTACTCCAATCCTAATGGCAGTTGATTCTTCCACAGAGGGTGCTGATAATTCTCCAATTCATGGTTCATCACCTATGCCTATTTCTAGCCCTTCTTCACTTGATTCCTTGGTGGCTAAAACCATAGAAGCTGCCAAAGATACTCCATCCATTTTTCCCATCCCCATGCAGCCCTCTGTGTCTTCCACCACCATACTTTCTATGTCCTCCATGTCTAGGGATGAAGTAGACATCTTCGAAGGAAGACTTGCTAGTCTTTTCGACGTATCTTCTACTTCTCCAACATTTAGTGTTGAAGCTGAGCCATTAATCTTGGCTGACTCCTTGCTGGAGATTTTTGAGAGTCCTCCTTCTCCTAGCAGCAAGTCTCCTGTACCTTCAGTGGACTTAGACACATGTCTGGAACTGTTGACTTCCTTTTCGAAGATCCCCTTCGAGGCTCTACAAAGGCCTATTATCAGGAATGGGTTTCTTCAGTGCTGTAATATTGCTGAGCAGTCTAATATGAACGTCTCAAGTCACCTATCCCAGGCTGCAGCTACTATTGATTTCTATATCAACATTTGTCATGCTGCCAATACTGCCAATGAGAAATTGGCCAGGAAACAGTGTTTTGTTTCTCAAGTGCATACCGAAATATCAGATCTCAAGGAACAACACTCTTCTACCTCCCAATTTCGAATTCAGCTGCTGGAGAAGAAAGCTCAACTTGAGGAGGATTTAGCTGCAGTGAACCAGGCCTTGGATCGAACTGACACCAAATTGCAAATCACCAACCAAGAACTGTCCGAACGAAAAGAAGACATGGTTGCATTTATTCAATTGCTTTCCATCACTTAGCAAAGAGAAAATCAACTGCATAAAAACAATTGAAACATTGTAATGATTTTTGGGCCAATTTAGGCACCATGTACTTGATTCTTTATGAAAAATCAAGCTTTTATCTATTACCCGAGTGTCTTGTGCTTTGTACATAATGTTTATTCTAATCCTTGTGTTTCCCAAATTGTTGGAAAATAAGGCTTCAAATATCTTCCATTAATCTTTTTGGGGTGCACATAGCCATTTAAATTTCTTAAATGGTATGCTCCAAAAGGCAGCACTCTATGAATTTGATATGGTCCTTCCCAATTAGGTGACCATTTGCCAAACTTATGGCTTTTAATCCCTATTGGGAGTATTGTTTTCCATACCAAGTCACCTTCATCAAAACCAATATGTTTGACTTTCTTGTTATAATTCTTGGCTGCTTTCTTCTTTTGAAAAAGAATGCTATTTAACGCCAAAATCCTCGCTTCATCTATGTCTTCTAATTCCAAGCACATGCTTTGATGATATTGCTCAGAGTCTAATTGATCTTGACATCTTACCCTCAGAGATTTAACATTAATCTCCACAGGTAACACTGCATCATGCCCGTATACTAAGGCATAAGGGTGACTCTCAGACTGACCTTGGGAAGTTCTGTAAGCCCATAAAACATCCAACAATAAGTTATGCCAATCCCTAGGATTATCTTCCACCACCTTTTGTATTTCTTTTTTCAAGGATTTATTAGATGATTCAGCTTGACCATTGGCTTCATGCATAATAGGAGTAGAATTAATAAGGCTAATCCCAAATTTCGCCACAAAAGACTTCACCATTTTCCCATCAAACACAGCCCATTATCAACTGTTATGGTTTGTGGAATGCCAAACCTATGAATCGATCTTTAATGAACCCAATGACCTCCGGTCTGTCTACATACCTTATATGGTTTGGCTTCACCCATTTAGTGAAGTAGTCAGTAGCCACTAGAATGAAACAATGATGTTTCGAAGAAGGTGGGTGAATTTTACCCATCATATCCATGGCCCATCCTCTGAATGGCCAAGGCTTCACTACTGCATGTAGGTCAGTTATGGGCACATGTCTTATTGTGCCATGTTTTTGGCATACCTGGCAACCCTTTGCATATTCTATGCAATCTTTAAGAATAGTTGGCCAATAATAGGAATGCCTTTGAAGCAACCATCTCATCTTTACACCAGGCTGATGAGCACCACAAATGCCTTCATGAACCTCAGCCATAGCTGTTAATGCTTCTTTTGGGCCCAAACATTCCAATAATAAGCCATCTCCTCCCCTTTTGTATAGAGCATTACCATATATCATGTATTGCATGGATCGCATTTGATTTTCCCGGCCGCCTTCAAGATGGACTACCTAAGTAATCGCATTATTGGATGCCTCCAACTCGTTCTTGTAAGTCATTATGATTGAATTCCAAGATCACATTCCTTTTATTCAAAGGTTGTATTAATCTCTGATATGTTGTTTGGCTTATATCCCTTTGGGTATTATCCCTTCTCTTGAAGTTCGAAACTTTTTGAGCCACATCATTAGCTCTATTGTTCAAGAATCTTGGAACATAGGTTACATTTGCTATTTGAAACTGAGAAAGCAAATGTAATGCAACAACATAATATGGTAGGATGCTTATGCTTTGACACTTGAAAATCCCTTTTACTTGGTTAACCACCAATTGAGAGTCTCCAAATATGTCAACTGCATGTACCTGTAATCCAATAAGGATTTCTAGTCCCACTATTAAGGCTTCATATTCAGCCTCGTTATTGGAACAACTAGCTTCATCCACTCTGAAACCATGCGTGGTTTCTACCCCTTGTGGAGACTTAATCACGATACCAATCCCAACTAATCCATTGGCCTTCGATCCAGCGAACCACATTTGCCATGGTTCAACACTAGCCATACCAAGTTCCATTACCTCTTGGCTCTCTGTTTGAGATGGATGATCTGCCAGAAAATTGGCTAATACTTGCCCTTTTATCGCCTCTTTGAGGGACATATTCTAAATGAAATTCGATAAGGCTAATATCCATTTGCCAATTCTTCCCTCAACATAGGTCTAGATAACATGTATTTAACCAAATCTGGGTTGCAATTACCAAGACATTGTAGGTAAAAGATAATATCTTAATTTCATTGCAAAGAAAATACAAAGCAAGACACGTTTTTCAACAAATGAATATTTACATTCACAAGAATTTAAAACCTACTAAGGTAATAAACAATTGTTCCTTGCCTTCTTCATTGTCTTGGGCCAAGAAAACTCCTAATGAATCTTCACGCCGCTATGTATAACTTCAAAGGCTTATTTCCTTTTGGAGGCATCAGCACTGGAGGGTTGGCCAAGTAGGCTTTGATACCTTCGAAAGCAGTTTGATGCTCTGCTGTCCACACAAATTCCTCTTCATCTTTCAGCCTTAACAAGGAAGAAAATACTTTAGTTTTCCCTGCAATGTTAGAAATAAACCTTCGAAGAAAGTTAACCTGCCCAAGGAACCTTTGTAATTCTTTCTTACTTGATGGAGGTCTAGCTTCGATGATGGCTCTGGCTTTATTCTGATCAATCTGTATTCCTTTCTTGTGCACTACGTAACCCAAGAAATTTCCAGATGACACACCAAAAGCACATTTAAGAGGGTTGAGTTTCAACTTGAAATTCCTCATTCTTTCAAAAGCTGCTTCTAAATGAAGCAAATGCTTCTCCATGGACTGGGATTTCACCACGATGTCATCAATATAACATTCTAGATACCCTCCAATAAGGTCATGAAAGATAGTGTTCATAGCCCTCTGATACGTAGCCCCAGCATTCTTCAGACCAAATGGCATCTTAACCTATTCGAAGGTGACAATATTCCCAGGACATCTCAATGCTGTCTTGTGGATGTCTTCCTCTGCAATGCATATTTGATTATAACCAGAGTGGCCATCCATCATTGATAAAACTTGATGCCCTGCTGTCACGACCCAAACCCGGCCCTATGGGTTTAGCAATCAGAATCGCCAAGAATCCGAAATTATCAAGGCCCGTAACGATGAATATACCAAACAGTAGTAGAGGGCTGGAAGCCAATACAAGAAGTAACTAGTGTCCATCGAAATGTAAATCTGTATGTCAAAAACATTTTTATGCATTCATACAATGCAAACAGTACAATCCAGATACAGTCTATACAATCCTTTACAAGGCCAAGACGGGATCGAATCCTCGATAACAAGACAAAGAAATCTATACAAAAGGTACAAAACAGTAGGGAGACAGGTGGGGGAAACAAAAACACCCCAAGCCATGGCATGGCATCTCGGAACCTCACAGTGAGGCACATAGGCTGGCTGACAAAACTGGGGATCAAACCCACGCTCCTAGCTCGGCCTAGTTCCGAGAACCTACATATATATATAAAACAAAGGAGCTAAAGCCCATGAATAACATAACGTAAAGAGGTTATGAATGAATGTCCTTACAGAATGAAATCAATTCATTATACAAGATTTCAATCTTTCAAGATTTCACCAATCAATATTTCAATCAATCACCATATGTGGTACATCCATTAGCCTATAAACAAGAGGGTCCAAAGGACCGGCCTTTGCACCCAACAATAATGATGGCCATCAAACAAGATGGTTCCACAAGGAAACCGACAGAGCTCAGAATACCAATAACAATGGTGCTAAGGATGCCACAATACAGCCAAATACAGACATATATTCATTCAATAAACAATATCAGTTCAATAAACAGTTGATTCAATATTCAAAATGAAACCATTTGAACATATCTTTACATAACTGTTACTCACAAAGTGATTGGGCTATCAAGAGCTAGAGCGCCCCGAGAGTCAACCCTAAATACCAATCAATAGAACACACACTAAGTTTACAGTTGGAAAGGATGATAATTAAATCCCTAAATTCCCTCGGTGTGGTTCTATGTCTAAATCCTCATTAAGATGCTTAAACTAGGCCTAAGAATGCCTAGGATGCGATGAGGATGCAAAAAATACAGTTGGAAGGCACTTTTCAAAAGTTGCTGAAAACAGGGGTCTCGCTCGAGCGAGCCTTCCTTCGCTCGAGCGAGGTTGCAAAATCAAAGGCTTCGCTCGAGCGAACAATCCTTCGCCGGCGGTTTGATGAAACAAGAAAAATATCGATGCTCAATTTTTACGCTGATGCCGCTTCGATGCTCGCCGAGCGAGCTTCCAAAATCAAAGGGTTCGCCGGCGAGACTTCCTTCGCCGAGGTCGATGAAACAAGAAAAGTATCGGATGTTCGATTTACGCCGAGCCACCAATCCTTCGCCGAAAGGGCTCAGAGGAAAACGTTGGTCGCCGGCGAGAATCATTTCGCTGAAGCGAAGCCAACTGAATTTCAGTTGCCTTCCTAGCTCAAACCAAGCATTCTCACCTCAATTCTCGACCTCTTGGGCTCAAATTCTGGAGAATACATCCCAAAACAATGTATAACAAGTTTCAAAAGCCAATTTATGAATTCAAGCCCCAAAGGTGAGTCAATTAAGTCCATTTTTCAAACCCAATTTCAAGAACAATTTCAAACATGCAATGCCTGAGTTTTAATCCAAAATTAACCTTCAATTCTTGTCCAAAGGGTCTCATTAGTGGGAAAACATTCTGAAAACATGAACTAGAATATAAACATGGACATGCATGTATGATTCTTCAAGAGTTTAACTTCAAAATATAACAATTCAAGCATGCATGTAACATTTGAGCTTCAATTCACCATTTATGAGCAAATTCATGTCTTAGTTCTACAATGATGTATGAACATGCAAGATCAACCTTAAATACACAATCAAAGAGATGGATTCCTACCTTAAGTCTTCAATTGAGAGCCTAGGAGATCAACAATGGGGTCAACACTTCAATCCTCTTAAGTTTCAAGCTCAACAAGCAAAATGTGATGAAAAATAAATTCTCTCCTAACTCTTCTAATTTCGGTGGAGACAAAGGAAGGGCTGATGGAGTATTGTTTTAACTAAGTGTATAAGGCTCTTAAACAAGATTAAACAAAGGTCCATCCAATGGCAATGTGGTAATTAATTCAAACTCTTTAATTGACTTAATTTAATCTAATTTAATCATTCCTAATCAATTTTCAGATAATTATATCATTAAATCACAAATATTCTCCTGATTACAAAACACTAAACGGTTCCTAAATCGGCCGCCGATAAGGCCTTCAATTACCAGTTTAAACACATAAACACAAACAGATAATAAATCAATTAAACAGATAGAAACGCAATTCAATAGGTTAACTCATTCAATTTCGTTTTCAGTTTCATTCAGTCTGTTCAGTAGTTCATCCAGTTCACTTATCAGTCATTATCAGTTCAGTTTAGCAGTAATCAGTATATAATTGCTGGTTATCTGAATCAAGACGAGGGTTGTTACGCCTCCTCCTTATAAGGAGTTTAGTCCTCTAAACTCGAGTTACCTTCAGTTTGGAAGAAAACAGGGTTCAGTGGGAACAAATCCGGATATCGCCTAGCCATGTCATCTTCCCTTTCCCAAGTGGCATACACACCACCATGGTTCTACCAGTCAACTTTCACTAGCGGAATCTCTTTGTTTCTCAGTTTCTTGATCTGTGGGTTTACAATCTGTATAGGCCGCTCCTCGTAAGTGTAGTCATCACTCAACACGATACGTAGGCTCAATCACATGAAACGGATCTCAAGATAGTCTCTCAACATCGAAATGTGGAAGACGTTATGCATATGCTCCATTTCAGGAGGAAGTGCAACTTGATACGCCACCGGATTGATTTTCTCAATAACTGACACGTCCGGCATATCTCGGTGCTAACTTGCCTTTGACTCCAAAGCGAAGTCCGCCTTTCATTGGTGTCACTTTCACAAACACGTGATCACCCACTTCATACTCTCTATCCCGTCTTCTCGACATCCGCATAACTTTTCGCTTCACTGCGCTTTCTCCAGATCAATTTTACTTTCTCGGCCGTTTATACACAATCTCGCCCAAGAACGGCCCATCTCCAACTTCGCCAGTGATTGAGATCTACACTTTCGCCATACAATGCTCGAAGGCGCCATTCCGATACTCGAATGGTAGTCTTGTTGTAGGCGAATTCACCAACGGCAAATGACTCTCCCAATTCCCCGAAGTCCAAGACACACATTCTCAAGAATCCTCTAGAGTGCGGATGGTCTTTTCGACCGCCATCCGTCGAGGATGATAGGCACTACTCAAATTTCAATTCAAGACTCCAATGCAGTCAGAGGCTCGCCAGAACCTCGATGTAAACTTCGAATCCCTAAAACAATAGATACAGGCACTCCATGCAATCTCACAATTTCATCAATATAGATAACAGCCAATTTGTCCGCATTATAGATTGTCTTGACAGGTAAGAAGTGTGCAGATTTAGTCAGTCTATCAACAATAACCCAAATAGAGTCCATACCTTTCCTGGAGCGCGGTAATCCGACGATAAAATCCATCGTGATATGCTCCCATTTCCACTCTGGTATGGGTAAGGGTTGCAGTAATCCGGCAGGTCGTTGATGTTCAGCTTTGACTTGTTGGCAGTGAAGGCATTTGGACACAAAGTCGGCAATTTCTTCTTCATTCCCGCCACGAAATTGCTTTGAGATCTTGATACATTTTCGTATTCCTGGGTGAATAGAAAACTTGAACTGTGGCCTTCTTGCGTAACTCTTCTTTTCAATTCAAGGTCATTTGGTACACACAATTGCCTTGAAATTTCAAGACATTGTTGTCAAATTTGAACCCGGTCTCGGTTTTGAATCTCTTTCTTCAATAACCTTTTTCAAGAAATCATCAAGTTGTTGTTTCTTAATCCCTTCAATCAATGTTGGTCAAGGCGAAATAGCTTTAAGGTTCCACCTTGTTCCTTCAAAACAATCTCAATTTCAGACTTTTCCAAATCAAGAAGCAACTCTTTCTGTCTAGTCAGCAAACAGGCTAAGTTGGCAATCGATTTTCGGCTCAATGCATCGGCAACGGTGTTGGCTTTTCCCGGATGGTACAAAATCAGAGGTCATAATCTTTATCGATCAAGCCATCTCCGCTGTCTCATATTCATTCTTTTCGAGTGAAAAAGTACTTCAGCTCTTGTGGTCGATACACTTCACAGTTGCTCCATACAAATAGTGACGCCAAATTTTCGGTGCAAAAACTATCGCAAAGAAGTTCTAAGTCATGGGTCGGGTAGTTCTTTTCGTGGTCTCAACTGCCGGAAGCATAAGCAATAACTCTCCCATTCTCGCATTAAAACACACCCCAAACCCTTATGAGAAGCATCACTAAAAACAAGATAACCATCCGCACGAAGGTAGAGTCAAAATCGGTGCGATACAAGTCGGGTTTTCAGTTCTTGAAATGTCGATTCCTTTGGTCACCCATCAAATGATATCCCTTTCTGTGTCAACTGAGTCAGTGGTAAGGCAATCTTAGAGAAATCTTTGACAAACCTTCTGTAGTATCCAACCAATCCCAAAAAGCTTCGGACTTCAGTTACATTGGTTGGTCTAGGCCAGTTTACTACGGCTTCAATTTTCTGCGGATCAACAGGAATTCCATCTTTGCTAACAACATGCCCCAAAAACATCACATGATCAAGCCAAAATTCACATTTAGACAATTTAGCATACGCTGTTTCTCTTAAGGTTTGCGGGGCAAGTCTCGATGGTGTTCATGGTCTTCAAAATCTTAGAATAAATCAAGATGTCGTCAATGAATACCACAATAAAATCATCAAGGTATGGTTTAAAAATTCGTTCATGAGGTCCATAAATGCAAATAGGGCATTCAGAACTCGAACGGCATAACTAAAAATTCAAAGTGGCCATACCGCTCAAAGCGCTTTTATCAATGTCTTCGGTTTGACTTTCGGTTGATGATACCGATCTAAGATCAATCTTGGAAAACACTTGTGCACCTCAGAATCGTCAAATAAATCATCAATACGCGTAATGGATATTTATTCTTTACAGTTACCTTGTTCAATTCACGGTAATCAATGCACAGTCTCAGTGAACCATCTTTCTTCTTTACAAACAAAACAGGTGCACCCCACGGTGAAGTACTTGGTCTGATAAACTTCTTGTCTAATAGTTCCTACAATTGTACCTTCAGTTCTTTCGATTCGATTGGGGCCATTTTATAGGGGCTTTAGATGTACCGGGTACCCTAACCACATCCACAATAAATTCAATTTCACAATCAAATCCCGCAATTCATCCGAAATACATCCAGAATTCTCGACTATAGGAATACAATTCACATCGCTTTTAACATTATCATTAGCAGTACATCAATACGTAACACGATATCCTTTACACCCCTTTCTAATCAATTTGACAGCCTTTACAGAAGAAATCAGATATGGAGGAGGTACTACTCCACTCCCATTAAACACAAATTCAGGCAAACCCGGTGGACGGAAAACTACTTGTTTTGTTACACAGTCTATAGTGGCATGATATTTTTGTAGCCAATCCATCCCCAATATTACATCAAAGTGGTCTATGTTCAATGGTAGTAAATCAATAAACAGATGCATATCCCCAATGATAATCTCACAAGCAGGATACATATATGCACATGTCATGGATCCCCCAACAGGTGATGATACAGCTAGCAAATAGTTCATAGGTTCTAAGGGTCTAGTCAATTTACGCGAAAAAGCATGCGACACATAAGAATGTGTAGACCCCGAATCAATCAATACATAAGCATTTTGAGCACAGATAGAGAGGATACCTGACACAACAGCCTTCGGTGTTTTGCACATCTCCCTAAGATTAGGGCGAATACTGCCCCGCCTCATGTGCTCTTTCCTAAGAGTATTGGGGTTCGGTTTTGGTGCTACATTTGATGTTGCGCTTGGTGCAATTTTTACTACTAAGGTGGAGCAGAGGGCGCTTGATTCTCAGGCCCACCTTGCCACACCTCAAACAGTTCAAACTGTAGCAAACCCTTTGTGCTTGTTGCCACATATGGAACAGGTGGAGTAAATCCACTCCTTGGTCGGGCTAGTAGTCGACCCAGATTCTCGCTTTCTTGTTTCCGGGTTATGCTTGCCTTTCTTAAATTTAAAACCCCGCTTTTCCCTTGCCACTCACTTGTCGGTTTCAGATTGTTTCATCGCCGCAATATTTATCTCGCCATCAATGCTCGGCCGAGAACACCCACAAAAGTTGGCATTTTCGTAACACTAATTACATCTTGTATATTAGCAATAAGGCCTCCTTCAAACCTTCGGCCTTCTTATATTCGTATCCACCATATGAGGTGCATACCTAGCAAATTCATGAATTTCTTCTCATATTCGCAATGCATATATTGCCCTGTCTTAGTTGTTCAAACTCGATCACTTTTCTATCTCTCGATGCAATCGGGAAAATACTTTTCAAAGAAGGACTCTTGAACCGAGTCCAAGTCACAATAGTATTCGCCACGGGTCAACATCCACCACCTTCTTGCTTCTTCTGAAGGGTGAAGGTTGCTAACAAGATTTTGTTGGCTTCGAGCACTAAACATCTCAAACAACTTTCGCCTCAAGAACCCAAGCTTCACTTTAACGGTTCTAAGCCTCCCCGAAGGACGGCGGTTTCATCTTCTCGAACTTATGGGTCAAGGTAATAATGTCCACCTCATTAGCATTCACATTCTCAGACATTCTCGTTCACCGAGGAGGAGGAGGAGGTGTCATGGTCTGATTGTTGTTCGAGTCTTTCAATTATTAGTCCCATCATTTGTTCAAGTCTGGCCATTCTGGCCTCAGAGGATGATGCTTCAGTTTCATTTGCATTATCCATTTCACTATAGCAGTTATAACAGTTATCATTATAAACAGTTGTACAATTAAACAGTTTAACGCTTTAATATATAATCAGTCATTTAAAAGCACACACTTTTCAAACTCATGAGATGCCCTAATTGCTTTTCTAGGACACCCTATAGCTCATTTGGACACGTGTGTGCGGTATAACTCGTGGTCAAGTAGCGCTCTGATACCACTCTGTCACGACCCAAACCCGGCCCTATGGGTTTAGCATCAGAATCGCCAAGAATCCGAGATTACCAAGGCCTGCGATAGTAATATCTGATCAAACAGTAGTAGAGGCTGGCGGAAGCCAATACAAGAAGTAACTAGTGTCCATCGAAATGTAAATCAGTATGTCAAAAACATTTTATGCATTCATACAATGCAAATACAATAATCCAGACTGATCTATACAATCCTTTACAAGCCAAGACGGATCGAATCCTCGATAACAGACAAAGAAATCTATACAAAAGGTACAAAAACAAGAGGAGACAGGGGGAAACAAAAACACCCCAAGCCATGGCATGGCATCTCGAACCTCACAAAGGAGGCACATAGGCCGGGCCGACAAAATCGGGATCAAACCCACGCCCTAGCTCGATGCAGTTGCCGAGAACCTACATATATATATAAACAGTGAGCTAAAGCCCTGAATAACATAACGTGTAAAGAGGTTATGAATGAATGTCCTTACAAGAATGAAATCAATTCATTATACAAGATTTCAATCTTTCAAGATTTCACCAATCAATATTTCAATCAATCACCATATGTGGTACATCCATTAGCCTATAAACAAGAGGGTCCAAAAGGACCGGCCTTTGCACCCAACAATAATGATGGCCATCAAACAAGATGGTTCCACAAGGAAACCGACAGAGCTCAGAATACCAATAACAAGGTGCTAAGGATGCCACAATACGATTAAATACAGACATACATTCATTCAATAAACAATATCAGTTCAATAAATAGTTCGATTCAATATTCAAAATGAAACCATTTGAACATATCTTTACACAACTGTTACTCACGGATTGGGCTATCAAGAGCTAGAGCTGGCGTCCCGAGAGTCAACCCTAAGCGATCAATCAATAGAATACACTAAGTTTACGCTTGGAAAGGATGATAATTAAATCCCTAAATTCCCTCGGTGTGGTTCTATGTCTAAATCCTCATTAAGATGCTTTAAACTAGGCCTAAGAATGCCTAGGATGCGATGAGGATGCAAAAATACAGTTGGAAGGCACTTTTCAAAAGTTCTTTGAAATAGGGTCTCGCCGAGCGAGCCTTCCTTCGCCCGAGGAAGGTTGCAAAAACAAAGGCTTCGCCCGAGCGAACAATCCTTCGCCGAGCGGTCCGATGAAACAAAGAAAAATATCGGATGCTCAATTTTACGCGATGCTCGCCGATGCTCGCCGAGCGAAGCTTCCAAAATCAAAGGGTTCGCCGGCGAGACTTCCTTCGCCGAGCGGTCGATGAAAAAGAAAAAATCTTGGATGTTCGATTTTACGCTCGAGCCACCAATCCTTCACTCGGCGGGGCTCGAGGAAAACGTTGGTCGCTCGGCGAGGAATCTTCGCTGAAGCGAAGAAGCCAAATGGAATTTCAGTTGCCTTCCTAGCTCAAACCAAGCATTCTCACCTCAATTCTCGACCTCTTGGGCTCAAATTCGAGAATACATCCCAAAACAATGTATAACAAGTTTCAAAAGCCAATTTATGAATTCAAGCCCCAAAGGTGAGTCAATTAAGTCCATTTTTCAAACCCAATTTCAAGAACAATTTCAAACATGCAATGCCTGAGTTTTAATCCAAAATTAACCTTCAATTCTTGTCCAAAGGGACTCATTAGTGGGAAAACATTCTGAAAACATGAACTAGAATATAAACATGGACATGCATGTATGATTCTTCAAGAGTTTAACTTCAAAATATAACAATTCAAGCATGCATGTAACATTTGAGCTTCAATTCACCATTTATGAGCAAATTCATGTCTTAGTTCTACAATGATGTATGAACATGCAAGATCAACCTTAAATACACAATCAAAGAGATGGATTCCTACCTTAAGTCTTCAATTGAGAGCCTAGGAGATCAACAATGGGGTCAACACTTCAATCCTCTTAAGTTTCAAGCTCAACAAGCAAAATGTGATGAAAAATCAATTCTCTCTCCCTAACTCTCTTCTAATTTCGGTGGAGACAAAGGAAGGGGCTGATGGAGTATTGTTTTAACTAAGTGTATAAGGCTCTTAAACAAGATTAAACAAAGGTCCATCCAATGGCAATGTGGTAATTAATTCAAACTCTTTAATTGACTTAATTTAATCTAATTTAATCATTCCAAATCAATTTTCAGATAATTATATCATTAAATCACAAATATTCTCCTCGATTACAAAACACTAAGCGGTTCCTAAATCGTCGCCGATAAGGCCTTCAATTACAGTTTAAACACATAAACACAAGCAGATCACACATCAGTTAATCAGATAGAAATGCAATTCATTAGATTATCTCATTCAATTTCGTTTTAGTTTCATTCGATGCTTGATAGTTCATCCAGTTCACTTATCGGTCATTATCGATTCGGTTTAGCGAATCGAGATATAATTCGGGTTATACTGATGTCGAATCAAGAGGGTTGTTACACTCATTAAGCTGTCACCAACAGATCCACTATAGGCATAGGGTACTCATCTTTAGGAGTTGCTAGATTTAAATTTCAAATCGATGCATATCCTCATTTTGCCATTTTCGTAACTACAGAACAATATTAGATAGCCATTCAACATACCCGTTTGTCTAATAAAGTCTGCCTTAAGTAGTCTAAGAATTTCTTCCTTGACCTTCAATTACATCTGGACTCATCCTTCTTGGTTTCGCTTGTATGGCTTGAAATTAGGCTTCAAGGGAGCCTATGTTCCACCAATGATCTATCCAATCGGTAGTTCATTATAGGACCATGCAAAACAATCTTTGTATTTCTTTAAAACAACCAACAACCGGTCTCTGTCGAGCATTCAAACAAGTACTTATATAAGTGAAACATGCGTAACCTTCCCTAAATTCACTTCTTCTAAGGGGTCTGCGTCGAGAATTCATTGAAGCTTTCTCTTTGGTTTCTTCAACCTTTGAAGCAACCTTTTTCCCTGCTCGCTTCTAGTTTCTTTATCTCGACATCTCGCTTTCTTCCTCATGCATACAAAATCTGTCCATAAGGCGTCTTCCTCTTGTATTTCGGACTTTTATTTCAATGTCCAATGCACAATATTTCCCAAAGGTCAAACTTCGACTGTTGTTGTTTCTTGTTTACGACCAATTATCATGGCTTCTCTCTTGTTTCATTTCTTCGGACTATTGCTTCTACATCCAATGATGAGAATTTAATCAAAGCCAATGACTTGGCCTCTCGCCCTTCACTTCTTTGCCTACAACTGCATCGTTGTCATCTTTCACGACAACCTCTTCATCAAGACTTTCTTGGACTAAGTGCTTCAGATGTGTAACTTCCTCATCACCGTCACTCGGCCGAGCCATCACTTTCCTCAATATCTCGAGTGGGGTTACTCCTCAATATATAGTTTGGCCTCTGCAAAGTCTGACAAAGCTATGAAGGGTTGAGGATCTGCATCAATCTCCTCCGTCTCTCCATTGCTCGAGCCATCATGATCTTCGATGCAAAGAGGAAGGTACACTTGTTGGTGTGAATCCAATCTCTTCCAAGTAAGGCATTATATTTAGCATTGCATCGATCACGAAGAATCTTTGTCATACAATCCTGGTTCCTACACTCAAATTAATAGGCGAATACCTTGGGCCATCTGCTTATCTCCAAAGAAAGCCAAGAATGGTTGTCTTGGTTGGAATCAACACGATTCTTCTTCCTAATTTCTTCAAAGAAGATTTGGCAATAAATTAACCGCCGCCCCATTGTCTACTAGGACTCGTTTAATCAGATACCATCAAAGAAAGCCTTAATGTACAAAGGCTTAACATGTTGGGTCATGGAATTCGAGGGGTATTCAAAAGGATATGAGAGGTTGATGCTCACCTCCTCCTCGCTTTCACACTCAACTTCCATAGGAATAGCCATTTCAGGAGCATCCTGTACCATGCTCACTTGTGATTCCTCACTAGAAACAGGAATTGGATCCATGTCTTGGTCCTCCTGATCCTCATTTTCAGCCTGAAATTCATGAGGTAGTATATGTACCATGTTTACTGATACAGGTGGAAATGAGCCAAACTGGATGGCTGGTTGTACCTTCTTCCCCTCTTGGCTACCTTGCTCAATGTCTTCAGCAGCGTCCTCCATGCTGCATTCTGGTATTTCATTGATAACTGATCCCTTCGAAGGATCCTTCTCAACTAAGCCAATCGAAATGTTTGTTCAAATGAAGGCTTCAACATTTCTTCTTCTGCCATTTCCTTCTTTTGGCTCATGCCAATCTCTTCTTCTATTTCACTATCACTTTCCATCAGAGCCTTCTCCAATCCTGCCAAACTGGACTTCTCTCTGGCCTTTAGTTCAGAATGAACTTGGGCCAATTGTTCTCTGCTACAAACCACTTTACTTTGTAGCGTCGGTTTTGGAACATGGTGCGACTTGGCTTTCTTTTCTTCGTCTTGACATGTGAAGAACTCTCTTCTCTCTTTGAGATCTTCTTTGATCTTGGGTGTACCTGCGCTGAATTTTCCTCCTTTGTGATCTGGAAATAACCGGAACCATGTTTGGCTCCTTTGTCTTTGGGTGCTTCAGCAATACCCAGTTGTTTGGGGCCACCAAAGGAGGCTTGACCATTCTGCCTGTGATTCCAACATCTCTCCTGTCAGGCAATTCCCTAGGTTTGTTTTGCATTACAAACCAATCTGGAACTCCAGGTACCCAAGAGCTTACTGATTCAGATGTTGAACCACCCTTTTCCACCTTCGAAGCCATCTTCGAAATTGGCCGTGGAGGTAAGTGCTTGGTTCTAGTCTCATGTTTCGAGCTTGATTCTGGCCTTTGTTTGAAATGGCCATTTTCTGTTCTGTGTGAGGTTGATCTGGGGAGCCAATCTCTGGCTTTAGTCCCATAACCTGAACTCCTCTCTAATCTTCTTTCAGAATGTTTGCTCTCCATTCTATAGTAGTTAAGTGGCCTAGACTCATACAAGGGCCTTTTACCCTTAGCATTTGTTCTGTCAACTGCAGGCTCAACCACCACTGGCCGCTGCCTATCACTAGCCGGGTATTGCCTTTTGTTGTAAGCGTTGGTCGATCTAGGACGTCTCTGAACATCCTTATAGTATTGCTTCCCATCAATTGGAAGCCCCTTCAACCATTTGTAGCTTAGTCTACACCTTGGACACATTCTTTGCATTACAGCTGCTTCCAAAGAATCGTCGTCCAATATTTCTTCATCAGAATGTTCCTTATGATATGAGAGACTCTGTCCAATAACTGGTAGATTTCTGGTCTCTTTCTTGGCAGCTGTCTGATTGGCAATATGCATTTGCACATTGACCTCTTCCAATTCCTGCAGAGATAAATTCTGAAAGTTTGGAACAACCACATTAGCCGCGCTTTCTCCAACTTCTGGAAACGGGTTACTGTCAATTCCCATGGCTTTCTCCGTTTTGGTCGGGAACTTCAAACTTCCTTTCCGGATTTGCTCTTGGATCCTGTCTCGAAAAATAATGTAGTTTTTAGTTGAGTGAGACCAAGAATTATGCCATTTACAGTATACTTTTCCTTTAAGTTCATCAAGAGAAGGCAGTTTTACTCCTTTTGGTAACTTAAGGAAATTGGCTGCAAGCAAATGATCGAAAATGTCATCTGCTTTTGTTAAATCGAAAGAATACTTTCTGTGAAAGTCTTTCTTTTTAAACTGCTGGTCGATAGTCGTATCCTTATGAATTAATGCTTCATGACATGTGTTCTTTGCCCACAATCTCGCTGCATCAATCTCATAATTGGGATCTCAGTATGTCTTATATGAAGCATTGTTTCGATCTTGTTCTTCCTCTAGTAATGCTTCATATCGAGACACCTTATAGGTTAATTCGACCAAATCCTAAATTGATTGAGTCAAACTTCTTCAAGCTCGAACTCTAAACCGCTTTTGAGCCAATCGCATAAATTTCGCTCGAAGGATGACTCTACATTTATTTCGAGCCCTTTTAAATCTGGCAATGAATTGAGTAGCTTTTTCTTCAGGTCTTTGATTCAATCTTGCCAAATCTGCCATGGATACCTCTCGCTCCGATTGAAAAATTGGGCATGAAATGCCTCTTCCATCTTGCCAAGTTTGAATGGAGCAGTGTAAGGTTGATATACCATACAAACGCTCCCCGCTTAGAGAGTTTGGAAATAATCTCAATTTTATATAGTCATGATTAGCGAATTCACCACCGAAGCAAATAATCTAGCAATATGCTCTCTTGTTGATTGATTTCGATTCGTGTAGAATAAGGTGAAATCTGGTATTCAACCCTCTTGGGTATTCATGCACCCTATCTACCCACTGGGTATGGTTTTCAGTATCTGGAGTCTAGACCCCGAGCCATTGGTCCACATATCTCCCTAACAATATCGACAATTTGGTCCCTATGGACCATATTTTGGGCTTCTTAACCACTCATCGGAGGAGCAAACACAGGGTTTGGTGGACAAACTTGTGCCTGTGGTCCTCTTGGTCCATACAATGGTACATTTGGGACCTGTGGTGGGTGCAGTTCTTGTTGGGGTATGGATAACCCTTTGAGCCTCCCCGCGAAAGGACTGTGAAAGGTGTTGGAATAGGCATTGTGTCCTTCCATTTGTAGGCAAACCTTCCAACCCCCGTATAAATTCGAATAAGGGATTATTATAACCCCTGGTGCCAGGTATGGCTTCGAACATGGGATTTGCCATCATTCTTATGCCAGTTTCTTGTACTTGGCCAGATCTGCCAACTGGTGTGGCTTCACTGTTGAGTACTGAGGCATTTTGGCCTACTACAGGCCTTGAAATGGGTTCATACCAAGACTGAGGCAATGGTCTTTCATAGTTCTGAGTACTAGTCTGACCATTAGTTTGTCCATTAACTTGCATAGGCTGTTTTTCTCTAGCCAATCTTTTGCCGAGGACATTTAAAATTTCCTCTGTATGTCTTGTATTTGTTGGTTGGTGGTTGCTCATTCGATCCAAAAAGGATGTTGCCCACCTTTCCATTGTGTTCATTAGTTGTTGTCCCATAACATCTACCAAGCCATCCTATGGATTTGTTGGCTGAGAAGATGGAACGGTTGATGGCCCAATTCCTTGGTTTCGTCCAATATTATGAACATATGGTTCTTGTCCAGAAGTACTGGTCTGTTCGACCAAAGGTTCTGATAACATAGGAGTCTCCACAGGGTGTGTTACCACATTCTCCTCTGGATTAGGTATTTCTACCTCTCCTTCTACGCCTTCTTCCAAGCGTTCATTTTCTCCTTGTCGTCTTCGTCTAGCCATTTTAATTAGTCCCACGGCGCCAAAAATATATATGTTGGCTTTTTGACTTTTCAAGGGTATATTTGTAAATCTGGCGTGCCAAAGAAGGATCAATCGATCCTTCTGAAATTATAATTGCCAATCAATTATCGGCGACTATGTTTTAGTTCTTTCAAATTTCAATGAAGAGGACTTTTACTGGTGACTTGACTTTAGGAGAAATTAAGAGAAATAACAATTAATACGAAGAACAATTGAAGTATTTCATTAACATAAACACTTACAATAGTCCAAACTCAGCCTTGAGGAAGTTTACAGCAACAATCTACTTGAATCTACTTGAAGACTACTCTTATGAATTGAAATACAATGCAGGTATTTAAAGAACAAGTATTTAAAATACAGGAAAAGGTAAAACTAGAAAGGAAAATATGAAGTAAAACTGGTTTATATGATCTGAGTCTGGGGGGCTTTTCTGGGAACTTCCTTGCTATTTATACTTGTTAGAGATGATCTTCGAACTGTACTTCGAACCGTCGAACTGCTCCTCCATGATCGCTGATCATGTTACCTTAGAAATAGTTCCACTACGCCATCACTTGCAGTTGGACTTCCCTCCTGTATTTGAATTTGAATATAGGTAACCGTTGAAGCCACGTCACCTTGTATCTCATTCCTGATCTAGTGCTACTCAGACCACTTGAGAACCAATATTTATTGCCACGTGTATGATTGAGATTTAAGATTAAAATCATCTTCCAATAATACCCTCATTCTGCCACGTGTCGAATTGTAATTGGCTTTTACAAAATATGTAGCCAACAGATAGTAATAATTTATTTAAGAAACTTATTAGCGTGAATATGAAGGTTGATGTGTGAATGAAATCATTTTGTCTCTCTGGACAAGTTTGAAACTAGTTAAAATAATTAAAAAGTTATTCATTTTATTTTTTTTTATATATTTTTATAAAAAAATTAAAAAATCAACTAAAATACTCTCTTTTGATTTAAAATATTAGTTTCTTGTTCTATATTTCATTATCTCAAAATATTAGTTTCTTTTCAAAAATTAAGAACTAAAATATGAATTTTTTATTTTTTCCTTCTTTTAAATTAATTAACAATATAAAAAATACAATTATGACAATTGATATTTTTAAAAAATGTACTATCAAAGAGTAATTTTAAAAAATTAATATTTTTAAAGTATAATAATTGTACTATTAAAAAAAATTAAATTTATCAAAAGAAATTATTATTTTAAGACGAAAGAAGTAGTTAATTTTTAAGAAAACCCTCAAAGTCGTTCATTTGTCAATCCAAAAAAAAAATATAAAAATAATATAAAAAAGTCATTAAATTACTCTGATGGAGACAGATTATTTTGAGAGCATGAAATGGGCGGGGCTCACTGTGAATGGAGACAGATTTTTTTGAGAGCAAGAAACTTAACCAGTTCCATTTAAGTCATATTTGTTTGGGTGGACATGAGTTTGGGATTGGATTAATAGTTCAATAAAATTGTTAATCCGATGTTTGGTTAAATAATTAAAGTACGGATTAATTATTTTAAACTTGATTATTAGTTAAGATAGGATATATAATTCAACGAATTCGTAGTCCTAAGACTATTAGTCATGGGAATGTTAATCCAATCCGCCCAAACAAACATGGCCTTAGAGTATTAAATTGAAAGTTTTAAAAGGACCACGATGAGGTGATAGTGTAAAGAAGAAAAAAATAAAATAAAAAATAGAGGTTAAATTATCACATTAGTGATGAGATTCATATGATGTCACTTCATTAGCGGTACTAAATTAATAGTATGAAATATTTTTCAAACTTATTGACGTGAAAATAAAGGTTGATGTTTGAATGAAATCACCTTGCCTCTCGAGATAAATTTGGGAAATAGTTAAAAAATTATTATTAAAATATTAATTGTTTTTTTATGTATTTTTATAAAAAAAATTAAAATAATTAATTTTTAAAATAACCCTCAAAGTCGTCCAATTGTCAACCCATCTAAAAAGGACCCGGGGGGGGGGGGGGGGGGGGGGGGGAATGGAAGAAAATTACTGTGATGGAGACAGATTCTTCTGAGCCCATGAAATGGGAGGGCTCGCTGTGGCGAGTTCATGTAATTTTTGAGAGCATCTAGTCAATTTGACTAATATATTTTATTATAAACTCTACTCCAACCAACTTTAATACAGTCCAGTTATTTTGGAGAATTGTCCCACATCTAGGAAAATATGATTCAGCCAACGTGACTTGAAATAATCCCAAGAAGGGACAATAAAAGAAAGGAAAATGAAAAATCTCTTTAAAAATATTTCTCTTAATCTTTTTAATTTTTAATTTGGGCAATTGTTTTTTTTTTTTTTTTACTTGAAATGAAAATTATGGGGATTCGGGCCCCCGGATTCGGGGGATTTCTCACGGCCGTAAAAGAAAATCTAAGAGAAAGATTTGGAGATATAAAGAAAGGGTTTGGTTAGAGGATACTGTTGGACTTGTAGAGACTTATCACGAGTCTTATTTTAATAATTTGAATTATGTAATGTATAGAACTTGTCGAGTACTATACACTTGTAAAAAATCACATTAATCGGATATCGATAGTTACGTGATCAAATTAGTTTTATATATATAAAAAAAAAATGAACGATGAAAAAATAAACGATTAACAAAAATCTAATCCAATGAAATAGTTATCGATATTCGATCAACGTAATTTTTTATAGATATATAATACTCGACGAGTTCTACAAATTAAATAATTTAAATTATCAAAACATAACCCTTGATAAGTCCTCACAGACTAATAATATTCTCCAATCCAATCAGGAGAGAGCCAATCCCATAAAGAAAGGAAGGTTGCGTTTGGTAGAGTTTTGTAAATATGATTTGAGAGTATGAGTTGTATTTTGAGTTTGTGAGTTATGAAATTATGATTTGAGTATAGAAAATTTGTTTGGTTATGGCTTTTTAATAGAGTGTTGAATTGAGTTTTGAAAATTTGATTTGACATGTGAAATAAAAAAATTTGTTTGGTTATGAGTTTTGGAAAGAATTTTCAAAACTTAATTCAAATTATTATAACTCATAACAAAATACACTACTTTTATACTATTGAAAATTCTGAACAGCACTCATAACCAAACTCTTTTTAAAATTCAATTAAAAATTTATTATTAATAGAAAATAACATTAGTCAAATTTTTAATTGAAAATACTACAAAGGAAATAATTTTTTTTCAAAATAAATATTCAAAAAATTTAAATCATAAATATTTAAATAATTTAAATAATCTAAAAAATTTAATAAGTAAAAAATTAAAATAAATATTCAAAAAATTTAAATCATTTAAATATTCAAAAAAATTAAATAATTTAAAACGTTAATATTTTAAATTTAAAAACAACTCTACACTCAAATCGTAATCAAACATATAAAACAAAACTCAATTACAAAATTATTTTTAAAACTTATAACCAAACACATAACTCGAAACTCCATATTATTTTCACAACTCTATACTCAAATCGTAACCAAATATATAACAAAAAAATTAAAATATTTAAAAATATTTTTATAAAATAGAGTTTGAATTTATTTTTATAAAATATTTTAAAATTTAAAAAATTAAAATCGTAATATTTTGAAATTAAAATATTTAAAAATAAAAAAAAATAAAAAAAATATAACATATTTAAATATTAAAATGTTTAAAATCTTAACAAAATTAAAATATTTTTAAAATATTTAAATATTTAAAAAATTAAAATATTGATTTGAATTGAGTTTTGAAAAGAGTTTTGAATTATGTGCTTGGTTATGAGTTTTGAAAAATAATGATTATGTTTTGAATTGAGTTTTGAGAAATGAGTATAGAATTATGATTTAAAAGCTTCAATAGATGAAACTATATTTTGAGATGCTTACCAAACGGAGCCCAAGTGTTTTTTATTATTATTATTATTTTTTTTTTGAACATGTCTCTATCTATTATTGAATCAGATCCAAATAGTGTTCCTCATTAAATATTAGATTGACCCACTAAGGATGTGGGTGGGTGGGTCTTACTTTGCTGCTCAATAATTTAGGGACTTAGATATTTGTAAAGAACTTTGCTACAGACTTAAGCCCAGTGGCCGACACTCAAAAAAAAAAAGAAAAAAAAGAAAACAGATTTTTTTTGGTCCAATCGCACACTGCCACCTCACTGGGGGTCGACCCCCAGTGGGGGTCCGAAGCATTAATCATTTGTAAATTCTCATGTTAAATCCCCTGTAAATTAGTAAAATACTTTAAAAAAAATTAAAATATTACTCAGAAATTTATTTTTAATAATTTAAGGGAGAAGCAGAAGCAGACTCAAAGGAAGCAGTGAACACCTTGGAGATAAATAGACAAAAATTTTAGGTTAATAAAGAGTGCGATAGGAGAAAAAACGAAGTTTACTTTCCGATTCAACCTATTCTTCTGTGGAGATGTATTTTCTGAGTACCAACACGTGACCGAAGTGACACCGAAGTGTCAGCCGAGGTATCACGTGACATAACAGTTACGCCGATGTAATATCGGGGTTGCCGAGGTTATCTCCGAAGATACCGGAATCCGAGTTATGTAGATAAAGGACAAGAGTCCTAGAAAGAAGAAAGATTACAAGATGGATATAGGTAGTACTCTCAGGGAGTCTATCTTTATCTCTTGAAGAGTCCAAGGTAGATCCGGAATTGGAGTCCATAGAAGTGAGACTTCTAGTGGGACAAGGATAGAGAAAGACTATAAAAGAAGGGCACCCCCGGCGGGTCTAAGGTACGCAATTTGTAGTCTTGAGTAGTAATTAAAGCACTTATATTATCTTTGAGAGATACTAACTTGATCGTCGGAGTGCCCCCGGGTGGAAGAACCACCGCCGGAGCCTTTTCTTTCTGCGGCAGACATGTGGTGCCATCTATTCTCGTGTTCAATAAATTGGATTACTAAGGAGGCGCAGTGATCGAATTCACTCACACAATTTGGCGCGTCTGTGGGAACGAAAAGAAGAGTAAATGGCCAAGAATACGTGAAGGAAAAGATTGGGGACGATACTCCTCATCGGGAGTGGAAGACCACGACCCTAACGAAGGAGGAGACTATAACGAAGAAGCTCGTGATCGAATCACGCAAAGAAAGCCGTCGGCCAAGATGGTGATACATCAGAGAAACCGAACAGGGGCAAATACTATAACGAGGACGACCTCCAGACCTGGAAAGGCAGTTGTCTGAGGAGGGATGTAGTAGTAAAGGAGATGGAAAACAAGTTGGCAGACCTTCATTCGGTCGTCAACTTCATGATGCGTAATAATGTCATGCAGCCATACCCGCAGAAGACACACCAATGCCAAAGAAGAACGCCTGAAGAAGGGGCGGAAAGAAATCCCCGAAGCCCCCCAGCACACGAGGAGTGGAAGGCACTCTCACCGAAACTCCAGGGAAGTCGGCCGAGAAGAGCCGAGAAGAGAAGAGTCCCAAGGGCGACATATCGCGAGAAGGAAGCGGACCCCAAAGAACATCGTCATGTTCCGGCGGATATTGTGCCATGCGCCCCGCGAGAAGGATCGAAAAGGGGCCACCATGAGGCCGAGAGTAGTGCGCCGAAAAGGCTGAAGTCCAATGACAGCCGAGCTGCAGAGAGAAGTAAAGAGGACTTGAGAGATTACCTCAAGAGGAAGCAGGAGAACGCCGGAGCCGAAGTAACTTCCCCGGTTAAGCCGAGGACGCCATTCTCTATGGAATTGGACAAATTCGTCGCGCCGAAAAGATTCAGTATGCCGAGGCTCCAGATATATGATGGTAAGTCGGACCCTAACTTCCATGTTGGATTATTTTTGAATTCAATGGCATTATACAGTGGGAACGAGCCGTTGCTCTGCAAAGTGTTCCCCTCATCCTTCGGGGAGATTGCATCAGATTGGTTCCACAAACTACCAAAGGAGAGCGTGAAGAGCTGGGAAGGCCTGGCCGAGATGTTTGTGGCCAGGTTCATAACAAACAAACTGCAGCCATTGAGGGTGGATGCGTTGATGGCCTTGAAAATTAGCAAAGATGAAAGCCTTAGGGCCTCTGCAAAGAGGTACTATGAGGTGTTCAATCGAATACCTGAATACAACCAGGAGGTGGCGGTCGTGTCTTTCAAGAACAGCCTAAAGGATGACTGTCCACTGTGGAAGTCTTTGGCAAAAACCCTGCCAAAGAGCATGGAAGAGCTCATGGCGAGAATCGAGAAGTACGCCAGAGCCGAGGAAGATACGTCGGGGAATAAGGAGACAAAGACAGAGAAAGGCAACGGCTCGCCGAAGCGAGGCTGAGGTAACAATGGACCCAACAAACAAGAGACAGAGTTGAGAGCAAAGCAGTAAAGGATTTACGGTGTTCAATTCGGTCCACAAAGTCCTTGATCAATTCGAAATCGCCTCTACTTGGTATGCCGCAAAGAGTACTGTGGGAATTTATGGGAAGAAACCTTGTAAGGCGTTGTGCTTACCACAATGAGGAGGGGCACCTAACTCAGGGTTGCAGAGCCCTTAAAGCACACCTAGAAGATTTGGTGAGGCAAAGCCATCTGAGAGACCTTATGGATGAGGCCAGAACCAGGGAAGAACAGGCACGATTGCCTCAAGCACTGATCCGCCTCCCCAATAAGAAGAACCACGTGCAGTGGACCTCAGGTGGTTAGCGTGATCCACTCAAAGGTGAATGAAAACGACATATGGGGGGAGACACAGAGGGTAAAATACCTGCAGCACGTCAACCAGGTCGGGCTAAAAAGACCTCGACCTGAAGTGTGCCAAGGACAGATGATAGCCTTCACAGAAGCCGACCTGGATATGGTGCAGCACCCGCATAATGATGCCTTGGTAGTATCCCTCCAGGTTGGGGAGTGCCAGGTGAAACGCATCCTGATTGATCAAGGTAGCTCCTGCGACATCATGTATGTCAGATGTTACAAGGAGTTAGGCCTTCACCCTGATGACATGGAGTAGTCAAACGGTCCGATGGTCGGCTTCAATGGAACGCCGACATGGCCATTAGGCGCAACAAGCTTGGAGGTACAGGCTGGCACGAAGAAGATCAAGACAGAATTCATTGTGATTGACACACCCTCGCCTTACAACATCATCTTGGGGAGGCCGTGGTTGCATGCAATGGGGGCAGTTCCCTCAACACTGCATCAACTGCTGCGATTCCCAACAGAACATGGGATTGAGGAAGTCAGAGGAGATCAGTTGCAGGCGAAAAATTGCTCCATGGCAGCAATGAAATTAACCTGCAGTATTCGGGAACCAGAGGAGGCAGAAGTCGGAGAAGAGGACATGAAGGTCCTAGATGATGTCGGCAAGGAGCCGATCGAGAAAAGTGAAGAAGCACTGAAGAAAATCCCTATCCAGGAGGGTGATGAGGAACGCTTCTTTCTTCTCGGCACAGGATTAGCCGAAGAAGAAGAAAGGGAGTTGGAAGCCTTTCTAAGGAAAAATATTGAGGTGTTCGCCTGGACACCTTATGAAATGCCTGGCATTGACCCCGAGGTCACATGTCACAGACTAACGCTGACAGTCGGCCAAACTCAGAACACAACGAAGAAGAAGATCGACGTTGATGCACGCCGAAAGGAGGAAGAAGTAGATAGACTTCTGGAGGCCAGGGCCATCAGAGAAGCCAATTATCCGACATGGTTATCAAACACCGTGGTAGTAAAGAAGAAGAATGGCAAGTGAAGGGTCTGCGTAGATTTTACAAACTTGAACAAAGCTTGTCCCAAAGACAGCTTCCCTCTGCCAAAGATCGACCAGTTGGTGGACGCCACATCTGGACATGGAAGAATGAGCTTCTTAGATGCATATAGGGGATATCACCAGATAGCCATATACCCCCCGGATGAGGAGAAGACAGTGTTTATCACTCCCAAAGGTCTGTATTGTTACAGAGTCATGCCTTTTGGGCTGAAGAACGCAGGAGTAACTTACCAAAGGCTGGTAACCAAGATGTTCAAACACTTGATTGGCCGAACCGTAGAAGTCTACATTGACGACATGGTCATGAAGACCAAGGAACCAAAGGATCATCTTGCTGACCTAAAAGAGGTCTTTGACATACTCAAAACATATTGGCTCCGACTAAATGCATCGAAATACGCATTTGGAGTCGGATCCGGTAAGTTCTTGGGATACCTGGTGACTAGAAGGGGCATTGAAGCCAGCCCAGATCAGATCAAGGCCATTCTGGAATTACAGAGTCCGACATCGGCAAAACAGGTTCAAATGCTTACTGGAAGGGCCGCAGCTCTAAACAGGTTCATAAGCCGAAGTTCGGACTAATGTAAACCTTTTTTCAATCTGGTGAAAAAGGCCACGACTTTTCTATGGACAGAGGAATGTGAGGCCGCTTTGGCCGACCTGAAGAAATACCCTACCTCGGCTCCAGTCCTCTCAACACCTCAACCTGGGGAGGAACTGTTTTTATACTTAGCAGTTTCAGAGCACGCAGTAAGTGCTGTGATAATCCGAGAAGAAAATGGAGAGCAGAAGGCTGTTTACTATATAAGTAAAACCTTGGCCGATGCAGAAACAAGGTATCTACCACTGAAGAAATTGATGTTGGCCTTGGTAATGGCCTCAAAGAAGCTAAACCATTATTTTCAGGCTCACAAGATAGTGGTTCTGACAGAGCACCCACTAAAATCCTTGTTGCAACAAGGAGACTTAACTGGAAGAATAGCAAGATGGGCCGTAGTTTTGGGCCAATATGACCTGGAGTTCAGGCCGAGAACAGCAATTAAGGGCCAAGTCTTGGCCGTCGAACATCGGGCTCCGTTGAGCCGAGATGAACGATGTCCAAACAAGGAAGGAGAAGACCAGCCAAAGGCTAAAGAACCAAGGAAGGAAAAACTTCACCGCAAAGATTTACATCGGCGACTCCTTTCAACTTTTTGTTGATGGAAGCTCAAACCGGCAAGGGGCAGGAGCAGGAGTAGTGTTAATATCCCCCGATGGAGAGATATTGGAGCAGTCTATTCAACTGGGGTTCAAAGCCTCGAACAATGAGGCGGAATATGAAGCATTGATCGCTGGATTGAAGCTGGCAATAGCAGCAGAGGCAAATGAGGTAATAGTTTTTTGCGACTCACAACTTATAGTAAATCAAACTACAGGAGAGTTTGCTGCCCGAGATAAAAGGATGTCGGCATACGCAAAAGAAGTCATCAGGCTGGCAGACATGTTTCAAAACTGCCGACTTCTTCAGGTCAGCCGAGACGATAACAACCACGCCGACGCATTGGCCAATTTAGCAAGTTCAATGCAAACCGGAAAGACGAGGACAATAATGATCGATTACTTATCAAACCTGAGCATAGAGCCACCGAACACAATGCAGGAGGCATTATGTGTGGACATGGAACCAAGCTGGATGGATGTAATTATTGCATTCCTAAAAGAGGGAAAGCTGCCAGAAGATCGAAAGAAAGCACACAAGGTCCGATTGAGGTCGGCAAGATTCAGTCTGACAGCAGAAGGACATCTCTACAGAAGATCCTTCACTGGACCTCTTTTAAGGTGTGTACACCCTCTTCAGGTCAATGACTTTTTATATGAAATTCATGAAGGAGTTTGTGGAAGCCACACGGGGGGTAGATCGTTAGCTCACAGGGCCATTACCCAGGGGTATTGGTGGCCCTATATACAAAAAGATGCAGAAGCCTATGTGAAGAAGTGTGAACAATGCCAAAGGTTTGCACCTTTGATACATCAGCCAGCTGCTGACCTGAACCCGGTTTCCAGCCCTTGACCATTTGTCCAATGGGGCATGGAACTCGTTGGACAATTGCCCCAAGCAACTGGGCAGCGAAAATACTTACTAGTAGCAACAGACTACTTCACAAAGTGGATAGAAGCAGAGCCTCTTACCAAAATCCGAGATGTGGATGTGAAGAACTTCATCTGGAAAAACATCATCACCAGATTTGGGATTCCAAGAGCAATCGTTGCCGACAACGGAACACGCTTTGACAAAGAAACTCATCAAGAATTTTTGCGCAAAGTTCAAGATAAAGAATTACTTTTCAACACCAAGCTTTCCCCAAAGTAATGGGCAAGCCGAAGCATCCAACAAAGTCATTCTGGATGGAATAAAGAAGAGGCTGCAGGCAGCAAAAGGAAAGTGGGTAGACGAATTACCAAACGTGCTCTGGGCATATTGCACTACGCCGAGAAGATCAACAGGGGAATCCCCCTTTGCCATGGCTTATGGCACAAAAGCAGTCATTCCATTGGAGATCGGCATCCCAGGGATCAAAACACAGGGAGTTGAGAACGGGTCTAATGATGTGCTCTTAGCCCGAGATCTGGATCTACTGGAAGAAAGAAGAGAGAAAGTCGCAATCCAAATTTACAAAGATACCAAAGAATACTTGCCAAAGCTTACAACAAGAAGGTCAATCCAAGGGATTTTCAAGTCAACGACTCAGTCTTGAGAAAAGTCGTCGGCAATAAGAAGGATCCCAGAGAGGGCAAGCTTAGCCCAAACTGGGAAGGACCCTACAGAATAACTTCGGTGTTAGGAAATGGGGCATATCGGCTCGAAGATAATGAGGACAAAGCATTGCCTAGACCATGGAACACTTGTAATTTGAAGTTTTTCTATCATTAGATGTTCTTTGATTTTTTGCCGATATGATCAATAAAATCTTAGTAGAATTTTTCAGAACTTATAAAAACTATACATGATGTTATTTTTTGAATAATGAGAATCCAAGTGGAATTTAGATTCACATTGGGGGCAGAGAGAAGACAGTAGTAATACTTAGCCAAAGTTAAGCTGAGATTATGTTTAAACATGGCTAACCCGAGATAAATTCCTTATCTTTACTTGTTGAAATTTGTAACAATTTACAAGTTAAAGTTAAGCTGAGATAAATTCCCTATCTTTACTTGTTGAAATTTGTAGCAATTTACAAGTTAAAGGTAAGCCGAGATAAATTCTTTATCTTTACTTGTTGAAATTTGTAGCAATTTACAAGTTAAAGGTAAGCCGAGATAAATTCCTTATCTTTACTTGTTGAAATTTGTAGCAATTTACAAGTTAAAGTTAAGTATAGATAAATTCCTTATCTTTACTTGTTGAAATTTGTAGCAATTTACAAGTTAAAGGCAAGCCGAGATAAATTCCTTATCTTTACTTGTTGAAATTTGTAACAATTTACAACTTAAAGTTAAGCTGAGATAAATTCCTTATCTTTACTTGTTGAAATTTGTAGCAATTTACAAGTTAAAGGTAAGCCGAGATAAATTCCTTATCTTTACTTGTTGAAATTTGTAGCAATTTACAAGTTAAAGTTAAGCTGAGATAAATTCCTTCTCTTTACTTGTTGAAATTTGTAGCAATTTACAAATTTACAGGTGAAGTCCCAGTCGAGATAAACCTGCAGATAATCATACCCGAGGTATGTAACCCCAAGGAGATTATGCGAAGGAAGAAATATATGAGTCATGCAAAATATCCTAAGTATACAGAAGCAGTGAAGACTAAAGCATTCAGAGACAAACAAATAAGCAGATATATAATAAAGGCACCATGGCCTAGCAAAAGTAAGTCGTTCACAGGAAACAAACAAAGGCACGTCGGCCCTAAAGAAGAAGCTTATATTGTTCAGGGAACATCAACAATAACAAAGAAAAGAAACAAAGTACAAAAGTTAAAGAAAAAATAAAAACTAAGTTTCTTCAGCCTTAGGAGCAGTTTGAATCTGGACCTCGGAAGTCTCTGGAAGAACAACCTCGGCGTCTTTTTGTACCACAACTTCGACGTGCTTTTCCACTTCAACTCCGGCCTCCCTATCTGCCGCAATCTCGGCGTCAATCTCGGCTAGAGTCTTCTCAACACTTCCCTCAGCCAGAAGAAGGTTGGATGATAACTGGACTGGTTAAGTTTCCTTGGATACCTTCTCAACCTCATCACCCTCTTCATCTTGGGTTAAGTTGATAACCTGCTCAGTTGGAAGAAGGGACTTGGTCTTAGTGGCATCCTTGGATTTCTTCACTAAGGCTTCGTCATTATCTTCATCTTCATCTTCAGCTTGAGACTCAGACTCAGCTTCTTCAGTCTGACTTGGAGGAGGAGGGGGAAAAGGCAAAGGACATCACTTTTGCGCCATGGCGAAGTCATCCGATGTTCAGCTTTTTGGCCAGAGACATCCAACCAAGGGAAAATCCCCTGTTGCATGCCTCCCTGACTTGAAGCATGTAGTCCTCAGCGACGTCGGCCATCCCCTGGTTGTAGGTTTTTTCGCCTAAATTTTGATTTCGCCACCTTGGTGGCTGTGGCTTGCAGCCTCCTTTTCGCTGCTTTTTTCCTTGGCCTCCTTTTGCTGAGACATAGCAACCGTTTTAATAGCTTCAAAGAAATTTCTATTTCTTTCATCAGCTATTTGTTTATCCTTAGTTGCTGCCTCAGCCTGGTCTTCCAGAGTCTTCATTTTATTTTTAAGACTCTTGTTTTGTTTCTGAAGGGCAGCAAACTCTTTCTCCATCTCAGATAATTTCTCATTCGCTTCAAATGCTTGCATGGAGAAGGTGTGGGCGTGTTGAATGGCCTGAAAGTTCACAAGGCATAGGTTATCACAAAATATTACAAGACTTTACAAGTATGAAGAAAAGTGGCAGTAAGAAAAGTTATCAAATTCAAAGACTTACTTGGAGAGAGCGCTGCAGCATGAGGGCGTAGTTCTCGTATTCGTTCATCTTGGCATTACGCTCAAGATCACCCTCAAGGAGAACTGCAGTGTTGAGTGCCACGCTGATGTTGACATCGGCGGCGCTTTCGTTGGCATAGACGGGCCTGTTTTCAAGTGTAATTTTGGGCTCCCAGGGAACTTTGGGAACCCTGGAACCCGAAGTCGTCGCAGACGACGACCTCGGCCTTTTTGGCTGAGTTGACCCCGATGGCTGGGCCTCAGCAGATCTTTTGGCGGGTGCAGAAGTGGTCTTCACAGTTGAGGTTAGTTGGGAGATGGGCAGAGCATCTTCAACCTCGGCCTCAGTAGCTTTGGCCTTTGGCTGGGCCTTTTTGACTCTTTTTGGTTTTGGTGGAGGCACCGTTTGAGACGGTACAGCATCCACGTCGGTTGGAAGGTCGGCCAAAAGATCCCGCACGACTGGCTTCGGGCGCACCATTTCGGCTGTTTTAACAAGTCGCTGCTGACGCTTTCTTTCAGAAATTGGTACCAAGTATGGTGCCGAGGTTGAAGGTTGATCGGCTGGATAAGAAGTTGAACCTTGATCAGCCCGAGATGTGGATGTGGCTTGAGTTGTAGCAGTAGAAGGGGATAGACTCTTCTTCTTTCTCCTTGGGACGTCAGGCAAAGTTGATTTGTACGATGGAATGAAATTCAGCAGCACTGGAGCTTTGCGCTTATGGATGGGCAAATCTAGGAGCTTCCTCAAATCCTTGCCCAGAAAGTAGGATTGACTAAAGTTTTTTGGTGGCTGACGAACGTTTGCAAAACAGAACATAACATCAGAAACAGATAAAAAAATTTCGAAAAAATAGAAGAAAGCAACAGCTAAGTAATTGACACTGGGCTCTTACCCTTGTCCTCCTTGACCGTTTAAGGAAAAGGAAAGAGATGGACTTCTTCTTCTGGGCCAAATTCCCAATTTCCAGAAGCAATGAAATAATCATCTCCAGCCCCTTTGTTGGAATCTGGGAGGTCGGCTACGATCTTATATTCGGTAGACCTCGGCTTAAGGTAATAAACATAACCTTTCTCCTTCAGGTTGAGGGCGCACATGGTGTAACAATATTGGATGTCGGCAAGAGTGATCCTAACATTCTCCTGCCGAGCTAAAGCTATGATACCATTAAGCGTTCTATAGGCATTGATGGCGAGTTGCTTAGGGTTCAAAGAGTAGTAGTGAAGGACTTCACGAAAGAGGGGATCTAGGGGGAACCGAAGCCCACATTCAACAAAGGCTACAACGGGAAAAGGCATGGAGTCATCCTTGGGCATAATGGAGTCGTCATCACCAGCTAGTCTCAGATGGACATCACCTGGGATGGAGAATTCTTGCCTAAAGTATTCTAGTTTGATTGGGGTGTTAACCCTATTTCTCCACATACCCGTGATTTTTAAGGGCACTTGGCTACAGAGACAGGATACTCCTAAAGGGTTCTAGGGACCTCGGCTTAAACCTAGGTATGTATTGGTAAAGTTTGTTTCAGTTTTTCCTAAAGATTGAAGGTTCTATAAGCAAATCCCAAACCTAAAGAGCTACGAAGATAAAGATCGAAGGCACAGATCTGGAAAAGATACAACAAAGCAGAAAACAAAAAGGAGTCTCAGATTCAAGAACACAAAGGGTGGAAGACCAAGAATAGAGGGGAAACAGTGCAAATGTTCATATGCAAAATCAAGCAATAAAGACGCATTCAGGTGAATGATTCGCAAATTAAATTAAATCGGAGCGAATAAAGAATGGCAAGAAATTTCAGGGATAATCAAGAACTAGAGAAGAAAAGCCAGTTGCTTACCAGAAAATGTGAGGCCGGAATGAGCTTCGCCGAGGTTAGACGACGGAGGCAACAGTGGCCAAAGCTTCGCAGAAATAGTAGATGGAGATGGTTGTAGAGCTCAGAGCCTGGGGCAATGGCAGATTCGAAGAAGAGAAAGCTTCAGAGAGAGAAAATGTAAAGTATTCAAACGCAAAAGTAAAAAGAGAGAGAGAGGCAAACGTTTTTGTCCAAAACATGAAACGGCGGCAATTATTGCGCCTGGGTTAACGATCGTCGCGCCGACGCAAGTAGAAAAAAAGACGCGGTAGCGTCACCAAAGACGGACCAATAAGGGAAAAACGCGTAAGTGAAACGGTTGAAAAATGGTGCATGACAGCTCATGTGCGAAGGAAAATTGATCTGAATTCTTGTTCTTAGATGAAGACATGTCGGCCTGAAAATAAATAATCTCGGCTAGAAAGTTCTTGAGCTGATGTACGAGAAAAAGTTCGAATATAGGTTCTATCATTTCGAAATGCCGAGGTAATAGAACCTAGGGGGCAGTTGTGGGGATGTATTTTCTGAGTACCAACACGTGGCCGAGGTGACACCGAAGTGTCAGCCGAGGTGTCACGTGACATAACAGTTACGCCGAGGTAATATCGGGGTTGCCGAGGTTATCTCCGAAGATACCGGAATCCGAGTTATGTAGATAAGGGACAGGAGTCCTAGAAAGAAGAAAGATTACAAGATGGATATAGGTAGTACTCTCAGGGAGTCTATCCTTATCTCTTGAAGAGTCCAAGGTAGATCCGGAATTGGAGTCCATAGAAGTGAGACTTCTAGTGGGACAAGGATAGAGAAAGACTATAAAAGAAGGGCACCCCCGGCGGGTCTAAGGTACGCAATTTGTAGTCTTGAGCAGTAATTAAAGCACTTATATTATCTTTGAGAGATACTGACTTGATCGTCGGAGTGCCCCCGGGTGGAAGAACTACTACCGGAGCCTTTTCTTTCTGTGCAGATTACAGGGTGCCATCTATTCTGCCTATGTTCAACAGCTGGATTACTAAGGAGGGCAGTGTGATCGGGAATTCACTCACACATCTTCTAAGTTGGATCAGACGCTACAGACCTTTCAAGCTCAAAGTAAAGGGCAAAGTAACGAGTGCTCGCATCAACGTCTCAAAGGTGAATTGGCAAGGAAGTGGGAGATAGATAGATGTGATGGCAATTTCCATCAAATTTGAAGATTCTTCCTTGAAACTATAATTCATAGTTCATCGTTAGAGGCTGAACCCAAAAGGGGTCCAATTTGTATATGTTAAGCACTGTGCATTTAAGAAAAGAGAGAAGCTAGAGTACTATTCCATAAATTGTTGCATTCCAATTGTTGATTTGATTATAAGTTAATCAATTGAGACCCAACCCTATCATCCCAATGTAAATAAATTTAGCAGTGATATTTTAAAAATATTATCTAGTTACCTAAATAAATTTTTCTAACAGCTATTTTATGTTTTTATTTATTTTTATTTGGGTAAATTACATTTATCTCCCCTGAGGTTTCTGACAAATACAGGGACCTCCCCTGTGGTTTGAATAATTACAGTAACTTCTCCTACTTTACCTGGCAATGTCAAGATTCCCCCAAACCGTGACTGCCGTTAAAAGATCTAACAGCGAGTGCTGATGTCACTCATTATAAATTATGAAATGTCAAAAATACCCTCATTACCTTCTAATTCATCAAGTTCTACAGCTTCACTGCCTTCTAATTTACCTTCTACTCCTACAGCACCATTGCAGCAACCCATTCACCATTGCAGCACCTCCCACAAAATCAGAAATATACATAAAGGTATATATATGTAAGAACTCACCCCCTTTCCCTTTTTTTTTTCTTTTTTGTGAGATTAAAATATATATGTAATCCATTACATAAATGACATATATATATATATATATATGAGATTATATGTAAAGTATATATATGAGATTAAAATATACATAAGCGCCGAGGTATATATATGTAAGAACCCACCATTGCAGCAACCCATTCAATTCTCTGTTTTTTTTTTTTATTCAATCAAACATATATATATATATATATATATTACATAAATGGCCAAACCCACCACACAAATTTGTTAAACAATTTACCCCTTTTTGTCCTCCTCTTTCTCCTACTCTTCTTCTTCTTCTTCTTTTTTCTGATCGAAACCCATATTTCAACCAACTGCCCCAAACTGTGTCAGATATATATTGATTCAATTCTCTATTTTATGTTTGATATATATATATATATTGATTCAATTCTCTATTTTTTTTTTATTTATTATTATTTAATCAAACATATATATATATATATATAAATACATAAAGGTATATATATGTAAGATATTTATGTATATATATGTGTGTGATATATATATTGATTCAATTCTCTATTTTTTTTTTTATTCAGTCAAACATATATATATATATATATATATTACATAAATGACCAAACTCACCACACAAATCTATTAAACAACTCACCCCTTTTCTGTCCTCCTCTTTCTCCTGCTCTTCTTCTTCTTCTTTTTTTTGATCGAAACCCATATTGCAACCAACTGCCCCAAACCTAGATTGTGACCTAACATTGTTTCCATCATTGCCTACCACCACTCTCAAAACCATAGATCTAGGATTAGGGTTTGGAAAAAAGAAGAAGAAGAAGAAGAGGGAGAGAAGAAAAGCAGACGGCAAACGGTGGAGGAGAGGGAGTAGAGAAAGAAGAAGGAGAAGGAGGAAAGGCAAAGGTGGAGGATAGAAAATGACAGACGACTGAAATGAGAAGAGAAAGAAGATGCCCCAATGACGCCGGCGAGAAGGAGCTTCTCTCTCGTTTTGATCTGACGAGAGAGAACAAAAATGAAAAATAATTTTTTTTTTTTTTTTTTTTAAAAAGTTGAATATAGTGGAGAGATGGTTAACAATCAAGGGTATTTTTGTCTTTTCGCGCTTGAATAAAAGGGTAATATGGTCATTTTGTATAGGAAAGTAACGTTGTTTGTGCAAAATTGATGGTTTGGGGGAATCTTGACATTGTCAGGTAAAGTAGGGGAGGTTACTGTAATTATTCAAACCACAAGGGAAGTCCCTGTATTTGTCAGAAACCTAAGGAGAAGTAAATGTAATTTACCCTTTTTCTTTTTTATCATTGACTTGGCTTGAATAGAATGGAACCCAGCCAAACACTATTTCTTGAATAACAGTGGAGAGTGAAAAAAAAAATGGTAATTCTGTTAAAGATTAGGGGAAATTTTTTTTAATACTAAATAATAGTTCTAGAGTGGTAAAGAAAAACACAATTGAGTTTTTGCAATTGTATAAAAATAAAAAGCTGGTCGGAGATCAGTAAAGTCCAAAGTTGTAATATATGTTTTAAAACTATTGAATAATTTTCTCAATAAAAGTCACACATTTTTCAAAAATGTAAAATCCAGTTTCAAATGGGTTCTAATCAATATGCTTCTTTGTGCCATGAACTAGGGGATACAAATGAGGAGATCCCAAACTGGGAATAACCAATCCAATTAGTCGCAGTATTTGAAGAACAAACCATTCTCTGCAGTTGGGGCACTCTGAGTATGGTATAATGAAGCTTCTTATGAGCTCCAACATCGCATTCATGGCATTTGGTATGATTCCCATATCATTTTAGATATTTACTGGCATATTACTTGTGCTATGCACGGGATTAAATTAAAAAAAAAAATCATTTATAGTTATGTCAAACATATTTTTAAATTGTTAACATAAAATATATGTAGTTTTAAAAGAAAATATTGACATTGCATAATTAAAGTAATAAAAATAAGAATTCATTACATTTGTTCGAAATTCACTGAATAAGTAAAATAAAAAATAACTAAAATCTAAATTATTGTGGGCCTTCCATCAGCATTCCTGCATTGTCAACATGATAGTTAGTATTATAATTAATGAACAACACATATATTATGTATTTATAAAATGTTATGAAGTAAAAATGTTATACTTACATTTTTTTTTTTTACTTTCTGAAAGGTATAGATATTCTTCAGACCAATCTATATTTAAAATAAAGGTCACGCACGGTGCACAATCTAGTTGACGTGGCATTGTTAGTACAAGTATGATAAATGCATAGGCACATTCTTGGCATGACGCAATATAATCTTTAATCATTCTAACGCCATTATATTAAAAAATCAAATTATAATTTTTTTTTGGTTAGACCAAATACAAATAAAAAAATGAGATAATTTCAATCATAAAAATCAAAAATATTTTTATGCTATCTAACTACAATAATATTTTTTTCATAATCAAAAAAATAATCGTAAAGAAGAACCATTAAAACAATAAATAAAACGATTAAATCACATTTAAAAAAAGAACCATTGAAATAGTAAATAAAAAGAATATTTAGAACCATTGAACAAACTACAATTATATTTTTTCTTTTTGTGAGTGTTTATGTTTATCTAACTTCAATCATATTAAAAAATCAAATTATAAACAAAAAGAAATAACTTCAATCATATAAATCACAATTTTTTTAATGCTATCTAATTACAATCATTTTTTTCTCATAATAAAAAAAATAACTTTTAAAAAAGAACCATTAAAATAGTAAATAAAAAGATTATTTAGAAGTATTGAACAAACTACAATCACATTTTTCTTTTTGTGAGTGTTTATGTTTATCTTACTTCATTCATATTTAAAAAATCAAATTATAAACAAAAAGTGATAACTTCAATCATACAAATCATAATTTTTTTAATGCTATCTAATTACAATAATATTTTTCTCATAATAAAAAAAATAATTGAAAAAAAGAACTATTAAAATAGTAAATAAAAAGATTATTTTAGAATTATTGAACAAACTACAATCACATTTTTCTTTTTGTGAGTGTTCTTGTTTATTTAACTTCAATCATATTAAAAAATCAAATTATAAACAAAAGGAGATAATTTCAATCATACAAATCACATTTTTTTTAATGCTATCTAACTACAATCACATTTTTCTCATAATAAAAAAAATAATTCAAAAAAAGAACCATTAAAATAATAAATAAAAAGATTATTTAGAAGTATTAAACAAACTATAATAACATTTTTCTTTTTGTGAGTATTTATATTTATCTAACTTCAATCATATTAAAAAAATAAAATTATAAACAAAATGAGATAACTTCAATCATACAAATCATAATTTTTTTAGTGCTATCTAACTACAATCATATTTTTCTCATAATAAAAAAAATAATTGAAAAAAAGAACTATTAAAATGGTAAATAAAAATATTATTTAGAGACGTTGAACAAACTAAAATCACATTTTTCTTTTTGTGAGTTAATTTCAATCATATTAAAAAATAAAATTATAAACAAAAGGAGATAACTTCAATCATACAAATCACAGTTTTTTTAATGTTATCTAATCATCATCAATAATTAAAAAAATCAATTACAAATTAAGTCAATTGATAATTAAAAAACACAATAATTTATTATTTCAAAAAACATAGCGAGTTAAAAGTCAATTACAATTTTTTTTGGGTCAAAATACAATCTAATCATCATTAATAATTGGTATATTATGTGACTCTAATGAGTACAATTCATTTTGTTTTTCGAAAAACAAAGTGAGTTAAAAATCAAATTACAAATTAAGTAAATTGGTAGTTAAAAAAACACAATAATTTTTTTTTCAAAAAACACAGTGAGTTAAAAAAATCAATTACAACTTTTTTTTTTTCAAAATACAATCTAATCATTATCAATAATTGGTACTTTAAAAATCAAATCAAATCACAAATATTTTTATACTATCTAACTAAAATCATATTTTTTTCATAAATAATTATAAAAAAAAAACCATGAAAACAATAAATAAAAGATTAAATCACATTAAAAAAAAAACCATTGAACAAACTACAATCACATCACATTTTTCTCATAATAAAAAAAAAATGAAAAAAAGAACCATTGACTAACTACAATCACATTAAAAAAAAAGAACCATTGAATTAACTACAATCACATTTTTTTCTATGTGAGTGTTTATGTTTATCTAACTTCAATCATATTAAAAATAAAATTAAAATAGTAAATAAAAAGATTACATAACATTAAAAGAAAAAAAAAAAACCATTGAATTAACTACAACAATCATATTAAAAAAAAAAAAGTCATTGAACAAATTATAATCACATCACATTTTTCCCATAATAAAATAACAAAAATGATTTGTAGCACTAATTTCCTTAGCACTAATGCCCCTAATTTCCTATTCTGGTAAGTTCTGTTTTTTTTTTTTTCTTTTTGCCATATATAGCATTTCGGGGCATTAGTGCTGTCCTTTTTCGAGCTGCATATCAGTGTTGATAAAATAAATAAATGAAAAAAAAACTATTAAACTAAATCATTCAACTAATTATAATAACATTTTTCTTTTTGTGAGGGTTTATATTTATCTAATTTCAATCATATTAAAAAATTAAATTATAATTTTTTATTCGCTAGACAAATCACAAATATTTTTATGCGCTATCTAACTACAATATTAAAACAGTAAACAAAAGAAAAAGTCAAGAAGGAGAAAACAAAAAGAAGACTTACTGTTTGTACACGTGGTCACTGAAGTTGAAAGTGTAGAAGTGAGAAATCAAGAAGGAAAAAACAAAAATGAGACTCACTGTTTGCAATAGGTATGTGAAAAGTTAAAAAGAATGTGTGTATTGGAGAAGTTAAAAAGATTTGGAAGAATTTAATAAGTGGTAAGTTTTTTTATAAAAAAAAAAAATTAAAAAAATTAAGAAATTAAGGTTTAGATATTGGAACTCCTACAAAATTTGTGGGTTAAAGATAGATATAAATAAATAGATAGATATAGATATTTATATTTGTTTTAAATTTTTTTGAATATACAAGTTATTTGTTTTGGAAAAGGTACTGTAGTAATTATAAGAGAAGTCAAAAAGTCTTGTGGTTGAGAGAAGTTAATAAATGCTGAGGTGATTTTTTTTTTTTTTAAACAAAAAGTTAGAAAATTAGGATTGACATATTGAAGCTCCCACAAGCCTTGAGGGTTAAAAACCCCCTTTTGTTTAATATATAGTACTAGCCCATCACCCGTGCTATGCACGGGATAATTATAGATATTTTATATTTATTTTAGATTTTTTTTAATATATAAATTATGTTTTTTAAGATTTTTTATAAAAATAATTTAACAATCTTATCACTAATCATAGTGTATGGGAGAAGTTGAAAAGGGTACTGTAGTAACTATACATGGATTGTATCTATAATTAGAGTAATGCTAAAAACCACTAATTTATCATTACTAACTCTACCACTAATGAGGTGGCAATTAAAAAAAAAAAAAAAAAACCAAGGCACAAAACACATGTGGCAGTGGGTGGGACCCACTGCCACATCATTAGAGCCACCACTAATTAGTGGTCTAAAGCATTTTTGTTATAATTATTTGTATGATGGGATTTTAAATGCTGATCAGGGAATTTTGACCAAATCAATAAATACAGGCATGTAGAAAGACATGTGGATTGAAAAAATTTAATAAATGCTGATCAGGAGATTTTGACCAAATCAATAAATGCTAAGATTTTTTTAAAAATAAAAAATAAAAAATTTAAAAAATTCAGATTGAGATATTGAAGCTCTCACAGGCCTTGGGGGTTAAAAATCTCCTTTTGCTTAATACATAGTATAGATAATATATATATAGATTATAAAATGAGAAAAATAAAGTGTTATCTTATTATAATGGAGAAGATCTTATAAAAAAAACGTGTAGAAATGAATGTTTTCCTATTTTATTGTATTTACAATTATCTATATATGTGAATTGTGATTTTTAATTTTTTTTTAAATGTCTTTTTTTTTTTCCTTTTTTATTATATAAAAGTTTAATATTTTGATAATAATTATATGTGTTGGACTTTTCAAGAAATTAAATGTCCTTTTTTTATTATATTATATTAAAGTTTAATATTTTGATAATAATCATATGTGTTAGACTTTTCAAGATTTTTTTTTTTTATGTTTGTTCTTAATGCATTAAAGTGTTATTATGAGGGATAATAATCATATGTGTTGAGACTTTTCAAGGAATTCATATGTGTTGGATTTCAAAGAATTTTTTTATGCTTATTCTTAATGCATTAAAGTGCTATTATGAGAGTAAGATTTGGGAGTTGGGAGATGTTAATAAATGCTAAGATTTTTATAAAAAAAAAATCAAAAAATCAAGAAATTTAGATTGAGAGATTGGAGCTCCCACAAGGCTTGGAGTTAAAAATCCCTTTTGCTTAATATATAACTAGCCTATCACCCGTGCTATGCACGGGATAATTATAGATATTTATATTTGTTTTAATTTTTTTAATATATAAATTAAATACATGAGGTTTGACTGAGGAGTTTGAAAGAATTTAATAAGTGTTTATTTTTATTTTTTCAAAAAACAAAACAAAAAAATTAAGAGGGAAAAAAATTAAGAGGCATTTACACCATAATTATATGGGTCTCTTGGGGATGCAAAAAGTAAGGAAATTATGATTTCATTTATTGCGTTATATTTGTTTTAATTTTTTTAATATATAAATTAAATACATGAGGTTTGACCGAGGAGTTTGAAAGAATTTAATAAGTGTTTTTTTTTTTTTTTCAAAAAACAAAACAAAAAAATTAAGAAGGAAAAAAATTACGAGGCATTTACACCATAATTACATGGGTCTCTTGGGGATGCAAAAAGTAAAAAAATTAGGATTTCATTTATTGCGTGTCAATAGTGTATTATTATAAACCAATCACCAATCACCAAGTCAATTTTTTTTAAAAAAAATATTAAAAAATCAGGAAATTAGGATGGACATGCTGGAGCTTCCACAAGCCTTGGGTTTTAAAAGACCCTTTTCCTTAATATATAGACTAGTGATAACCCGTGCTACGCACGGTATGTAAAAAAATTAATAATATATTTTTATATAAAATAATATAAATAGTTTGTATGCAAATTATGAAAATAAAAAAAAAAGATTGAAATTTACAATTTAAATCTCTTAATTTTATCACAATTTATTTATTATTTTTTAATTTTTCACAAATTTAATCATGTAACTTTTAAATTTCTTATCTAGAATTACAAACTTAGGTGAGTTCAACCCAAATAACTTGAGTCGAGCTTAAAATTTTTTAAAGATTGAACTATATAATTTTTAATTAAGTGAGGACCTATGTAGAAATTTAAAAATTCAAATTAAATTTGAATAGACTTAAAGGTAAATACCAAATAACCTGAGCAACCAAAACAAAATTATATATATAAATATATAAATTATTTGCTAATTTATTTTTTTAAATGATAAATAAAATTAATTAAAAATTTAATATTAATGAATAAAAGAAAAAGCAATAGATTTCCAATAAAATTTTTCTTGCAAATATTTTAAAAAATACACATTTTAGAAAGGGATCATCAAATAAAGGGTTGTTTGTGAAGTGACATATTAGCTCACTTTTTTTTATTTTATTTTATTTTTTTTATCTTTTTTGAATCGTATTATATCTTTACTTTTCTACACATTTTTTCATAAAAAGTAAAAAAATATAATAATTATGTTTTTTGAATCACATCACATCTCTATTTATTTGTACATATTTTCGTAAAAAGTAAAAAAGTATACTTATTTAGCACTTCCCAAACTACCACTAAGTTGATATTAAAAAAATTAACTTTTTATAATGGCATAAATAATTTAAATATTTTTTTTGAAATTATTTTTAATTTAAAAATTACAATAAAATATTAAATATAATAAAAAAAATTTCTTACAAAATAAAAGTATTTGAATAGAAAAAAGGTAAGAAGAACATTTAATATGGTATTTTCATTTATTCTGAAAATAATTCTAGATGAATAATAAATTATCACCAATAATCTTTTTACTTTTTATTTTTTTTAATAAATAAAACAGTTTAATGAACTATCACTTTTAACAAAAAAAAATTATTATTTCTTTCTAATTTATTTTTGGAAAACTAACTTTTTATCAATTTGAACAAAAAATATCTTTGTTCTTTATTTTAATTTCTTTAGTTGACAATTGAAATTAAAAAAACAAAAAAGCAAAAACAAAACAAAATCTACCATGTTTGGTAAGTACTAAAAAAGTTTTGTTTTGTTCTTTTGTTAAAAAAAAAATTATGTTAAAAATATTATTGTTCAAGTCTTTATAGTTTAGAAGGATATAATTTGAACACATATATTTAAAACAAATTATATTTTGACTAATAATATTATGACACATCTGAATATTGATCTCATTCTAATTATAGTAATATAATTTGAAACAAATTATATTTCTATTCGGATATTTTTTTTTTCAACTTATTTAAGATGCAGTTGTGGATATCTATATATTTTTTTAATATTTGTTTTTATTTATTATTATTCAGGTAAGTTATGATGTGAGTTAGAAATTAGGATTGAGAGATTAGAACTCCCACAGGCCTTGGGGTTAAAAACCCCTTTTTACTTAATATATAGTATAGATTCCCAAATTACCATTAAGTTGATATTAAAAAAATTAACTTTTTATAATGGCATAAATAATTTAAATATTTTTTTGAAATTATTTTTAATTTAAAAATTACAATAAAGTATTAAATATAATAAAAAAAATTCTTACAAAATAAAAGTATTTGAATAAAAAAAAGATAAGAAGAACATTTAATATGGTATTTTCATTTAATTTGAAAATAATTATAGATGAATAATAAATTATCACCTATAATCCTCTTACTTTTTTTTTTTTTTTAATAAATAAAACAGTTTAACGAACTATCACTTTTAATAAAAAAAAATTATCATTTCTTTCTAATTTATTTTAGCAAAACTAACTTTTTTTCAATTTGAACCAAAAATATCTTTGTTCTTTATTTTAATTTCTTTAATTGACAATTGAAATTTAAAAAAAAAAAACAAAACAAAACAAAATCCTCCATGTTTGGTAAGTATTAAAAAAAATTATGTTTTGTTCTTTTGTTAAAAAAAATTATATTAAAAATATTATTGTTCAAGTTTTTATAGTTTAGAAGGATATAATTTGAACACATATATTTAAAACAAATTATATTTTGACTAATAATATTATGACACATGTGAATATTGATCTCATTCTAATTGTAGTAATATATAATTTAAAGAAGAATTTATATTTGAAATTTTATTTTATAATTTAACAAATTATATTTCTATTCGGGTATTTTTTTTTTCAACTTATTTAAGATGGAGTTGTGGGTATCTATATATTTCTTTAATATTTGTTTTTAATTATTATTATTTAGGTAAGTTATGATGTGAGTTAGATATGTGATAGACATGTAAGTTTTATTGATTTAAAGTTTATTGAGGTAAACTCTAAAGAATTTTTTTTTTTAGAGAAAGAGATTATGAAATATTTTCGTTATTAAATAAATAAATCAATCAATAGTTTTTTTTAATCTATTTTATAAATTAAAAAATCAATAATTTTAGAAAATTTAGTAATTTGTCCCATTAAGTATACATAAAGATATTACTAAATTTAGATATTATATCTTTTTGAGATCCATAGCTAAACTCTTATCTTCTTTATTTTTTTGTGTATCCATAGTGTATGAAAGAAATTGAAAAATGTGCTGTAGTAATTATGAAAGAAGTCAAAAGGGTTTTGGGTTTAGAGAAGTCAATAAATGCTGAGGTTGGGTTGGGAGAAAAAAAAAAACGCTAAGTTTTTTTTAAAAAAAATATCAAAAAAATTAAGAAATTAGAATTGAGAGATTGGAGCTCTCACAGGCCTTGGGGGTTAAAACCCCCTTTTGCTTAATATATAGTACTAGCCTATCACCCGTGCTATGCACGGGATAATTATAGATATTTATATTTATTTTAGATTTTTTTTAATATATAAATTATATTTTTAAGATTTTTTATAAAAATAATTTAACAATCTTATCACTAACCATAGCGTATGGGAGAAGTTGAAAAGGGTACTGTAGTAATTATATACGGATTGTATCTATAATTATTTGTATAAGGAAATTTTAAATGTTGATCAGGGGATTGTATCAATAAATGTAGGCATGTGGAAAGACATGTGAATTGAAAAAAGTTAATAAATGCTGATCAGGAAATTTTGACCAAATCAATAAATGCTGAGTTTTTTTTTTTAATAAAAAATTTAGAAAATTCAGATTGAGATATTGAAACTCCCACAGGCCTTTGGGGTTAAAAAATCCCCTTTTACTTAATATATAGTATAAATATAGATATAGATAATATAATATAGATAGATAGATGTGTTGAAATTTTCAAGGTATTTTATTTATGCTGGTTTTTAATGCATTAAAGTTTAATTATGAGGGAGTTTTGACCAAATCTCCCAAAAGGCATGGGGATTGGGAGAAATTAATAAATGCTGAGGGTTTTTTTTTTTAAATCAAAAAATTAGAAAATTAGGATTGGAATATTGGAGCTTCCACAAGTCTTGGGGATTAAAAACCCCCTTTTGCTTAATATATAGTATAGATAGATATAGATAAATACAAAGAAGTTAGTGTTTGGGAGTTCAAATCCTCTCCTTAGTCTCTCTCATTATCTCTCTACTTGCAATGGTGAAGATACATTTCAAGATAATCTAATGGTCCAAATTTAACTATTTCAAAAAAAAAAAATTAAAATAGCCAAATTTAAATCTTAGATTATCTTGGGATATATCTCTACCATCACAAATAAAAAGATAAGAAAAGAGATCAAGAAGAGGACCTCAAGTCAATGTGTGGCTATCTCACAGCAGTTATAAGCCCTGCAAAACGTCCAATTTTAAGTTATTGGGTTTAGTTCAGCTTTGATAACTTGTTTCTGATTTTATTTTATTTTTTTTTAAAACAATAATATTAGAAATTAGTTTGATAAAAATAAACAGAAATATATATATATATATATTTTAAGTGTTCAAAAATTATTTTCATCTCAAAAAAGAGAAAATCATATGCAAAATAATTGTTTGGTTTGAATCTCTTTCCTGAAAATTGAGTTTTTTATTTTTCATATTTTTTTTAATATTTTAAGCAATTTTTTAAGTTTTCACATACACCTAATATAAATATAGTTAAAAAGTATAATATTTGTGAAAAAAAATATTTTAAAAATTTACTAAATACCAAAATTACAAAAAAAAAAATACAATATTATATTCTTGCGTATTTATTGATTTTTAAAAAATATTTTTTACCTTTTAGGTATATTTAGGTTAGGTACATTTAAAAAGTAAAAAAATTACTGAAAATATTCAAAAAAAAACTCTCTAAAAATAAAAAAATACAAAAAGCAAAATACTAATTTTTTCAAAAATTTGAATTCAAAAAAACAAATTTAAAAAATTTAACCAAACATGTGTTGGAACAATCTTCTGTGTAAATAAAATAACTTGAAATAAATTCAAACAAAATAAATAAATAACATACCAGATTTATTTTGTCGAACCAAATAAAAATTACAAGACCAAGTCGAGTGTGTGACACTCTGTCCTTAAGACAGATTCGCCCCGCTACGGTATTTACGGTTGAGTGGCGACTATCTCTCAGGATACAATGCTCTTCACAAATTGTAGTAGTACTCCAAACAATTTGTTCGGCGAACCAAACCTGGGCTCTAACTCTCTGAATATTTATTCCTAAAATTATATATGAAGAATAATTCACTAAAAGAAAATGGACAGCAAAGGAACAAAATTTCAGCTTGAATTTTTCCTCTCTCGGATACCCTGGACTGCAGCAAAATGAATATATATATATAGGCAACACAAAAGACCCGAACAGGTACCTATGTTTGAAGTGAAAAGGTGCACCAATATGTTTAATCAGAAAACCAACTTTTCAAAGTTGGTTTTGACCGTTACACAAGAATTGGTTTGACCGTTGTACAAAGAAAACAAATTTGAAAACGTTTTCATTGCTCAAACAAAGGAACAGTAGGTTGATTTATTAATTAAACTATTTCAAATATATATATACTAGCATATCACCCGTGCTATGCATGGGATTAAATTTAAATAAAAAAAAACATTCATAATTATGTTAAACATATTTTTAAATTGTTAGCATAAAATATATGTAATTTTAAAAGAAAATATTGACATTGCATAATTAAAGTAATAAAAATAAGAATTTATTACATTTGTTCGAAATTCACTGAATAAGTAAAACAAAAAATAACTAAAATCTAACTTGTTGTGGGCCTTCCATCAGCATTCCTGCATTGTCAACATGATAGTTAGTATCATAATTAATGAACAATACATATATTATGTATTTATAAAATGTTATAAAGTAAAAAGTTATACTTACATTTTTTTTTTTACTTTCTGAAAGATATAGACATTCTTCAGATCAATCTATATTTAAAACAAAGGTGACGCACGTTGCACAATCTAGTTGATGTGGCATTGTTGGTACAGGTATGATAAATGCATAGGCACGATCTTGGCATGCCGCAATATAATCTTTAATCATTTTAACGCCATTATCCTATAAAATTTTGGAATTATAAGTTTGTGTTTGAAAAAGTAAGAATAAGTTATTTATAATAAATTTTATAATTTCCTACCTTTGATCTCATATTCTTTAAATGTGATGGTTGACATCGCAAAATAAACTCGCCTGCTTATCTTGAACAAGAAGATTTATTGAACCAAGATCTTTTTGACCACAAGGTTAACATTGTATCTTATCAACCAAAAAAAAAAAAGGACGTTTGTTAAAAGGAAATATTGTACCTAATAAAAAATTATAACACTTATTAAGTTTGAATTATTTTTGTACATAGTAATTATTTACCTAAAGAAAATTACCTTGTTATAATATCAATATCATCATGTAGGCAGTGACGACAAACGATGTGACCATAATGATATTCAACTTTTGATAGCAACTTTTGCACAAATCAATCCAAAGGTTGTCAACATCAATTTGTTTGATGTACCCAAGTATTCAAAAATATGAGACCTACAAAATATTTGAAAAACATAAATTAATCTCTATAAACAAATTATATACATATCGTTTAATTTTCATTAATTGGGATGATAACAATTATTACCTTTGGCATGGGTGCAAAATCACGATTCAATTCTTTTGGCATTTGATATTATCAATGACGTGAAATTGAGAATCCATTTTTTCGATTCCAAGATACCGACTTTTGCGGTATAGGATTCAGAGCAAGCCTAGATAAACATGTCAATATATATATATATATATATAATTGTGAGAACTATATTGTCATATATAGTTGATTAATATTATACAATCATAACATACCACACTAGACTATGATGTGTATAATGTAATGAATGATTGATATATAACTTGTCAGATTTGCATGTAGCAAGACATGGCCCTAGAAGTTGAGAAAAGATAATTTATTAATATCAATATTTGTATATGTATATAGATATTATAAAAGTGAATAAAAAGTAATCCTACCATGATAATCTTTAACTGTTAATCCAGTGGCAAACAAAATATTATCATTCTCTAGAGTATCATATAGTTGCATGCCATCGGTTGTTGCAAACACATCCCATAGAGTTAGCCTTACTAATGTGAAACTGTTTTTACAATTAAAAAACAAAGTTGAGATTAGAAAAATAATATAATTAGAGTATTTCAAATTTGATAAAGACACAAAAATATGTTATAGTATCATACCTTGTAACAAGTAGTAGAATCTCTCTCTTGTAATTATCACGATTTGCAATACCTTGACATTCGATTACACTAACAACCAAGCCAATCACATCTGCATATTTTAACATTTGCATGTTTATTGTTTTGATAGTCACAAATTTTTGTATTGGTAATAAACTATGTAAGTATATAATCTAGATAAGTATCATTTAGTAAAATTAACGCACCTATTAATTGAACATCTTGATGAAGAAATTGGCCAATGTCCGATAATTTTTAAGGAAATACCAATAAATGGTATATTAGTATCATGATCAAGTATGTCCACAATTGTTGTATCATTAGTAAAAGACATCTTATAATCATATGGCACCAACTTGAATTTCTCATCAGCCAATGTAATATGAACTCCTCTAAAACAATATATTTTTCCCTCAATTAAATGTTCTTTGAAGTAATCATATTCTTGAGCATACAGTTCCTTCCATGGCATCACCCTTTCAAAAAAGTTAATAAGTACACACTTTTAACATAATATAAAACAAAATATTTAATAATTATCTCATGATAAGAGTTGTAAATACTTGTCCATCAACAAAAATCATTCTGAATGTCATATTTCCCCCAGGACGATTAGTTACAGATAACAACCTGACTAACTTTGCTTTAACGCTCCACTTACTTGCATATGGATGTAAATCAGCAAAATAGGGATATTTGATAATTCTATCACCTATTGACAATGTAGATGCATATGAATAATATATGAATTTATAATTTTTATACAATGTATCTATAGATCTTAAGAAATTTGAAAATGAAAATATTAAGAATTTTTAATAAAAAAAATAAAAATTGTTAAGTTTACATTATGATAAAATAGAAAAAATAAGTAATGAATTATTGTACAAAAAATATTATACAAACATATTTTGTAAGGGTAAGTTTTTTAATTATCTATACTATATATTAAGCAAAAGGGCCTTTTAAACCCCAAGGCTTGTGGAAGCTCTAACATGCCAATCCTAATTTCCTAATTTTTTATTTTTATTTTTTAAAAAAATTGACTTGGTGATTGGTTCAAAGATTATAATAATTACACTATTGAATAACACAATAAATGAAATCCTAATTTCCTTACTTTTTACATCCCCAAGAGACCCATGTAATTATTGTGTAAATGGCTCTTAATTTTTTTCCCTTTTAATTTTTTTGTTTTGTTTTTTGAAAAAACAAATAAATAAACACTTATTAAATTCTTTCAAACTTCTCGGTCAAACTCCATGTATTTAATTTATATATTTTATTTTTTAAAAAAAAAATTGACTTGGTGATTGATTAAAAGATTATAATAATTACACTATTGAATAACACAATAAATGAAATCCTAATTTCTTTACTTTTTACATCCCCAAGAGACCCATGTAATTATTGTGTAAATGGTTCTTAATTTTTTTCCCTCTTAATTTTTTTGTTTTGTTTTTTGAAAAAACAAATAAATAAACACTTATTAAATTCTTTCAAACTCCTCGGTCAAACCCTATGTATTTAATTTATATATTTAATTTATTTTTTTAAAAAAAATTGACTTGGTGATTGGTTCAAAGATTATAATAATTACACTATTGAATAACACAATAAATGAAATCCTAATTTCCTTACTTTTTACATCCCCAAGAGACCCATGTAATTATTGTGTAAATGGCTCTTAATTTTTTTTCCTCTTAAGTTTTTTGTTTTGTTTTTTGAAAAAACAAATAAATAAATACTTATTAAATTCTTTCAAACTCCGCGGTCAAACCCCATGTATTTAATTTATATATTAAAAAAAATTAAAACAAATATAAATATCTATAATTATCCCGTGCATAGCACGGGTGATAGTCTAGTTTTTATTAAATGAAAATGAAAAAAAAAAAGATTAGATCATCCAATTTTTTGTGTACTAAATGTAATATTTTGGATAAGATTTAGAATTTAGAGTAGTAAGTATTGTATAATTAGAGAATAGATGAAACATAGACATTCAAATTTTGGAAAGACATTTTATTTCAAGCGTCACATGTCATCAAGAACATCACGATATACAACATTTTTTGTGTAATTTGACGGTTGGTCAACCTTATTAACAATCAATATCTTCAAGCCTGATGGTGTGGTAACACGCGATAAGGCAACATATAACTGACCATGGGAGAATACTGGATTAGGAAGGTATACACCAACTTTTTTTAAAGTCTGACCTTGACTTTTGTTTATGGTCATTGCAAATGCTAATTTTATGGGAAATTGTCTTCTTTTAATCGACAGTGAATGTGTGGTAGATGGTGATAAAATGGTACGTGGAATGAAGACTCCTTCCCAATATTCAACCCGTAATCACTGTGCCTCAATCACTTTATCTCCCATTCTCTCAACAATAAGACGGGTGCCATTACATAGACCTTGAGATTGATTGAGATTTCTCAAGAGCACTATAGGTGCTCCTTTTTGAGTTCAAGGCAATGACTTAGAATTCTCGGAAAATTTAATGAATGCAATAACTCGTGGATGCATGCCTTCGTCAATGTTCTCATCCTCAACGGACATATCAGATTCCGACTTAGGTATTTTCGAGATTCTCCAGCAACATTGATAGCATTATAACATTTAATTCATCAACATCAGCATTTTTTGGTGCTAAGATGCCACGTTCTTTCAAGTAAGAACTGTCACTGTATCTAGTACTTAATTCTGGATAGATTGCATGGATCAAATCATGTAGAGCATGTGATCCATTTCTAATCAAGAACTGTTCTGGAATTTCAATCCAATTAGTCTCCCCGCCTTCAGTGAAAGAAATTCCAGGTATTTTTCCATCACCAATCATCAATATCCAGTTAGCAAAATCCCTGAGTTGTTGACGCATTTGAATAGAAGTATCATGGGCCATAATATGCATATTGGTCCTCAAATGCAACACACGACAATGATTCCAAATAGTCGATTCCTTCAACGATGCTGCAATTGTGGCTTCCCGCTACCTTTTGGTACTACAGGTAAAATTTGTCTGAAGTCACCACCAAGTATGAATAGTTTTCCACCAAATACACAATCAGTTGAACAAAATTGCACTTTTAGTATATCTCACGAAAGTACGATCAACTGCCTCAAATCCAAAACGATGGTGCATTGGAGCTTCATCCCATATGATCAATGATGCCTCTTGAATTAATTTTGCCAGTTCAGTCTGTTGATTAATACTACAACTTGAGAATTCATCCAAATTAATTGGAATTTTAAAGCGTGAATGCGCAGTTCTACCTCCTGGTAACAGTAAAGCCGCAATTGCAGATGATGCAACTGAAAGGACAATTTTTTTTTCTGACCTAAACTTTGCTATCAATGTTTTCCACAGATATGTTTTTCCTGTTCCCCCACTTCCATAAAGGAAAAACAAACCCCCTTTTTTACAATTGTATGCATTCATTATGGTGTCATAAACTTCCAATTGCTCACTATTTAAACCAGAATGTAATTCATTGAACAATTGTTTTTCCGAAACACTATCGTACTCCATCTCTTCTCTGATGAGCCTATTTGTCACAAATTGAGCACCTTCCGAAGATGGCAATGGCATGGGAGGGAAATCTTTGAGAGATCTTCTATTTCTATTTAATATATGCTCAATTTCGAGAAGTCCTAAATTTTTTAAGTCTTCATCGTCAAGATGTAGATCACTATCTCTCATATCTCTTCTGATTCTATATTGTATATCATCGGTGAAACTTTTCCAATGACGTTCCCATAATTCGACTGGATTGGTTATATCAGAAAACATGAGCATTGTGCAATACATATGTCGAAGTTTTGTTGCTGATGCCCAATTTGATGCTTCTGCCAATGCCTCGTGCCATTCATTATCATCATCGAGTAGACCAAGGGCAATACATGCAGATTTAAATGTTGTATGCACGACCCCATTTACAGTTCTGATATGCTCAAAACTTTCTGCACCACGAACCTTATTCAATAACATTCTCAAATAATATCTCTCACCCGATGTTGGATGTGCATATGGCAATCTACCAATACATTTATGTGATTTTCGGACATCCCATTCTTTTTTATCTCTTTTCCATACCCATTTTGTTGGAAATTCAACATAAGTCAACTCCTTTGCAGATTGGTGGGTTCTATTTGCTTCAAACCATTTGGTCAACATTGTGTCATGAACACGTTGTTGGTCAATAACTTCGTATAGATGATCATTGTCATTAAATATAACAAATTGTTGACCTGGAAGATGATATTGTAAGCGCCAATGTATGAGTTTGTTTCAATTTCAAACTCAAATATCCTCCAACACGCTTCAATCGCAGACACGATCGAGCATCCAAATACCGCTTGATCTCATCAACTTGTTTGTAATGTTGTTGCCCATTATTGTTTGGATGAATAACATTATCCTCAATCACGCTTGTCGACGATCAAAGCCCTTTGTTGACATATTTGTACAAATATTTCATCAACTTCGGGTGCGCACATCGTTCAATATTAATGTGGCAATCAGATCGCACCAAAAGATCACGATTATATGGAATGACCCATCTGTTATCAACTATAAATCCATTTATGTTTATTGTGTTGCCCTCATTACATCTGCGCCTGTATGATACAAATCCACTATCATCAATTGTTGTTTCATTACAAAATTTCTTCGGATAATGTTTTGTACACTTTCCATCTACTATGCATGGAGCATTGGGGTTAGCAGCACCACAAGGTCCATGTATCATGCATCTGACGATTTACGCCTCATATGCCAATGGGTCTGATTTTTGTCAGCAATTCAAAGACATATAAACTCATCAATTTGTTCGTGTGATTGGCTTATTCTCCGATGCCAGGTGATTGTAATGTGAGAATGCGGCAATCCCCGTTTTTGAAACTCGATGACGTAAATAACTGTTCATAAAAATAATTATTGATACATTAGACATTTAAGAGTATTTGTTATATCATAAATGCACAGGTGTTAGAATAATAATACCTGAAAGTACTTCTCCAAATATTTTATTTTTCTTCAAGTCGATTAGTAATTGTTTAAACTTAATCCGAAAAACTCTAGCAACGATATCAGGTCTATCTTCTGCACGTTGATTCGGTAGTCTTGGAAGATCAACTTTTATTTCTGGCCATATAGGATTGCATGTGAACGTGATAAACAAATCAGGAGCTCCAATAGTTCTGCAAATTGCCATAGCATCTTGATAACGTTGGATCATACTACGTGGCCCCCCAGAGAATGACGAAGGCAACACAAATCTTCTCCCTACTGCTGACGCATCTACATCTCCAGCAACTACAGCGTCTTCTATTCCTTGATATAGGTCTGCACGCAACTCAGCTTGATGGGTCTTGATGTAATTCAATCTAGTTTGCTCAATAGCAAGATAACAACAATCGACAGATTGTTGAAACAAACGCCCTCCTCTTAAAAGTGTTTTACCTTCAAATTCTCTATGTTGGAGTCTAAATGCATAAAATTCTCTAATTGACACATTGTTTCGAGATCTGCTTGAAAATGTATTAAAAGAGATGCCGCACCTCCATCCATCTGTACCATATGGAAACAGTAATGGGTACTGTAATGGTAGATATGATGGATGTATTTCACTGATTCTTTTTAATATACCATCATTTTTCTGAACAATGATATCACGATGTGTTTCAGTTCCAGCATCATCACCAATGATTATCGCCGCAACTTCATTTGCGCTTGGCCATTCGATATATTGTCGCTCACCTCTGGAGTTTAAAATACGCACATGTAGATTCAATACATTACGATCCCAAGAACAAATCTCCAAGATTTCAAATATTTTCACATAAGGATTAACGTGATTTAACATTTCTTGTAGACCTTCCAATATTGACAAATCAATGCCCAAAATATTTGTACTTGGTTTGGCCTATCACATCAAGACGATTTTGCAATTCATGCTCAGATCATATATATACAGCTTGGGCAAACTTAGGTTTCGACTGTGAGTTGGTAACAAAGGACCCTATTCTATGATAATTTTCCCCGCTAATCCGAAATGCATATGGACCTCTTCCATCTAAACCGAATGATCTACTTTTCCACCCATTGATGTGAAAGACAACATTGAATTATACATTCTAATTTTTTCCATAAAACTTGCATTCCTCAATTGTGCATCTAAGAAGTCGAGCGCAGGCAATAAAGGTAAAAGGACCTCCCCACTTGACAACATAATCAATTTGGGATTGGTTTTAGAACTATCCTTTGTTCTCTCATCTAACCACATGATGGCGCCACATCGCGGACATGTGAATGTTCTCACTAAATTTCCATCTACTCAAGACGCGCTGCTTTTTTAGACGGCAACGATTGCAACATCTCAGATGATGCACATCGTAAATAATTAGTATTATATGTAGGAAAAATTTACAATGTGCACCCTTTTAAATGATGCACATTGTAAAAAGTTATGATTTTTACTAATGAACGTTATGATTGTTTGTAATATGTGTTATGACATTTTGTAATAAAGTTATAAATAGCGAATTTATGATGTGCACCCTAAAATTAGGAATAATATGACATTTTGTGATTTTTGTTATGACACTTCGAGATTTTGTTATGACATTTTTGAGATTTTGTTATGACATTTTTTAGTGTAATAAAGTTATGATTTTTGTAGTGAAAAAGTTATGACATTTTGGGTTTAAGTTATGAAATTTTATGATAAGGTATGAAAGGCATACCTAACATAAATATATATAGATACTTTTGAGACAATGTATATTTAAATTGTAAGAGTTGTCATTAATTTTTTAAACAAAATTATTACAAAATAATTCTTACCCTGTCGTGGAACAATGTTATTATTTGTATGCAATTTAATGCTCTCGGTTATGGGATTTATGACTATTTCATCGTAAAAAATCATTGAAAAATAATTAAATATCCCAAAATAAACTTATGTGAAATAATACAATGAGAATAGTAATGAGATAAGTATAAATTATGAGTCATGAATAACATAATAGTTTATTCTTACCTTGTTGTGGAAGAATATTAACATTTGTTGTCAAAGTGACTTCTGAGACATCTCCATGCAACTGAATGTCCTCAGCTATGAGGGGCATGACTATTTCATCATCTAAAATTTAATTGAGAAATGATTAAAAATTAATATTTAATTTAAAGGTTCGTGAATATCAATTATTGGCAATTATAATTTTAAAAATTATAATTAAAAATATTAATATCTATAAACATATATAGTATAGATATATATATTAGGGTTTACCTTCCGTAGGACAATATTATTATTCACCACCCTTGTAACTTCCAAACATCTTCATGTATGAACTTCCTCAGATATCGAACACAACAATTCCTTTATTTGAATTTGCATGAATAAAATATTTAGTGTCAAATCTTTTATTATTTGAAGTTATGATAATATTGTCAAATAAATCATAATTATAAAATTAATACAAATAATAATTATTACCTTCATCTTCTGTGACAATATTGTTGTTCGCTACTATAGTTTCCTGTAATAAATCTCTATGCAACTGAATGCCCTCTAAATTTTGAGACATGACTATCCTGGTCATCTAATTGATGAAAAAATAAACAATATAAGTATCATGAATTATAATTTTAAAAATAGTAATTACAAAATCTATATATATGTTAGTGTTTACCTTGTTGTAGGACAATATTATTATTCAAAGACCCTTGTGACTTCAAACATCCTCATGTATCTGAACACCCTCGATATTGGGAACATAACAATTCCTTTATTTGGATTTACATGAATAAAACAATTAGTATAAAATCATTACTTTTTGAAGTTATAAGAATATTGTAAAATAAATCATAATTGTAAAATTAATATAAATAATATTTCATACCTTCTTCCTCGAGATATGGGAGGCATGACTATTGCATCATATAATTTTCATGAAAAATATAAACAATATAACTATTAGCATTCATTATGAAAATAGCAAATATTAGTATTTGCAAGTTATAATATAAACGAATAATAATTAGAAAATATTATTACTCGAGGTTCTTACCATTTAGAACATTAGTATTGTTTGTCAATGTAGTGACTCTTGAAACATTTTGGTGGAAGTGAACACCTCCGATGTGGAAGGCATAAGAACTCCTCAGATTTTAAATTGCAAAGAAAATATATATATATATATATTGAGTATAAAACTAATGTTTCAATTAATATATATGAAAATGATAATACTTTAGAGCTTACTTGTGGCATTTCAACATTCGCTCTATAATGCAATTGTTTGTCACGAGAACACATACTCTTAATCGACGTGCTTTTTTTGAAGTTGTTTCAATTTATCCTTGAATATGGGATCATCATGATCACCGGGCGTGAAATGAGTAATTTTCTTTTTCGACATAGTCGATTGATTTTAGCTTTGACTGAATCACGTTCCATCCTGTAAAAAAAAAGAGATTGTCACAACGCAAACAAATTTCTTTCCTCATTATGTGATCGAAATATAGTGTAAAAAAACACAATCAGTTAAAATAAATTCAACATAGAGATTGTCACAACGCAAACAAAATTAAAATAGAGATTGTCTATAATGCAACATTTTTCTTTTTGTGAGGGTTTATATTTATCTGACTTTAATCATATTAAAAAATTAAAAATAAAATTAAAATAGTAAATAAAAAGATTAAATAATATTAAAAATTAGTTAACCACATTTTTTTAACTATTAAACTAACTACAATCATATTAAAAAAAAGAATCATTCAACTAATTATAATCACATTTTCCTTTTTGTGAGGGTTTATATTTATCTAACTTGAATCATATTTAAAAATTGAAAATAAAATTAAAATAGTAAATAAAAAGATTAAATAACATTAAAAATTAGTTAATCACATTTTTTTAACTATTAAACTAACTACAATCACATTAAAAAAAAGAATCATTCAACTAATTATAATCACATTTTTTCTTTTTGGGAGGGTTTATATTTATCTAACTTTAATCATATTAAAAAATCAAAAATAAAATTAAAATAGTAAATAAAAAGATTTTACATTAAACAAAAATCATTGAACTAATTTTTGATTAATTACAATATTAAAACAGTAATTAAAATAGTAAATAAAAAGATTTTACATTAAACAAAAATCATTGAACTAATTTTTGATTAATTACAATATTAAAACAGTAAACAAAAGAAAAAGTTAAGAAGGAGAAATTATAATCACATTTTTCTGTTTGTGAAGGTTTATATTTATCTAACTTTAATCATATTAAAAAATTAAAAAATTAAAAATAAATGCTAAGTTTTTTTAAATTACATATTATTATTTGTATGGGGGATTTTAAATGCTGATCAGGAAATTTTTACAAAATCAATAAAGGTAGTCATGTGAAAAGACACGTGAATTGAAAAAGTTAATAAATGTTGATCAGAAAATTTTGACCAAATTAATAAATGCTGAGATTTCATATTTGATATTACCATTCATTGTTTAATTGACACCTCAATTATTAAACTTGCAAATCGTATAGATAAGTATTGAGAACCATTTAATTGACATCTTACAAATTAAAATATATATATATACAAAAAGTTAAGAAATTGAGATTTGAATATTGGAATTAGTAGAATTTAGATTTTCAAAATAGGGTTTAGGTTTTCGAAAAGGCTCAAATTAAATGATGGGTGAAGGTGTGTTTTTTAAAAATAAAATTAAAATAGTAAATAAAAAGATTAAATAAGATTTGAATATTGGAGTTAGTAGAATTTAGATTTTCAAAATAGGGTTTAGGTTTTCGAAAAGGCTCAAATTAAATGATGGGTGAAGGTTTGTTTTTTAAAAATAAAATTAAAATAGTAAATAAAAGATTAAATAACATTAAAAATTAGTTAATCACATTTTTTAACTATTAAACTAACTACAATCACATTAAAAAAAGAATCATTCAACTAATGATAATCACATTTTTTTCTTTTGGTGGGGGTTTATATTTATCTAACTTTAATCATATTAAAAGATCAAAAATAAAATTAAAATAGTAAATAAAAAGATTTTACATTAAACAAAAATCATTGAACTAATTTTTGATTAATTACAATATTAAAACAGTAATTAAAATAGTAAATAAAAGATTTTACATTAAACAAAAATCATTGAACTAATTTTTGATTAATTACAATATTAAAACAGTAAACAAAAGAAAAAGTTAAGAAGGAGAAATTATAATCACATTTTTCTGTTTGTGAAGGTTTATATTTATCTAACTTTAATCATATTAAAAAATTAAAAAATTAAAAATAAATGCTAAGTTTTTTAAATTACATATTATTATTTGTATGGAGGATTTTAAATCTCGATCGAAATTTTACAAAATCAATAAAGGTAGTCATGTGAAAAGACACGTGAATTAAAAAAGTTAATAAATGTTGATCGTAAAATTTTGACTAAATTAATAAATGCTGAGATTTCATATTTGATATTACCATTCATTGTTTAATTGACATCTCAATTATTAAACTTGTAAATCGTATAGATAAGTATTGAGAACCATTTAATTGACATCTTACTTATTAAAATATATATATACAAAAAGTTAAGAAATTGAGATTTGAATATTGGAGTTAGTAGAATTTAGATTTTCAAAATAGGGTTTAGGTTTTCGAAAATGCTCAAATTAAATGATGGGTGAAGGTTTGTTTTTTAAAAATAAAATTAAAATAGTAAATAAAAATATTAAATAAGATTTGAATATTGGAGTTAGTAGAATTTAGATTTTCAAAATAGGGTTTAGGTTTTCGAAAAGGCTCAAATTAAATGATGGGTGAAGGTTTGTTTTTTAAAAATAAAATTAAAATAGTAAATAAAAAGATTAAATAACATTAAAAATTAGTTAATCACATTTTTTTAACTATTAAACTAACTACAATCACATTAAAAAAAAGAATCATTCAACTAATTATAATCACATTTTTTCTTTTTGGGAGGGTTTATATTTATCTAACTTTAATCATATGAAAAATTCAGCAATAAAATTAAAATAGTAAATAAAAAGATTTTACATTAAACAAAAATCATTGAACTAATTTTCGATTAATTACAATATTAAAACAGTAAACAAAAGAAAAAGTTAAGAAGGAGAAATTATAATCACATTTTTCTGTTTGTGAAGGTTTATATTTATCTAACTTTAATCATATTAAAAAATTAAAAATAAAATTAAAATAGTAAATAAAAAGATTGCGATTTTTAAGTGTCTTTTTGATAATGATCATATTTTTTTTTTCAAAAAATTCATCATAAAATTTAGATTAGGATATTGGAGCCCCCACAAGGTTTATGGGTTAGAAACCCCCATGAATTGTGATCTTTAAATGTTTTTTTTTCTTTTTTATAGTATAGATTAAAGTTTAATATTTATATTAAAACAGTAAATAAAAAGATTAAATCACATTAAAATAAAACATTGAACAAATTAAAATCACATCACATTTTCCTCATAATAAGGAAAATAAATCAACAAAAAGAACCATTAAACTAACTGCAATACAATCATATTAAAAAAAAGAACTATTGAACAAACTACAATCACATCACATCACATTTTTTTCATAATAAAAAAAATAAATGAAAAAAAACCATTAAACTAACTATAATCACATTAAAAAAAAAAATAAAAATATTGAACTAACTACAATTATTGTAAAAAAAAACCAAAAAGAAAGAAATGAAAGTGAAGAAGTGAGAAATGCTCACTGTTTGCATGCGTTGGAAAGTCTCACGGTTTGCAAGGGAAAAGTGAAGAATTGCTCACTGTTCACATTAAAAAAAAATTATTGAACTAACAAAAAAGGCGAAATTACAGTGAAGAAGTGAGAAAAAGGAGGAACAAACTATAATTTTCTTAATCATTTCATTTATAAATCTGATTTAAAAAAAATCAATTCACATATTTATATGGGCTACCCATTGAAATAGTAAAATTAAATAACAAAGTAAATAATGGAAACAAAATATTCATCCCAGCTTCAACAAAAATGGAGACCAAGGAGAAAGGAAAGCAAAGAGATAGAGAAAGTTGAGTTTTTGTGTTTTGTTTTTTGTTTTTAGAAAGTTTGAAAAAATTATTATGAAAACAATTCACATTTTAAGGATTACTAAAAGTGTTTTTGAAATTTTATCAGTAATAACAAAAATGAATAATGAAAAGAAAGAATAGCATTTTTCAATTTGAGGAAAGTTGAGTCTTTGTGTTTTGTTTTTTGTTTTTAGAAAGTTTGAAAAATTTTAAGGATTACTAAAAGTGAGTAATAACAAAAATGAATAATGAAAAGAAAGAATAGCATTTTAAGTTTGAAAAAATTATGTGTTTTTGAAATTTTATCAGTAATAACAAAAATGAATAATGAAAAGAAAGAATAGCATTTTTCAATTTGAGGAGTTTTAGAGAAGATTACCTGTGGAGGAGGAGACTGCAATAGGTATGTGTCTGGCTTCTTAGTCCTTGTCAAGCTCCATGGAAAACGGCAATTTCAGAAAGAGGAATGTAAATTAATTGGCAATTTCACAGAGAGGAAGTGGAGACTGATCTTCAAAAGGCCAAGCTTGAAGAATTCAATTATTATTGGAATTATTGGAGAAGTCAAAAATATTGAATGTACTTGGAAGATTGCTCCATATTAATTATTGTTTGTTATCTGTCTTTCAAAGTACCAATATAAAAATAATAAATTAATTAAACCAATAAATACAAAACGTGTAAATGGAATTGCTCATAGAGAAGGAACAGAAAACCATCGAGGTAATAACTAAACATCAAGTGGTTGGGTTTTGTTTTTAAAAAAAAAAATTAATTATTGGAGAAGTCAAAAAGACTTGGGAGAATTCATTAAGTGTTGGGGTTTTGTTTTTTTTAAAAAATCAAAAAATTAAGAAATTAGGATTGGAGTATTGAAGGTCTCACATGGCTTGTGGGTTAAAAGTCTCTTTTCCTTAATATATAGTATAGAGATATATATTAAACTAATTAAATATATATATATATATTAAACTATTGAAATAGTTAAATAAATAAATAAATAAAGAGGTACAAATTTTAAGAAACATTTAAGGAACCTAAAATTTAAATTTAGAATTAAATTAAATTCTAAAATTACAAACTTTAAGAAACCACTTAGGAACCCAAAATTTGAATTTAGAATTAAATTAAATTCCCACAATAATTTTCATTGAAAAAATTCAAAAGAATTTTATCTAGAAAATTAATGTTAGACCCGAAAACAACGTCATTTTCCCATTCACTCATAAATGGTTTTGACGTTCCGTCTTCATCGTGTGACTTGCTACGCGACAAGGAACACTTCACCTCTTCGGACCCACCCCAAAAGGTGTTTGGGGTCCACCCAAAATGGGCTCAAAATTATGCCTATATAAAACCATTTTCCAACAATCCCCCACATGAATGGAATTTGACGGAGAGAAAATGCAACAATATGATCTAATTACAGAGAGTACAGAAATTGAAAATATTCTGCAAAGGATAGGTAGCTTTTGGCTTTGAACCTTCCCTTGTGAGACACTATCGAATTTACTAGCTAACCAGTGAACATGATGTGTTGAACTGTTCAGCCGTTTGTGTAAACCAAGACAATAGAACTCACACAGTATATTCCCAGACACAATTTAGTTCTCACTATTGTGTTCATTTTGGCCCTGAACAACCTGGTCTTCATGAGTGCTCTAGAGAATTGTAGCCCTTCACAAATCTCACAGAACCGGCCCAATTCACACTTACATAGGTGATTCTTATGAAGAGTATCCTACCATACTCCACTAGGTTTACCTAGATATAAAAATCATTAAAAGTTTTAATTAACATAAAGCGCTGCAGACATTACTATTTCATCAAAGAAATGGGTAGGAGTTAGACTCCCCAGTGATCCTTCTGAGTCATTCACAACTCGGTTGTCCCTTTGAACCTAGATCTTGGGATCTCCAGTCAACTAGGTTGGGTTGCCGTTGTGGTAACTCTTATTTAATAGGCTTAAGTCCCATTCCCCTTGATGAATTCTCAACTAACTCTCTTGCTAACCCTTTGGTTAGTGGATCCGCTATGTTATCTTTAGACTTAACATATTCTATGGAAATAATTCCATTAGAGAGTAGTTGTCTTATGGTATTATGTCGACGACGAATGTGTCGTGACTTACCGTTATACATACGACTCTGTGCTCTACCTATAGCTGATTGACTATTGCAATGTATGCATATAGCAGGCACCGGTTTTGGCCATATGGGAATATCTTTAAGGAAGTGGCGAAGCCATTCTGCCTCTTTCCTTACTTTGCCTAAGGCTATGAATTCTGATTCCATAGTAGACCTAGCAATGCAAGTCTGTTTGGAAGATTTCCACGATACAACCGCCCCACCAAGAGTAAAGACATACCCACTGGTGGACTTCGAGTCTCTACTATCCGATATCCAATTTGCATCACAGTATCCTTCAAGTACTGCTGGATATCTAGTAAAATTAAGCCTAATGTTACGAGTAAATCGGAGATATCTAAGAACCCTTATAATTGCTTTCCAGTGTTCTACTCCCGGATTACTCGTATATCTACTTAATTTACTTACTGCATAAGTTATATTTGGGCGAGTGCAGTTCATCAAGTACATTAAGCTTCCAATAATTTGGGCATACTCTAATTGAGAAATACTTTCCTGTATATTCTTAGAAAGATACAAATTAACATCTACAGGAGTTTTAGTAAGATGATCATCATCTTTGCTGAATTTGTCAAGTATTTTCTCAATGTAATGAGATTGTGACAAAGTATAACCTTTTGATGTTTTGGTAATTTTCATACCAAGAATTACATCAGCAATGCCCGTGTCTTTCATGTCAAAATGTTTATTCAACATTTTCTTGGTAGTTTTAATCATGTCATTATTACTACCAATGATGAGCATATCATCTACATAAAGACATATAATGACATAACCCTTATCTGTATTTTTAATATAAACACATTTGTCACACTCACTAATTTTAAATCGATTTGACATCATTGCCTTGTCAAATTTCTCATGCCATTGCTTTGGCGCTTGTTTTAAACCATATAATGATTTAACCAATTTACACACTTTCTTTTCTTTCCCTGGAACAAAAAACCCTTCTGGTTGTTCCATACAAATTTTTTCATTTAACTCACCATTTAAGAAAGCGGTTTTAACATCCATTTGATGAATTTCTAGATTGTATAGAGATGTAATGGCAATTAGCATTCTAATGGATGTTATTCTAGTAACCGGTGAGTATGTGTCAAAGTAATCTAGACCTTCTTTTTGTCTAAAACCTTTGACTACAAGTCTTGCCTTGTATTTGTCGATTGATCCATTCGCTTTCAATTTTCTTTTGAAAATCCACTTGTACCCAAGAGGTTTACAACCTGGCAGCAAGTCCACTAATTCCCAAGTGTGATTTTGTAAGATGGATTCAACTTCACTGTTGATAGCTTCTTTCCATAAAGGAGCTTCAAGACTGGACATAGCCTCTTTAAAAGTTAAAGGCTCATTTTCTAACAAATATGTTAGAAAATCTGGACCAAAAGATTTTGAAGTTCTAGCACGTTTACTACGCCTAGGTTCCTCTTCCTCATTTTGATCTAACTCTTGTTCTTGATTATGTTCTTGATCCTGACTAGTAATAGCATCATGAGATCTTTTAATGTTACTAGTGTAACGCCCTGGAAATAATGACATTTAACCCAACAATATTGACATGCTATGATATATAAAAGATCCACGTTCTTTCATTCAACAGGGTTCTATTACAAAACGTATTACATGTTAACAACAAAAGCAAATGCCCTAAGGGCTTCTGACTTTCAAGTTACCACTTGGTTACAAGAAAATAGAGTGCTAGCTCATTTACACATTAAGCCCTAGGCTTGAATTTACATGTAACACTGCAAAAGGAAAGACAAACAAAAGTCCATCCGCCACTAGCCTTCCAAGCTAAGTCCTTGGAGGTGGCATGCTACCAAGACGAAAATGATGTTCCCATATAGGGTGAGCCACAGCCAGAGAAATATACTAAACCAGGTTATAAATAATGACTAAAAGACTAACAATTGATAGATGGCCAACTCTTTTACATTCTTTCATCACTTCAACAAATATAAACAAAACAGATATATTCACACTTTCCATGACAAGCATACATGCTCTGCCAATATTTTCTAGATAAGCATACATGCTCTATCTACGGAGTTCATCCCCTATCTCCTCCCAGTAACATCCGGTTTAGAGGTCCATCCCCTATCTTCCCTAAACCATGAGTCCATCCCTATCTCCTCCAACACAACACAATGCATATATATATAACAATTATACACATCACATATCAATACATAAAATCAATGTATTCTTTCCATCGTCATAACCCATGACCCAATTCTATCTCAATTCCTCATTTTCCACAATTAATTATTCAAATTAATAAATCAATGTAATTAGGACATTTCCATAATTAACATTACAACCCTTAGGTTCCAATTTCACTAATGTTTCAACATTAATTCCATGTTTCTATACCAAACATGCTTCTAGGTTTATTATAGACAAAACCCCAAACTTTTATAAAATTACACAATGGCCCAAAGTTTCCCAAAATTACACAACAACTACCAACATATCAAAATGCTAAAATTTAAAGACAAGACTCATAAGGAGGAGTAGGATATCCCTACCTCAAAAGATGAGCTCCAAAGGAGAAGGACCCAAAACCAAGATGCTCCAAACACCAAACTATTCGGATCAAAATGACGCCCTCGACGATCAACACCCTTTTTGTGAAGACAAAAGGTGAACAACACACTCTAGCTAGATCAATACTTAGAGATGTTATGGTTTTTGAGTGAGAAGCTCTGAAAATGGTGTTTTGGTAAAGTAAGAAAAAAGAAGATAAGTCAAAAGTGATTTAAAAATGCCCAGTCCCACTCAGTTATACGACAGGTCCGCTCGAGCGTAAGACTCTACGCTCGAGCGTAAAAGACATAAACAGTTCCGCCGAGCGCAACATTGTCCGCCGAGCTCCAAGACATGAACACAAAGTTTGTCCGCCGGCGTAGATCCCAACCCGCCGAGCGCAGTCTCTCCTCGTAACTCTCACCAAAATACACCAGACGCCGAAGCACAAAGACCCGCCGGCGCAGAAACCACACTTGCGAAGTTTTGCAGGTGCGAAATCTTGAAGGGTGCATTCTCCGCGGCGCCAAAACCTCCGCCGAGCGCATAAGCAACAACAACCCATCCGCTCGGCGTAAACATGTCGCTCGGCGGAAAGGGACCAGTTAAAACCTGGGCAACTAGACTTGGTTCTAAAGCTTAACCAACCTGTGACAAACCTGCCCAACACATCCTGTAACTCAAAAATAAAGCAAGAAAGGACGTAAATAAGACAATACTCAATTACCAACATCCACGGACACATGTCCAGACCACTATACAACAAGGGGTAAACCCGGGATCGCTATAACCTCCCCCCCTTAAAGAATTTCGTCCCCGAAATTAAAACAAGTTTTTGAAAAACAAGCATTTTTCTCCATTTTAAACAATGTTATATCACAACATTACACAATTCGACCCATTACCGGTCATTCCATCTCTCATCAAGAGGCATTTAACAATATATACATTTCCACATGCATTTTCCTTCCGTTTCAACCATTTCCCACATAGATGGTTTACAATTTATATCATAAGCAATAATCATGATACAATTCAATTTCTATAATATGGCCAACATATGCACTATTATAATCAACTCCCATAACAAGGCAAGTTCTACAACATTTACATTAACCAAAACATACACCATGTTTCACAACTTAAGACATTTCATTACACATCAACAAATAAGTCTGGATATTTCTCACGGACTCCCAACTCACGTTCCCAAGTGGCCTCCTCCACTCCGTGATGTTTCCACAAAACCTTAACCAAAGGGATGGTCTTACCACGCAGGACTTGATCCCGCCTATCCAAGACCTGAACCGGCCTCTCCTCATACGAGGCATCCTCATCTACCTCTAAGTCGGTCCAATCCAACACGTGTGATGGATCCGCTCATACTTCCAAGCATACTTACATGAAACACGCCATGAACTCCGCCAATCGTGGCGGCAAAGCTAAACGATAAGCAACCTCGCTAATCCGCCAAGGACCTCAAAAGGACCAATAAACCGAGGGGACAACTTCCCACTCTTCCCAAATCTCAACAAACCCCGCCTAGGTGATATCTTCAGAAAGACGTGATCACCCACCTCAAACTCTAACGGTCTCCTCCTACGGTCAGCATAGGACTTCTGACGGCTCTGGGCCGTAACAAGCCTCCTACGGATAAGCTCAACTTTCTCCGTCGTCTCCCTAACCAACTCCGGACCCAACAAAGGTGTGTCACCCACCTCGGCCCAACAAACTGGAGACCTACAAGGTCGGCCATACAAGGCCTCAAATGGTGCCATACCGATACTAGACTGAAAACTGTTATTGTAGGCAAACTCCACCAGCGGTAAGTGCCTCTCCCATGTCCCATCAAATCAAGGACACAACTCAAGCATATCCTCAAGGATCTGAATGGTACGCCGGATCGCCCATCACCGAGGATGATAAGCTGTACTAAAAGTCAACTTAGTACCTAAAGCACTCTGCAAACTCTGCCACAACCTAGCAGTAAAACGAGGATCTCTATCTGAGACGATCGTCACTGGTACCCCGTGCAATCTCACTATGTCCCGAATATATAAGTCGGCAAGATGATCTACTGAATCTCTCACGCGCATCGGAATAAAATGCGCCGACTTGGTCAACCGGTCTACAACCACCCAAATAGCGTCACTACCCCGCTGAGTCCTCGGAAGACCTACAACGAAGTCCATAGTGACATGCTCCCACTTCCACTCGGCAATAGGCAAGGGTTGTAACAAACCCGCTGGCCTCTGATGCTCGGCCTTCACTTGCTGACAAGTAAGGCACTTAGACACGAAAACTGCCACATCTCTCTTCATACCCCGCCACCAAAACTGGCGACCCAAATCCCGATACATCTTGGTACCTCCCGGATGCACCGCAAGGCGCGAATGATGGAACTCTCGGAGTACCTCCTCTCGGCAGGCCTCCGGTACAAACAAACGGTCTCGGTATCTCACACTCAGGTCGGGATACACCGTCAAACCCTTCTCAACCTTCCCATTGGAGATCCTCCCTCGGAGTGATTCCACCTCAAGGTCACCTCTCTGTGCCTCTAACACTCTAGTCACTAGTGTAGGTTGCGCAACAACAGAAAACAAGGCCGCAGCTTCAGCGGATTCGCCCAGAAGCAAATCAAATTCTCCGATTGCCCCAACATCCCCACTCCCTGATAGCGATACAAGCTACATTACTAACGGATTTTACGCTAGGGCATCGCCACAACATTGGCCTTCCTCGGGTGATAATGCAACTCAAGTCGTAATCTTCTATAAACTCCATCCACCTCCTCTGCCTCAAGTTCAAGTCTTTCTGTGAAAACAGATACTTCAGACTTTTATGATCCGAGAACACCTCGAATCTCTCACCATAAAGGTAGTGCCTCCAGATTTTCAAGGCAAAAATCACAGCCGCCAACTCTAGGTCGTGTGTAGGGTAATTCTTCTCGTGTATTTTTAACTGACGTGAGCCATAGGCTACTACTTTCCCCTCTTGCATTAACACACAACCCAAACCCTCTCGTGAGGCATCACAATAGCGTGATAACCCAACCTCTCTCCGGATAATCAAGATCGAGCGGTGGTCAATCTAACTTTCAACTCTCAAACGACTTTTCACAAGTCTCACTCCATACAAATTTGACTCCTGGCGAGTCAACCTAGTCAACCAAGCTAACTCGAGAAATCTTTCACAAATCGACAAGAGTACCCAGCTAATCCCAAGCTGCGGATCTCAAACACACTCTTAGGGTGCCCGATCTTGCCTTTGCCTCGGTCTTGGATGTATCAACAGACACCCCTTCCCGAAACTACATGGCCTAAGAACTTGACTTCTCTTAGCCGAACTCAGACTTCCCAAACTTGGCATACACCTATGGGCTCTAAGCAATTCAAGCACCACTCTCAAGTGTTCTCGTGCTCTTGTTAGGGTGAATAGATAAGAATGTCGCCCACAAAACGACCACAAACGATCCAAGAATTCTAGGAAGATCCGGTTCATCAAGTCCATAAAGATCGCGGTGCATTGGTAAGCCCAAATGGCATCACGAAACTCATAATGGCCATACGCGTCACGGAATGCCGTCTTCTAATATCCTCCTCTCGACCCTCAACGGTGGTAACCCGATCTCAAGTCTATCTTAGAGAAACAACGGAACCCTTCAAGGTCAAACAAGTCATCTATACGGGCATAGGGTACTTATTCTTAATCAGAATCCCGATTCAACTTCCTAGTCGATACACAACCTCAAGGCACCATCTTTCTTTTTAGCAAAGAGGGTGCTCTACATGCGATACACTAGGCTAACGAAGCCCTTATCTAGCAATTCTTGAGCCGAACTTTCAACTCAATCAACTCACGGTGCAAAACGATAAGGTGCCATAGAAATCGGCGTCTGCACTAAATCAATAGAGAACTCGTCTCTCGGTGGGGTGGCAAATTAATAAGATCCTCGGGAAAGACATCCGGTATTCACAAACTACCTCGCAACTCAACTGGGTCTCATCACACTCACCATTCTCAAAACTAGCAAGTAAACTACTAAGCTCATTCCGCCATGGACCGCACTTCGTGGCACAATACTACCAACCCGGTCTCCTAAAAGTGGAAAAACTCCCTGCTCAGCAGACACAGTAACCCTCTGGCGGTAGCAATCAATAACCGCCGGTATGACGATAACTACCCATACCCAAAATAACATCAAAGCCCTTCATGGGCATAACTACAAATGGAAAAGGAAGTCGATGATCGTCGACCTCTATATCACAACCTCTACATCCGTGCCTCAAAATTAACTCACCCCCAATAGGTGACACAACGCAAATAGGAGATGCTAAAAGTGCTAACTCCAGTTCCAACACAGATGCAAATGCAGCAGATACAAAAGAATGAGATGCACCCGTGTCAATCAACACTCTAGCAACCGAATTGCAAAACAAAAGGTACCTCTCACTCTTGATGGAGCGGTACAAGGTCCTGTGATAAAGATACACGCTACCAGAGGCCTCGATCTACCAAATCGCCTCGAGCATAGGATCTGTGTCTTGGACGACGAAGCCCCGGATTGGCCCTCGAGGCTGACAGCATCGAAACCCTGCGTCTGTCTAGAACCAGACGCTCCTGAAGTGGCACTCAACCGTGGGCAATACCTCTTCATGTGCCCGGCATCCTACTGGTAACACGATCTGGCCGCCTGCCCGAACTCGACTCGTGGTCTGGCCGACGGCGAAGCGACTCTCGACCCGCCTTGGGCAAGCGAAGCCTTGTGACCGGTGGCCACACTTGAAACAGTGAACTCTCCTGTTGCCCCTCCGAGACTGCACTCGGTCTTGGGAAAGTCGACCGCCAACCACCTTCGACTACCGAGGGTTATAACCCCTCGCCTCCTGCCATCACTCGTCCCTCTTGGCCCCTCTTGGAGCCCCATGTTTCTCCTCTTCTCCCTCTGCATCATCACTCCATATGAGTGCAAAGATCCACCAAATGCTGTACTCTCGAATGTAAGGTCCACCAACTTTCAACTTGAGGTCCCACCTCAACTTCCGCTCAAACTTCGTAACAGCGGCTCCTCTGTCGCCACCGGTTCAGTGCAAACCGGACAAGCTAGTAAATGTAGCCTCAAACTCGCCACGGACAAACCCTCCTCGCTTAAGCTTAGCAAACCGATCCCTTAGTCTCTCTCTAGCCACTGCGGATAAAAACCTCTCCTGGAAAGCATTCACAAACGCCACCCAAGTACCACCGCACGAACTTTCTCATACTTCCACCATTGACCAAGATCTCCTTCACCGAAGGATGCCAAGGTCACTTTCAATGCTCCATCCTCAATGCCTAGCATTTCGAACGTTTTACTCATCTGTTCTAGCCACTCGTCTGCCTTCAATGGCTCCTTAGGATCCCCAACAAACTCCTCCCGGTTAGACCGGAAGAACTCCCTCTTCAAGAAAGAAGGTCCTGCCTCAGTTGCCTGATTTCCTGCTCTGAGAATACCTAAGGCCCCTGCTATCTCTCGGGCCAAGGCACCCATGGCCTGCTGACCCACTGGCTCGGCCACATTGGCCTGACCAACCCCTTCCTGAACTGTCGGAACCTCATCCGGTAATGGCACTTCCTGCCTCCTAGGCCTACCACGCCTACCACCTCTTGCTCGTCCTGACATCCTAATAAAGGTAACACAGAACGTTAGCACATTTATAAACGTGCCAAAACTAAACACTCACGTCCTAATGCATGAATAACCGTAATTCATTCCACGTAAGCACATAAACACATATAGCACTTACGAATTTCATTTCCGGATGATGATAGTCCCAAGGCGTTACTAGAGTACCGGTTAGAAACAGCATTGATCAAGTGCCTTTCCAACAAGACTCCCGCAAACAGAAAGACCCAATCAACATCGCAGAAACTAAATCCCATACCCAAATAATCACATAAGCATGTTATCACATAAACATATAACAAGACACCTAAGTCTCTATCAAGCGAGACAAACCCATTGTGATCCTAATCACTTCCCACGTACCCAAAGTATTCGAACCCGGTACGCTCTGATACCAAGTTGTAACGCCCTGGAAATAATGACATTTAACCCAACAATATTGACATGCTATGATATATAAAAGATCCACGTTCTTTCATTCAACAGGGTTCTATTACAAAACGTATTACATGTTAACAACAAAAGCAAATGCCCTAAGGGCTTACTGACTTTCAAGTTATCACTTGGTTACAAGAAAATAGAGTGCTAGCTCATTTACACATTAAGCCCTAGGCTTGAATTTACATGTAACACTGCAAAAGGAAAGACAAACAAAAGTCCATCCGCCACTAGCCTTCCAAGCTAAGTCCTTGGAGGTGGCATGCTACCAGTACCTGAAAATGATGTTCCCATATAGGGTGAGCCACACCAAGAGAAATATACTAAACCAGTTATAAATAATGACTAAAAGACTAACAATTGATAGATGGCCAACTCTTTTACATTCTTTCATCACTTCAACAAATATAAACAAAAACAGATATATTCACACTTTCCATGACAAGCATACATGCTCGCCAATATTTTCTAGATAAGCATACATGCTCTATCTACTGAGTTCATCCCTATCTCCTCCTGGTAACATCCGGTTTAGAGGTCCATCCCCTATCTTCCCCTAAACCGCGGAGTCCATCCCCTATCTCCTCCAACACAACACAATGCATATATATATAACAATTATACACATCACATATCAATACATAAAATCAATGTATTCTTTCCATCGTCATAACCCATGACCCAATTCTATCTCAATTCCTCATTTTCCACAATTAATTATTCAAATTAATAAATCAATGTAATTAGGACATTTCCATAATTAACATTACAACCCTTAGGTTCCAATTTCACTAATGTTTCAACATTAATTCCATGTTTCTATACCAAACATGCTTCTAGGTTTATTATAGACAAAACCCCAAACTTTTATAAAATTACACAATGGCCCAAAGTTTCCCAAAATTACACAACAACTACCAACATATCAAAATGCTAAAATTTAAAGACAAGACTCATAAGGAGGAGTAGGATATCCCTACCTCAAAAGATGAGCTCCAAAGGAGAAGGACCCAAAACCAAGATGCTCCAAACACCAAACTATTCGGATCAAAATGACGCCTCGACGATCAACACCCTTTTGTGAAGACAAAAGGTGAACAACACACTCTAGCTAGATCAATACTTAGAGAGAAGTTATGGTTTTGAGTGAGAAGCTCAAAATGGTGTTTTGGTAAAGTAAGAAAAAGAAGATAAGTCAAAAGTGATTTAAAATGCCCAGTCCCACTCGGTTATCTGACAGTCCGCTCGGCGTAAGACTCTACGCCGGCGTAAAGACATAAAACAGTTCCGCCGAGCGCAACATTGTCCGCTCGAGCTCCAAGACATGAACACAAAGTTTGTCCGCCGGCGTAGATCCCAACCCGCCGGCGCAGTCTCCTCGAACTCTCACCAAAAACATCAGACGCTCGGCGCTAAAGACCCGCCGAGCGCAGAAACCACACTTGCAGAAGTTTTGCAGGTGCACGAAATACTGAAAGGGTGCATTCTCCGCTCGAGCGCCAAAACCTCCGCTCGAGCGTACAAGCAACAACAACCCATCCGCTCGAGCGTAAACATGTCCGCTCGAGCGGACCAGTTAAAACCTGGGCAACTAGACTTGGTTCTAAAGCTTAACCAACCTGTGACAAACCTGCCCAACACATCCTGTAACTCAAAAATAAAGCAAGAAAGGACGTAAATAAAACAATACTCAATTACCAACATCCACGGACACATGTCCGGACCACTATACAACAAGGGGTAAACCCGGGATCGCTATAACTAGTCTCTTGTCCAGTCTTATTTGGAAATACATGTTCAAAGAATGATGCATTCCGAGACTCAATAATAGTATTTACATGCATTTCGGAATGTTCTGATTTATGAATCAAAAACCGATATGCACTACTATTCTCAGCATAACCAATGAAAATGCAATCAATGGTCTTAGGACCTATTTTAGTCTTTTTAGGACTAGGAATAGCCACTTTAGCCAAACACCCCCACACTTTTAAGTATTTGTAGGATGGTACTCTTCCATGCTACAATTCATAAGGTGTTTGATTTATTTTCTTTCGGGGTACTTTATTTAAAATATAATTAGCAGAAAGTATTGCTTCCCCCCACAAGTTCTGAGGTAATCCAGAACTGATTAACATGACATTCATCATTTCTTTTAAAGTTCTATTTTTCCTTTCAACAATTCCATTTTGCTGAGGTGAGTAAGGAGCGGTGGTTTGATGAATTATTCCATGTTCTTTACAAAATTCACCAAAATGTGATTCATATTCACCACCTCTATCACTTATAAGTTTCTTGATTTTCTTACCAAGTTGATTTTCAACTTCATTCTTATATTAAATGAAAGTTTCCAAACCTTCATCCTTGGTTCGAATTAAATAAATATAACTATATCTAGTATAGTCATCTATAAAAGTGATTACATACTTTTTCCCACCTCTGGTTTGAATTGATTTAAAATCACAAATGTCACTATGAATTAATTCAAGTGATTTCGTACTTCTTTCAATTGAATGAAAAGGAGTTTTAGATAATTTTGCCTCAACACAAATTTCACATTTATGTTTTGAATCAATGTCAAATTTAGGTAAACATTCCATATTAATTAATCTACGCAAAGATCCATAATTAACATGTCCTAGTCTACCATGCCATAAATTTGAAGACTCAAGCAAGTAAGAAGAAGATGTAGTATTATTAATAACTGAGGGTACAACGGTCATTACATTTAACTTGAAAAGGCCATCAGACATGTAACCTTCCCTACATACATCCCATTCTTAGTAAGTACAAATTTATCACTCTCAAATACTAGCCTAAACCCATTCTTACTCAATAAAGATCCGGAAACAAGATTCTTGCGAATGTCCGGTACATACAGCACATTGTTGAGAGTGAGTTCTTTTCCTGATGTCATCTTGAGTACAATCTTTCCTTGTCCTTCAACTTTGGAAGTTGAGGAGTTGCCCATAAATAGTTGTTCACTATTGTCCACTGTAGAATAAGATGTGAATATCTTTTTGTTGGCACAAATATAGCGAGTAGCACCAGTGTCCACCCACCATTCTTTAGGATTTCTGACAAGATTTGCCTCGGAAACAATTGCAGAAAGATTGATGTCATCTACACTATTGGAAATATTGTCCACTTCGGTCATATGGGCTTGAGCAGGCTTCTTGCTTGTTCTTTTCTTACTTTTGCCTTTGCTACGGCAATCTTTGGCCCGATGTCCCTCTTTGTCACAGATGTAACATTTGCCATTAAATTTGTACTTTTTATTATCCCCCCCTTTAGAGCCTTGTGATGAACTTTCTCCAGAAGACTTACGTTTTTTGGTTTTTGAAGCATGTTCTACCACATTTGCCTTAGACTCCATAGGATTCTTACCAGCCCGCTTATCAAAATTGTGGTTGTCCTCCTCAATCCTTAAACGCACAATTAACTTGTCCATAGAAATTTCTTTGCGCTTGTGTTTAAGGTAGTTTTTGAATTCCTTCCAGCCTTTGGGTAATTTTTCAATTAAGGCTGCAACTTGAAAGGATTCACTGAGAGACATACCTTCTGCGTGAATGTCATGCAGAATGAGTTGGAAATCTTGAGCTTGGCTAATCACAGATTTTGAATAAACCATTACAAAATTCAGGAATCTGCCAACCACAAATTTCTTTGAGCCGGCATCTTCTGTTTTGTACTTTTTCTCCAACGATTCCCAAAGTTCATTTGCTGTCTTCCTTGGACTGTAGACGTTGTATAATGTGTTGTTAAGTCCGTTCAAGACGTAATTCCGGCAAAGGAAATCAGCATGTTTCCAAGCATCAACCGCAATAACCACTTGCCAGTCGGTTTCATCCTCTTTCAGGATAGGAGCATCTTCACGGAGGAAACGAGCCAGGTTCAGAGTTGTAAGATAGAACAACATTTTCTGTTGCCATCTTTTAAAGTCAGTTCCTGAGAACTTCTCTGGCTTTTCACCGTGATTTACCCGTACTGTCATCACGGAGAGGGGGTTGGTGCAATCACAACCACCACAGTAGTACTTGTTTGGGCATTTGTTTCAGTAGCCATCAATTCTAATTTATAAAACAAAATTATAATTTGAATTTACACTACACAGAAAATTAAACCTAATGCACAGAATTAAATTCTGTAAAAATAAAAGAAATAAGAATGTAAATTTTATTTTTCAATTAATTTGAAAATAAAATAAAATTTTATTTAAACAAATTAATTCCACACAGAAAATAAAAGAAATAAAAACTACAACTTTTATTTTTCAATTAATTTGGAAATAAAATAAAATTTTATTTAACCAAATTAATTTCACACAAGAAATTAAATCTCTTGTTACACTCCAAAAATTAAAATACTGAAAATAGAATTTTAATTAATGAAAACTCAGAAAATAATTTCTAAAACCCAAAATTAATTTCTGAAAAAATTCCACAAAAATATATTCTGAATTGTTAATGACACCAGTATCGTACTACTAGTTGTTGTCAAAGAAAAGAGACAGTATATACTACTATCTGTCAAATAGCATATAATCACTATTTGTTTTTCCAAATGAATATTATTTTGTAAATTCACGTAAAATAATTTTCTTTCAAATTATTTACGAAGAATGAAAAAAGAAACAACGAAAAATTCGTAAGCAGAATAATTGAGTTCTGCCTCTTAAGATTGCCGAACAATCTTCTCGTAAATAAAATAACTTGAAATAAATTCAAACAAAATAAATAAATAACATACTAGATTTATTTTGTCAAAACAAATAAAAATTACAAGACCAACACGAGTGTGTGTAACACTGTCCTTAAGATGATTCGCCACATTGATTTCTACAGCTTGAGTGGCGTCTATCTCCCAAGATACAATGATCTTCACAAATTGGAGTAGTACTCCAAACAATTTGTTCGGCGAACCAAACCTGTGCTCTAACTCTCTGAATATTTATTCCTGAAATTATATATGAAGAATAATTCACTAAAAGAAAATGGATAGCAAAGGAACAAAATTTCAGCTTGAATTTTTCCTCTCTCGAATACCCTGGACTGTAGCAAAATGAATATATATATATATAGGCAATACAAAAGACCCGAACAGGTACCTATGTTTGAAGTGAAAAGGTGCACCAATATGTTTAAACAGAAAACCAACTTTTCAAAGTTGGTTTTGACCGTTACACAAGAATTGGTTTGACTGTTGCACAAAGAAAACAAATTTGAAAAAGTTTTCATTGTTCAAACAAAGGAACAGTAGGTTGATTTATTAATTAAACTATTTCAAATATATATATATATATATATATTAAACTAATTAAATATATATATATATATATATATTAAACTAATGAAATAGTTAAATAAATAAATAAATAAAGAGGTACAAACTTTAGGAAACATTTAAGGAACATAAAATTTAAATTTAGAATTAATTTAAATTTAGAATTAAATTAAATTCTAAAATTACAAACTTTAAGAAACCACTTAGGAACCCAAAATTTGAATTTAGAATTAAATTAAATTCCCACAATAATTTTTATTGAAAAAATTCAAAAGAATTTTATCTAGAAAATTAATGTTAGACCCGAAAACAACGTCATCTTCCCATTCACTCATAAATGGTTTTGACGTTCCGTCTTCACCGTGTGACTTGCCACGTGACAAGGAACATTTCACTTCTTCGGACCCACCTCAAAAGGTGTTTGGGGTCCACCCAAAATGGGTTCAAAATTATGCCTATATAAAACCATTTTCCAACAACATGTGAGTCAAATAAATTTTAGGCCCTAAAAAAATGATTTAAATGGCAAAAACTTTGGACTGTAAAGCCTTCCAAACTTTGTAACATACTCTAGGGGCATGTTTGATTGACAGAATTAAAGTATGGGATTAAGATTATTAATTTATGGGCACAATAATTCTGTATTTGTTTTAAAATTTTGTTTCAAGATTATTAATCCAATGGTTAATTAATCGTACAAATTTGTAGAATTATTAGTAATGGGATAGGGGTGAAATTATATATCCTGATCTAGGAAATAAAATAAAAAGACTCTTTTACCCTTGACTAAAAATTAAAACACTTAATATTTTTATATAATTTTATATTTTAGAAGGTTAAAAATAATTTTTAAAAGTTTAAAAATATTTTTTGATATTTATTTTATCAAATTAATTTATATTTAAAAAAAATTAAAAAACAAACCAAACATGGCCTTTGTATTTTGTATTTTTATTTTGCTTTTATTTATTTATTTATAATTTTTTTCAAAACAATGTTTATGAAGAAATTTTGATAAAGTAAAGATTATGAAGAAATATTAATAGAAGGTAAGATTGGAAAAGAAGATAAATATAATTGTAATCTTACATTCATATGTTTTCTTATTCAATACAAATCAAACAATAGATAAAAGTATAATTTATTCTACTAACTTGATAGGATTATTAATATTTTCATTATTACTCTTATGAATTAAACATGGCGATGTCATATCATGAATAATGGATTCATTTTAATTATTTATTTTTCTTCATAATTTAATACGAGCGTTCAAAATGAGAAGTTGATCAGAGTATGCGAATATAGTCGGGTGGGTTGAAAACTTTGCCCAAATCCAGCCCAAATGAGTTCAACTACATGGGGGTTCCATTGTTGTTGTTGGACCGGCCTTGGATCAATTTTAAGCCCAATATTGACCCTATTATCGACAAACTTGGGCTGGAAATTTTAGCCAACGGGAATTAGCCCAATATATAAAGATAGGTCCACTCTCTCTTTTGATCCAATTTGATCATATTCCAACAAGTGTATTTGATCAAAATATGTGAACTTGTTTTTAAGTAGTGCATGTGATATTTCATTGTTTAAAAAAATCGATTAAAAGAAGAGTTCATAAGAAGAGCATGAGTTTTTATCTCATGTTATACTTGGTCTAAATAAATAGACTTGTTGTAGTGTATTTTTCTCGGTGCTTACATTACATCACATTGAATGTGATGGTATATAAATAATAAAATTCATATAGAATTTTTGTAAAAAGTGATATAATTAATATCGACTCTTTCACTTTGAAATAAAATACCCATAAAACGTCTTTTTATTTATAAAAATAACTTTTTCATATAATTGTTATTTTATTTTTTGTATAACTTTTTCGTAACAATAATATTTCACAATCCGAATACATCCCGCCTTGCAAAAGGGACAAAGGGTGGAAATATTTTGAAGATATATCAATCATGCATGATGCATCCACAACCTGCCCCAAGCCACGAGGTACTACTTTCAACATCCAATCCAACCAACAACCACCCTTTTTTATATACTATATTTATAACATATAGTATTAAAAAATATCCAATCTATTCAAATGCATGTATATATATATATATATGATATTGTTTAATGAACATTCACTACAATATATAAGAATTTTAAATATTAGTTTTTTGTTTCTAAAAATAAAAATTTTATTGTAAAAAATATTTAAGGACCGATTCATGTCGTCATGAACATTATCGTGAAAGGTCTCCCGAAAAAGTCAAAAAAAATTAGGAATAAAATTTTGAAAATATCACAAATAAATACACTTTTAAGTATAAACTAATTTGGTGCTACATTTTTTTTTTAAGACAATTTTTTGTTCCAAAAAGATTAATAATTCATCACTAAATATCTAATTTCTTAGCTAAAAATACAACACTTTTGGCAACTAAAATTTTTCGTCCCTAAAAAATAACTATCTCTAAATTTTTGCCACTAAAATCTTAAGGGATAATAACAATTCTATGGTACTTTTAAAAATTAATTACTAATTAATGAAAAAACTTATGACTTCATATTTTAATATATGTAAAGTTTATCACTAATTTAAAAATATTTTTATAAATCTACACTGAACTGATATGTTCCTAAATCTAAATTTGTTACAGTAATTCTTCCATTTCAATCTTACAGTCCTATTTTTTTAATATAACTCTTTGGCACACTCATACATTATGCTTACATCATGATAATTCTGTTACTTTCTCTTTTCTAGAAGAAGAAAAAAAAATTTATAAAAATAAAAAAAGAATTAAATCATTCAACCATTTTACCACTGAGTCTTGAGCATTTTTTTTCTCCATTTTTCAGGTTGGTTGGCAGTTCACAGATGGAGCAGTAATTGCTTGACATGAATTATATAAATGATTCATGAAAGAAGGAAAGGGAAGCTACAATTAGAAATGCATATGTAAACTAGTATATACTCTTGTTCTGTCTGTCACAGAATACATGAGAGAACTTATCTTATCAGGAGGAGGAGTGAGGCGTGAGGAGTGAGGACATAATTAAATAGATTGAAGATAAAACGATAGAATTGTGTCAGAGACAAAATACAATGCATTTAGAAGGGGGAGGTGGATATGAGAGAGGTCTGTGTCCTAAATTCTTCTTCTAGATGATTATTGATATATTGTATAGATCTAACAATCAAAGCCTCTATATGGGTATGTTGGAGCCTTAGTGGGATCTCCCACATGGGTCTCTATTTGACCATCTATATTTTCTCCTCCTACTTTATTTATTTCTGTTCATTACTTTAGATAACAGCATCAAAATAATATGTTAACAATAAAATCTCTTCATATGTATTGACCAATACAATATATATGGGCCAATATTAAAACTCATATTTATTCTATTACAAAAAAACTCATATTTATTCTGACTCATAATTCTCAAACTAGTGATTGTGAAATCTACATTGAAATTGCATGGCATAACTGCACTTATGAAACAAATAAACATTTTAGAAAATAAAAAATAGTGTTATACAACTTGTTGGTGATAATTACAAATAAAACACTAGAAAATACAAATAATAAAAATTACAATAACTATTGCAAAGGTTGAGGCGCGAGAAATTCGCTCTCTTTAAGGAGATTCAAGCCTTCTGCAGTTAGATAAAGTCTCACACCGGTGCAGCATAAAAAACTTTGACTTGTCCCCCACAGAATATAACAGCCTAACTAAGTCGTATGGTTAACCAATACTGCACAATTGGTTGAACCCAAAGCTTTACACATAAACTCTTTTTTATTTGTCTGATAACCTCACAAATAAGAAACTTGAGCTACCAATAAGAGAGGTGAAATGCTCAATTTATAGGAGAGGAAACTTGATGGGCAAGTGTCTTGGAGAAGAGAAAACTTAGTGGACAAGATTATTGGAGGAGAAAAAGATTTGACTTGGTGGGTAAGACTTGGAAGACTTGGAGAAGAAAGACTTTGAGAATTCTTGGAGGAAAAGTATAGGAAGTTGCTTGAAGGATTCTTGGTCACCAAGAAAAGGATTAACTTGAAAGAAAAGAAAACAAAGCAAATTAATAACACATTATAATATTAAAATATCTGCTAACACAATTTCACCAATTTGATATTATAGTATAGATGACCTTATATAACTCCTTACAATTACAACTTTCTCAATTACATTTCTAATTACAGTTCTCAATTACAATTCTAATAATCAAAGCCAGTATATGGGAACGTTGGGGCCTTGGTAGATCTCTCACATGGGTCGTTTAGTTATATATATATATATGTTCGACCTTTTTTTTTTCCCTCCTTTAGTTATATATATGCATTAATTCACTTTGGATTTGATTGAATGAGATAATTTTAGATTGGCTTTTAGTGAGGCATGACCCTTCAAACATGAACACTCTTGTCATTAGATCCTGCGTTGGGGTGCAACCTACCCACCTTCCCCCCCACCCCCACCCTTTTCTCTCACAATGTACATATATATATATATATATTATTGTTTTGAAGAAGAAAAAAAAGGAAAAGAAGAAGCAGTCTTGACTTCACATTGTTTTGATTATTTTGTTTTAATGGAGCCCAAACATGTCTGAAACTAGCTAACAGAGTACAGCTAAGTTATAAGGGACTGACTTGGATCCTTCGAAGTCTATGCATGTCTATACTCAATGCTCGTATTCCACATTTCACTAACTCAGATTTCAGATGGCTTAATTACATTGTGCTCCTATCTAAAAGAACAATCCTATTAAATTTTTAACATTCTAGCATGTTCATTTTCATTCATTATTAACTACACCCAACACTAGAGGGGAAATTAAATCATTTTCACTGAACTCATCATCATCATTTTATCCAAACTAAAGTAGAAACCAACCATCCAGCCAAAACTGAATGTTACCTGCTTTTGTAACGTAGCTTTCACTTTCTCTATTTTTGTCCTAACAAGTTCAATATTTGGAATTGACAATTTCAGAGATGACAATGACAGGAAGAAAAAAGAAAAAAAGAAAAAAAAAAGAGCACCGCAAACTATTAAACAGGTACAGAAAATCCTATTTTTTTAGTTTACGTAATTGTGTTTCATAAAAGAGTGAGTAATAATAAAAATTTTAATCATTAATTCACCTCTTAAAATTTGAGCACACTGCCAATTGGTTGTGTGGGATCAATTCTTTCATCCTAAATATTAACACACAAAACACCAAGAGATCCCAACAATAACACCGGACAAAATGTGAATGGAAACTAGAAAATTAGTGTGTGACTGAGATCTATTTTTTATAGTGAAATTTAGATATGAAATTAATCTCAACCATTGAATATGTTGTTTAGACATTTTTCTGAGTTAATTTTGTGTCCTATTACTTTTCAATGTGAATTTGTTGCTTGTTAAAAAAGTCAAGAGTAGCTTGAGTTTGGGGACTAAGGCCTATTTTGAAAAGTAGAAAAAAAAAAAGTTTATTTATTTATTTATTTATTTTTGGTTGAAAAAACGTATAAAAAAAAAAAGAGTAAAGAAGTGATGCAATCTAAATAAGTCAATATATTGACTTTTTTCTTAATTGCCAAAATAGGTTTTAGATATTTTAGCGAAAAAATCAAAAAATATTATAAAATGACATATCATTCCTTTTATTTTTTTACATATTTTTTTATAAAAAAAAATAAAAATCATTAATATAATCTGTTCTGAAACGAAGTCGTAACTAGGTGAGAAGGGAGAGAGAGAGAGAGAGAGAGAGAGAGAGGGACGGGACTAGCTGATTATCTTGACAACTTGCTCTTAGGCTAGTCATTGATGACTTGGAGCTTTTTCAATTTTCAGAATGGCTGGAATTTTTTTATTTTTTTAATTTTTGGGCTGGTCAATATTAGAATTTGAATGTTGAAACAAGCCCAGTCCCCCAAACAAATGCCTTACCATGTGGAGTAGAGGTAACCCGGCTCTGTGCTCTAATTTTTTTTTTTTTTTTTTTTTTTTTTTGACTTTTTAGAGAAAAAAATCTGATTCCCAAATAATTGGTTTGTTGGTTCTTCCCTCCCTGCAACACAATTCACAAAATTTGACCAAATGCTTACGAAATTTTAGGGAAGGTGATGGGGAAAATAGTCACATAATGTATGAATAAAACAGTGTAAAAAAAGATGGGAAAGACTATCATCCACATTTAAAAAAAAAAAATGTGTACTAAATGCACCTAATAATTATAGAAAAAATGACATAATTTCATATTTATTGAGTTATAACTTTTTTTTAAAAAAAAAGTCATAACTAAATATCTCAAAATAATATCATAACTAAAGAAAAAAATTGATCATAACTAAAAAGAAAATGACATAATTGATAGTGTATACGGTATGAAGGTGTATATAATAGAATTCTCCAAAAAAGATAATTAGAGAAAACATGATAAAAAAAGGAGAGATTTGTTTTAAATATTCTAATAAACTATCATATCATTCCATTTAAAAAATATATCTAACTTTTGAATTAGAGTAAAAAGCCTAATTAGAGGAGTAACTTCTAGGGCTAGACCCCATAAGGAGCTGAGGCTCCAGAGGTCACTCTTAGATAGTTGCTACATAATAAGGTCACCCAACCATATAGTAGTAAGTCACGGATTCACACAGGCGAAGATTCAAGCCTACACTCTTAACACTGAGTACGATTCACTCAAACCTTTCATTTTACCAGTCATATGTGCTGTCACCCTAATGACTAGTTCCCAAGAGAGTAGACCCTATCATTATTATTTGGCTCAATTTTGAGCCTATCACTTCATAATAAATAATCCATTAAAATATCTTCAATTATGCAAATGATACTGTCATATCATTGTGATAAAAAAAGATGATATAAAAAAATTGGCCAGAATACCATTTTTCTTGCACTTTAAATGGAATCTATATTATATCATTCACACGCATGTCAGGTGAAGAAAATAATTTTGGGGACGAAGGGCTTTAACATTCTAGTAATCATTTGAAAAGGGCCACTGAAATTGCATTAATTGAAAGCATCTTGCTTCGCATGATTAATCACTTCTTTGTTTAGATCTAAAACAAAGCCCTAAGCACTTCATGAATTTCAATTGCACCCTTACCTTACTAGTTTATATTTGGCAGAAGAACGAACTATTGTTCCATTGTTATGTGAGTACTGCTTTCAATAGAGAATAATAAAAATTATTAATACAAAATAGAATATAAAGACTATATACAGAACATATCAGTAAAAGAAGGCCAAAAAAATAATATTTTTACTAGCAAGTCTATATGCATGCATCTCTCTATATATATGTACTAGTGGGCCTGTGTTTACTAATGTTTTTAAATTTGTAAAATATAAATTTTGATTTAAAAATACATATGTTTTTTTTTTTTTTTTTTTTTGATCGGCAAAGAAAAATTTCATTTAACAGCATGAAATTAAAAGTACAGGAAGATAAGATGCATCGAGAGAGATTCGGAAGTATAAAAATACCCTTACTACTGCTTCTCGCACCCATACAACCAACCCCTAAGCCTCTCGATGTAATCTAGGATTCAATTCTCATTCTCCTTACTATATATATATTTGTCATTAACATTTATTTACAATATTTGTGTGTATAGATTATTAATAAAATAATTAATTGATTAAATAATCGTAATTACATGATTTTATCATATTGTATCTAAAAAAACAAACAAGTGATTTTGAAAATAAACAATCTATTTTTTTAGATAAAAAAAAATGATAAAATCATATTATTGCAATTATTAGATTACTATATTTTTTTATAGATGATTCTCACACAAACACCTAAATATCAACGAATCGAATTTTCAAATTAGAATCTGGAGTAACTCTATAGACTTGATTGGACGATTTAGTACTTTTAAAGGATCGGAGAGAAATCTCCCCCTCTGTGTATTTAGCGAATTTGAACAATTAATTTAAACTCTCTAAGAGCATCTCCAACCCACTAAGTATATAATGCTTGTTAGTCAAAATGCCTAATGTGGCTCACTTTTTTCAACTCCAATGCACTAGGCATATGATTAGGCATTTTGGCTGAGCTCACATTCACTAGCTACATGTAGCTAGCCTTCAAGGCTAGGCAAAATGTATTTAATCATTAGGATTATTTCCCTCAATCTTTGTTGTTGACGTGGCATTCTATAAAGTTAATAGTATTTGGATGAATAGCTAAAATAAAGAGTATGGTTAGAGTAGAAACATGAAAGAGTTGACAGGCAAAATAAAATATATACTTTATAGTAATATTTAGATAGGTAAAATGCCTACTACCATTGGAGATGCTCTAACATACGCGAGAATGTTGAGTGCTTAACAGTTATTAAAACATTTTTTTGTCTAATTGTATTTAACTTTATTCCAAATTGAAATTGCTATCCATGCCACGTAGTGATTCTTCGAAACAGGAGAAACGTGAAAGGAAGGAATAATTAGAAGATAGAAAATGCTGGATGGTAGCACCACGTAAATACATTATTATTGTAGAGCAAAAAAATTTAGTGTAGAGAATCTAAACATAAAATCGGACTCAATCCTGTTATTTGAAGTGGATCTTACCAAATGTGCAGGTCTCATTACAAATAAATTAGTTGAGTTTAATTTTGTGTTTGAATTTTGGGCTTATAGAATAATTATCCTATAAAATCACATCTCAAATAAATTTTCATATGAACTTGTATTAAAAGGTTGAATAAGCTGGAAACAACCAAATGAATAAAAAGCAAGACCAGAAGTTTTTCAAAACAAATTTAAAAATAGTAAATAATTAATCCACATTATAAAAGATAGAAATATAAAAATGCTAATGAATCGTGAAGATTTATTCCAAATCTTACTCCGAAATTGTGTATGTGATGTAAACATAAAGTTAGTGAAATATGGATTACCCTTACAATAAATGTAAGCCATTGGTTTTTTTCTCCAAGTTTTTAGTATTGCTAATAGAAATATACAAAGGTAATATGAGGCTAATAGAAATATATAAACTCTTTCTACCTGATTTTAAGAAACTCGATTTACAATTTAGTAACTGAGAAAACATCAATTGATGCATCAAAATTTTGACAAAATTTTAGAGTTGATATAGAGCTTCCCTCCTAAGTTTGAAACATTTACAATAACAAAGAAATAAAATAAATGATTTAATCATGCTAGAAATAATAATGCTAAACAATAATGCCAGGAATAATATTTTTCAATAACAAAGAAATAAAATAAATGATTTAATCATACTTATTTTATTTTCAATGTCTCCTCTTCTCCTTTCCCATTTCTCATATTTACTAATAAATTTGAAACTTTTCTTTATTTTCATATCTTATCTTTTGACAAAAATAAAATAAAATAACCATTATATGATGCTCTTACCAAGTGTCGAAAAAATTACTGTTTCAACAAAATTCTAGGGGTATGTTTCAATGTTTCAGCTATAAGAGGGAAAAAAACAAAATTTTGCTAGAGAGAGGGGACTAAAACAAATCAATTGGACATCAAAACGTAACAGATAAAAAAAAAAAAACCCTTCCTTTACAAAGCTGCATAATCATCAAGACTGCATAGCCCATTTACAAAAAAACATTACCTCCCCCGGTCCCCCTCCTCTCTCTCTCTCTCTCTCTCTGAGCTTAAAACATATGAGAAGAAGGAGAGAGGTGGCAAGCTTTCAAATAATTCACATTTGGCAGCATTGGCCTTGTCTGGAACCCAACACTCACACTGTTATTGTAATTGTTACAGTTATTATTAACCCCGCCAGCTTGTTCCAAACACTGCACTTGCTTCTTCAAGAACTTCACATAATGAATAGCTTCATCCAACATCGAAGCCGTGTCCATTTTAGCCCCTCCCGGAACCAATCTCTGCAGTATCCTCATCCTCTCGCTTATCCTCTCCCTCCGGTGCCTCGCCGCCACGCTCTGCGGATCCTTCGATATCTTCACATTCCTCCTCTTCGGTGGCTTCACTGCTTCCGGGTCTATCTGAATTGGCTGCATCACTGCCATCCGAAATATCATCTCTCTCATCGCTTCCATGGAGTTTGAGTTTCTTTGAGTGATTCTGAATCTTGGAGGACTTGACTCTTCAACTGGGTTGGTTAAGAATGGAGAGTTTAGAGATGGGTTTTGGAAGAGGGGTGGTTTTGTGGTGGTGGTTTCACTGCTGGTGACGGTGGGGCTTCCGCCGGATAATTCGAGTTCAGGCGATTGAGAAGTGTTGCTGCTGTAAGGACCATAGAGTTCAGGGAGAGTTTCCAGCTGCATCATCATCAGTTCAACATCCATGAATTCTCACTCTTTTGAGAGAGAGAGAGAGAGAGAGAGAGAGAGAGTCGAAGAAATGGGGAACAGAGGAAGGATGGGGAAGCCAAAGAGAAGAGGGATTGAAGAGTTAGGGTTTTATCACAAACAAACCTGTATAGGAATATGTCAGTGGAAGACTATATTATATAACAAGTTGTGACCAATATTATATAATTTTGTGTACTGTGCTAAATGCTTTGTACATTTTCTTTTCAACCAAAATAAATAAATAAATAAATAAATATTTTATTATATATTTATTGTTCCCCCCCCCCCCTTTTATCAGTAAATTTTTTTTTAATTGATGATATCAAATGTAATACATTATAACACATCGATAAAAGAAATGGCCAAACAAAAAGCATCATAGTATATCATCTCAATACCAACTATTTATTCTTTCACTCTTTGACAATTACAGTCGCAAAGTTGTTTCAACTCCTCAATGGAGAATTCATGATATTTGATTTAAGAATGTTAGGTATGTTGAAAAAAATATTATGAAATACATTATGAAGATTTTTCATCTTTTGATTAGTGTGTGGTATTTTATTGTGGGTAATGTAAAAGTGAAGAATTTTTGATGATTATTTTCATAATTCCTAACATTACTCTTTGATCCATGATCCATACCATCACTATGCTGGGCTACCCCCGACCCCTCTCTGTATTGTATATAACTAGAGAAAATCTTCTCTCCAGTTTACAACTGTGCAGTCCGGCCAGTAGGTTCTATTATTTTACGTAAATTATGCATAAAAAAATTAATTGAACTAATAATAATAATTACATGACTTATCAGATTTGTCTAGAAAAAAATCATTTATTTTTAAACACATATTTATTGTCTATTTTTTTTTACATATAAATTTAATATGATGAAATGATGTATTTATAATTATTAAATTAATTATTTTTTTATACATAATATATGCACATAATCTTAAAAATAAATCATAGGAGGAATAACTCAACAGTGAGACCGAAAAAAAGAAAACTACACTAACATGGAGGGCTTTGCAACCCCCACAAAATTTGAGTCTCATTCCATCATAAAATGAGTTCCACCAATTATATTTCTATAATTTTTTTTCTCTTTGTCACTATTAAATAATTCTTTCTAGATAATAAAAGCAAGACTCGTAACAAGTCCACGAGGCAAGCCTGCACAGTCGGATCCTTCTCCAAAAATTATTTAGAAAATGTAAAGAATTCGAAATGAATAAATCATATTATTCTAATTATTTCACGTTACATTTAATTAAAATTGATATTATATTTTAAGGTATCATTTGGCATTGGCTAAGCCTTCGTTTGCCAATAACTTTTTTAGTTGATTTTTTATTTTTTTGACTTTTTTAACCTGAGACTTTTTTGTTCATTTTGTATTCTTAATTGGCTTTTTGAACCTTTTAACTTTGGAATGATGGATTTTTTTTGTTTTTTTGTGATTTTTGACTTTTTGTATTTTTTGACTTTTTTTTGTCGTTTTGTGATTTTTTAGCCTAAACTCAAAAACCAATCAATCCCAAATATAGCCAACTTTTTAGCTTGGGACATTTTTAGCCTGACTTTTTTAGTCTCGTTTGGTTTTTGTTTTGAAACTTTCTTAATTTTTGTGAGAGAAAAAATGTACTGATTATAGATAAAAAGTAATATTTTATCTTATTGACTTATATGACTTATTTCATCTTTTTATATTTTTTTTAGTCTCAAATTATTAGCCAAATGAGCACTAATTTTAAGCACTTCAAATATATTTTTTTAGTGCATAATATTTTTTAAATAAAAAAATAAACATTCACAATAATCTGACACCTTTTCTTTTCTGTTTTTATCATATAACTTTTCACAAAAAAGAGTGAGTGCAGTAGGTGGTAACGCCAAGTGTGGTAACTCTAAAATAATTCATCTTTTTATTTTTTTATTTTATTTATTTTTTTATTTTTTTATATCTATCTATTTTTTATATATCTTTTCGTAAAAAGATAAAAAATATATTTATTTAAGTCATTCCAAACAATTCCTAAGTTTGAAAGACTTGACCAAGAAAAAACATCAACAGTCGGATCTAATACCATTGATGAGTTTGACGGTTGAGATTTTGATCATTAAATTTAGATTTGGGTCCACAATTTGGAGGGCACGGATTAAAGGGATTAATAATCGGGTAAAGGTGCATGAACCATGTATCTTATCTCCCCCTCATAAAAGTTGGGGATTGTTTGGGTTGTAAAGTCATTATTTGCTTTTTAACACAAAATTGATGCACAAAAAACTCCAAAGGAAGCCCCCACAGTCACATGACATGTGTCAGAACTACAACCACCCAAATTCAGAAGTGGGGTTCTTTGCTGCTTACTCTTTGGTGCGCCCTCATTGTTCCCTCGGCACGCTTCTCAAGGTCGATCAGGGACCTACTAATAATATATTCCGAGGTAAATCATAATCATCTAATATCATTAGATTTTAAAAACTTTACATAAATTTGATATAATTGTATAATTTTTTCTTTTAAAAAGGTCTCGTTTGAAAATAAGTTATTTTAATAATTTTTTATTTTTTTATAAAAAGATATATAAAAAAATAAAAAAAATAATATTTTCACTAAAATATATAATTAACAAACAAGGCTTAAGTTTAAAATAAAAATAATTAATATAAATAGTGTGCAAATATAAGAATAATCAATGAGATAATATAAATTTAATTATTAAAGATATGATAATACTATCTTTTTTATTTATATAAGAAAAAAATATTATGCGAATGACTAAATTGATGAAATTAATTATTTAGGGATGAAATAAGGAAAAAATGAAGATAATTGAGAGGTAAAAGTGAAATTAGTCCTTTATAAGGTTTGATTATGGTCGTTAAAAAACAATACAAAATGACAATATTTATACTTTATTATATTTTTCATATATTTGAAAATATTTTTTTTACACATTTATCTTATAATTTAACAAGAAATTTAGGGTTCGTTTGGAAATTGACTATTTTAATTAATTTTTTATTTTTTTATAAAAACACATACAAAAAAATAAAGATAAAAATTAATTTTTTAGTATTAATTTTTTAAATTTTCAACTATTTTCTCATTTTCCAAACAATCCCTTAGCTCAACTGTACAAGCTTGAAGTTGAGTAAATGAGAGGTTTCACCATAATTTGTCTTTGGCATCAATTATGGCTTACTTTGGCAAGTTAGTAAAAAGTTAGTTTTTGATTTTTTTAGATAAAAAAATTAACTTTTTTACTTAAGTCACTATCTAAAAAATTAGTTTTTTTTATTTAAAAAGTCAAAAGTCAATTTTTTACTAATTTTCCAAAACAGCATGGAGTTTTTACTGTTTAAGTCACATGAGTACAGATTGTTTTCATAGATTACTTACTGGCAACACTAACAGTCTGACACTAGGAGTTCGTTTCGTATCACGATTTCCTCTTTACATTTTTTACTTGTAAGGTCGTTGTGCTCAATTTTAAGTCTAATTTTGATAATTCAAAATGTTCATATGTTAAGATTTGTTCAGTATATCATACTTGAAAAAAATCAAATTGATCGGATATCGGAAAGTATGTGTTCGGAAAATTCAAACTAAAAACTATTTTTTTAAAGAATTTAATAAACAATTTTCCGAACACATGCTTTCTGATATCCGATCAACTTTATTTTTTACAGGTATAATATACTGAACAAATCTTAAAATATGAACTGTTCGGATTATTAAAATTAGGCCTAAAAATAAGCCCAATAACCCTAGAAATAAGAAATACAAAAAGAAAAAGTAAGAAGGGAATCTTGATTCGTTCGTTCCAACATCCAAACCTTGGTGAATATTTACAAGGACTTGGTGATCCATAGGCTATTTGGTTAAATTAATCATAAAAATATAAAATAAAATAAAATATCATAATTAAATTATACTTTATTTTTTTTACAAAATTTAAAAAGTTAACCAAAACAAATTTTTTAACCTGAAATAGTCAAAAAATCAAAACAACTTTTCAAACGAAGCCTCAAGAGGTGTAGTCGCGGGCGGGCGGGCAGGCGGAGGAGAGGTGGGTGGTGAGCAAGGTTTCATTAGGTTCAGTTTTTTCGGGAGTTAGTCATTCGTTCGACGGTAGATATAATTAGTAGGACAAATTTTTTAGATTTGTATGAATCGTATCTGGTGGTAGTGTGAAGGGTGAGAGTTTAAATTACTATCTGTGTATAAGTTTGCGGCTTATCATTGCATGATTATTAAGAATTATTTTGAATATGATTTATAAATTGATTTTTTTATTTGTTATGAAAAGACGTACGAAAAAATAAAAGATGATATAGTCTAAATAAGTCAATAATTAACTTCTGAGCAGTGCTAGGGGCCTTGACAAATTGAAGCACAAATGCCTTGAATTGTTTTTTTTTTGGGGGGAATGATGGTTATGTGTAATGGTATGTTAAAAAACAAGACATTCCGCACCAACTCAATGTATGTGATTTGATAAGATGAATGAGTTGGGTTAGACTGGTTAGATGATAAAATTGACTGATTAATTAGGTTGCTAGTTAAAATTTGTTAATTTCATATAATTTTGTACGAGCCCTTACTATATTTTTATTTCAAATCAGGAAGACTTGGAGGAAATTAAAATGGCTTTGGTATTGTGTATGTAGAAAAAAATGCTATATGAAATTAATAAATTTTAACTAGCAACTTAACTGATCAGTCAATTTTATCACCCAATCAGTCTAACCCAACTCACTCAGATTATTAAACTATACAGGTTGAATTGGTGCAAAATGTCTAATTTTTTGACACATCCCTACATATAACTACCCTTCAAAAAAAAAAAAAAAAACAACAATAACCAAACCAACACAGTCCAACAAATAGAAAACAAAATAAAGTTCCAGACATTGGAGCCTGGATTTGTATAAGCCCCAAGCATTAGTGTTAATTTTTTTTTTAAATGTTATAAAAAAAAATAAAAATAAAAAACCCTGAATAGCTCTTTTGTAAGTGACCTTTCGGACTTTTAACTTTTTAAGATCTAATTCCACCTTTGTAATGTGAAGTATCCAACAGGTGGTAAGAATTGAGGCTTGCGGGTTTCTTCATTGTAGAAAACATTAATGAGTCCTTTATAGGCACTGCACGGCACCGCCAGTAGTTTTCAACGGTACATTTTTAATCATAATTGAATAATAGACTTTAACATTCATTCCAAGATGATCACAAAGAATTAATGATAAGACCATGTTGCAACCGGATCAAATGGACTTGTCTGGACTTCGGGAGAAGCCAATTCCATTATAACTCATCCTCAAATCACATTAAATAACTCATCCTCAAATCAGCACTAAATCTTTTATTCTAATTAAAAATGTAGTATCATATTACTAGAGTTTTTTTTTGACAATAAATTACACGAGTCTTGTGTCCTGATATTCCACCACACCATGGGAGTGAAAGTACATTAAGAACTTGTTTGGTGTAATACATTGTAAAGGAAAATGTTATAAATTTTAAATTTTCTATTAAATAAATGAGCAAATTTCTCACATGGAAGTAGATCCTACACTCATGTGAGACATTTAATCATTTATTTGATAAATTTTTTTGTATCTCTAACATTACCCTATTGTAAATTAAAACTTGGTAATTAGAACATACATATCAAAACACATATATCCTATTTTTTAGATTATTAACTTTTTTTAACTTATTAAGTTATGGAGAATTTTTTTTAGGATTCCTGATATTAAAATTTTATAAGATAAATGGCACACAATAATTTCATAGTAGTTAAGATCTCTTAACATTTTTATAAAGAAAATTCAATTTAGAGAAATTTTGCCCGACTCAGAAAAATTTCATACTGATTAAGAGAAATTTCAAATTTCTCTATGATCATACCAGAGAAATTTTGAAATTTCTTTAAGTCGAGGCCAAAATTTCTCTGAATCAAATTTTCTCTGTAAAAATATTGAAAAACCTTAATTAATAAAAAATTTTTTATCTTAGACCTCTCCTACTACACAAGAGTGGAGAGGGATATTTCACTAATTTTTTCTTAAGTTATTTATGTCCGATAAATTATAATAAGAAGTTGTACCAATCAATTTTGACACAAAGTTAAAATAAAAAATAAAAACCTGATATAACATGCAGCAAAGAGCCCCTAAAACAGTGGACAATAGAGGATAGAAACCCATGAAAATGGTCCCAGTCCTCGTCGTCACAGGCTGTCTTTAATTTGAACACGATATTCTTCACCACCACAACCAGAGACTGAATCTTGTACTTGTTTACCGGAAAAGAACAAACCAATAGCCACTAGCAGACTCGCTTCTTTTCAGATTGTCTGTCTCTTGCTTCTCAAATCTCCATTTACCACCGACGCAACGACCCTTTTTCACACTCGTGCAAGCATTCAAGCAATCCAACAGTAAATAAATAAATGAATATCAAGGTTGGGTGGCTTCACTGACACTCAAAAATAAAAATAGCAGTGCCTCATCCCAATAAAAAAAATTATAAATATGCTTGTACTATCACATTTCATTATCTACAAAACAAATCTCAATACATACCTAACAACATGAGTTATCATGTTTTATCCGTAAAATTTTTTATTTTGTGATTACTTCCTAGCATTACATAAATTAAGACTGTCAAATAATTAGCCATGTCAATGTCTCTTGGTAGAGAAAGCTAAATAGCACAATAGAAAAATAAGAGTTTTGGGGATCAAATTTTTTATTTAAAAGTGAAAATTTTGTTATAAAAAATATTTAGGGATTAATTTTTGTCGTCACTATAATAACTGTTAAATAAACTTTTAGCGACAAAATTTTAACAATGTTGCTGATAAAATAATTTGGTTCTCAAATGGTTTATATTTTTAAACAAACAAAATTTGATCCCAAAAATAGTAATCTATCACAAAATATCTAATTTCATCATTAAAATACAATAATAACATTTTTTACAATAAAAATATTTCGTTGCTAAAAAATAATTTTATTCCTAAATGTTTCCTCATAAAAACCTTAATTTATTATAGTAAAATAAGAAAGGGAGAATGTGGAAGATAGAAAAAAAAATACAAATTCATGAAAAAAATTATAAATTTAATTATTAATATTCATAAAAATTTACACTGATTTGTAATTACAGTTTAAAATATCCACTCTCAATAATATAAAGCTGAGGTCAAGACTCAAGTGTTCAAGTCCCTTCTCCCAATGTTAAATAATATAAATTGTTTTTGTTGTAAAGAACAAAGAATATAAATTGTTTTTGTTGTAAAGAACAAAGAAGATAGATGCCTTGGAATTAGTTAGATATCAGAAAGGAAGAGTCTGGTATATCAAATTTCGGGTCTTAAAATTTATTCAAAATGAGTATATGTGATAAAATTAAATTGATGAAATGTAAAATTCAAAAATGAAATAAATTTAAATTATTTATTATTAATTATAAATAAATTTTGAATAAATAATTATAAATATGTGGTAATGTTGTATCCAATGTGCACTGAACTTAGAAGCAAGCTATGGGTATAAATGCAGCTTTGATGAAACGTTGAGAGAGAGAGAGAGAGAGAGTCAACGAAACAGTAAAAAGAGTTTTGATTTGAGAGTGCAGTTTCACTAAAATGAAAGATCATTGATTGGCTGCCGCTACACCACTTTAATTAGACAGAACAGAACAGCTTCTAGCCCTTGTACTACTCACTTCCATCATCCATATTTCATCATAAAATAATAAATTCTTTTGCTTGTTGGTTGATCCAGACAGACAAAGGTAACCAACCCTTCTTCCAGTACTTACTAACCAGATACCAACCAGATAAATTTGTATGTGTTTTGAGATATTATTTTAAAAATAAAAATTTTAAAATTTATTTAGTTGTATATTTTAAAAATATTAATATGCAGTAGAGAGAAAAGTGATTTTAATTTTAATTTTTTTAAATTTTCAATCAAACATGTTTTTAAAAATTTTTCTCTGAAAACATGAGGGACAAACCAAACATGAGTTTGGAATTTGAAAGAATGACACCCAATATGTCCAACGAAGCCCTGGGAATTTGAATGTTGTAAGAGATATCAAATCATTTATGAATCATTTAACTTAAAATTAATAAATTAAAGTATCAAAATGGAGTTTATGGTGTGTGCACAAGTCTTAATTAATCAAGTTCAATTACATAGTAAACTGGAGACAAAACCAACCAATAACGAATACAGGTAAGTGCTTAACGTAACTACACGACCACATTTCATCTTTTGTGTCGAGAATTGAGATAGTTGGATTCAAGGTAGCTAGTAAATTCAATTCAAATTCCCAACATTTGTTATTCGGAGCTCAGTTAGGAATTGCCTATAACCAAGCATGATCATATTTATTGGCCCACTGCATATAAGACCACGCTCCATACTGTAGATGAGGCCAGGCTAGGCCCAAGTCGTAGATTTGTATAAAGTACTCTTTTCACAGTTGATCAAAATAGGTATGCTTTGTGACTTGGATCTGAAGCTAAACACAAGTCTGACAATTCCCCTTGAAAAAAGCCTTTTGTTAATGAAAAATAGATTATGGGGTAGCCCTTTAAAATTGCTCCCCTGGCTTCTATTCATTGGCCCCCATTGAACCACCCCCCCCCCCCCCCCCCCCTCCTTTTTTTTTAAGACTGTTAATTGGACAAGTGAAATTTATCACAAGTTTCAATTTAGTAATTTAAATCATTCAACATATGTGTAGAGTAGTCATAAAAAGAAAAAAAATTAAATTAATTTAATAATTATAAATATATAATTTTATCATATTTATTTTTATAAAAATAAATAATTTTATGTTGATATATATATATATATATATGAAGATTAATATAATAAAATTATAAAGCCTAACATAATAAAATTATGTGGGGTTATTTGGGGTGTCTTAAATAAGTGTACTTTTTGTCTTTTTTGACTAAAAAGTTGAGGTTGAAAATATGAATGTTTAAGTTAACTTTTTGATTTTTTATGAAAAAATGTGTAATAAAAAATTATAAAAATTGGTTTGTAAGAAAAAATTAGAATTGGGAGTTGTGCAGTCGTAATTGTTGACTTTTGGTGAATAGTGATAACTTTTTAACTTTTTGAGTAACTTTTTGACTTTTTAACTTTTTTGAGACTTCCCAAACTTGATAAATGTTTGATTGTACATTATTTCTGGGCGATGTGTTCTAAAACCTCCAAAAGTGAATAAGTTGGTTGATGATTTATATAGTTATTATTCTATTACTATGAAGATAAAATGTTGTTTAAATAGTCATAAATAAAATTTCTTTGAATAATCTAGGTAGAAAATGTTATACAACTAAAAAATAGTGTAAATATTTTGAGATAAGTTTGGGTAAAAAATGTTGTTATTTACACCCAAATGTTGTTTAAAATGTTCTTTAAATAGTCATAAATAGTCATTGGGTAAAAAATAGTGTTATACAACTTGATATGTGTCGTTATTTACACCCAACTGTATTGTTGACTTTATATATTTTATATATAAACAACATATAATATTAGCAATGGTAGGGAGGTAAGAAACTAGGGCCTTGTTTGGTTTGATTTTGGAAGATAAATTTTCAAAAAACATTTTGAGAAGAGAGTTTAGAAATTTTTGTAGCTTGTTTGGTTGTATATTTTGAAAATAGTTTTAGGCCACGTTTGTTTGGCGGATTAGGTTGGATGGGATTGTTAGTGAAAGGATTGTTAGTGAAGGGATTGTTAATGTGGGGATTATTAGTGAGGGAATTAAGTAAAAGTGTGTTTGTTTTGATGATAGTATGGGAGATAATTAGTGATGGGATTGTTAAATTATTTTTGTATAAAATAAATAAATAAATTATTTCTATATTAAAAAAAATTAAAACAAATATTAAAGTAAACAAGTGCACTTGGTAAAAAAAAATGAAATTAAAAAAATAATTTTTTTATATAAAATAGACTCAATCCCCTCACTATTTTCCTAATCCCACCAAAAATCTACCCAAGCTAATCCCCCTGTGTGAGGGTATTCACAGTCTCATGGGACTACTAGTCCCCTCCTATTTTTTCCAACCAAACATGGGCTATGTAGGGCCCACGGGATTAGTAGTCCAATCCCCTTACCTATGGAGCCAAACAAACATGGCCTTAGAGTTTAAGAGTTTGGGATGATTTGATATTTTGTTATAATTGAATAGATATATGTGAGAGAAAAAGTGATTGAAAATGAGAGAGAAGAGAGAAAAAGTGATTGATTTATGTGTAGGAAAGAGAAAGTGATTTTGAAATTTTTTTGAAAAAAATTACAAACCAAACAAAATTTTTAAAAAATTTCTCCAAAACCTTTTTTCCAAAGAAAAACCAAACAAGGCCTAGATTATTATGGCTCGTTGTTTTCTAATATTATTTCTTAGTTGTCATTTGGTAAATATTTTGAGTCTAAAAAAGTATAAAAAGACAAAATAGGCCATATAAGTCAATAAAATAAAATGTTATATTCAAACCATAATCATTACACTTTTTCTTTTACAAAAGTTAAAAAAACCTAAAAACAAAAACCAAACGAGACTAAAAAAATTAAGTTAAAAAAATCCCAACACAAAAAAATTGGCTATCACAGCCAATGCCAAACGAAGCTTTAGTCTGTTATTATTGCGACTAATTTAATCAACGGTAAATTATACTGACTTCTTTTAAAATTTAGAGAAATAATACAATAAGTTTCACAAATTTATCATGATTACATTAGTCTCTTAATATTTTAATTCCTAAAACACTTGAACCTCTTTTTCATATCAGTAATTCTCATTAGTAATTTATCAAATGGGGTCGGCTCATTAGTTATATCAATAAGAAAAAAAAAATTGTACAATAAAATGTATATTTTATTTGACTTATTTTTATATTTTCACACTATATGCATTAGTTTCGACTTCTTTAGTCTCAATTAAAAGAGAGAATGGTATAATTAAACTAAAATTGTTGGGATTGTTGTAAGTTCTTCAAACCTTAAAAGATAATAGTGTAATTACCTATTAAACAATTATAACATATATTTTTATGAAAAATATTTGAGACCCTTATAAATTTTTCACAATTCAACTCACAATAATATAAAACCCACCATCCTTACCATATCATTACAAACGTATTTGTGAGTGCAAAATGTAATTTTCTAATATGACACCAACAAGAGTTTACTTTATGACCATGTTTTGATAACAAGTTTTGTACTGTATTTAATTAGGGAAGAATATAAAATAATTAGGTATGTGGGGCTACATTATTTCTGATCTCGTTGATTGCAGTCAAACGAACAACTTAGTGGAAAACAATATAAAATACTTCGTGCAAAATAATGCACAGCAGCAAGCGCCCATGGCCTAATGGATAAGGCGTCTGACTTCTAATCAGGCGATTGTGGGTTCGAGTCCCACTGGGCGTGCTGTGTTTGTTTGCCCTTTTTTATTTTTATGAGTTAACTACCTAAAAATTTTATTTACAAATCTTACGGTAGCTCAGTTCTTATCTAAAATTTTTTAAATCAATAAGTTCTATTTTGTAAAATTAAGAATATTATCAATTTTTTTTTAATTTTTAAAACTAAGAACATTATCAATTTTACAAAATAATGTTCTAGATAATTATTTCACTAATTGATAAAAAAACAAAATATGAAATTAAACATTTTTGTCATTCTATTTATTAGTTTGATTTAACTATCCAATAAAACTTAGAATATTATCAGTTTTTTTTTTTTTTTCAATTTGAATGTTAATGTTTTAAAGTTTTGAAAATCAAAATAAATATCAAATCATTATGTTCTTTTATAGATAATCATAAATGATGAACAATTATTATTTATAAGGCAATTTTGACTATTAAAAATTTAATAAAACTTGAAAATTCAAAAAAAATTATATATAAATTCATAAATTAGTACTTGTAAATGATCCTATTTTTATTTTGCTTCCTTTTCCTATTCTATCTATGGGCTCATTTGGGAAGTTAGGTTTGGGGCTTTTTTGTACTAAAATAGTCACAAAAAAAAAAAAAAAAACTTTTTAGCTCAATAAAATAAAATATCACATCCAATCTATAATAGTTGTATTCTTTTTTTCACAAAAGTCAAAAAAAATCTATTCCAAATAAATATTTTTATTAAAATAGCTAAAAAATTAAAAAATTAAAAAGTCAACCCACTTTCCAAACCAACCCTATATAACTATCGAAAAATGATCTGTAGCTCAAAAGCCTTTGGCTCGAAACGGCTCGAAAGTACGAATTTCTCCCTCCCCTCTAATTTTTTCCTTTCCCTTTGCTTTGCTCTTCCCTCTTCACTGCCTCTGTTTAATATATTCTCGAAACAAAAAAAAAAAGACTTTGCACTCTCACCTCTCGATATCTCTCATGCCTTCTTTGTCTTTCAACAGGTTATTGTATAAGATGTTAATTGAGTAGCTGTGCCTTTTGTGAAACAGTGAAAAAACTTTCATTTGCTTCATGACAAAGACATCAGTGCACTATTTGATCTCCTCATAAACAAAATATAAGTTCTTAAACAAAATGAAACAATAAGGTACTGTTGGGTAACACTTATATTTTCAATTTTCTGTTTATATTTATAAAAATTTTAAAAACTCAAATAAAAACTTGTTTGGTAAAATTTATGATTTATAAATCAGTGGTTTCAGTTTATAAATTTGACCAAAAAATGAAAACACAAAAAATGTGTTTCCGTTTTGAGTTTTGAGTTTTTTTTTTTTTACCACCCAACACTAGCCACCACCGGCCACCATTTTCCACCACCGTCTTTCGCCACCACCACCCACCATCTACCCCCCACCACAACCTGCCACCACCACCACCACCCACCTACCATCCGCCCACCACCACCCGCCACTACCATCCACCGCCCGCCACCTACTTGCCACCACTACTTACCACTAATTGGCCACCACCACCACCCACCACCACTAGCCACCGCCACCCACCCACCACCACCACCCACTGCCACTACTACCACACCCATCCACCCACCACCACCACCACCACCACCGCCATCCGCCACCCACCGCCACCACCACTGCCATTACCACCACCACCACCACCCACTCACATTACCCACCACCACCACGCCACACCATTCACCCACCATCACCACCCACCACCCACCCGCCACCACCCACCATCCGCCACCCACTTGCCACCACCACCCATCACCCGCCACCACCCACTGCCATAACCCACCACCCGCCACCACACCCACCCGCCACCACTACCCACCCGCTTCCACTACCACCCATCACCCGTCAACACCACCATTACTACCCATTCTCTACCACCCACCACCATCACCCACCCACCCACCCACCACCACCACCACCACCCACCCGCCACCACACACCACCACCAGTTACCCACCACCCACCGTCACCACTTTTCACCACCGTCTTTCGCCGCAACTTGCCTCCACTTGCCACCATTTGCCATTTCTCACTCTTTTTTATATTTTTAAAATTTTTTAAACATTTTGTCAATTACCAAACGCGTTTATAGTTTATGTTTTTCTAAAAATAAACAAAAAATAAACAAAAACCAATTTATAAAATTTTTATAAATATAAACTGAAAACGTAAACGTTACCAAACACACCCTAAATAAATCCAATTATTTTATTTTTATTTTTATTTTTATTTTTTTTAATAATAGTAGACAATGAATCTGAAAAAAAATTCTTCAACAAAAATTAGACAAAGAATCTAATTTTTGGGGGGTACCTGTTTTTTTCACAATCATTTTCCTTAACAATATGTTATTTTCACAATCATCTTAACAATAATCTTATGATAGAGCAATCGAAGAGCAACCATGGCAGCCACAATCATCTTAACTAACAGCCATGGCCCCCACAATTACAGATCAATGTTTGAAGGGGAAATACATTATTCACAACTCAAGCACAACTCCAATTGCTCTGCGGCACACAAATTTCCTTCTCTTCCACTCTGATGAAACAGCAACAACAGCGGCACAAGCTAGATTACGACCAGACCAGACAGTGCTCTGTTCTTTTCTTTTCTTTCTTTTTTTGTTTTTGTTTTTGAAATGAAATAAAAGGTGGGTGTATCTACACAGCTACAGCAGTACCAAGTTGAGTAAAACTTACTTTCGAGCCAAAGACTTTCGAGCTACGTAACGGACCGCAGTTATGCTACATAGCTCGAATTCTTTAAGCTCGAATTTCGCCCAAAATCAAAACGACGTCGTTTCGTTGCTTTGATTTTTTTTTTTTTTGGCAAAAGAAGAAAAATCAAAAAAGAAGAAAAAGAAGAAAAAGGAAGAGAAGAAGAGGGTAACAGAGAGAGAGAGAGAGAGAGAATCATCAACCACCCAACACCCAACACATCTTCATCAACATAGCGGAGAAAGGGACAAAAAAAATTCATCAACCACCCAACACATCTTCATCAACACAGCAGAGAGAGACAAAAAAAAAAAAGTAAAGATCTAAAATGTCACGCCCCACTTTTTATTACTCGATATCATTACCAAATTCATTAACTTAATTCACTTTCAGAGATAACATGCGGAAATTAACTCATACATTCAATCCGTAGGAGTGATTAACAATACTCTCATTCGTATGCAAAGTAAATATTACATGAACATACTCAAGAAATTGCCCTTGGGCTTACAACATTGAATAATCAAATGAAGGGTGTAACCCTTTTAGAGATATGGCATTCCGCCAACAACAAAGAGGCCCCGTGGCCAACAAATAAGTAAATCCAACTCTTGCAACCAACCTCGCTAATACGAAAAAGATTCAACAACGTGGGATGAACATATAGTCCAGTAGGGATCTCAACATGATCCTCAACAATAACAACAGTACAGATAGCTATGATCATGCACACTCATTCTCGTACTAGAATAGTAATGTGACATTTATACAAAAATATATATGTATGAACCTTTCTTTTGAAAACAACTGTTTATTCAACGCCATGTTTATTCATCTTTCCATATTCCTCTCATTAATCCCCATTCCCATTCTTTCATAGTATCAACAACTACTTAGGCAAACAATTACTAAGCCCGATACACTCATCCATTTCCCATACGCATTTACGACGTATCCTTTCAACATGTTTATTTTAAAACATTCATTCTCGTTCACACTTTCCAAAAGACAAAAGACATTTTGGTTCATTTCCACTACTATCATACCTATACATGTACAACCTGGGTAAAAATATAAATATAAATTTACAATCCACCAACATGTATATAATCAATCAACGGAGTAACTCGGTTCTCTGAACTTTAACCAATCAAATCCATGATCACTTTTAGTTACAACAAAACTACAATGATTCCACCTTGCTCTACTAGTTATGCGCTTAGTAAGCCAAGGATATACTGCAATAACTACTATCAACTTCGCTCTACTAGCTATATGCATAGTAAGCCACACTGCACTTTTCACAGCAACATACCATTTTACCAGGCGCTAGCTGGAAGGGTGTGGCACCTCAGATTATAAGCGCATACAGTTCTCCAGGCGCTAGCTGGAAGGTCACGGTACCTCTGATTATAAGCGCGGCATATAACGCCAACAACCACCATGCACACAAGGCATATCCAACATGTATAATGCATATACATAAACTACCAAGATAACAGCAATGTGTCAAAATAGATGAACACATACGTGTAAAGCGTACACAACAATTCAATACAACCGTATCATCCTCCACCGATGACCAAGGACAAACCTCTAGATGCAAATATATTATACATCTATAAACTTACTCAATTATCATGAAATTATCGCTTAACATTAATACCATCATAGTAGTATAAGATACAACAGTCCAACATTCATACTTATTTCAAAGTACCATTTCCATTCCAAAAACCAATCCCGCCTTTTATTTTTTCACAAAATCAAGTTCAAGGACAATAAGCCCTAACTCATTTTAAATCAACTACATTCCTTTCAAAGCCATTTTAATTTAATTACACAAATTAAATCATAATCACTATACTAGGGTTTTCCTCCCTCTTTCTCATTATTGAACATAAGCCTCAATCATCTACAATAGCCAACAATGGTTTCCTTTAAAACCCAAAATACCCAAGTATTTACCCTAAGATCAAACCCCTCTATTAAATTATTAAATCAATAAATATTAGGGTTTCCTCTCCTTTCAACAACACTTGCTAATTAACACCCAATTGGTCCAAAACACATATAATAATCATGGATCTAAAACCAACAACCAACCCAAAGTTCAACCTCATGAATTTATACAAAAATCCAACATGATATAGTTTTCATGCAATACAAAAATTACCACATGTCTATCTATAGATGAAGTATTGAAAAAGATCAAGGAGAATCCCTACCTCAAAGAAGAACTCAAATAGAGATGATGACCCGAAACCAAAGTGCTCCAAATCCACAATTTCTCCGATAAAAAGCCTCGACGATCCACGCAACTATTGTAAAGGCCAAAGGTGAGCAAATCACTCCTACTAGATCAATACCAAGAGAGAAGGTAGAGTTCTAGAGTGAGAGGCTCAAGAATGGTGTTTTTGAAAAGTAGGAGAGAGAAAGAAAAGTGAAAAGTGATTTTAAAATGTCAAAACCCGAACTTAAACCAGTCCTCCGCTGAGCGCCTTTTCCGCCGAGCGACAAGCCAAAAGTACCCCGCCGGCGCTAAAACCTCCGCCGAGCGCACCACCAAAGTCCCTCGCCGAAGGCCGAATACCCGCCGAAGGCTGGATGCAACCTTCCGTAAAATCAGACGCATTTAAACCATCTGGGAAGGTGATTTATCCGCTCGGCGCGCTCGATCCTCGCCGAAAGAAGGCCAAAACTCGGCAGCTTATCTTTGGTTCTAAGTTCAACCAACTCCGCCTCCAATCGCCCAACACATCCTATAACTCAAATACAAGATAGGAAAGGATGTAAACAATATAATACTCAACTAATAACACCCACGGACACACGTCCGGATCATCAGACAACAAGGGGTAAACCCGGATCGCTATAACCTCCCTTAAAGAATTTCGCCCTCAAATTAAAGGTACGTCAAAACATAAGGCCAACTGATAACACAACACCAACACCCCCCAACACTAGGAGTGAAACCGCCCTCACTACAACCATCAGGCCACTCTTACCCAAGAAGAGACCCACTAAGGGAAATACATTCCAAACAACAATACTTAGGTGCGAAAATCTCAACAAACCAAACCCTTCCTGGAACAATAACCAACATCTGACTAGCGCTTCAAGCTAAGCCACTACTCAACAACAAGATTCCCAAAAACTAATCAAAGCAAACCTTATGAGTAAACAATAAGAAAACATTTTCTTGTTCAAGCGACATTTCTCAAAGATAGTCAAATTTTCAATGCTAGCTTTCCAAAATAAATCCTCCACTTTCCATGAGAAACTCAACAGTTTTGTAAACATTTTTCACAAACACGGTGTTATCCAAAACACAAAATCATCCACAGTTTATTTGCAAAAAATATTTTCATTTGGAACTTTCCAAAACCCTTGATTTAAATCAATTTCTCAGCAACACCCTTAGGTGGCCCAAACATTAAGAAAAATTTTGTTTTCCATAACTTTCAACATACTATTAGCAACAACCATCACTCATACAGTGATACCAAAACCAACACAGAATATGACATTTCTATAATGATAGTTAATAGAAATAACAACAATACTATTAACACATAAGGCATAAGAAATTCATGGTTTTGCAATTTCCTCCCGCCTCCTTCACCACAGATAAGCATATTAGCTATATCATTCTTTCAATAGACACACATTGTAGTGATGTATCATATCAACAACAAATAGAAATATTTCTATTATCAATAAGCACACACTCATAAGTGATGCTAATGGAGTTCATCCCCTATCTTCTCCCAAAAAATATAAGCACAATAAAAGTAATGCTAATGGAGTTCATCCCCTATCTTCTCCAAACAACATGCATATGCAATGAAACACACGATTGCCATATACAACACATAATCAATACAAGTAATGTTCTGTATTAATTCAACAGTCAACATAAATGACTTAATTTCAGTTATACCTAAGCCATTCGCAAGGTCTACAACAATGAAGACTATCCTCAAGGTGACCAATATCAACCCAAAACACAATACCAATAAGCTGACTGATCAACTCAACAAACCCCACACTCAGTAATCCACACACTGATGTGCCACTCAAATTACTAACCCCAAACACGGAGTTCTCTACATAAATCCCCAAATTTTGGAATCTCACTGGATCGCCTCAAATTTAAACCGCATCAACACTGTGCCTAAGGGTATCACCACCCTCTATGGCCACACAACAAGCCTGCTCATCCCCTCAACTCAAAATCGACAAGGTCAACCTCAATCATACCAACCCAATCACGAAGGACAATTTGACCAACGTTATTCTCGTTATTCTAGAACACAAACGCTGCCAAAGATTCACTCACAAACCATACTCCACAATTGATAACCAATCACAACATTTAACACTACCCCATACAACCGATGGGGTCACTACAGACTCGCTAACTAGCAAAGCCCAAAACACAAACCAACAAACAGTACCATTCCCGCTAACCCGAGAGACAAATCTCACATAACCTTGCCGATACCACACAACTCTCAAACCATCACGTCTAACCCATACACCCATGGATTCCCGCTCTCAACAATTAATCTCAAAAGTGAACAGGCCCACAGCCGCCACAAGATTATCTCAACATACGATCAAGCAAGCAACAACACTAGGATCATTGACCCCATTAACAACTTCTCGATACATAAAATAGAGAGTTCAAAATTCCATACATACTCCCCAATACATGAGGATTAAACAAACAATACTATGCATATAAATGCAATACATGAACATGGTGCCTCAAAGATCCACAGACACCGGTCAACAACAAAATCAATAAACATGATACACCACCGCCAACATTACAAAAGTCCTCTCCAAGGTAACACTATAGGGCTCACTAATTAGTCGCCTCGCAGAGGACAAGAACGCCAACCATGGCCCACCGCCACAAACAAAACAACCGCCAGACCTTCTACCCAGAGATCGGTCTGAATCTACACCTCCCCTAACCCCCAACAGAAGATCCGAAACCTGGCGAAGAAAGGAACCCTAATCGAGCATGTTTCGTCTCCACCCCTCATCGAGCCTAGAGTGCTTAGGAACTACAAGATCGACCGAGATGGTCTCTCTTAACCCCATCATCACTAGCAATCAAGGCCTCTACATGGGCCGCCAACTAAAGTATAATAATCCTTCCACAAGGATCCACTACCTTCTCCCGAATATCGAACACAACCGCTGAACTCAAATAACGACGCCCTCTGTTGTCACCAACTCGAGCAAACCACGACAAACTACCAAACCGATCTCAAATCAGGCTACAGAGTGTCATCCCGACGAACTCCAAAACTGTTCCCTCAACCTTTCCCGGCGTATGAGGGAAATACTTGGCCCAAAAGGCCTCGGTAAAAGCAACCCACGCCACCCACATTAGTCTTAGCATTCTTCCACCAATAACTCGTGATCACTCTTCAACCGAAAGGTCGCCAAAGAAACCCTCAACTCCTCATCTTCGACTCGAGCATATCAAGAGTCTTGGTAACTGCTCCAACCAACTCTCGCTTCTAACGGTTTAGCCTCCCCACAAACTCAAAGGACCGGAGCGAAAGAACTCCTTAGTAAGTTTGAGAGCATGCCCGCTGCCACCCTCAGTGCGAGCTAGGGTGTTTTGCACTGCTCTCACAATCTCACGTGCGACATCCTCGCCGACAAATGATGTCAGAATTCAAGTAGTACTAAAGGAACCGCCAGGCCTCTCCAGCTCCTACTACTCAACCGACCTCTACTCCTCGTAAACATCCTATAAAGCACAAAATAAAATACACTTAGTGCCAACACAATAGCCTTCTCCAAGACACACCCTACTACTGGTAAGTCACAAGACACACTTATCCTCAAACTTTACATCTCTACTGCATATAAACATCTAAACATATAAACACATAATCGAATCAAGTCCACAAAGATAGCCACTCATCCCGGAACTCCCAAGGAATTCCTATCAGAAATCACGTTGATCAGGCGTGTTTCCAAAAGGACCTCAAAGCAAGTTCACCGGCTATGAATACTATCCAGGAGACTGAATCCCATGCTCACATAAATGCAACACATAAGTCTTAATTCCCATGGCATCTATATGCAACGTCCTCACTACACGTAGTAAACCCACTGTGGTAAAAAAAACCACTTCCCACGAGCTCAAGGTATTCAAACCCGGTAAGCTCTGATACCAAGTTGTCACGCCCCACTTTTTATTACTCGATATCATTACCAAATTCATTAACTTAATTCACTTTCAGAGATAACATGCGGAAATTAACTCATACATTCAATCCGTAGGAGTGATTAACAATACTCTCATTCGTATGCAAAGTAAATATTACATGAACATACTCAAGAAATTGCCCTTGGGCTTACAACATTGAATAATCAAATGAAGGGTGTAACCCTTTACAGATATGGCATTCCGCCAACAACAAAGAGGCCCCGTACAACAAATAAGTAAATCCAACTCTTGCAGCTCAACCTGCTTAATACCTGAAAAAGATTCAACAACGTGGGATGAACATATAGTCCAGTAGGGATCTCAACATGATCCTCAACTATAACAACAAGACAGATAGCTATGATCATGCACACTCAATCTCGTACTAGAATAGTAATGTGACGCTTTATACAAAAATATATATGTATGAACCTTTCTTTTGAAAACAACCGTTTCATTCAACGCCATGTTTATTCATCTTTCCATATTCCTCTCATTAATCCCCATTCCCATTCTTTCATAGTATCAACAACTACTTAGGCAAACAATTACTAAGCCCGATACACTCATCCATTTCCCATACGCATTTACAGACGTATCCTTTCAACATGTTTATTTTTAAAACCTTCATTCTCGTACACACCTTCCAAAAGACAAAAGACATTTTGGTTCATTTCCACTACTATCATACCTATACATGTACAACCTGGGTAAAAATATAAATATAAATTTACTATCCACCAACATGTATATAATCAATCAACGAGTAACTCGGTTCTCTGAACTTTAACCAATCAAATCCATGATCACTTTTAGTTACAACAAAACTACAATGATTCCACCTTGCTCTACTAGTTATGCGCTTAGTAAGCCAAGGATATACTGCAATAACTACCATCAACTTCGCTCTACTAGCTATATGCATAGTAAGCCACACTGCACTTTTCACAGCAACATACCATTTTACCAGCGCTAGCCGAAGGGTGTGGCACCTCGATTATAAGCATCTGATTCTCCAGCGCTTAGCCGAAGGTCACGGTACCTCGATTATAAGCGGCAGATATAACGCCAACAACCACCATGCACACAAGGCATATCCAACATGTATAATGCATATACATAAACTACCAAGATAACAAAGAATGTCAAAATAGATGAACACATACGTAAAGCGTACACAACAATTCAATACAACCGTATCATCCTCCAATCGATGACCAAGGACAAACCTCTAGATGCAAATATATTATACATCTATAAACTTACTCAATTATCATGAAATTATCTCGCTTAACATTAATACCATCATAGTAGTATAAGATACAAATCCAACATTCATACTTATTTCAAAGTACCATTTCCATTCCAAGAAAACCAATCCCGCTTCCTTTTATTTTTCACAAAATCAAGTTCAAGGACAATAAGCCCTAACTCATTTTAAATCAACTACATTCCTTTCAAAGCCATTTTAATTTAATTACACAAATTAAATCATAATCACTATACTAGGGTTTTCCTCCTCTTTCTCATTATTGAACATAAGCCTCAATCATCTACAATAGCCAACAATGGTTTCCTTTAAAACCCAAAATACCCAAGTATTTACCCTAAGATCAAACCCCTCTATTAAATTATTAAATCAATAAATATTAGGGTTTCCTCTCCTTTCAACAACACTTGCTAATTAACACCCAATTGGTCCAAAACACATATAATAATCATGGATCTAAAACCAACAACCAACCCAAAGTTCAACCTCATGAATTTATACAAAAATCCAACATGATATAGTTTTCATGCAATACAAAAATTACCACATGTCTATCTATAGATGAAGTATTGAAAAAGATCAAGGAGAATCCCTACCTCAAAGAAGAACTCAAATAGAGATGATGACCCGAAACCAAAGTGCTCCAAATCCACAATTTCTCCGATTAAAACGAAGCCCTCGACGATCCACGCAACTATTGTAAAGGCCAAAGGTGAGCAAATCACTCCTACTAGATCAATACCAAGAGAGAAGGTAGAGTTCTAGAGTGAGAGGCTCAAGAATGGTGTTTTGAAAAAGAGAGAGAAAAGAAAAGTGAAAAGTGATTTTAAAATGTCAAAACCGGAACTTAAACCCGTCCTCCGCTCGGCGCTTCTTCGCTTCGGCGGACAAGCCAAAGTACCCCGCCGGCGCTAAAACCTCCGCTCGGCGCACCACCAAAAGTCCCCGCCGAAGGCGCTCGAATACCCGCTCGAGCGCTGGATGCAACCTTCCAGAAAATCTGCAGACGACGAAACTACTGGGAAGGTGATTTATCCGCTCGAGCGCTCTGATCCCCGCTCGAGCGCAAAGGCCAAAACCTGGGCAGCTTATCTTTGGTTCTAAGTTCAACCAACCTGCCTCCAACTGGCCCAACACATCCTATAACTCAAATACAAGATAGGAAAGGATGTAAACAATATAATACTCAACTACCAACACCCACGGACACACGTCCGGATCACTGTACAACAAGGGGTAAACCCGGGATCGCTATATAAAAAAAAACAAATCAAACCCAAATCCATGAAACAAATCAAACCCAAGCCAAATCCATGAAACAAATCAAACCCACAATCGGAGGCGGAGATCCAAGATCAGGCGAAGACGGTGGGCTGCGATGATCGGAAGCGGAGGCGGAGGCGGCGGGCTGCGACGATCGTAAGCGAAGGCGGAGGGCAGCAATCGAACCCTCTCTCTCTCTCCATTCCCTCTTCCCCTCTCTTCTCTTTCTCTTTCTCTTTCTCTTTCTCTTCCTCTTCCTCTTCTTCTCTTTTCTCTCTTCTCTTTGCTCTCTTTGTTTCAGACATAAGGAGGAAAAAAAAAAAAAAAAAAACTGCCCAAAACAACATCGTTTTGGACAGTCGGGGAATTCGAAGAGAAAAGTTTCGAGCTACAAAACATTTTCCCTATTTTATGTGTTACCCATATCCTTCCCTCTCATATGTTGAATTCAACTGACATATATGACTTCATCTATTCTTTTGTCTTTGCACAAAAAATAATAATGACAGGCTGGATTGTTCCAAAAAAATACTATTTGCATTAATAATACAAAAATTGGATAATTGCATGATACACAACACTCTTATTATGGGGTGTTTAGGAAAAAAACTTTTTAATTTTTTTAGCTAAAATAATATTAAAAGATAAAATAGGCTAAAATAATTAATAAGACAAAATATCACATCAAATTCATAATTATTTCATTTTTTCTCTCATAAACATCACATCCAACTACAAAAACATCTAAAATAGGCTAAAATAATTAATAAGACAAAATATCACATCAAATTCATAATTATTTTATTTTTTCTCTCATAAACATCAAGTCCAACTACAAAAAAATCTAATCAGCTTTCTAAATATAAAAATCTTAACCTACTAAAATAGTAACTTTCCAAACACTCACTATATATTTTGTGGTATAAATGTTATGTATTTCTTTTAGTAATAAATATTACGATATTTTTTGGATAGAATTATGATAATTTATTATTTAGAAATAAAGTTATGCATTTTGTGAATGAATAAGTACAAAGGGATTTCCCTCTCCCCCCCTTTTTAATTTACAAATCAGTGCAGATTTTTAAAATAAATTTTAAATCAATGATAAAACTCACCAACTTTAATAACTAAAATTATAAGTTTTTTCATATAGCAATGTTACATCTACTTAAAATCTTAAGGTTGTCCTCGATATGACTAATAACTGAGTTTTTTATTTATTATAAAAAAATGTACATAAAAATAAGAATAAATTACAAATACACCCCCTGAGATCTGCTTAAAATATAAATTGCTCCTTGTGATTTAAAAAATTACAAATACCTTCCTGTCAAAATTTTTTATTTAACATAATTAATTGAAAATGTGAAATTTGTAACTATTTACCTATACAATAATAAAATTATCTAAATTATTAATTGAAATAAAATTTTAACATTATTAAATACCGTTAATTAACTTAATGATTTATTAATAAAAGGACCCATTTGTTATGAAATTATAAATCTTAGGGGGCATAATGTAATTTCTAGAACCACAAGGAATAATTTATAATTTAATTAAATCTCAGGGGGTGTGTTTTTAATTTACCCAAAAAATAAATAGCTAATGTTAACAAATAAGTCAATAAGTTGATTTTTTTAGTTCATCCCAAAAGATAACAATTTTACTAAAAACATCTATGTCCAAATCAAAAATGTTTTTGGGGCTCGAATGCAATGGCTCAAATGACCTGAAAACGTGGACTCACACGCTAAAACCTCTATTTCGCTCTATCTCCTCATTTTTCTTCTCATATCCAGACTCTCTCTCTATTGTTCTGTCTCTTGTAAAGTCATCATTCTTTCGAAGCATATCTCCAAATCATTCGAGTCTATCTCCTCCAAAACGACGCCGGAAACGACTCTGACACCCAATTCCCTCACTGTCGGATTACTAACCAATATGATTCGAATCTCAGGTAAACTCAAAACTAAGGTTTAATGATTGAGGGTTTTTGTATTTTGCCCCAATAATTTCAATAATTGGTTGATTTCATAGACCATAGAGCATTTTGAAACGACTCTCACACCCGATTATTGCTCTATGATCTCCCGTACATTGGTTAATTTCAAACGACTCTCACACCTGATTACAGGGTTTTATTTTTACATTTCATTCATAAACTATCAATTTCAGTTCATATGGTTCAATTTTTACACACTGATTTTTTTTTGTTATTATTATTCACTATTTTGAAATGAGGGATGGAGCAGAATATGAATATTTAGCTGTAGGATGTAAGTTAGGTGTTTGTTGGTGTGATTTAGGTTGTCCACATTGTAAAATTACCTTCTTTTTTTAAATTTTTTTTCCCCCCTGTTAGGTTAGGCTTGTCTACCATCAGACTATATGAATTGAAATCAGGAACTTTAGGACTAAACTAAATAGACGAAATTGATAGTTTAAGGATGAAATGAAAACAATGATGATAGTTTAGGGATGAAATGAAAATGATAATTTTGTTAGTAAATAGTTATTTATTCCACTCATTTATCTACATTTTTATAAATGTGAATGGCAAGATATACAGAAAATGTTTGTTATTAGATGAATTTGATATGCAGGATATGCAGAAAATGTTTGTTATTTGCCTTATGCTTGAAGAAAATATATGTTTCATGTGCAGAAAATGTTCTTTGTATGTTCTTGAATTAGATGAATTTGTATGTTCTTTGCCTTATGCTTGAAGAAAATGTTTGACTTGCTAGCTTGATATGCAGGATTCAACAAATTGTGGATGTAAGTTGGGTGTTTGTTGGTGTGATTTAGGTTGTGAGTTTTTACTAAAAATAGAACACTTAATTTGAATGTATAAGACAGTTAATTTCAATGTATAAGACACTTAAGAATTTTGAATGTATATGTTAAGTGTCTTGTTAAGTGATTTAGGTTGTGAGTTTTCCTGAAAATGTTCTTTGTAAAAACTCACTTCCATAAAATCTCAATTTTGAATTTTGAATGTATAAGACACTTGTCCAGTGAATATCATAGAGCATTGAAGACATGAAATATGGAAACATGGTTTGAAACTAATATTCAAATATTTTGAATTTTGTTTATGCAGATTAAAAATGGCTTCTTCTTCTACTAATAATAGCAACATTAGATTAAGACCAAGAATGTGTGATTGTGAGAGAACAACTGCAATGTATATTGTACGAACCAATGAGAATGGAAATCAAGGGCGTCTTTTTTTTGTTTGCCCATCCAAATATGTAAGTATGTGTTATGAAATTAAACTTGCAGTATTTCGGAAATTATTTGTGTAAATTAAATAATTGATTGCCATGCATTGTAGAGTAAGAGTAACAAAGAACATTGCAATTACTTCAAGTATACGGACGATGATGATGGGGACGTTACCTCAACAATCCATTCCAATAGTAGACCTCATAAAGCTATCCAAATAGAAGAATTCAATGATGTCAGGGCAAGGCTTTCTGAGATGGAAATGAAATACATGACCATGGTAGAAGGCTTCAAAGGATGGACAACAAATTCAACGCTATGATTTATGTGATTGTAGTCTGTATCGTTTTGTACTTCATTATGTAAGAATTGAAATGCTTGACTATTAGTTTTTGGAAAATTTGATGAATGTAATTATGGATGTAATGGACATGTTGAATGTTAGTGTTTGAATGAATGTGATGTTGTAATTTTATTATGGAAAAAAAATTAAAAAATCAGATGTATATCTGTTTGAATTAACTAAAGCAGGGTTAGGGTACATCTGTTAGTTAAAATCAGATGTATATCTTGTTGTACATTTCAAAATATAAAACTTTTATTATAGGTATGATATTGTGCTCTGTTTCAGACTTTTTCATTCCATGCCAAAGACAATTAGCTTCCAAATTGTTTTGTTTCAGTTCAAGCAATGCATATGATTTTTAAAAATGTATATATATTTTTGTGCTAATATGATCTTTTTCTCTTTCAGATACCAAAAAAATAAGACCCTTAACTCTCAGGTGGACTAGCAATTTAAGGGGAATTTGTATTATGAATTTTCATCAACAACTCATAAACCACAGTATCTCCCATTTTACCGTGGAAAGATTAGAAACCAATTCTCTTCCATTTCCACTCCTTGGCCCACCAGAAATCTACGTCAGCGAGCCTTCTCTGAATTCCAACTTACTCACCAAGAGAGTAAACAGAAAATTCAAATGGGAATCAAAGTTAGAATCTACTTCTACTGATCAAAGCCCAGAAACTATCACTAACCCTTTCATGAATTTGATGGTCTCAAACTACAATAACACTGTCCACCTCTTTCCTCCACCAAAACCATTTATGGGTTTCATCGAAAACCACTCTCTTACCCGTGTGTCTATGCATCAGCCTTGTAGATACACCAAAATCTGCCCCATTCAACATCATTCAACATCATTAATAGTTAACCATCAATCTGCCTCATTTAATTTTATAGTTAAACATCATTCAACATCATTCATAGTATTCTACAAACAAACTCATCTTAGGAGCATTCCACACAAAAAAAAGAAAAGAAAAGAAAAGAGAGAATAAAAGTACAAACAAAAAAATAAATTACAAAGTACTAATACGAAACTAAAAAAAAAAATGGGACATTTGGATCCGCATCTACATTGAAGTGAACAAAATTTGAAGCGATTAGCGAACTTTGACTGCTAATGTTGTTCACCATTCTTGATTGAGTATGAGATGTGCCTCCAATATTATTCACTGTTTACATTTGACTAAACTGTGCCTATTCAATAAACAAGTACACTTTACAAATATTGTCCATTCAACATATATATCAATTAAAACAAGAACAAATATTTTACTTTAGACATTGAACACATACCAGTACATACATACTTTGTTCCATGCCATCCATGCAAGGAAAATAGTAAGGTGCAGTCTGTGTCGCCTTATGATCATAGTAACACAATTTCATTATACATTTCAGACATTAAAATAAAAAACAACCAACAACATAAAAATTCAAATACATACTGGGTCATGATAAGTATTGTATTGCATATCATCTATAGCAGGAAAATTTAACTTCCAAGGCTGACATTGAGGAACCGTACGTCCCTATAGTAAGACACAGACACATTGGTGAATAATTTATCTTAAATACATTCAACAATTTCCATATCACACACAAGAAAAGAACTTACCTGTGGTTTTGGAGGCTTTTTACTCTTTTCGTTCAACCGATTCACTATTTCATCCACTTTGCTAACCTTGCGTTTGGTACATGGACGTCCTCTTTGGCGAGCAACCATAGGACTAAGTATCTTGCGAGACATGCTTGCTTTTGTAGTACTATGAGTAGACAAACTTTTCAACGAACTATGAGAAGGTGGTACATTACTAGTATAAGGTGGCATGTTGCTAGTAAAAGGTGGTGCATGACTCGGACTACCTGATTGATCTTTTCTCACTCTATCCTTGATTTCTATTAACCCAAGATCAAGCACTTTGTGTTTACCATCATCGTTGGCAGCAATTTCTATGATTTCATCCAACATCTTGTGGTATTTATCATGTAACTTTGCATTAAAAACAGCTCCGGCTTTAGTGTATGTGGTTGGAATGCATGTGTACCCTCTTTCGATATCTTTTCTCCATCTTGATACAATGTATTTATCTGGAACCTGATATATACACCTCTCAAGTAGCACAATAATTGCATAGGCACACATAATGCCCCTAAACTCAAACCACCAACACATACAATGCAATTCACATTCACTTGCATTAAAGTACATAACAAATTCCGCAGTCTTCATTTTCTTACCAACAAGAACGGTGTCCTTCACATGATAAATACAAATTTCTCCCTCCTCTTTGACAAGATTCGCACGATAATACAATAGTCACTTCAATTCTACTTGCACTTCTTTAAAATTTGCATTCATGTAGGCTGTACGAAACTGTTTCTCAAACTCATATACCGTTAAGCAATTTACAATTTGTTTCAAGATTTAAAGTCTGCTTTCATCTCTTTCTCAATCTCATTTCTCAAGGCATTATCATATTGTTCAACAATTTGCTTTAAAGTTATCTTTGAGTTCACATATCCATAAAAAAATGCATTCATATTCTCACTTCGTTGTATAGTCAACATGCCAGCCCAAAAAGCATCCTTAACATAAGTAGGAATCCACCTATGTCGCTCACTGTATAAATACCCCCAACCACTTATTATCATCTAGCTTGAACTTTGCAATCATCACTTGCCACTCTTTATCAAATTTATCTTTTGTAAAATAATCATAAACTGCATTTTGCAAAGCAAACTTGATGGATTCATATTGGGCATATCCTCTTAATTTCTCCAGAATTTTCTTCATTATATGCCATAAGTACCAACGATGTCGAGCTTGTGGTAAGAAAACTTCAATGGCATTTTGCATAGCTCTGCACTAATCTGTTATTATAGCTTTTAGAGGAACGTCAGACATGTAACTTAACCATTCTCTGAATAGCCACACAAATGTTTTAGTGTTTTCATTAGATAACAGCCCATAACCAAGCAAAATTGACTGCTTATGGTGATTAACTCTTACAAACAGAGCAATGGCATATCATATTTGTTTGTGAAATAAGTTGTGTCAAATAAAACCACATCCCCAAATGCTTTATAAGCTGCCCTACTCCTTGCATCCACTCAAAACAAGTTTCATATGCAACCATCTTTATCAAGGTCAATTGCAGAATAGGAGTTCAAATTTTGTTGTTACATCCTATGAAAATAAAGTGCAACTAATTTAGTATCTCCTACCTCAAGCCTCAATCTTCTCATACTCTGAATATGATTCATTGCATCTCGTTCATCAAATGTTAATGCCTCATACCTCCTTGCTTCAACAACTATAGAATGAAAATTACTAGCCACCTTTATCCCTACTTCATCATTTATTTCTAGTCTTCTCTTCACAGGGGTAAGAATTCTCTTATTTATTGCAAAATGTCGTGAGTCACTAGGAATCAAGTCATGTGTATGTTCAAGCACAACTGTGGTCAACTTAAATCTTCCATCCTTTTGTAGAGTTGCTCTAACCTTTGCTTTACATTCAATGAATAATGACAAAGATGGTTCGAGAGGGTGTACTTTTGATCGTTTTGTTCTCTTGCGTGCCCGAGTACATTCAATTCCAAAGTATTTTACTTCCCCATCTTGTCCAATATTTTGTGTTCTATAAGCTACATCAAATCCGAGGTGCTTCGCGTATTCTGCATAAAATGAATATACTTTTTGCTTTGAGCTAAAAAAATGCCCTTCTTAGGTTCTTCAACTTCACCAATCTTATTTAATAACGGATTGTTCTCCACTTCTTTAACTTCTTCAGTCCCATTCAATGAAGGATTGTTTAAATCAATGTCCATTGAAGCGTGTAGTTCATGTAGCTTCAAACCAAATAGAAAATAAAGTGTAAGTGCATTTCAATTTTTCTAAGGTTCTCCAACATAACCAATACCCACATAGATTTTCATATTGGATAGGGATATTTCATTTCAAGGTTAATTAATACCATTTGTTTTAATGTCCATGAAAGTTCTATGTCTTATCAGACAACATTGATATGGTTTACAATGATTTTCAAGTTCTTAGATGGTAAATAATTCTGCCAAAAACGAATTTAACATACATAGGAATTTCAACACTGAAACAAATTAAGTGTTCCATTTTCAAACAGTAATGGATGTAATGTACAGTTAATTCAAACAGTAATCACATTAACATTAATGCATTAACTAATCACAGTAATGAGATTAGTTAATCCAAACACTAAGATTAGTTAACTAATAAAAACACTGATCTCAGTAATGAGTTAATTCTTACACTGAGATTAGTTAACTAATGAGAACACTGTACAAATACTTAAATTCAAACACTGAGATTATTTGAATTAACTAATGTACAGTAATGAGATTAGTGTTTGAATTCAAATAGTAATTCAAACATTACCATAAATGTCAAAATTAGTTAATTCAAACATAATTTAAGTGTTCCATTTTCAGGGAAACAATAGTGAAACAAAAAACAAGAAAGATTAGCATCATGTCACCAAATTTGTATGACTAATCACAAAATTACTTAGTTTGTATAGAGATTAGTTTTTTTTTTAAAAAAATTTAACAGAGTGAGACTTTAAATACCATTTGTTCTTGCTAAATAACTCAATTGAGATTGTAAACTCAATGACATTGTATAGGTTGGTCACAATCTAGCTTTGGTTAAATTTATTTACTTGTTTGTTTGAAAATAATTGGCATGCATTGGGATAATTTCTCTATAGGGATAATTTCATCAACCAAAACAATTGCCATGCATCAGGACTTTCATTAATCAAAACATAAAAAATAAGGATAATTTCTCTATGGGGACTTTCATCAAACAATTGGCATGCATCACTACAATGGAAATGTTTAACAAAGGGCTTGTTTCCAGAACAACCATTTTTTTTTTTTTTTTACAAACAGATCAAATAAATTGCCTCTTACACCTCTCTTACAAATGCATCTCAAGAAACAAAAAAAAAAAAAAAAGTACAATAACTTACTTAGATGCACAAATAAAAAATGTTTAGGACATTTGGCATGGAGATTCCAAACAGTGGTGGACGATAGACAGCGACGGTTGTCGGTGGTTGTCTCTCTCGTCATCGTGAAGTCCTATACTTTGGTTCGCAACCTCTCTCTCTCTTCTCTCCTCTTTTGTTTCTGTTTTTTGTTTTATTAGTTTGCTTTCCAGAACACATGAGCTCCACGTACATCAAATTTTTTGAGAGAAACCACTTTTGAGCCATTTCAGCGGTTGCATATTCAGGCCCTATAGCAATTCTGATGTCCAAATAAAATTGGAGTTTAAGGGATTATTTGGAATGTTTTAAATAAGTGCACTTTTTGATTTTTTATGAAATATGGGTTGGGTTTGAAGTAATGTGGTAATGAGATGATGTGACTTAAATAAGATGGTGTGATTTAAATAGAATAATAACTTTTTAACTTTTTAATTTTTTTAGAGTATGTCAAATCAGGCCTAAATATTTTTTTTTAAAACAGCCATTTATATTATCAATAATGATAAGTCTGTTAAAAAAAAAAAAAAAAGGACCGGTTAGCAATTTCTTCAAATTTAAATGGCGCCATTATGATTGGTAAAACAGCCGTCACAACAGTCTATTGCTGTTTTCGCCAATCATGTTTTAATTAAAAATATTTTATCCATTTAACAATGTCTTATTTTATTAAAAAAATATATAAAACTTTCTCGTCTAAACTTTTCATAAAAAACGTACTTCTTCCGTCTCAAAATTCAATTTTTTTTTTTGGATAGGAATAGTAAAATTATTATACTTAAAAAATATTAAATTTTCAAAATTATCTTTTAATAGTATAAGGGTTCATTTTGAAAGAAAAAGCCTGGGACTTTTTGATTATTTTAATCACAAAAAAATAAAAAAAAAATTTAACTTAATAAAATAAAATATCACATCTAACTCATAACTATTATATTTTTTTTACAAAAGTCAAAAAAATCAAAAAATCTATCTCAAACGAGATTTTTTAGCCCTAAATTAAAATAATTAAAAAGTCAACTCATACCCAAACGAATCCTAATTATTACATTTTAAAAATATTAATGTTAATAAATTTAAAAAATAACAAAATAAAAAATTCATGTTATTTTAATTATTAATTTTTAAAAAGAGACATATATTCTGAACAATAAAAAATAAAATAAAAAGTTAATATTTCGAGACAGATAAAATAGTATATACTTAAATGTATTAATTTTTTAATTATTATTCTGAAAAAATTATTAAAAAAACTTTATGTGAAATCCATCACAAAAAGTGAGGACAAAGGGGACAAAGAGTGTCCGGATGCAAAAAAGCTACCGACCAGCCGCGAACGGCGCAATTCGCGCAAAAGCAACTACAAACCAAGCTGGAAGTCACTCTTACGATAATTACGCTAGGGATCACCACCGCGTGGATAAAAGGGCGAGGTTTTTTTTTTTTCAAAAAATAAATAAATTATTTAGGTAAATAACTAATTTTTAAAATTATTTATCAAATTAATTTACTTTCTAAAATCATACGTTTAAAATATCATTTTATGGTAAAATTGTATTTTGAACCTATAATTTCATATTGATATAACCCGTATCTACACACCAGTATATCAAATCAATATGAAATCACTAAGAAATCGCATTTTAAGCGTGTGATTTCATGATAAAGTCGTATTTTGAACTTGTGTTTTTAAAAAAGTAGGTTAGTTTGTGTTACAAACCAAACCTATCCCTAAAGGTTTAATGTTGTAACTGGCCAGTAATTCTTAAATTACTAAAGGCCTCTGAACAGAATTATAAAACATAAAAGGCTGCGAAAGCAAATATATAAAACTTACATAGTCCATCAAGCTGTGCTGACATACATGAGACAAATAATTTTAAACTTATAAACACACTTGTGACGTTATAAAAAGACACTAGTCATACATCATTCCTATAGACAGATGAAATAAAAGTGAGACTTAGCCCAATGTATAATACCAAAAAGAAAACAGGTCTTAAAAGTTTGGACTACAAAAACTTGACTTCTCAAAGGGAACCTCCCTGTGAGGCATAGTGGCTAGCTGACCCAACTCTTTAAGCAACAGCTTAGGCCTGCTTATGCGTCTGCTCACCTACATATATAATATAAATAGTAAGCGAAAACCCAGTGAATAATAACTGAGTAAAGGGTTAAATAAATGATATCCCATAACTCATTCTGTAAACAAAAATAGATACATATGCACGTTCTTGTTCGAGTCATAACCAGAAATCAGAGTTCATGCTTAATCTCAAATGGTACATTCGTTAGCGTTAACAGATCACATACAGAGCATCAAGGGTCATACTTGTCAGTTCCATATAGGAACCTCCGGTCGAGTACAGATAACTTGTCAGTTCCATAAAGGAACCTTTGGACCGGGAATAGATAACTTGTTAGTTCCGTAAAGGAATCCTTCGGCCAGGTACGGATAACTTGTCAGTTCCATACAGGAACCTCCGGACCGGGAATAGATAACTTACTTGAGCCACGGAATTATTGCCATAAATACTTGTTAGAAATTGGACAATCATTCATTGTACAGAATATATAATATGTTATAAAGCAAATCATATTCCATATACAAAAAATAAATAAAGTTGAACATAGTTTTACTAAGTTATTACTCACAGATAGTTTCGAAAGCAGACAAACACAGTAGGCAAATCAGATACCTTGTGACGCGTGACCTACACAATTACAGAACGAATACGTACTTAATTACACACCTAGAAGCATTAACTTAGGTCGGTCTTATCTTGGTGTGTTTCTACTTCTTTTTCTCATTATTATGTCTTAATCTTGGCTTATGAGTGCCTAGGATGCAATGAGAATGCCAAAATAGTCTTGAAAACACTTAACAAAATTTATTGAAAACAGGGGTCTCGCTCGAGTCAAAGAACAGCGCACTTTTTTCGCTCGAGTGAACATGCAAAAATGTAAAAGGTCGATCGAGCAGTCTGTAAACTCTGCAAAAATACTGGTTACTTGGTTTTTTCGCTCGACGTTCACTTGATGCTCGCTTAAGCTTGAGGCTCAGGTCCTCACTCCAGCACAACTCTTGTCGTTCGAGTGGTCTGCAAAAATAGGAAACTTTTGGGAGCATGCATTTTATGCTTGAGCCAGCTATTTGTCGCTCGAGCGGGAGTGCAAAACATAGAGTGGTCGCTTGAGTGCAAGATATGTCGCTCGAGCGGTGAGGTTAAATTCTGGAGTTTCCAGATTCACCTCCAAACTTCAAAACACATCCTTTGTGCCCAAAACATGAGAAAACAAGTCTAAACTCGGAAATCATAGAGAATTAAAGATTATTTTATGAAATCAAGGCCTATAAACATGTCAATTATATGACTCAAGCTTGAAATGTGAAAACATAACATGGACATGACATGCAAGAAATGATTTAAGCTCCAAGTCTCCAAATCATGAGCAAATGATATGGTTAGACCAAAAACATGTTGAATTCCTTGAATAAAACCAAGATATGGATATGCATGTGAAAATTCTTCAAACTCCAACTTTAAATGCAAGAGAATTTGCATGCGTGTATGGTAATCTTCCTAATTCTCCTTTCCTAGCTCAATCCTTGTTCTAAGTTATCTTGAATTCATGTAATACATCTCAATTACACAAGTAAAGGCTTAAATCCTTACCTCACTCTTGATTTAGGCTCTAGCTTGCTATATCTTTAAGCTTCCAAGCTAATTCCCATAATTCCCTAGCAAATCTCCTAGTTGAATTCAATTCATTCTCTCTCTCTCTCTTTTTCTCTCTCTCTCTTACTCATGTGTAGGCTCAAAATGATGAAGAGAGGATGACTCAAAGAAATGTAATAGCCTTATATAGGCTTGCTTAGAGAGTTTAATTAATTAGGCTTACCACTAATCAAATGAGCATTATTTAATTTTAATTAATTCGTTCAGAATCGAATTTCAATTAAACTTACCATAAAATTCTAAAAATTCCACATAACACAAATACCAAATTAATTTCATGTTCGAATGTTGATAAGACCTTCAATTCGCAAACCGAAACAGAAACATAAATAGATATTTTTACGAGAGACAGATAGAAACACCAATAATGCAATGCATATGTAATTAACTCAGGATTTCATCTTAATTACTTATTAGGCATACTTAATCATGGCTTAACAATTAATCATGGGTCAGGGTTGTTACAGTTTGATAAATAATTTAAAAAATGAGTTATTTTGATAAATAGTTTGATTTTTTCAAATATGAAAAAAATAACTCCTAAATAAGGAAGCCGGAAAAAATTATGAGAAAAGCTAAAGATAATTAAGTGTAATAAATTAAAAATTAATATTTATTATGCAATATGAAATATGAAAATGAATTAAGTTTTTAAGATTTTCAAACTTTTTTTACAAAATTATTACATGGTGTGAAGTTGTTGGCTTTTTTGGCTTTTGAAGGTTAATATTGTAATTTTAAGCATGCCAGCAAGGATCAATCAGTCCATACAGAAGATTAATTGCCAACCAATTATCAAACGATTGTGTTTTAGTTCTCTCAACCTCAATGAAGAGGACTTTTATTAGTAGCTTGTTTAGGAGAATTTAGTAAATAACAATTTAGTGAAGAATAATTTCAGAATTTCATTAGGTAAAATGAAAAACTTACAATGATTTGACCCAGCCTTGTAGAGGTTTACAGTAATAAGTTATTTGAAACTACTCCTATGAATGAAATACAGTGCAGAAATTTGAAGTACAGAAATGTAAAGAACAGTAAAGACTAGAAGGGAAAACAAAGTAAATAAAACTGGCTTTTTGATCTGAGTCTGGATCCTCCACTCTAGGACCTTCTCTGTTATTTACACTTCTCAATGATAACCGTTGAAGTGGGCTTCTAACCGTCAAAATGTCTTCCCATGATTGCTGAACATGCTCTCTCACAATTAGTCCCACTACGCCACATTTGCAGTTAGGCTTCTCTCCTGATTTTGAATTTGAACTTTGTAAGTAACCGTTAGGCCACATCACCTTATATCTCTCAATTGTTCCAATGCTACGTAGATCTATCAATACGGGCTGACACGTGTCTGACTTGATTGGCAGCTTGTATTAACTCCCTAAATTGTCCCCTTCATGCCACGTGTTGAATTGTGATTGGCTTTTATAATTTATACAGCCAACATTATCCTCCGCACTAATATACCCAATACTTGGTGATATTAGTGGATCAAGGCACTTTACCCACGTCCTAGGACGTACATGGGCTTTGCATCTTCTTAGAACTACAACCGACATCCATCTTTGCAATGTTTGTACTGCATTAAATTTTCTTCTACGCCTTGAACATTTCCCACTATCTGAGCATTCGAAAAGACTGATAAAATCCTCATGGCCAAGAAAATATTTTCTTACATTGATCGAGCATACGAGGAGTCTGTGGAAGATGATTATAGACCTCGAAAGAATCTCAATGCATTTATTGATTACACATATCCGCCTCCATTTATGCAAGTTATGGAAGTTTTTGCAACGTACCAACCTCTAGACCTGAAGTTTGCCAATTACGAACCCTTAGATCAAGCATTTGCAAAAATGGATCTTGGAAACTCTTCGTCTGCCCCATCATCTTCTGCATGGGACACAGTTGCTTCTTCTTCTACCCCACCAACCTCTGCATGGGACACAGCTGCTCTTTCTTCCTTCAGGTCTACTGGTTGGGGAAGCTGGCCAGAACTTGATGAATCCAAGCTAAGGGAACGAATTCATATCGCTCATTTTGCTCGATGCTCAGTGGTTTACCCATATGTATCCATTGATCGCCGACGTAGTTTGGAGGACAACTTACTTGTAGCGTGGTACACATCTTCCATACCTACGAAGATACTGTGAGCAACTCCTCGTCCAGAGGAAACACAAGAATACAACCCGTCATTCTTAGCCAAGAAGCTAACATTTTGCTCTTCTGACTGGCTTGAATGTGTGAATAACCCTTAGTTTCCTTCTTCCTTTGGGATGGACCCTTTTGTGCCTTCTCTTCCTCAAAACCCTCACTGGATAGAAGAACTGAAACTTACTCTATTTGAGAATCAATTTCTTCCTTCCTACCAACCTCTAGATCTTCCCACTATATTTGAGCGATACCAAGCTCAACTTTTGCTTGCAACCGTTTCTCACTTGCCCTTCAATGCTCTTGGAGGTGATATTCCTCTTAAGAACTTTCGATGGGCTTATGACATTATGACTCGGGGTCATGTCCTCAACCACATTGCTCAAGCAGAACTTCAGATGTTTTTGGATTAACTCCCACTTCTTCTCCATTGGTACCAAACTTCTTTGGCTACCACTCAATCTTTGGATAAAATGTCGGCTCATCGAATTCAAATCCAGTATAAAGTAGAAAATCTTATCAACAAATATAATAACTTTGCATATTGGGATGATCTAGCTATGGATGAGATAGAATAAGGATTGAAGGAAATGGAGTTCAAAATGAAAGCTGAACAGCTTTTCTATCAAATAAGAACATATTAGCTACAGCAACCCAGCTTGGATAGAATAAATGACAGAATAAAAACGGAACATAAATTTATTGACCACTGTTGGAGCAAATTTCATGACCTTGTTATTCTTTATATTCCTTATTTTTAGGAAATTGAATTTGTAGCCAAGAAGGCTTTCTAATGTAATTATTTTCATATCAATAAAGCTAGGTTTTTCTTTCTTTATTTAGCATGGTCTGGTTTTATATTCCAATTACATACTTGTAACCATTCCATTTGCCCAAATCAAACAAAATCAGAGCTTTGAATTTACCAATTTTGTTCTTCGAAACTTGATTTGAACATTTCTAATAGAATACTGAAAACCTAATTTGAATATCTCCAACGCATAGAGTATAATTGACAATCTTTGCCTTAGGTCTTCTCATTCCAATCATATGGTTAACACAATCAACAGCTTCGAATTAACTATCTTTGCTTCAAAAAAATAGTCTATGAATTTCGAAGTATGGAAACTTCCCTTAGGGATTGCACTGTTTTATTCTGAAAGAGTGAGTCCCTTTGGGTTCTTTCACTGTTTAACCAAATATTGGTTTTTGCAACTTCGAAGTCTAAAACAAACAAATTCTAACTGTAGAGTATTTCAAAGTTTACTTTGAAGGATTTTATTTTTAACAAAAAACTTAAAAACAAGTCTTTAATCCCCTTAAAGTAAAGAAAAACCTGAGCATTCTTGTACTCTTAGGTATGAAACGTGTTTCGAAGTCAACTACCTGCTTTCGAAGCCCTAGTTTAATCTGGCTTTGGAGCCAAACTTTGGTTTCGAAGCCAAATATTTGATTTCGAAGCCAATCTGAGTGTTTGAGATACGTTTTTTCTTCCCAAACGATCACTCTTGAGAGAAACTTTTTATGTCTGCACCTTTAGTACTTCTTATGAATTTTACCCATTTAAATTGATTAGGCATCTTTCGGATAGAAAGGTTTAAAGGCCCTCTCCTTTTGTGCTTTTAATTTACTTGCTCGCCCAATACACAAACCCTTCATTTCTATTGACCTCTCATCTTCTTTACCTTTTTTTTCTCAGCTTCGTCTTTTGAAAACTTCTGTCAATGGCTTCTTCCTCCTTGAAGATACCAGTCGTGGAGTGTGTGAGTCCATCAGTAGCTTTAAAGAGGATCATTGCTGAAGAGTGTGAGAAATACAAAGCTAACGAGAAAAGTGCTGTCGATGGGCACATTTTCATTCCCCATCGCCATAAGCAACAGGAATATGTGCTTGGGCCTATTTTTAAAGAAGCCCCTACTCAGCTTCCAGCTTTGTACCCACATTTAGAGGACAACTGCCTCCTTTATGAAGATAGTCTTGATTGAGGAAGCTGGCCCATAGTAAGACCAGAATGGAAGGAATAGTATGATTGAGTCGTCCCCGCTAGGACACTGGATCTCCAGGAACTTTGCCTCTTCGACGCCCTTCAACTATCTAGGTTCACTATTTTGGAGGACCCATTTTTAATACCTGCTGCTCTTTGTTTTGGAATTCTGCTTTCAATTTCTTCTAATTTAGATGTGATATAATGGCCCTTACTGTCTTTTACATCTGCCATCTGTTAGGATTATCCCCTATTGGTACTCCCTTTGGTTCAGACTACCCTGACCTTAACATCCCTTTTTTTCTTCCCCCTCTGAACTCATCCTATAGTGACTTTGTCAAGGCTGAGAACAAAAGGGAAGGCCTTGTGATCGATAGAGAATTATTTTCTTTTTTATTATATTAGCTTTGCAAATTCCTCTTTTGTACTTCTTCTCAGAGGATTATGCCTGAGTTTGCCCCTCTTGCCAAAGCCTTTGTTTTGTATAAAAAGGTGGCCTTAGTTCCGTATGTTTTGGGCCAGGTCTACGGAGCTTGTTCCCTCTTTTGTGAAAAACCCTTGGATGCCAATCAAGGAGGCCCATTTTGGATACTCCAACTCTAGCTTTTTGCATACTTTATTGATTTGCGCTCTAAATGTCTAAAGTTTTTAATGCCAAACCCTACCATTTATGGCATGAAGTTAGCCAATGTCTCTCTTTATCCTTCCAACTTTGCCTTCTATTTTTTTTTTTTCACCAACTCCCAACTTCCTCTTTTTCTCACACCTTCTTCTGTCCCTTCGAAGCCAATATTGGCCCAGCCTGGTTGAGGACCTTTTTAAGTGATAGGTTCTGTTCTAGGCCTCAGCACAAAAATATGTGGGCTTCTATTTTGATCCCGAGGAAGCTATTCATTGGCACTATGAACCCTAGAGCTTATAAGTGTATCTATGAGCCCTATTGCCCTACCTAATTTGCTAGGCAATTTGGACTCTCTCAGGGGATCCCTATCACTCTCTGCAGTCAGTCTAACTCAAACCTTGCAGGCAGAGAACTGAAAGCTCCAAGATCCAAATTAGAAGAGGCAACCTCCAAGTTTATCCAAGACTTAATTAATTTTGAATACCTACCCTTCACTCCCCAAAGCAATACACTGAAAATGTACCAGAATTGGTAGATGGCCAATATAGAGGTGCACTTGGCCATTTCTCCTCAAGATCTATTAGTGGTACTAGATGTGCCTCAAGCCAAGTCCAAGAGGACTGGAGTAATTACTTTCTCCACTAATCATGCTACCCTAACTCTTACTCCTGTTACCATGAAGGCTGCTCCTATTGCCTCACCTTTTCCTAGAGCCACTAGAGCTGTTTCGAAGAAAGGCATGCATTCCTTATCTTTCTTTTTCCTCCTCCTTATAATGCATAATTCTTTTATTTATAGCTTTCTTTTTATACAGGAGCTTCATAAATACAGTCTCCTCAAAAGGCTCAAGCCCTAAACATTCTTAAGGATAAACAACAACAGCAAAAGAAGAGAAAACCTTTGCTTAGTCCTGAAGAGGAGGAAGTACCTGAAGAGAAGGAAAAACATAAAAAGAGAAAGAGATACCACTGAAAAGAAAGAAGAAAATGACAATTTCTCCCTCTGACCTTGCTGGGGACTCTACTCATGAAGCAGCTACCAAAACAGTAGAAGAGGAGCACTCCAAAACAATTATTGTATTTTAGAGGTTTGAGAAAAAAAGACAGTTCTCCAACCATTGCTACCACTTCTGAAACTGGTAATTTCCTTTTGTATCTCTAGTTTCCTTTCTCAAGTTTTCAATACTGAAACTTAACATTGCTTCATATTTCTTATTCTGCAGCAACAGTTACTTTACCTTCTTCTTTGATAAGGGTTTCTTCAGTCTTATGTGAAATTGAAAGACCATTAGAAACACCCTCGAAAAAGAGGAAGAAAATCGACACTAAAGTGCCTTTAAGTGTAGAGCTTATTCAGGCAATACTCCCACTTCCTGGTTCTACATTTTTCACACCTCTTTTTAGGCAAAGCATTCCTATATCTTTATCTTTTAGCTTAACTCCATATCTTCCTCATCTAACCTTTAACTCAACCCAATTTACTCTCCCTACAATCCCTGCTGCTCCTTCCCCTCTTGAGGAGATCCTAGTTATTACTTCATCTCCAGTGATAGCTGATTCTCCCAGAGAAGATACTGGTAGCTCACCAATTCTTTGTCCACCATCACTATCCAGCTCTAGCCCTTCTTCTCTTGATTTACTGGTGGCCAGGACTATGGAAACTATTAGAGACACTTAATCTTCCTCTCCTATCCCTATGCAGCCATCTCTTCCTTCCACTAGAGCTTTTTCTACGCCACCAATGTCCATGGAAGAGATAGACATTTTGGAAGTTAGACTGGCTAGCCCTTTTGATATACCTTCTACCATTCCAGCAACTAGTAATGAAATTGAGCCATTAGTTCTGGTTGACTCTCTCTTGGAAATTTTTTAGAGTTCTTCAACCATCAGTAGGGCTTCCTTACCTTCACTGGACTTAGGCATCTGTTTGGAGTTGCTGACATTATTCTTGAGGATCCCATTCAAAGCCTTGCAAAGACTTATTATCAAGAATGGTTTCCTCCAGTGCTGCAAGGTCATTGAGCAATCTAACATGGCTATTTCAAGTCACTTGTCTCAGGCAACAATTACCATAGATTTTTATGTCAACATCTGCCATGTTACCAAAGCTGTAGAGGAGAAATTATTGAGAGACCAAGAATTTGTTTCCCATATATATGCCGAGGTGTCTGAATTGAAAGAACCACATTCCTCTGTCTCTCAATTTTGAACCCAACTTTTGGAGAAGAAAGCTCAATTAGAGGAAGAGTTATCAGCAGTTAACCTGGCTTTGGATCGAACTGCTACAAAGCTGAAATCACCAACCAAGGGCTGGCTGATTGATGGCAGGAGATAACTATAGCCATTCAGTTGTTCCCATCCGTTAAGAGTAGAGAATCAATTGTAAGGGAACAACTAAAACATTGTACTGACTTTTGGGCCAATCTATGGCTGCATGTACTTAATTCCTTATGAAATGAAATCTTTATTTACCATTTGAGTGTTTTCATGCTTCTCTTGTTTAGCATTTTCTATACTCCTTGTGTTTTCTATATAGTTGGATAATAAGGTTTCAAGTACCAGCCATTAATTTTCTTAGGGTGTACATACCCATTCAAATTTCTCAAATGGTATGTCTCCGAAGGAAAGACTCTGTGAACTTGATATGGTTTTTCCCAATTAGGTGACTATTTGCCAAACTTATGGCTTTTAATTCCTATTGGGAGTATTGTCTTCCATACCAAATCACCTTTATCAAAGCTAATGCGCTTGACTTTCTTATTATAGTTTTTGGCTACTTTCTTTTTTTGAAAAAGAATGATATTTAATGCCAAAATTCTAACTTCATCCACATTTTCTAATTCCAAGAACATGCGCTGATGATACTGCTTAGGAGCTAACTGATCCTGGCATCTCACCCTCAAGGACTTAATATTAATTTCTACAAGTAACACTACATTATGCCCATATACTAAGGGATACGGAGTAACTCCTGTACTTGATCTTGGAGAAGTCATATAAGCCCACAATACATCCAACAAGAAGTTATGCCAATCCGTAGGATTGTCTTCCACAACTCTCTGTATTCCTTTTTTCAAAGACTTGTTGGATGATTATGCCTGACTATTTGCTTGTGCATAATAAAGGGTGGAATTAATAAGACTAATTCCAAACTATGCCACGAATGACTTTACCATCTTTCCATCAAATACAGTCTCATTATCCACAGTGGGATGCCAAACCTATGAATCAAATCTTTAATAAACCCAATAACTTCAGTTTGGTCTACAACCTTATATAGTTTAGTTTCGACCCACTTAGTGAAGTAGTCTGTGGCCACTAAGATGAAACAATGGTGCTTTGAAGAGGGTGGATGTATTTTTTCTATCATATCCATAGCTCAACCTCTAAATGGCCAAGACTTCACAACTGCATATAAATCAGTTATTGGTATATGTCTTATCATGCTATGATTTTGGTATGCCTGGCAACTTCTAGCATACTCCATGCAATCTTTAAGGATGATTGGCCAATAGTAGGAATGCCTTCGAAGCAACTATCTCATCTTCACACTAGGCTAATGGACACCACAAATGCCTTCATGAACTTCAACCATGGCTGTCAATGTTTCCTTCAGCCCTAGACATTCCAATAACAATCCATTCGCTCCCCTTTTGTAAAGAGCATTACCATACACTATATATTGTATAGATTGTAATTTAATCTTTCTGTTGGCTTTCGAAGATGGGCTAGTTAGGTATTACATTATTGGATGCCTCCAATCTTGATCTTATAAGTCATTATGATTGACTTCTAACACCACATTCCTTTTAGTTAAAGGTGGTATTAATTTTTGATATGTTGCTTGACTTATGTTCATTTGAGTGTTATCCCTTCTCCTCAAATTCGAAGCTTTCTAAGCTACATCATTAGCTTTGTTATTCATGAATTTTGGGATATAAGTCACGTTTGCTATCTGAACTGAGAAAGCAAATGTAATGCAACAACATAGTATGGCAACATGCTTGCACTTTGACATTTGAAAATTCCTTTCACTTAGTTGACCACCAATTGAGAATCTCCAAATATATCAACCGTATGAGCTTGTAATTCAATAAGCATTTCCAATCCCATTATTAAAGCTTCATATTTAGCTTGATTATTGGAACAAGTAGTTTCATCCATTCTGAAACCGTGTGTAGTTTCTATCCCTCGTGGTGACTTAATTACAACACCAATTCCAATCAAACCTTTAGCCTTTGACCCGTCGAACCACATCTGCCATGGCTTAACATTGATCATACCAAGATCCATTATCTCCTGGCTTTCCGTTTGACATGGATGATCTGCCAAAAAGTTAGCCAAAACTTGTCATTTCACTGCCTTTTGGGGGGACATATTCTAGATGAAACTCTGACAAGGCCAATATCCATTTGCCAATTCTTCCTCTTAACATTGCTCTAGATAACATATACTTAACCAAGTCTGTAATTACAATTACCAAACCAACATTAGGCAAAAGATAATATCTTAATTTCATTGCTGCAAAGTACAACCAAGGCACAGCTTTTCTACAGCTGAGTATTTACATTCACAAGAATTTAAAAACCTACTAAGGTAATAAACTGCTTGTTCTTTGCCTTCTTCATTGTCCTGGGCTAGGAAAGCTCCCAGTGAATCTTCTGCTGCAGTAATGTATAACTTCAATAGTTTGTCACTCTTTGGTGGCATCAGCATTGGAGGCTTGGCCAAGTTGCCTCTAATTCCTTCGAAAACAGTTTGATGCTCTGCTGTCCGCACAAACTCCTCTTTATCTTTCAACCTCAACAAGGAGGAAAATACTTTAGTTTTTCCTGTAGTGTTAGAAATAAATTTTCGAAGAAAATTAACCTGTCCAAGGAATTTTTGTACTTCTTTCTTACTTAATGGAGGCTTGGCCTCAATGATGGCTTTGGCTTTATTCTGATCAATCTGTATTCCCTTCTTGTGTACTACATAGTCCAAGAAGTTTCCAACTGATACACTAAAAGCACATTTGAGAGGCTTAAGTTTCAACTTGAACTTTCTCATTCTTTCGAAAGCTGCTTCCAAGTGAACCAAATATTCCTCCATGGACTGGGATTTTACTACAATGTCATTAATTGAACACTCTAAATACCCTCCAATGAGATCATGAAAGATAGTGTTTGTTGCCCTTTGATATGTAGCCCCAGCATTCTTTAGGCCAAATGGCATTTTAACCTATTCGAATGTGCCAATGTTCCCAGGACATCTGAATGCTGTCTTATGGACATCCTCCTTTGCAATGCAGATTTGGTTGTAACCAGAATGCCCATCCATCATAGATAAAATCTTGTGCCCTTCTGAACTATCCACCAATAAGTCTACTATGGGCATAGGGTACTCATCTTTAGAGTTGCTAAATTCAAGTTTCTAAAATCGATGTATACCCTCATTTTACTATTCTTTTTAACCACAGGCACAATATTAGATAGCCATTCAATATATCTAGATGTTCTAATAAAGCCTGCCTTAAGGAGCTTAAGAATTTCCTCATTGACCTTCGAAATCACTTCAGGACTCATCCTTATTGGCTTCTGCTTGTATGGCTTAAAATTAGGTTTCATAGGGAGCCTATGTTCCACTAATGACCTATCCAATCCTGGCAGTTCATTATAAGATCATGCAAAACAATCTTTATATCTTTTTAAGACCATTAATAACTAGTCCCTTTCAAGAGCACTTACCCAAGCACTGATGTAAGTGGGTTGCTATGCAGAACCTTTCCCTAAATTAACTTCTTCCAAGGGGTCTTGTATTTGAGAACTCACTAATGCTTCTCTTTTGATTTCTTCTGCCCTTGAATCAATTTCTTTGCTTTGTTCTACCCCCACTTTCTCTGATTCAACATCTTTGCCTTCTTCCTCATAGACAAAGTCTAACCATAAGGCTTCTTCTTCCTATATTTCCTGGACTTTTGTTTCAATGTCCAATGCAAGGTCAAAGGCCTGACCTGTTGTTATTTCTGTTTATAGCCAACTACCACGGCTTCCTTCTCTTGTTCTTGAACTTTTTGGACTATTGATTTTAAGTCCAATATTGAAAAGTCAACTAATGCCAAGGGTCTGGCTTCTTGGCTTTCATCTTCGTGCCTACAACCAAGCATCATTATTATCTTTGATGACGAATTCTTTATAAGCACTCTCCTGTACTAAGTGCTTCAGGTGTGCTACTTCCACATCAGCCATCACTTCGGCTGAACCATCAGGTTTTCTCAATATACTGAGTGGTGTCACTCCTTCAATATACAACTTGGCTTCTACAAAGTCAGCACATGTGACAAAGGGTTGAGGGTTTGCATTGATCTCCTCTGTCTCTCTATTGCATAAGGCCATCATTATCTTTTGATGTAGAGAGGAAGGCACACATTTGTTGGTGTGAATCCAATCCCTGCCAAGTAAAGCATTATACTTAGCATTACTATCAATAACAAAGAATGCCGTCATACAATCTCTGGTTCCCACACTCAGGTTGATGGACAAAATACTCTAAGCCATCTACTTATCCCCAACAAAACCAACAATGGTTGTGCTGGTTAGGATTAATCTGGGGTTCCTTTTTTCCAGTTTCTTCAAAGAAGATTTTGGAAACAGGTTCACTACTGCCTTATTATCCACCAATACCCTATTCCTTTATATCCAATCAAAAAAAACCTTGATATACAAGGGCTTAACATGCTGTGTCATGGATGTTGTAAGATACTCAAAAGGATATGAAAGATTAATACTCACTTCTTCATTCTCGTCTTCAGTTTCCATTGGTGTGGTCACTTCATATTCATCTTGAACCATGCTAACTTGTGAATCTTCACTAGAAACTAGAATATGGTCAATCTCTTGATCTTCTTGGTTTCCATCTTCAGCTTAGAACTCCTGTGGTAGTATATGCACCATATTCACTGAGACTGGAGGAAATGAGCCAAACTGAACTACTGGATGCACTTGCTTCTTTTCCAAGCTAACTTGTTCAGTTATTTCAGAAGCATCTTCCATGTTGCATTCTGGCACTTCAGTATTAGTGACTTTCTTTAAATGGTCTATTTCTGCTAGTTTTTTGATCAAAAATATCTGTTCAATCATGAACGCTTCAAACATATCCTCCTCAACCATTTCTTTCTTTTGGCCTAGGTCAACTTCTCCTTGTGTCTCACTGTCGCTTTCCATCAAGGCCTTTTCAAGACCTACTAAGCTGGATCTTTCCTTGGCTTTCAGTTCAAAGTAAACTTTAGCCAACTGCTCTATACTGAAACTTCTTTTGTTCTAAGGAGTCAATTTTGGACTATGATCCAGTTTTGGACTTTTTTTTCCCCTCTATCTAGCCTTTTGGCCGGGCCAATAAAGAACTCTCTCCACTTTCCTTCAGATCCTTTTGGTACTGAGTGTACCTTCATTGAATCTTTCTCCTTTGAGACCTATAAATTACTAGAACCATATTTGGTTCCTTTGTTTTTGGGTGCTTTAGTAACACCCAATTATTTGGAGCCACCAAGGGAGGTTTAACCATTCTATCCTGGTCTCTAACAACACTTCTCTGGGTAGGCATTTCCTTAGGCTTGTTCTACATCACAAACTAATCTGAAACCCTAGGTACTTATGAACTCACTAGTTCAGTTGTTAAACTAGCTCTTTCTACCTTCGAAGCCAGCTTCACAACTGCCTGTGGAGGCTACTGCTTGGCCTTGATCTCCTGTCTTGAGCTTAATTCAGGCCTTCTGTCAGGGTGGTTACCTTCCATCTTGTTTGAGGCCAATCTCTGGCTCTAATAGCCTCCTCTCAAGATAATTGCCTTTCATCCTGTAGTAGTTGGGTGGTCTGAACTCATGCAAAGGTCTCTTACCTTTGAAGTGCACTCTAGCAGCTGGTGGTCCAACCAAGAATGGCTGTTGTCTGGGACCAGTTGGGTATGGCCTCTTGTTGTAAGTACTAGTTAGTTTAGGGCGTCTCTATACATCTTTATAATACTGTTTTCCATCAATTGGGAGACCTTTCAACCATTTGTAACTTAACCTGCATCTGGGACACATCCTTTGCATGACAGTTACCTCTAGAGAGTCATCATCCAACACCTCCTCACTAGAGTCCTCATTTTAGTCCGCAAAGCTCTGTCCATCTGTTGATAAATGTAACAACCCCAAAAAGTATGTCATAATTATTCGTAATTAATTATGCGCTAATATGAATTTATTTGGAGACTATCTGTTTGATTTAGAAAAATATCTGTTGAGACTACAACTTCGGGACTGAAATTGACGACCATAATGGGTTCGGAAAACAAAATTGAACATGCCTATGTGTTACCGGAAATTTTTAGAGCCATTCGGGACGTTTAATTGAAAATTGATTTTCGTCTGATTCACTAAGCCATGTTTGGCTTAAGTTTTGGCACAATTAGACATATAATTAAAGATAATGATGAGGACCTTTGTTTTGACTCAACACAAAAGAAAAGAAAATATCTGGGAAAGAGAGAGAGGAAATTCATGAGAAAGAAAACCAAGGGGAGAAGAAGATAGAGAAATGGGGAAATTAAGCTCAAACCCTCTCCATTTAATTAATCAAGGTAAGGATCTTCTTCTAAGTTCTTGAATAAGGTTGATTCATCCATGATCTCTTGGTTGGTAAGTAAATGGAATGAAAGGGAATTATGTTTAATTAAGAGGTTGTGTTGTATTTTAATCTAGGTTGCATATTTGAGCATACATGGCATATTATCATGAATTCATATTTAGAATCATGTTTTCCTTGCATGATTTTTATATTTGAGGGAGAAACTCCATGGGTTAGAGCATGAAGCTTTTATGTGGATGTTTATGGTTTTCTAACTTAATTCAAGGTTTGATCTTTTATATGATTCATGTGGGTTTTGTTTAAGAATTATGATGTTTAATTCAAGTTGTTTTTCAAGTGTTTGGGCCTTGAATTTCATGATTTTGAAGTTGATTTTGGCAAAAGAGAGACCCACGGTTTTGACAGAAAATTCGGCTTGGACTTCACCTGCATCGGCCGGCTGGGCCACATCAAGCTGCCAAACCTATTTTAGCTCTGCGTAGTTCCACATTCGTGCGGCCTGGGCCACCGCATGAGCACCCAAGCCACCGCGTCGCGGCTCACATCAAGGCCAAAGCGATGTTTTCCCAATTTTGTTTTCTTGCTATTTTTCTGACTATTGGGCCTTCATTTATCTGATTTTCACATATCATTTACATCATTTAGCATCTCATAACATGAAATAAAATTAAGAGAATAGAATGGCCTGAAGTACTTGATTTAATGGCTATGTGTATTAAGGAATTGTGTTATGAATGTTGGTATTTGCAGGTCAAACCTCGAAGACCGCACAACTGGTTTTGAAAACCCACTGTGAGTAACATTTCTGTAAAGTTATGTTAATATGAACTATGTTCCAAACGTGTTACGTTAAGTTATGATTTCTAAATGATATTGTTTTCCGTGAACGAATGTCCTATTTTGTGAATCTAGTATGGCATCTATGGATAGTCCCAAGTCATGGGGGACGGCACATTAGTGCGGGTCCATGACATACACGAGATCTCGTTAGACACTTCATTGTGGCGATATGTGTTAATTGGTATCCGGAACCGATTCTCTAGTCGGAAGACGATATGTGTTATCCTGTGAGATGTACCATTATGTATGTTCTGATATGAGTAATTATGGATGATGGGTTTTACGTATATGTTATGTGGAATTCGTTCACTACCCCTTTACTTTAATGTTATTCACTGGGCTTTAGCTCACTGTTTTTGTATATGTATTTATAGGTGAGCATTCTGGGAGTCAAGCCTAGGCGGAGTCTTGAACCGAGCCGCCGTTTTGGAAGCCTATCAAGTGTTTTGTGTGCCTCGAGTGGGCTAGGCACGAAGGCCGTCTACAAGCTTTGTTTTTGTTGTACACTTGTGGCACGTGCCTATGTTTTGTGGTTGTTATTTCGTTATATATGTTCTGTAATGTAAGTGGGTAAATTAACATTTTTGGCATGTAAATATTTGTTCATATATATGCACAGCTCTTTGGACTTATAGTATTCTGTCTTTGCTTCCGCGAGCTCCGATTATTTATGTTTTGTACAGGAAGGCCTTTGGTAATCTTGGATTACTGGCCGGTTGCGACGCCAAACTTTTAGGGGTGGGTTTGGATCGTGACAATAAACTTATGATATCTTTCTTAAAAGTAGTCTGACTGGCAACATGCATCTGCACATTAATTTCCTCTAATTTCTTCAAAGATAGGTTTTGGAAGTCAGACACACCAACATTGGCTATAACTTCCCCAATCTCTGGGAATGGGTTAGTGTCAATTCCCATAGCTTTCTCTGCTCTGGCTGGGAACTTTAAACTCCTATTTTGAATCTGTTCTTGGATCTTGTCTCGAAAAACAATACAGTTTCAGTTGAGTGAGACCAAGAATTGTGCCATTTACAATACATTTCCCCTTTAAGTTCTTTTGGAGAAGGAATTTTAATTCCCTTTGGTAACTTTAGGAAATTTGTTGCAAGCAAATAATCAAAAATGTCATTTGCCTTTGTTAAATCGAAAGAGTATTTTCTATGAAGGTCTTTCTTTTTAAATTATTGGTCTATTATAATATCCTTATGAATTAACGCTTCACATGTCATAGGCTATTTCCCTACGATCTCTGTTGCATCAATCTCGTAATTAGGGTCTCTATAATAAGTCTTATTTGATGCATTACTTCGATCTTGTTCTTCGTCAAGTAATGATTCATATCTAGACACCTTATAGGTTAATTCCACTAAGTCTCGAAACTCAGTTGAGTCAAACTTCTTTCGAAGCTTAAACTCTAAACCATTTTGAGCCAATCTCACAAATTCAAGCTCTGGCAGAATGACCCTACACTTGTTTTGTGCTCTTTTGAATCTGGCAATAAATTGAACAACCTTCTCATCAAGCCTTTGACTCAACCTTGCTAAGTCTGCCATGAAAACTTCTGGCTTCGTTTGGAAGAATTGGGCATGAAATGCCTCCTCCATTTGCTGCCAAGTTTGGCTAGAGCTAGGTGTAAGGTTAATATACCATACAAAAGCTGCCCCAATTAGAGAATTTGGAAAAAGTCTTAACTTCATGTAATCATTATTGGTAAATTCACCACATTGGGCTGCGAACCTAGCAATGTGTTCTACTGTTGACTAGTTTTCATTCCCATAAAAAAGAGCGAAGTTTGGTATTCTATTCCCCCTTCGGTATTCATGCACCCTATCCACCCATTTTGGGTATGGCTTCTTATACACGGGAGTTTAAACCCCCCGAGCTATAGATCCATACATTTCTCTGACAATATCAGTAATTTGGTCTCTAGGAACAATATTTTGTGCTTGTTATACTACCACTAGAGGAACAAACACAAGATTTGGTGGATACCCTTGTGCCTGAGGTCCTCTTGGTCCATAGGGAGGTATATTTGGGACTGGTTGTCCCTATGGTACTGGCTGCTGTTAAGGGTATGGTTGACCTCCCTGAGCCTGTCCTGCGAAAGGACTTGCGAAAAGTATTGTAATAGGAGGAACAGGTGTTGTTTCTCTCCCAGTCACAAGAAACCCTTCCAATTCCCCAGGTGTGAATTTGAACAAGGGATTAGTGAACCCCCTTGTGCCAGGTACGACTTCGAACATGGGATTTGGAAACATTCTCATGCCATTTTCTTGTGTTGGCCCAGATCTACCAATTTGTATGGCTTCGCTGTTAGGTAATGAGGCATTTTGATTTACCATAAGCCACGAAAGAGGCTCATACCAAGACTGAGATATAAGTGATAGTCTTTCATTATTTTGATTACTAGTCAGACCATTATCATGTCTAATACTTTGCATAGGCTGTTTATCTTTAACCAATCTTTGCTGAGGAATATTTGAATTTTCCTCCATATGCCTTGTGTTAGCTAGTTGATGGGAATTCATCCGATCCATAAAGGATATTGCCCATCTTTCCATTGTGTTCATTAACTACTATCTCATGGCATTTACCAGACCTCCCATATATTTGTTGGCTCAGTAGATAGAATAGTGGATGGTCCAATTCCATGGCCTTGTCCAATATTTTGAACGTGTGGTGCATGTTTTGAATTACTAGCCTGTTCGACCACAAGTTTTGATGAGATAGGTGCTTCCATAGGATGTGTTATCATATTATCCTCTGGATCAGGTACCTCTACCTCTGTTTCCACATCTTCTTCAAACGTTCATGTAACAACCCCGTCACGTATAATGATTAGCACTTAATTAATTATGAAGATTTAGAATTTAATTGTCAAGTATTATAATTTAATCTACGATTCACGAAAATTATAGAGTTTAATTCGTATATAATTCTATTAAAGATTTGATTTGAAATTAGAATTAAAGGTCCAAGTGGCTTAAGGAAGTGAAGTGAAGAAGTTGAATCAATTTAATCTTAATTACAGACCCATTTGAGAGTTTAATTAAATATTCGATTCAGTTTAGTAAAATTGAGATTCGATTAATTAGATCCTAATTGGAGTTAATCAAGTTAATTAAATTATGAAGATTGAGAATTGTGATTATTACGAATTAAATTTAGTTATGGAGTATCCAATTTGAATATGTAACTTAATTGACGAAAATTTGGAGTCTGATTAGAAATTGAAGGCCTTAATGATTTAAGAAACCAGTATTGAAGATGAAAATAAGTTTAATTTAATATTTGGAGCCTTTTAGAAGTCTAACTAAAAATCTGATTCAGAATGATAAGATTAAATAAAATTAATTGGGTCTTAATGGAAATCAAATTAGACTAATTAAATTATGTGAGATTTGTGATTAGTTATGATTAATTAATTACGTGTTAACCAAGATTTATTAAGACTAAATGTTGCTTAATTAAAATTTATCCTAAGCATAAATTGCCATAAGGAACAAACTAGAATTGTGGGTGTGGGTGCACTGAGAAATTTAGGTGGGTGTATTGAGAAATCTGGTTGTGATTTGTGTGTGTGTACGTGTAATGTGAAGGCAGCATATGATATATACATAAATATATTAATATATGAGTTCTTGTATTGAAAAGAGATTGAGAACAAAAAAAAAGTATGGCTTCATATTTGTTTTGTGCAAACCCGTGAGAGAGAGAGAGAGAGAGAGAGAGAGAGAGAGAGAGAGAGAGAGAGAGAGAGAGAGAAGGAAGCAATTTCAACTCAAGAAGAAGGAAAAATAAATGAAGAAAAGCTAGAAGGAACAAGGGAATTAAAAGGGAATCAACTAAACTTTTTGAGATTAAAGTTTAAGGTATGGAATCAAACTTAATTTTTTGTAGAATCTTTACATTACACTTGAAATTAAGAAGAGTTTAAGATCAATTCCATGGAATTTGTAACGAAATGGGTTTGAACAAGGAAATAAAGCTAGGATTCATAGTTATGGAAATAAACATGGAAATAGATTATTTCTTTGGTTTGATGTTACTTATCCTACATGAATTTGGGTCTTATTTCTACATGCATGTAATTTTAGAGGAATTAAAGAATAAATATGGGTTTTGACTTTGATTATTGACCCATGCATGTAATGTAATTTAAGAGTTTGATTCAAATTAAACATATTTTGGAACATCTATGATTTAAGGAAGTAAATTTGGAAAATTAATTAGTTTGAGTTTGATCTTCATTATTTTTCATAAGTTTGAGGCTCATCCTTACATGCATGTCAGAGTTTCAAAGTTTTAGATTTAATTCATGTGCAAAAAAAAAAAAAAAAAAGAGACTTATGAGTTTAAATTTGGGTCAGATATGAAGAAAATTAATAAAAATCTAAATTGGAGTAATTCAAGAGTTAAATTATGATTTGTTTGGGAAAAATATAAAATCAGTAGTTTTGATCCTAATTTTATATATGCAATTATTTCTTTAAAAGAGTTTATAATTTCAATTTCATGATTTAAGAGGAATTAGTAAAATGAAGAAGAAATTGAATTAGATTCAAAATTATGGAAGGAAATTGGTTTGATTTTAATCTCTAATCCATGCATGTAATGTAATTTAAGAGTTTTATTTAATTTAAACTGTTATTGAATATATTAAATTAGTTAGTTTTATTAGAATTACATATATGCAATGTTGACTAGAAGAATTGACAAGAAAATGAAGAATTAGAGCCAACATCAAGTTTATGAAGTTAAATAAGAAATTAATTACTTTGGATTTGATTTTGGAATATCATGCATAAATTGAGTCTAATTTCTACATGCATGGATAAATTTTACAAGTTTTAATATTCTAATTGTACATGCATCATGGATTACTAATAATTGATCTCATGTTTTGATGAGATGAGAATTAAGCTTTGGAAATTTATAAGTTTATGAATAATGAGCTTAATTTATAAATTAAAGGAGTTTTGATGTAAATGATTCAAAATTGATCATATTTTCTTGATTATTAAAGAGTTTGCATGTTTTAGACAAGCCATGTATGAACCCAAGTTTTGAAGTTATTTTGAAAGCTCAATTCAAGATTTAGAATTTGTAAGTTTAGAATTGGGCTTGGTGTGAAGAATATGAATTGAATTGAATTTGATGAGTTTGATATGATTCGAGTTTATGAAATGGATTTATGTAAATTTGAGATTCAAATCCTGTAAAATTGGCCCTTATACTCATGTTAAAGGTTATGTGGTGGAAATATGAGTCATATGATGTTAATTAAATTGGTTAGAACCAAGTTTTGAAACTCAAGCATAATCTGGAAAAACCCAGAATTTGACCTGTTTGCTCGAGCGTGGAGAGTCCCGCTCGAGCGTACCCTATTTTACTTGACTCCTCGCTCGAGCGTAAAAAGTCTAGCTTGAGCGTAATTTGCAAGCAACTAGTACTTTTGCAAACCAAAGGGGTCCGCTCAAGCGGTCGAAGCTACGCTCGAGCGAAGGGCCCTGTTTCAGAAATTTTGGAAAGATGTTTTATGCTTCGTTTTTCGTTTTCTTTCATTTCAAAGCACTCTTAGGCATGCATTAAAGATTGTAAATGAATTAAATAACATGAATGGAGCCTAAGAATGTTAAACAAGTTAAAGAACAGAATGAAATGTAATATGACCCAAAGTGTTATGAATTATGTAGGGTCAGGCGCAGGGACGAATCAAGCATCAGAACACTATGAGTAATAACTCTGTAAAGTTATGTTTAACTATGATTATTTTCTAATAATATGAGATGACAAGTTTCTGAATGCTATGTTTTGTGTAAATGAATGATTGTCCAATTTTCTTTGAAATGAAATTATGGTATCCTTAGCAGAGGCCCTCGCCCAGGGGACATAATACCGTGGCTTATGGTCATGAGGCCCTCGCCCGGGAGAAAGAATACCGTGGCCTAGGCCCTTCCCCGGGGGAAATAATACCGAGGTCCAGGCCCTTGCCCGGGGAAAACAATACCGTGGCACAGGCCCTCGCCAAGGGGAAATAATATCGTGACCCATGTACGAGATATGTTACCCGGTACCGGAGGTTCCTTTATGGAACCTGATATGCTTGACCAAAGAGACAGGTTTAAACTAATGGATGTACCACACATGATTGAACAAGGATAAGACTATGATTCTATTTCACTATTTGAATATGTATATGAATCTGTTTTTGATTTGGAATCTGAATAAGCATAAGACACTGTTTCTGATAAGAATCTGATTTCTAACTTTGTGATGGACATCGTTCATTAACCCTTTACTCTGTTATTATTTACTGGGCACCAGCTCACTGTTTATATATGAGAGGAAGATTTATGATGGAAGCTCGGTCGAGATCATGTACTACAACGCTTTCAAACAGCTCAAGCTCCGAGATACAGATTTGGCCCTGGCAACTTCACCACTGGTTGGTTTCAACTCGCAACCGGAGTGGCCTTTGGGAAAGATTATCCTGCCGGTCAAAGCGGGATCCATGGTCAAACATGTGGCGTTCTGGGTGTTGCAGGTGCCATCTACTTATAATTTGATCATTGGAAGGGGATGGCTTCACGCTATGCAAGCCGTAGCGTCGACTTATCATCCGGTGATGAGATTCCCCTCGGCTATGGGGGCAATCGAGGAGATTTGGGGGGATCAAGTAATGTCGAAGCAATGCTTCATGGCAATCAACGGGAGCCGAGCTGCCAAAGGCTTCGTTCAAATGATTGAGGGACCGGAGGACCGGGGAGTCCTTGACGATGTGGGCACCAAGGCCTAGAACAAAGCTGTCGAGGAATTGGTGGAGGTGTGAATTGATACAGAGCATCCAGACAAGTTCTTCTTACTCAGCTTAAGCCTTACAGCCCAAGAACAGACCGAGATGGTTGAGTTTTTGATGGCCAGCATCGAAGTCTTTGCATGGTCGCATTACGACATGCCCGGTCTCGATCCGAGTTTTATATGCCATCATCTCAATGTCTTCCCCAGAGCCAAGCCAGTCATTCAACGAACAAGGAGATCGGCGCTGCATCACGCCGAGGTAGTTACGGAGGAAGTGAAGAACTTGCTTGAGGCGCGAGCAATTCAGGAAGTGCACTACCCTCAGTAGATTTCAAACACAGTCGTAGTGCCCAAGAAGAATGGGAAGTGGCAAGTTTGCGTCGACTACAAGACCGTCAACTGAGCTTGTCCGAAAGACAGCTTCCTTCTGCCTAGAATAGACCAGCTTATGGACTTAACGGCTGGACATAACAAGCTCAGTTTCTTGGACGCCTACCGCGGCTACCATCAGATTGCCATGCATGGGCCCGACCGAGAGATCACCTCATTCACTACACCAAGGGGATTCTTCTGCTACCGAGTCATGCCTTTTGGTTTAAAGAACGCCGGGGCAACTTTTCAAAGGATGGTGACCAAGATGTTCGCTCCTCTGCTAGGCCGAACAATGGAGGCTTATATTTATGATATGGTGGTTAAGAGCCGGCATCAAGCAGACCATTTGTCCGACTTGGCCGAGATGTTCGCCATTCTCAAAAAGCACAAGTTACGCCTGAATGCGTCTAAGTGTGCCTTCGGCGTGGGATCCGAAAATTTTTTGGGTTTCCTAGTCACGAACCGAGGTATCGAAGGAGACCCTACACAAATCCGAATCGTGCAAGAGTTAAAACAGCCCAGCTCGGCTAAGGACGTGCAGCATCTGGCCGGAATGGCCGCCGCGCTTAATCGATTTATAAGTCGGTCATCAGATCGCTGCCGCCCTTTCTTTCAAGCCTTGAAATCAAAGTTCTCATGGGATGGAGAGTGTGACCGGGCTTTGGCCAAGCTCAAGGAGTATTTGTCTTCAGCGCCACTGTTGGTCACACTGGAGCTCGGAGAAAAACTCTACCTTTATCTGGCCGTATCGCAGCATGCAGTCAGTGCGGTGCTTGTCCGGTCGGAAGGAATCAAACATCTACCCATCTTCTACATCAGAAAAACCTTGCTACCGGCAGAGTCGCGGTACCTGCCGCTAGAAAAACTTGCGTTAGCTTTGATGATGGCTTCAAGGAAGTTGGCGCACTATTTTCATGCACATACAATAACCGTTCCGACCGAGTTCCCCCTCAAAACTTTATTCGAGCGGACGGACTTCTCCAGTCGAATTCTTAAGTGGGCGGTCGAGTTGGGACAGTTTGACGTCAAGTTCCGGCCGTGCACTGCCACAAAAGCCCAGACTTTGGCCGACTTCGTTGCTGAATTCTCACCTGGAACCCATCCGGTATGCCCGGTCGATATTGCCGCGGCAGATGAAGAGGTGAATGCAAGCCCGACCGAAATAGAACAGCTTGGCGGGATTGGCGACGCGAAACTTGCGCACTCCGCCGAAGCACCTTCAGTTAGTACGATATCGCAACCTAGCGATGCGATGACGGAGTTGGGTATCACCGACCAACCACTCCCGCGCCGCGCATCACCACCAGAAGAAGTGGACACACTTCGGACAGAGCTGCGGCTTTGTATATCCGCAACTGGCGATTTGCCTACGGACTTAGGCATTATGGTTCAACTTGTAGCACAAAACTTGTAGCCGAACAGCTGACCAACCGTGATCCCATCAACCTTCAAGCCTCTCAGGACCCCTCAGACTGCTGGAAGCTCTTCGTTAGAGAAATGTGGAAACTTTTTGTTAATGGGGCATCGAACCATTACGGTGCCGGGTTGGGCATAGTTCTAATTTCACCAGACGGTTTGACAATTGAACATTCTATCACCCTTGGCTTCCCAGCATTCAACAATGAGACCGAGTACGAGGCGCACTTGGCTGGTCTCAAGAGCGCGCTTCAGATGCAAGCATCCGAGCTAATGGTTTACAGTGATTCCCAGCTTGTGGTTAACCAAGTGTCTGGGATTTACAAGGCAAAGGATGACAGAATGATGAAGTACTAAGCTCTGGTCAAGGACCACATCAAGCGAATTCAGGCGATCAGGGTCCAACAGATTGGCCGCGAAGAAAACAGCCGAGCAGATGAGTTGGCCGGCCTCGCTTCTATGGTCGACAACACATCTCCTAACCCTCTTTTGATTGAATTCCTTCCGAGGCTCAGCATTGAGGAAACCGGGCAGACAGAAGTACACTGCGCCGAGCTAGGTCCTTCTTGGATAGACCCTATAATCCTCTTTCTCAAAGAACGGACCGTTCCAGCCAACAAGAAGGAAGCACATAAAGTGCGGGTGAAATCAAAGCGGTTTTGGCTCTCTCCATCAGGCGCTTTATACAAGAAGTCTTTCACCGATCCCTACCTGAAATGTGTGCACCCGAGCAGCGTGGAAGCCTTCCTGTACAAAGTTCACGAAGGCATCTGTGACAGTCACATAGGGGGCAGGTCCTTGGCCTACTGAACTATTTCGCAAGGCTACTAGTGATCGTGCATGCAAGCCGACGCACTGAAGTATATTCGCAAGTGTGAGAAGTGCTAGAAGTTTGCCCACCAGATCCACCAGCCGGCCAGGGAACTCCTTCCCCTCACCAGCCCTTGGCCCTTTGCAATGTGGGGGCTCGATATAGTGGGGCCGCTCCCACCTGCGCCAGGCAACTGAAAGTTCTTTATCGCGGCTACAAACTACTTCACCAAGTGGGTTGAAGCTGAGCCTTTGGCGACAATCAAGGAGAAAGACGTCAAGCGGTTTGTCTGGAAAAATGTGGTAACACAGTTCGGCGTCTCTAAAATTCTGATCTCGGATAACGGCACCCAATTTGACGGCCGCCTATTTAGGGGGTTTTGTGAAGATTTGAAGATTGAATTCTACAACTCTACTCCGGCTTACCCGCAGTCCAACGGTCAAGCCGAGGCTTCGAACAAGACCATTCTTGATGGACTGAAGAAGAGGCTTGAGAAAGCCAAAGGAAAGTAGGCTGAGGAACTCTCCAGTGTCCTTTGGGCATACCGAACAACCCTGCGGCGATCTACCGGGGAAACTCCTTTTGTTTTGGCATATGGCATGGAAGCGGTCATCCCTTTGGAAGTTGGTATGCCCATCCTTAGAAGTGAAAGTTTTGAGCCCGAGCTGAACGCCGAAGCCATTGCCCTGGAATTGGACCTAGTGGAAGAACGCCGGGAAAAGGCTCTCATCCATGTGGCCGCTTACCAACCAGAGCTTTCAAGGAAATATAACAAAACTGTGCACCCCAAACCGTTCAAAGTAGGTGATTGGGTCTTGAAGAAGGTCATGGGCAATACCCTGGTGCCAGGTGAAGGCAAACTAGAGGCAAATTGGGAAGGACCCTACAAGATAATCGGTCTGGCGGGCAATGGGGCATACCATTTGGAGGATTTGGATGGTAGAAGAATACCCCGGCCATGGAATGCGGCCAACCTCAAACTGTATTATTTCTAGCTTTTGCTTTCTTTTCGTGCAAAGGAATTTTTTGCCCTACACTTCAGAATGTAACATTCTTTTTGTCAATATATAGAAGTGTCTCATCTTTGCCTTAGCATTTTGATTGTTGCTTTTAAAATGGGACTTGCAACCGAAATGATTTACTCCGGTTGAACGAGTTGATGATTTGTTCAACTCTGAGATCGCAACCAAGATGATTTATTCCGATTGAACGAGTTGATGATTTGCTCAACTCTGAGATCGCAATCGAGATGATTTACTCTGGTTGAATGAGTTAATGATTTGCTTAACTCCGAGATCGCAACCGAGATAATTTATTTCGGTTGAACGAGTTGATGATTTGCTCAACTTTCAGATCGCAACCGAGATGATTTATTTCGGTTGAACGAGTTGATGATTTGCTCAACTCTCAGATCGCAACCGAGATGATTTACTCCGGTTGAACGAGTTGATGATTTGCTCAATTCTGAGATCGCAACCGAGATAATTTATTCCGATTGAACTAGTTGATGATTTGTTCAACTCTGGGATCGCAATCGAGATGATTTACACCGGTAGAACGAGTTGATGTTTTGTTCAACTTTGAGTATAACAACCGAGATGTTTTATTCCGGTTAGCTCTGTTAATGATTTGCACAACTTTTGTATTTAAATCGAGATGTCTTTTTCGGTTAATTAATTTGAGCAAGATGATTAGCCTATCTGAGGTGTTTTGTTCGGTTGAAGTTACTTCGATTGAAGACCGTGCAAACACTTAATGAAATTAAAGCTTTTTCATTAACGTGAAAATAAGTACAAAAGGTGGGGAACTTAGCCCGGTTACATGTTTAGACAAAAAGCAAGAAAAAGAAAGCTAAGCTAAGGAGGAAAGGTTAGTGAATTCATCATCGGTCGCCTCCAAGTTGACCGTTGGTGCTTGGTCTTGGACACTGGTCTCAGTTTGGCCGGGCTGCTCCTGCTCCAGGCGGTTTCCCTCCTCGGTATTTTCCTTGGCCTCTTCTTCGCCTTTTGCCTCGGCCTCAGCTTCAACCTGCAGTGCACTGAAGACATCGTTGGCGTATGACACAAGATAAGTTGGCAAGAAGGCGGCTGGAGGAGAGGCAAATATGTCAGTCCCAGTTCCTTGGCCGAGATGCTCACAAGTAGTCTTCTAACCCACCTTGAAGTAGATATCTTGGGTGGCGTGAACCTGCTTTGTGTAGCTCTCATCGACCTCCTTGAAGCCGGCATTATTGGCATCCTCCAGCTCCTTCTCCTTGGTTTGTTTCAAGGCCTCCAGCTCGGCCTTTATTACATCTCTTTCTTGCTCGGCGGCGCCAAGCTGACCGAGCAACCTGCTGTTGTCAGCATTGGCAATTTGAAGTGAAGACTTTGCTCGGCCGAGCTTGGTTTGAAGACTTTGGACTTGGCTGGCAATGTCGTTCGCCTTCTGTCGCAGTCGATGAATTCTCTCCATGACCAAGTGTTACTTCTGGATGGCCTGCAAGAAAAAGATTAATCAGAGAGGAAACCATACAAACACTTGTGAAAATTTGAGTAGAAGTTTGAGACCCTTACCCTGGTCATGGACTTCACGGCCGACTTCACCAACCGGGTGTCTGGAACATGGTCGTTGCCGACCACGTCGCTCGGTAGGATAAGGGCCTTGAAGAGGTCAAAGGCGAGAAGGTGTTCCTTATCACCCTTCACAGAAGCTGTTGCCGGGATCTCCTTACTCCGGTGTTTGACCTGTGGTCGCCATGCCGATGTTGGGTTAACAGTGACGGGTTGCTTTCAGAGTCGACTCTTCAACCAAATTTCGGAGAGGATCTGCGAGGCCTTTTTCGGCCGATGGGTTTCTTGGCAGCTTGACGTGGCCGGACGCCAACGCCACCACGGCACCGCTTGATTGACCGGCAGCGGGAAAGCGTGTGATGATGCTCGGTATCTCGGCGGAAGTTATAATGAGGAGGTTCTTCATACGGCTTCGTTTTGCCATCTCTTCTTCCTTGGTCAACCGGATTAGAGGCACATTCGGTAGAGTTGGGTCTAGAGGTGGTGATAGAGCATGAAGAAAGTCTGTAACCTTACTCCGACATGGAGCTGAGTATCGGTATGTTGGAACGTAACCGAGGAGCTCATTACAATCCCGGTGGTTGTAGCGGAGCACGGTACGGATGGCTTCTTCGTCGGGGTATTGATAGTTGGCTTGCAAGGCTTGGATCGCTGCAAAGGAAAGAGAAAAAATGATAAGTATAGAATTATGTGCAAAGGCAATCGACCGAGCAAGTTAGCACAGCTTACAAGTGGAACCGAAGTTCTTGCTAATGAACCTTCGGCCCAGTCGTCAGTACATTTGTTTGCGAGACACCGTAAAAAGTCGTCATCATGTAAGTCCTTGTATGGGGTGTCGGTCACTATTTTTTCTTTGCTCGGTCGTATTTTTAGGTAATAAGTGAAACCACCGCTTGTGTGCCCGAGGGTGTATTGTCGTAGTATCTCAGCTAAACCTAAGTTGGTGCCTAGCCGGTTGTTTAGCTCGTGGACACCATTGATTATCCGATAGGTGTTGGTTGATACTTGTGTGGGTGCTATCCTGGTCCGGCGCAGAAATTCGGTCATCAAAGGGTTGACCGGGAAGCAGAGGCCTCCTTTAATAATTGACAGCACGGTGAAGGGGCATTGGTCATGTCTGCCCCAGGGGTTGGTGCCTATGGTGCCGAGCTCTAACTGAATGTCTGCCGGGATACCGTACTCTTCCTGGAAAGCGGCCAAGGCAACCAGAGTGTCCACAAAAAAGCGGAAGCGCCCCATGTGTGGCCGGCTGGATTAGCTCAGCTGAGGTGGTTTGGTAGAGGCTGATGTATTGACGGCTGCTCGGTCTTTGAGAGCCTCAATATTTGGTCAGCGGTCCCCTTGGACTCTGTAGGAAAATGATGGCAATTGTAAGTGTAAGCGCGGTCGAGCAATACGAGCTTGACTTTAGCTCGGTCGTAAAGGGTGCCAACCACCTCAGTCGTTAAGGTGAGCCAAGGAGCTCGGTTGCTCAAGCAGACCAGATGTTAGCCCGGTCGAGCGACCGAGTTCTCTGCCTACCCGGTTTCTGCTAAGGTTTTGACAAACTGGTGATTTGCTCGGTCTAAGGGATTTTTGGGATCAAAGGAAGGCCTAGAGCCCGGTCCACCCCAGTTCTTCATTATTCATCAGGGAAGATGAAGAACAACATAGAAACTAGGGGCAAGTGAGGATTTTGGGTGCCTAATGCCCTAAAACCTACGGACTTGGTGCTCTAATATATGAAATACCAACTGAAATAGCAAAAACGAGGCTCAAAAGACTTACCAGTGTCGGGGAAGGACCACTTCTTCGAGTACGAGTGCAAGAAAGGGCAGGAATGAAGTCTGCTAAGGATGCTTGAGCTCTGGAACGTCGAAGGATAGAGGAGAGACAGTAGGAATGAAAAGAAGTAAGAATGGACATGTTTATAGAGGGGAAGAAGCCGCCCAAATTAAAATTTGAGGGGACGGTTGGGTTGGCTGCTCGAGGGCCAATAAGAGATTGACTCGTGTCCCCATTAATGGCAGCATTAGAGTTGAAAAGACAAGAAGGCCAGACGAGGCATCGACCGAGCAAGTCAAGGAACTGAGCAAGGAAACTAGCTCGGTTGACCTCTTGCAAAATTGAGGGCCGAGGAAGAGTTACCCCGGTCAAAATAGATAATCCCAGTCACGCTTGTGCGGACAGAATTAAGGGGCAATTGAGAGGGAGATTTATGAGCTGAAAGTGGGCCGAGATAAAAGCCGAGCAAGTTGAAGGCCCAAGGACATGTTGGGCCGAGATGGCTTTGGATTTGCCCGGAGTTGGGGCTGCTCAGCCCGTGGCCGAGCTACTTGGACTTGCATCGGTGGTGACCGTGCAACTTGCGTTGCTCGGCCGGAAGGCATACACCTTTGACTCGACGGGAAAGCTCGTGCCCGAAGCTCGGTAGGAAAGCCTTTGGTCAACAGGCATGACCTTTCTGGAGCTCGGCTTCGCCGGAATGCAGTCGAGCATGATGGGAACGGAGCTCGGCTATTGGTGCGCTTGGCATGAAGTCTGACTGGTTCATCGGCGGCCGAGATGCTACCATTGCCGAGCTCCCAGTGAGTGGGCAGTTGGGTTAGGTGATGTTCAGCAAGATTTGTGCTGACAGATGAGATAGCAGTACCACGTGTCGAAAGATCACTGGGAGTAGATTTGGGGCGCAGAAGGTATATAAGCATGTTTGCGCCCCCCCATGCAGACAGACGAACATTTTTGTAAGAAACACTTACACTCAACTCTCTCCTCTCTCTCTCTCTCTATCCCAAGGTGTGTGCTAACTTGATCATCGGAGGGGTTTTCCGGCCACACACCGCCGGGTAGCTCACCGTGTCTGTGCAGTCGATTAGACAGTGGGGCTTGGAAGAAAGAATCTGAGCTTACTGAATATTTGCTCCCCGTACAATATATATGTATGTAGGTGATCAAGGCGTGACCAAGCTTAAAGGCGCTTAGAATCAGTTTTTGACAGCCAACCCATGTGCCTCCCGTGGAGGTTCCGGACATATCTAGTGGTTATGGCTAAGTGCTTTAGGTTCAAGTTTTGTTTTCCTGTTCAGTTAGACAAGTCTTTGTGTATTTTGTAAATAAGGCTAAGTCCCTTTTTGTCTAGTTAGAATATGTATATATATGATGATGTGTATACGTACGTAAATAAAGTTAAAAATTTTATGTCTCATATAAGTCTGCACAACTCAATGGATGCTGTATATTTGTTATTTGCTTCCGCTAGCCCCTAATATTATGTTAATTTGTCTCTGAGGCCTTCGGTAATCCCAGGATTACTGGCCGGTTACGATGCTAAACCTATAGGGGCGGGCTTGGGCCGTGACAGTTCATTTTCTCCTTATCTCCTTCAATTAGTCCCACTGGGCGTGCCAAAAATATATGTTGGCTTTTTTAACTTTCAAAAGTTAATATTGTAATTTTAAGTGTACCAATAAAGATCAATCAATCCTTATAGAAGATTAATTGCCAACCAATTATTAGACGATTGTGTTTTAGTTCTTTCAGCCTCAATGAAGAGGACTTTTACTGGTGGCTTGTTTAGGAGAATTTAGTAAATAAGAATTAAGTGAAGAATAATTTCAGAATTTCATTAAGTAAAATGAAAAACTTACAATAATCTGACCCAGCCTCGTAGAGGTTTACAGCAACAAGCTATTTGAAACTACTCCTATGAATGAAGAGAAATGCAGGAGTTTGAAGTACATAAATGTAAAGAACAGTAAAAACTGGAAGGAAAAACAAAGTAAATAAAATTGATTTTTTGATCTGAGTCTGGATCCTCCACTCTGGGGTCTTTACTGCTATTTATACTTCTCAATGATAACCGTCGAAGTGGGTTTCTAACCGTCGAAATGTCCTTCCATGATTGCTGAACATGCTCTCTCATAGTCAGTCTCACTACGCCACATTTGCAGTTAGATTTCTCTCCTGATTTTGAATTCGAACTTTATGAGTAACCATTAGGCCACATCACCTTATATCCCTCGATTGTTTCAGTGCTATGCAGATCCATCAATACGGGTTGACACGTGTCTGACTGTGATTGGCAACTTGTATTATCTCCCTAAATTGCCCCATTCATGTCACGTGTTGAATTGTGATTGACTTTTACAATTTATACAGCCAACAGAAGTATATTGCTTTTTTTGCTGGGAGTGTGAAGTATATTTGCCTGGTTTGGCAAAAGCTTTTTTTTTATTTATTATTATTACTTTTTTGGCTAAAATTTATAAAATGATAAAATAGATTAAAATATTTAATAAAACAAAATATCATATCAAGTTCATAATTATTTCATTTTTTTTCTTACAAACATCACATCTAACTATAAAAAAATTGAACTCTTTTTCTAAATATAAATATTTTAGCCTACTAAAATAGTTAAAAACTAAAATAGCCAACTTTCCTAATGAAACCATTGTTTAAGTGGGGTTTTCAGTAATTGTATAACGAGAAATGATAAAAAAAAAAAAAAAAAAAAATTCACAATTTTAACTCACAAAATAATACACATAAAAAAGTTGAATCCTAAATTACTGAGTGTGTAACCAATTAAAATTAATATTTATAATCCTAATTATATTTTATTCTCTTATAGTTTTAGCCCAAGGTACTTTTTCCCCTTATTTTAATTATATTTTAAATTATAATTAATATTACATTTTTAATTATTTATTATAATTTATAACATGTTAATCTAATTTTAATTTAATTATATTTTAGATCAATTTTTAATTATGATTTATTTTATATTTTTATTTAATTATATTTTAAATCATCCTTACTTATATTTTGTGTTTTATATCAATTTTTAATTTATTTAATTTTAATTAACATATTAATCTAATTTTAGATTTGGAGTAAAATTATATTTTTGTTGTATTACTTTTAGTTTATTTTTTTTAGAAAACCAAACTTACTCTAAAAAGTGGTGTGTGTCATACATTTTCTATTAGTTTGGATGGAAAAACTAAGAGTGACAGTTTATTCCAAAATCACATAAGACTTTTTTGGTTATATTTTAACCATTCATGGGTAAAGTACTCTGATCTCAAATCACAATGGGGTAAAATGAATTTTTTTTCTTTTAAAAAACAGAAGAAGAATTTCAAACATTTTCCATGTAAAAAAGTATAATATTGTACATGAATTATCTATTATTTCTTAACAACTTAATGCATTAATATTGTTATTTCTCGCTGTGTTATTGATTGAGAATGACCTTGTTTGCTAATATTTATAATTCAATTTACGTAACTTCTTGTTTAAAAATAGGAAAATTTACCTAGAAATTCCATATAATCCCATATGGAAGGATGTTGATCCATTATAGGAGCTTTTCTTAGGAATCAATTAGTCATTTTTGTTTTTGAAAATTCCATTTATTTGATTTGGTACTATTTAAGTTTAAGTGCCCTTTTGTAGTTTATATTTCTAATTTTGTGATTTGTTTTTTTGGATGAGAATGGGAAGATAAGATGTGGAAGATTCTTTTTGGGGGATTGATAGCTAAAGTGTTAGTTGTCGAGTGTGAAAATTTACATTTATGTTAGTATAGTTTTTTGGTGTTATATTGGAGTGTTATAGAGCAACTCCAACCATACTCTTTATTTTTCACTAGCTAAAGTACAAAAAAAGGACACTCTTTATTTTACCTAATTAGTTTAGCCATTGTATGTTCCAATCATACTCTTTATTTTAACTAGTCATTCAAACTAACTAAACCAATTTTCAAAACAAAAAATGCTATATATATTACAATCTTTTTCATAAAATGCCACATACACACCAAACACTAATATGGTTGCCAATGTGACATTTACGAAAATATTTTTAAAAAAAATATTTTTTAATATTAGTTTTAAAAATATTATAAAAAATAATGTTAAGTAATATTTAATTTTTTTTATTATAAAACTTATAGTACGTGAATATATACCAATATATGAATTTTGTGGAACTATCTTGAAGGGGAGGGGAGGGAAAGGAAAGAATAAAAGAAAACAATAAAGAATTTTTTAAAAAAAATAACAATACAAAAGAAGTTCTTCAATAATTGTAATTTATGAAATTAAATTAAGAACTGAAAGAACACAAAATAACTAATTAAAAACCTTACACAGGTCAATGAATAAAAAAAAAATCATAAATAGCAAAGTTAGGAATAAACTTCAAAATAAATAAACTATTTCTAATTCAAGTTGTTACAAATCTCCATGTAGATGCCACAAATGCTCAACTAGGTCTGCTTGGAGTTGAGAATGAGTTTGTCTATCTCTGATGTGATGATGATTTTGAATGAATTCATAAAGTTCAAGTGTACGCTCATGTGACACTGCTAGAGGGAGACCTTCTTCGATTGCATCATAATTACAGTCTATATTTTGTTCATTTCGCTCATCTTCAACAATCATGTTATGCAATATTATACATGCCTTCATAATAACTTTAAGGGTTTCAACTTTCCAAAAACGTGCAGGTCCTCGCACAATTGCAAAACGTGCTTGGAGCACCCCAAATGCTCGTTCAACATCCTTCCTTGCTGACTCTTGAGCTTTAGCAAAATGTATTTGCTTATTGCCTCGTGGAGATGGGATTGTTTTAACAAATGTTGACCATTGAGGATATATACCATCAGCGAGATAATATCCCATTGTATAGTCATTTCCATTGATTGAGTACTCAACTTGGGGGGCACGCCCTTCAGCGAGGAGAGAAAATACAGAAGAACGTTCTAGCACATTTATGTCGTTATGAGATCCAGGTAATCCAAAATATGCATGCCATATCCATAGATCATAAGAAGCCACCGCTTCTAAAATAATAGTTGGTTTGCGGATGTGACCATAATACATACCTTTCCATGCAGTAGGACAATTCTTCCACTTCCAATGCATACAGTCAATGCTCCCCAACATTCCAGGAAACCCACGATTTTTTCCCACCTCTAGTAATTTAGCAATGTCATCTTTGTTTGGCGTCCTCAAGTACACATCTGAAAAATTTGCAACCACTGCCTCAACAAACCTTTGTAAACTTTCCATTGCAGTGCTTTCTCCAATCCTCACATAATCATCTACAGAATCGGCCGCTACTCCATAAGCAAGCATCCTTATAGCAGCTGTCATCTTTTGAAGGGAAGACAGACCAAGAACTCCAACAGCATCTTCCTTCTGGACAAAATAAGGATCATATGCTTCCACCATAGATAAAATACGAAGAAAAAGACATCGACTCATCCGGAACCTCCTCCTAAATAAATTGGGAGGATATGTAGGCGTTTCAAAAAAATAATCTTGATAAAGTCTCTTGTGGCCTTGAATTCGATTACGATAAATAACTGCATGACCTGCAATGGAACCACGACGTAATCTCAATTGTCTCTCATTATTTAACCGCTCTTCTTCTAAAGCAGCTATTGCAAATATTTCCAATTCATTATCAGAATCAGAGTCATCAATAATCATCTTCATTACACTATTGCGAGCCATGGAAATTAAAAGAAGAATAAAGCTGAGAGATAAACTACTGAAAATAAATATCAGGTTGTGTTTTGCTTCTTAAGCTTTGCAAGTTCTGCCTAACAACTTCAATTTTGCTGCAAAGTCAAATTTATAAAAACATATCAAACAACTTCCAAAATCAAAACACCAGCAACTTACATAATCTGTATTTAATTCATCAACAAATAGAAATGTCCTGTAAATAAGTAGCACTCCAATCCAACATACAACAATCAATTATATTTCGCCATTGAGTACTTTAGCAACCATTCAACAAGAATTTCACTTAGTAATTAAATTACTACTAGTTCAACCATTCAACAATAGGTAGTTCCAAAATAATTTTAACATATAATAACTAATTCCAACATAAACTGCATAAAAAACATAGTTCTGACTACAATGGAGAATCAAATCCAACAATAAATAAAGTTAAAAACATAGTTCCAACAACTAAATTCTTTTTAGGTAGTTCCAACAACTAAATCTTTTTTTGGAGAATTTCCGTTTGGCGACGATGAAGGTATTATGCTTGCAATGAAGGCAGACCACTCGTATCTATTAACATTATTCGCTTTTCCTCCTTCAATTTTTCCATTCGTATCCTCTCTTTCTCATTATCAACCTTTTCTTGTTCCATTTGCGTCCTCTTTTTCTCATTATCAATCTTTTCTTGCTCTTGAAGATACGACCTTTCATACATCTCTATTTTCTTGTCATTCATTTTCTTTCTATCTTCCTTTAAATCCTCTAATAATATTAAAATATGGGACCCTCCTTCATTTCCACAATCTTTATTCTTTCTTTTATTCAAACGTTCCTTTTCAGCCTTCCTACCCGGTGGTCTTTCCAAGTCTACATTGTCATTATGTAAAACATCATTGTCCTCTAAATTGATTGAATCCGGTGCACTAGGAGAACAAACTCGAGTTGCCACTTTTTGGGTTTTTGTTTCTTCATCCTATATTCCTCTCCCCATTTTGGTAGATCTCTTAACTCATGCCAACAATGTTCAAATGGAAATGTCGATTTGTACAACTCTTTGTATAATTTCTTCGCATCATGAATCAATAATAGATAAAGAACACTAATTATCATGAGATTAGACAATTCCAATGATAATAAGTATAAAAATCTCAATGGCATTAATACCTTATCTTTTTCTTTTCCACTTTGATTCAACCTTTGGATTTAGTGAAGCATCCAGAACTTATTATGGCAAGTTGAATCGCCGACCAACGATTCATTAAAGAAGTTTGACTACGATTTGATGAGAACATTTTGAACTGGTGGAAATACTCCCACACTCTTAGCCAATATGCCTTTGATTTTGTTCATTCCTTAATCGGATCTAAGCTAATGTTAAGCCATGCCGATATGAGCATCCCTTCTTCTCAGAGTGAAGTTGTCACCTCGTTGTGGTTTCTTGGTGGTTTCTATTTGAGGAGAGAATGGGGAAGACTGATCCCTTTGGTCAAGAGGTTCATTCATAAATTCATAATCATTCCCATCATTCATCAAGTTGGTGAAATATGCATCATTTTGTTGCTGACTCATCTATAGACAAGGTAAACAAAATTATGGCAACATATATTGGGTTAGAGAAATAACTAAGATTCCCAATTGGAAGCAAATTAATTAATAAATGGAGATCACGTAAATTAAAACACTAGTTGTTTTGTTGAAAATGATTCAATGATAATTTTAGATAAATAAATGGAGATCATGTAAATTCAATGAAAAAGAATTTCTAGAGCTGCGGAAGATTCATCTTTTCTCAAAGAAATCAAAGAATTCCAAGGTATGTGAATCAAAGGATAGAATAATTATCGGTTGGAAGCACTCATAAAGTCAAAGGAAGCAAGCTGAGCTTTCAAAGAACCATGAATCAGTATGTCAGAGGAAGCTAACATATATTACATTTATACATGTGTGCTTGTGTATGCATGCTTGTCAAAGGAAGTGAATGTTAAATGGCTGTTTGTTTTTAATAGAGTTTACATAAGAATAAGATATGAATGATGTAAAAAGAAATTTAATAATAATAAGACATCTTTGTATATAGGCTTCGTTTGGGAAACCCTTAATGTTTTTATTTGTCCACTTGGCTGCTAAGAGCTAATTAAAGTTTCAGTTTTTTGGACTCTCTAAAGTGTCTTTGATATCTTTTTAGTGAATATTTTATTATTCCGCAAAATCGAACTCGCTAGAATTTTCTCTCTTTCACATGTTCTTGATAAAAAGCAAACCTTGCTCAGCAAATTTAATATACACTCCATGTTTAAAAAAATAGTACATAAGTCAATATAAAATGCCAAAAATATATAAGATGGTTATTGAACTGGTTTGAGGTTGATTTACTAGAATCTGTTTAAGTTGTCTGGTTTGAGGGTTTGACTTAGATTTTATGCTTTGTGTAATGTCTCTGGTCTATGTATAAATACTTGCAATTATTAAAATGTTCTAGAAGTGGCACACTCATCAAATAGTCTAGATCAGCCTGGGTGATCTTACCAATTTTTAAGGTGACCAGATGTTGTATGATGTACACCTATTTTTGAAATAGCCAAAGATGAAATTTATTAATAATGATCAAGCAAAAATATTGACAAAATCAATAAAAAAAAACAGAGAGTAGTTGGTAAGGCACCAACACAAAAGAAAGAAAAGAACACCTAGACTCCCAAAACACCAAAACAAGCAGCCTCGAAGAGAACAAAACTAGCAACAGTAACCAGCCCATGACAGCAAAGAACAGGACAGAACAGAACCATCCCATGACAGATGGGACCAGCCGTGCCAAACACAGAAGGAAGCATGGCACACCTATAAATGTATGATGTACATCTATAAATGTATAACTATTAGACATTCCAGAATTACTAATAACATTCAAAGGAGAGTGTGTAGGTTTTTCAGAAATACACTTGTCTAATGATTGAAATTTGTCCCTCTTTATTCTAAATCCATGGATCTGTAAATGGCTTTTCTGACTTTTAGCAAAGAGAGGGAAGATAATCGGTGAGTGTTTTTTAGGAATACCTCCTTGGAAATGCTTTTGCTTTGGCTATTATCCGTTTTCTATTTGTCTCTTATTCCTTTTCCCATGTTAGTTCTAGCATGGAGGGAGGATTCCTGATGTAGAGTGTGGAAGGGAAAAAAGGGACTAATTTATAATTTCACATAAAGCACAATCTAGTTTGACTTGTTTAGGATCAAATTGGGTCATACTTATAATTTTTGAGTTACAATGTTATTGGACTAATTTGTCTATGTTTTACTTTTAGACATAGACCATGGGTTGTATCAAGTTTCTAGTTATGTTTTCAGATCTCATATATGGTTCTCTAGTTTGCATATATATATATATATATATGTCAAGTGTCTTAGTTTTTTAATTTTGAAGTCAAAATTCAAGTAGAATTAGTACTTTTTGTGTTATGTTTTAAAAGAATAATCGAATTTATGTAGAAGAGTTTTTGGAAACTTGCCCAAGTGTTGCTTATAATTAAAGTTCTGGTGAGTTTTGGGTAGGAAAAGATTGTATGGTTAGAGTTTTAATAGGTAGAAGAAAGAATTTATGATTTGGCAAGGAAGAAGGCTGGATTTTGGCTTGATTTTTGAAATGGCAGATTATGGGATTTCTGAAATATTAGTTGCAAGAATTCTCTGAACAACCAGAGTTTTGATTTAGGTGCTAATTCAAAGGTACAAAGGTAGGGGAAGGGTAAGGTTGATTGGGTATAAATAGACAGTCTCAATGGTCAAATAACTGGTTCTTTGAAACCATCCCACTTTTACTACTAGCTTTTGGAATTTTATTTTGGTTGGCCCATGCCCATGTGAATAAATCCCAATTTCGAGTTCTCCAATTGAATCGCCCCACAAAGATTTTGGGGAAATTTGTAAATTTGTAGATTCCTAACCAAGTCCAATTTCTATATGAAGAACGTGTCATCATGCCTTGATAATCAATTTTCAAAGTTAGACCAGATAGTCAGATCAGATGTGCACCTAATTTATCAGCCAAAATCATATGAACAAAAGAGCTTAAACAAGTGGGTTGAACCTGGATTTTTTCCATGGTTGTGACTTGGTACTACTACACAGTATATAGTAAACTACCTTTCAACATCTCAAATGCAGATTCATATGTATAGTTCATACAAAGCAAAGCAGCATATGAATATGGAGGAATAAAGTTTCATTTGGGCATTTTAACAAACACCCAAATCGAATTTTGATGGTCATCATTACAATTCTTCATATTTAGCAGTTTGAATTTGAATTGGGTTTGTGGGATTGGAAAATTATACCTGCGGTTAGCTAGTTTGGGTCCGTGAAGAACAATGGTGGAGTCAGCTGAGTAGTCCTCCAAGATCGCTAGTGCTTAAGCCACAACAGTTGTCTTCTGCGATTCTTCGCTTGGTAATTTACAAAGTCATAAAATCATATAGGAAAAGGAGATAGTATCTCTATGGTAGCTGTTCTTCCTATATATCCTAGGCAATATCAAGTAAAATGCCAGGATGTGAGTAAACCCATTATAATATTCTTAGAATATGTAGAATTAAGGTCCATTTTGCAAAATCATTCGCAACAGAAAAACACAAAACACAAAGATAGAACAGTGAAGTATGAAGGTATGCTTGAACTCACAGATCAGACAGACGATACACATAAATTGTATACAGATTCGTAAAACCAACAAAATGGGAGAGACCCAGATTACAGAGGAACAAGGAAAGTTTGTGCTATACATATATATATATATATATAGAGAGAGAGAGAGAAAGAGAGAGAGAGAGGGTTTATGAGTTGCATAGAAGGGGAAGACAGAGAGATAGAAGGATCCATACCTTGAGGAAGAGGTTGCTGGAGGGAGTTGCAGACAACGTTGAAGGAGAAGATCGATTTCGCGCTGAAGGAGCAGATCGATTTCGCGGGAGAGGCATGTTTGGAGATCGATTTCGCACTGAAGAAGCAGATTGATTTCGCGGGAGAGACGTGAGCAGATGGATTTCGCGGAAGAGAATAGTTTGGAGAGCCTTCAATCACTCTCCAATTGAAGCCAGCAGAGAAGCCGCGAGGGAAAATAAGAAGCCATTTAGCCAGCCCATTGGAGCTAGAATATTAGGGTCATACGAGCTAAAATAGCTAACAGTCCCATTTTATCTCTTCCCTTGGAGTTGCTCTTACAGTGTTATGTTTGAAAAAAGTAAACTAATGAGTTTTTGTGTGTTATATTAATTGAAGTATTACGTTTAAAAAAATACATTAAGAAATTTTTTTGGAATGTTACGTTATTACGTTTGAGAAAAATACACTAAGTAGTTTTTTAGTGTGTTACATTAGAGTGTTAAGTTTTTGAAATGTTACGTTTGAAAAAAGTATATTAAAGAGCTTTTGTGTGTTACATTGATTGGAGTATTACGTTTAGAAAAATACATTAAGCAGTTTTTTTGGAATATTACATTTGAGAAAAATACACTAAGAACTTTTTTAGTGTGTTACATCAGAGTATTACATTTTTGGAGTGTCAAATTTGGGAGAAATACATTATGGAGTTTTTCTTTTAATGTTATGTTGTTACGTTTAAAAAAATTATGTTAAAGAGTTTTTTTTAAAGTATTACGTTTAGTAATTTTAATATTATGAGAAAACTCTCATTTGTCTTTCAATACATAACACACGCGCGTCTATGCTTGGCTGTTTAGCTAATTCACACTAGAATGGGACTTTTGGGTCCATAAGAAAAAGAAAAAAAAAAAAAAAGGAGGACCAAACAGTTCATAAAATCACTATTTGAAATTTATTGGTACTTCACCCTTAAAAATATTATTAATAGTATTTGATTGTAATTTTAAATTATAATTTGTTAATTTTTTTAACTTATTTGATAAACAATTTTGAAATTTTCTTAAGCAATATTTTTTATTATTTTTACTTTTTTATTTTTTATTTTATGAAAACCATGACACTTAGATATTGTTTGGGAACTTGACAATTTTAATTGGCTTTTATTATTTTTTGGCTATTTTATGAGATGAAAAAAAATTGTGTTTCAGATGATTTTTTTATTTTTAATTTTTAGTTAGATAGATAGTTGTGAGAAAAAAATAATTGATTGATGTATAGCATATGACATTTTGAGCTCATTTGAATACGCTACTTATTGGCTTACTAATTTATTTGGATCATATCATATTTTTATTTTTTTACATGTCTTTTCGTCATAACAAAAAAAATCAATTTATAAGTCATCCCAAAACAACCCTAATGGGCTATTTTAATATTTTTTTTAATCTTTATTAATTATTTTAGCTAAAATAGATCATCCCAAATACATGGCATATCCGATAATAATAGTTTTGTACTTGTTTAAAGCCCTGAAATATGTGTAAATGATTTTTTTACTATCTCTTTTACTTTAATTATAATTTTTTAAGAATATTTTAGATATTTACACAATAAAAATTATATAACAACTTATTTAGTAATAATTTGGAATTTTTGGTGAAAAACCCCTTCTATGGGGCTTTTTTTATGTGAAGGACACGTAATAAAATAATGGTCTCAAGAGTCCCTCAAATTAAAAAAAATGATGAAAAGACTAAAATACCTTTTTATATAATCTGAAGCCCTCGTTGAATCATTTCTCTCCACGTTATTGGCATCCTCTCTCTTCCATTTATTTTTTCACTTTCTAAACCCTAAACCCTTTCGATCTCTATCTTCGATGTATCTCACAAAATCGAAACCTTGAAATCATCCCTTGAAATCCATCTCATAAATGTGATTCAAATCGTGATTCTGATGTAGATGGATTTCAAATCGTGATTCAAATCCATCTCACAAACCCTTGAAGAAGACTAAGCAGAGGAAAATAATCAAGTAACTTCAAATCGCTTCCAGGTATTTATTTTTTTGAAATTGCCTTCTTGAAATTAGTTGAGATTCTTTTTTTGCTTTGTTTTAGATTGTTTGAAATTTGTGAGAAATGATTATTGTTGTCTCTTCAATCTTCAAAAAATTTCAAAAATTGATCAAAAAAAAGAAATGTCAATCTCCTTGTGTCCTTTTTTGTGATCATCTTTATGTATATATATATGTGTTTGTGAAAACCGTTTAAATAGCATTTTTTTTTTTTGGGGGGGGGAGGGGGGGCATTTTGTTTGTTTAATTTTTTCACAGTTGATTCCTTCACTCATCTTTGATTTTTTATTTATGGGTTTTGTTTTATCAAGGCATTCTAGGTGTTTGTTGAAAGTCCAAAAAGAAATAGAAAGCCAGTTTGTAGTTAAAAAAAATGGGCAGAGTAACCATGCCATTCTAGATTTTGAGAACATTTCATACTTACAAATCCAGAGGGTCTTTGATTCTAATTAATAATTAAGTATTGATTACTTTTTTCATCCTTTGATTTCACATTGTGTTTGTGAACAATCTATTTTAATTTTTTTATCAGAGAAGAGAAATGGGAGGGAGAAGCTATAGAGTGTGTTTTGTGTTTTCTCTTCTCCAAGAAGTTATTGGTTGGTCTGGGATACTATCACATGGTGTCTAAATAGTGTTGTGATTGATAGAGAGGATGGAATTTACAAATTTGTATTGAGTTTGAGTGATTGAAAAATTTACCGTTTCATTACAATGTTTGTGAGAAAGGAAGAGAGTTACAAAAAAGTTTGCAAACTTTGTTTCCATGAAAGATAGTCCACAACAACGCCCAACATCGTAAGTGTTTCATGCTACTACATGCTTGAATTGGTAGTTTTTAAATTTGAGTAAATCTAACAAGATTTGGATTTCTATTAATAGTGTTGATTGTGAAATTATTGTATATTATATCATGTGTCAAATCATGATAGATGAGCCTATTGCAAAATATATGAAAGAGGATAAAATTAACAATTTCCAAGCATCAATAGTGCATTAATTTTTGAATGATTGTCTAAAAGCATGGAGTAGGAAATAGTTCGACCTGAAAAGAAAAATAGCCAAGTAATAAGATCTCAAGGACGATGATGTGGACAACTTTTGATAACTATTTTTTTTGTATATCTGATGTGAATGATGAATGTAATTTTACTTTTTTGTAAATGAAAAAATGCTGAAAGAGTAATTGTAAGTGAAAGAATGCTAAAAAAGTAACAATAATACAAGTTATAATTATTATGGATTAGGATGGAATATTGTTATAGAACGTTGTTATGAATAGAATACAATTATACAGTTTATATTTTGTGTCTCTTGATAATATATGTAGTTGTGGTGTTATATTATTTTTGCACAAAGATTGCATTATGAGCAATAAGAACTTTATGTATTGTTGTAAATTTTGGTGCAGGTTGAAAATGTTTTCCTATAAGATTCACATATTTTAAAGTAAAATTTTACTTCAATTCAGAAAACAAAGCAAAAACTTGCATAGACAAACATTCAACAACACTGTAAAATTTTACTTTCAATTTAGGGTAAATTCTATTCTGAAATACAGTAAAATTTTACTATCATTCAGAGTAAAATTTTACTTTCATGTTAAGAAAAGTAATGTTTACTATTTTTTAAACTAAAATTTTTCTCTGCAATAAGAGTAAAATTTTACTCTCAGTTTAGAAAGCAAAGACTAACATTCAACAACATCATAAAATTTTACTTTTAATTTGGAATAAATTTTACTCTGAAATAAAGTAAAATTTTATTTTCATGTTAAGAAAACTAATGTTTATATACTATCTTTATACTAGAATTTTCACTCCTATTAAACAAACTCTAACATAGTAAAATTTTATTTTCAATTCAGAATAAATTTTACTCTGAAATAATAAAATTTTACTCTGAATGTGAGTAAAATTTCACTTTCATGTTAAGAAAAGTAATGTTTACTATCTTTTAGACTATAATTTTACTCAAAACCTTCATGTTAACAAATTCTATTATAAGTTCCTTTATATGAAACTAATCCAACTACATAAAATATATATATATATATATTAAAATGTCAAATTCAACCACAAAGCAAATCATAAACTTGGATAGACAACCATTTAATAACATATTAAAAATGTTTTTTATTGAACTCACAGCAGTAACCCGACACTTGTCATTCTTTACATACACAAACTTAAATCCTATCTTAATGGCATATTTACATAATGCAGTCTGGAAATCGTTTGCACTTCTAACAAATCTTTAACCTACATAAGTAATTTCATTCACCCATCCAAAAGACAGCAAAAGTCTTTTCTTCATGGCGACAAAACATATGAAGTAAATCCATTTCATCATCAGTAATGTTGAATCTACTTGCATAACAGTATAAGAGTTGCAACCATTTTTCAAATCTGCAATCAGTTGACAATAAAAATTTACCGTTAATCAAAGTAAAATTTTATTGTCACTACGAGTCCAAAAACAAGTCACAAAAACACAGAATACCAGAGTAAAATTTTACTATTATTTTATTAAATAAAAACATAGCACATAATACAAGAATAAAATTTTAATCTCATTTTATCAAAAAAACAGAGCATATAGTACCAGAGTAAAATTTTACTTTCAAACAAAAAACAGAGCACATAGAACCAGAATAAAACTTTACTCTCAAACAAAAAACAGAGCACATAGTACTAGAGTAAAATTTTATTCTCTTTCTATCAAACAAAAACAACTAATCAATAACTAATCAAAAAAAAAAAACTAATTAACAAATTAACATACCTTATCAAACTCGAACAATAATCAAACACATGATTGAAACAAAGTCTCTAAAACTTGATCAACACTCTCAATCTTGATAAAACTCTCAAAATCCGGTACAGATTTGTACAGATTTGAAATAAAAGCTCTTATTGATACAAATTTCAAGATTGTCGGAGAACACATGATCAAAGCAAATTTGGTGAGATCAAATCATCTATTGTTGATCGACGGCGAGATCTTCAAATTTCGAGATTGAGTTTTTGTGAGATCTTCCTTGATTAGATTTTCAAATATATGAGCTTGTGTATATAGAGATAAGATTTTCAAATATTATATATATATATATATATGAAAGGGTAGTATTGTTCATAAAAAAAGAAAAATTATGATATGTTCTTTCTAAGCTACTCTCCTCTTTTTTGAGGACTCTTTAAAACTAAATTTGTTATCTTTTATCCTAGGAAAAAACCAAAGAAAATTTCACCAAAAATTCTTAATAATTTACCAAATTATGTGGTATTTTGAAAAGTTTTAACTTTTTAATTTATTTTATTATTTTATAAATAAAAAGTATAAAAAACGATATAACTGAAAAATTAAAAATTAAATTTTTTTTTTTCCTTTCCAAAACACCCTATGTAAAAAAAATTGTTGCCAAAAAAACGAACATCATCGCTATAATAATTCGCCGGTGGATGCAGCTAAAAGTTGAGCAAGTGTGGGCCAATTTATTGATGAGTCCACAGCTGTGATGTGAAAACCCTCTCTCTCTCTCCCTCTCTCTCTCAAACACAACACGTGAAACTCTGCTCCCCCACCTTCTTTCCACAGTTACACTACTCCAATCCAACCATTACTGTCTCTCTCTCTCTCTCTCTCCAGAAGTACACAGAAACGACTGAGGGAGTGAGGACAGGACCATCTCTCTACTCAACAGATTGTAGAGCCAAAAACAATTCTCTCTCTCTCTCTCTCTCTACACTTGTTCTCCTGATATGACATCCATGGCGGCATGGCTCCTCATTCTGTGCCTCTTCCTCATGTGCGGCACACATGTTCGATCTGAGGTCGATGAGACCAGCACCGGCATTCAGCTCACGACGGAGGCGCTCGGTTGGCCGTCTTCCGCCATGTCACTCTACGACGGCGGCAACTTGGGAGTCGACGATGAAGGAGACGTAGAGGGTGAAATGGGTCGAAGGTCACTGTTCTGGAGGACAATGAGGTACTACTACATTTCGTACGGTGCTCTCTCAGCCAATAGAATCCCATGCCCCCCTCGCTCTGGTAGGTCTTACTACACCCACAACTGTTACCAGGCCAGAGGCCCTGTTCATCCTTACACTAGAGGTTGCTCTGCTATCACTCGCTGCAGACGATAAAACAAAATATTTATTAATTAAGTGAATAAAAAATTTAAACACTTGGAGCTTGCTCAATTATTATTATTATTATTATTATTAGTAAGTGTGTGTTTTTATCTTAGTTGTTGTGTGTTGTTTTGTTGGTTAATTTTTATTTTTTTGAGTTGGGTTTTTGGGGATTTTTGAAATGTTATATGGATTTGTTAAGCTATCAATCATCCTTGTATGTATGTTGTTGCTACTATTTATGTACTCTTTCGGCATGTTTATCTAATCTCTAAACCCATGATTGTAATGTGCTTGAATTAGGAGGTGATTAAAACCCTATCGTAATGAGTGAGTTACATGATGTAATAATGATGATAGTTTGAAGATCCTCCTTAATCTCTATGGGGGATTGTTCTTCATTGTTTAGACTTTAATAGTGGTTAATTACTTGATTGATTGTTGCACCTCTAGACCTTACTAGTGAGCGAGTTCTCTGTTGGTGCTTATATTTAGAGAAGATTACCCAAAGTATAAACCTCCTCTGTTTGTGCAATTGTCAAGGTTAAATTAGAATGTTTTAGAAAGTTGTTAAAAAGTGATTTTTTTTGCTTTTTATCCAAGTTTTTGGTTTTTTTTTAGATAAATGATCAGAGAAGTTGATAAAAGGTTATTTTTGATTTTTTTAATTAATATTTATTTATGATATCAAATCATAATAAAATGATCAAATTATTCTCTTTCAATTTAAAATATTTATAACGTCATCCATATAACATATTTTGATTCATGAGAGATAGAGTTGTAATTTCATCAATAATTGAAAATCAAATTTTTAAATGCCTTTAAATACAACAACAACAAAAAAAAAAAAAAAAAAAAAAAGAAAATTAACTTTTAACTGGTACTACAAACGCACAACCGTCATTAAGTGAAGTAGCCAAAGATGCCATCGTTTGTCCATGAAGAACTTAAATTGCTCTAAATCCTGCCAACTACCCTCCAGCAACTCGCATTTATCCCAAGGATAATATAGTATAAATTGCCTGAACTGTCAGGCCTTTAAGGCCATGTTTGATCCACTCCTAGATAAAAGCATCTCTAGCAGATTACTTAAATTTTTTTTAAATATTGTTAAAAAATTATATTTTATTTTAAGAATTACTTTTCATCTATCTTTATAAACTCCTTTTTTTTTTTTTATTAAAATAATATTTTTAATTATTATGAAGGCAAGCAAAACAAAAGCACATGCAAACAACAAAGCAGAGCGGCCGACCAGTAGTGTCTTTTTCTCAGTTACAGGGAAATCACAGGACATTCGGTGGACGTCCGTGGAGACTTCCCTTCACGTCTTTTATCATATATAAGGGAGTTACACTGACTCTTTACAAATAAAAAAATCATTGCAATAACACTTATATTTAGGGGTTGTTTAGGGAAGCTGGTGGAGATGTATTTTGAGATTTTAATCCCTTAAAATAGGTAAAGGGTGAATTTAGGGAGACTGATAGAGATGCTCTAAGGGGAGAGATAAACTATTTACTGGTGTAATTTATAAGCTAGTTTTTATGAATTGTAGTTTTAAAAAAATTTAGCATAAAAGACTTAAAATAAGTTGGAAATCTGTTTGCTCAACTTTTTTATAATTTATTATAATTTTTTTTTTTTTGAACATATGTAATTAAATAAGTTGTTAGATATTTTTTTTCCCTGCAAATATCCACAATGCGCTCAAAAGTTAGAATTAAGACAAAAGAGATGGACTCGTTTGTCCATACATGTTTAAGAGTTTTAAATAAGCAATAAATAAATAAAATGCAAATTGAGAAGCTGAAGAAAAACCTTCTTCTTCTCTTTTTTTGGGTCAAATAAGCTGAAAAGGTCAACAAAAAAAAAAAAAATTATAATTTAAACAAGCAAGTAGTCACATTTTTTTTTAAGCAAATAAACTTAAACAAGTTGACTCATAAATACTACAAACTGGGCCTCTAATATCTCGGATGACTTTACTACCAATTTATGCTACCTGCAAAAGAAACATAAATGTGTTTGGCATAGCATAGCATATAATATAGATAGGATGGATTTTGTGATACGTTTGATACAAAAAAATTCAAGATTATGCTATACTTGGGGGGTTCTTTTTTTAAATTTTATGAATTCTTTTTGCTGTTGCTTCTATTTTATTTATCAGTTTATTTATTTATCAAGATTGAAAACATTGTTTTCTGGTTACTGTTCTGATTGTTGGGCAATTACTAGTTGTTAGAACGGCTAGCAAAGACTGAGTTCAAGCTCATTGGATTTCTCGAGACTTTTTTGTTATTAGATTTTATCATTCAACCAAAACTTTTAATAAGAATAGTTCTGGGTACAGTGTTATGTATTTACAACTTTTGGGGTTATCATCGCGTAGTAAATGTATAGCTAAGCTTTAAGATAGGAAATAGTATTATTTGAGGGTTTGGGAGGTTTATTATCAAGTAGTAAATAAGGGCTTTTCGCAATGGTTTTGAAAAATGGATGTAGTGCAGAGCATTTTTCCAAAGTCACGCAAGGCCTAGATGTGAATTTTGCAGAGCATTTTTCTCTTTCTTTCACACTGCAATAGCACTCGTTTGGTATGAAGAAGTCTGGTTGGTTTTTTTTTTGCTAAAATAGTCACAAAAAGACAAAATATGCTAAAAAGTCAATAAAATAAAATGTCACATCCAAACAATAATCATTTTATTTTTTCTCTCACAAAAGTTAAAAAATCAAAAAGTCCATCACAAACAAAGCTTTTTAGTCCCAGATTAAAATAATCAAAAAGTTAAAAAATCAATCCACATTCCAAACGAAGGATTTCACCTCCTAGCCCTTTCATCTATGACTTTCCTTCTATGGAAAAACTTACGAAGGGTATTTCTTCGTTTTTAATTGTTCACTCAAATTGTGCCTTGGTTTCCTTTGATGGTGCAGTTATCTTGTGTCTAATAAATCTAAGGCATCATACTTGAGCCGTGGTCTACATCTGAATATTACAATTATTTGATCTATTTTCTCTATGATGGATTAAGTTGAGCTTTTTTTATGATCAGCTTCATATATCTGCTGTTCGGAATTAAAAGATTTTTGTTGCATAACATGTATGTCAACACCTATGAACTAAATTGCAGGGATCAATGTTTAGTGTTATAGAAGTTTTATTTTACTGCAAGTGTACTAGTTATGTAAATAATTTTTTGTGTCGATGATTGAGCGACAATGAAAAAATAATAGCAGCACATATGATATATATTTTAGCGTAAATTGAATTTGTGTGCACAGTTGAGCTTCTTCAGCTGGTTCTGTTCTATTTAGCTCCAAGATCTCTATGGCGTCAGATACATTAGTGTTAATTTTAAGTGATTAACACCCAAGGACCTACAATTGTTCCAACTTTGATTGGATAGGAATGGATTAAGTATGTGGATTAGTGTTTGGTTCAATTGTTTGATATGAAGCTCATTCATTCTATGATTTTTTTGTTTTTATTAATTTTTCAATAGTTTTAATTATTATTATTTTTAAAAAATTCAAATTCACTTAACCTAATTATACTTAAAAAGTTGACATTTGTCTTACAATAATGGGATTGTGTAGAGAAAGTGAGTATCTTTGTTATTCAATAGGATTAATGCTTCGGACCCCCACTGGGGGTCGACCCCCAGTGAGGTGGCAGTGTGCGATTGGACCAAAAAAAATCTGTTTTCTTTTTTTTTTTTTTTTTTTGAGTGTCGGCCAGTGGGGGCGCGCCACGTCACTGGGGGCGCGACCCCCACTGGGGGTCTGTAGCAAAGTTCATTTACAATGGTAGGTCTGTTGGGTTAGGCCCGTCATATTAATTCAGTTAGATTGGATCAGGCCCAAAACATATGTAAACTTTTCCGCTTCCCCTTCATTCGCTGCCTTTAATAGTGGTTTGGATGAGAAGTGTTTTGTAAGACTTTACTATCGAGGGCTTTCAAACCAGGAGAATTTTTATTAAATTTTATTATTGTGGATCTTCAGACAATAATGTTTCTTTTCAGGACTGGACAATTAGAGCCTATGTTTTATTTTCTTTTTCTTGCTGTGCCTTCGATAAAGTTTTATTTATTAGGTTTTTGATCCAAAAAATTGGCTAGAAGTTGGGGATAAAAAATTAATCAAACAACTCGAGCTCAAATTATATTCGGTTTGTTAAAAACTCAGTTTGTTAAGTAAACATATCAAGTTTGAACATATTGTGAAACTTGTTAAAATTTTCAAACAAAGTTTGAACGATTAATTGCTCATTCAGCTGTACAATAAGCCTAAAATTATATAAAAATATCAAACTATTTGAGTTCAATTTGACAAAAGCCGTTTGAGATCGAGTTGAAAGTTTAATGAATTAAGCTTAAACAAATTTTAAAACTCATTAAAATTTTCAAATAAAGTTTGAACAATTAATTATTCAACTCATTTATCACCCCTAAGTATTTGGGTCAGTGACTTAAAAATTCTAAATCTTTCAAAGCAGTAAGACCTTAGGAGACGACTAAGGAAAATGATTTGGAGCCCTAAAAAGAGGCCCCCTAATCCTCTTAATTTCCTGTTTTGGCAATTGTTTCTTTTTTTTTTTTTTTCTTACTTGATATAGAAATTAGGGAGATTAGGGGGATGTTTTTAGGGGATGTAGCATGACGGGACAACTAAATAACCTAATCATTGCAGCCATTGCCACTCCACAAGCACATGTACCGAACTAGTTCAAACCAAAGTTTGTGCTATGGGTTTCAACTATACTTTTATGGGAATTTTTTTCTTCTTTTATTTTTTTATTTTTTTATTTTTTTATTTTTTTTTCCTTAAATTTTTTGATTGGGTGTTCGGGACCTTCTTTTATCTATATCGACTTTTATCATTTGATATATCGGGTTTCCTTATTATCATAAAATATTTTTTTTTATATGAACCTCTCAGAGCCGTTCCTAAGTTATTAGAGGTTTAAAGTGAATTTTTTAAATTGAATCCTTCATATATCATTATTAAAAAAAAAATAAAAAAATAAAATTGTTTGGATAAAACAAAAAAGATAAAATTTTATTTCTATTGCATTACAATTTAACAAAATTTAGATAACAAATATATATATATATATATATAAAATAATTGAATTTCAATTAGTTGAATCGAATTTTTATTTTTTAGCTTACTAATGTTATAATAACTAAAATTAATTGGGGGTAAGGATGAGAATTTTCGACACAACTCAAGCAATATATAAAATTATCAAGTTAGGATTGACTATATTTCAACATGAATCCAAGTATAACACGACTCAATAACATGAATTATTAGTTATATATTTTAATGTTTATTAAGGGATGCGATGACATTTTTTTAATATTTTATTTAACTCCATCTAACTAAATAAAAAAGTATGCAAAATAATAATTAAGGCTAATATATTTTTTTCATTTAAAATATGTATTTTTTTGTTACCAATTTTAGAGTCAATCTAGTAAAAAATATATAGTAATAATGTACAATTTTTTTAATTAGAAAAATGCAATTGAACTAAAATCAAGCATTCTATGAATAATTTCATTTAGTAGAAATAATAAAATTCAACTTATGGAAAAAAAATTAATCTCTACATATACTTGTTAAGTTACTTCTAACTAAAAGTGAGAGTCTTCATATTAAATATCAATTGGACATAAAACAAAATAACACCATATGACAACATAAAAATAAATAAATTGAGCTAATATTGAAGTAATTATGAAATAACACGACATGATCCACTCTCCTAATTGGAGGTCCTAAATTTTGTTCAAAATTGAGGGTCTGAAACGACCGCCTTAATTGCCTCACCTCAGGACTGGTCCTGGAACCTCTTCTTTCAATGATCGCATTTACCACTTCAACTTACCTCAAAAGTTACGAACAATCATAATACAAAAATTATAAAAATCCTAACAACCAACAAACTTAAGAAAACATCCATCAATCATAGCCTAATAATTATAACAAGCCTATCAATCAGTCTAACAACCAAATAACCTAGGAAGAGGTCCATATACAGCCTAACATCCAACACCAACTTGAACATTTTAAAATGTATAGCCAAGTAATTTATTAAAATGTATAGCCAGTTAGACTTTGTAGCTGTTGATACTTGAACATTAGTAATAGGAGCACCTTAACCACAAAACTAACCTCATTTGGTTTCACATTAAAAATGTGCATAATGCGGAACAAAAGAAAGATCTGTTGAGTTGTTGAAGCATAATTTAATAGATTAGCAGTTCTGATGAATTAACAAAATCCAAGCTTTGATTAACTTGTTCAAACCATGTGTTTTATGACTAGATGTAATATTATTATGCGAGTAATGAAATCTTGGCAAACCCGAACTTTATTTATTTATCGGGTCAAAATTTTATGCTGTTATTTTTATAATTAATTATGACTATTCTTTTAAAGTCTACCTGATCCTAAACGCCATTGACTTAGTAAACTGTTTTCAACCTTTGCATTTTAACTAGTAAATAATGTTTCTTTGGGTAACTTGGCTCTATATGCCCAATGAAATCAGTGGCCAATTATTTATGGTTTAGTTTGGATAGCAACAATTTTGCCCTATAATTTCACCTAAAGAGTCTTTAGTGTGTCACCAAAAGATAAAAAAATTAGTAACTACGGAATTTTTTATAAATTAAAGACTAATTATTAATTGTGCCCTTACAATTTCTATACACGCATGCAACACTTGAGCCACATGTGAAACAAAAAAGCTTTAAATTTAGTGGGTCTTCTTAGCAGCTGTAGTGTGAACAACCAAGTCAATGCTATGCAATGCTCTATGCGAATTCTCACCAAGTTTGAAGTGTATGTGGTAGTCGTTCTCAATAGTGTCTTTACGTTAAACAAAACAAAAGTAAAAGTCAGGTTTTAGAGAACTTTTTAACAACTTCGCCGAAGAAACCTAAGATTTGTTTGTGCATATCTCATAATAACGTAGTAGTAAAATACAAAAAAAAAAAAAGGGAGGGGGAAACTTCCTAATCCAATGAATCCTCCTCCTGCGTAATGGAAACTTCCTCATGCTAGGCCCTAGGGGCTAGCCCCATGCATGTTTTTAAATTTTATAATTTATTTATTTATTTTGCATGAAACACATGATTTTCTATTTTATTCCTTTCTTCTTTTTCTTTTTTTCTTTAGGGAAAAAAAAAATCAGAAATTTTAACTAGGATTTAAAATCTAAGATTAAGAATAATTGATTCGACAATAAGAAGATTAAATTGCCACCTTTTTTGTACGAGATTAAATTGACATCTTACACCTGGAATTTTGGACAACTTTGTCTGCAACTCTAGGCCAATAGGTTTTGTGAATCGGATATGGTTGGTCCTCATCTTACCTATACATATGATGCTGTAGAAGTGTAGGGTTGGAACTTGGGATTTTCTGTCGTAAAAAAAAAAAAGTTTGTCCCTCTCGTATTACTCACAATTAAATAATTTTAATTTAATCACATTTTTTTTTTCCCTTTCATTGATTGAATTCTTTTGTGATGTTGTGACCTTTTTCTTCTTTTTTTTTAAATTTTACAAACGCAATAAATTAAATATATTATAATTATCATATCAACTTAATTTTTTTTATGTGAATAATATACATAAAGTGTCGACAAAATAAACAGTTTACATCATAAAACAAAATCCATAATAAGTCCTTCGACCTAAACAGTACCGTTCAATAAAGAGGAATCCACCTACACTTAGAGTTAGGCCTCATTTGGCAAGTGATTTTTTTAGTTAAAAAGTTACTAAAAAAATCATAAAGCCAACAATTTGTACTAAAAAATCAAAAATTCCCTTTTCTCTTTACTTTTTGCTCATCTTTTCATAAAAAATCAAAAAAATCATCCCAAACATATTAATTTTTTTTATATTATATTTTAATTAAAAAATTAAAAAATTATTAAAAAAATTTATTTCCAAACGAAACCTTAACAATAGACTCATACAACCTCCCCCACACACAACTAAAATGCTTAGGCCTCGTTTGGGAACAGGCTAATTTAGTAACTTTTTGGCTAATTGGCTAAAAAGGTTGGTAAGAAAAACCTGTATGTTTGGGCCAACTTTTTGGCTAATTACGAAACGACGTGCAAAAAGTAGAGAGAAAAGGGAATCTTTGACTTTTTGGTATGGGTTGTTGGCTTTTTGACTAAAAAGGTAACTTTTTGACTAATTAATTATTTTAGCCTCTTGCCAAACGAGGCCTTAGTACAAATCTGGACTAGTAAAATTGGTTCCGTCACCAGGAAAGTCATAAAAAAAAAAACTGGATTTCCAGACTTAGCTATAAAAATAAAAATAAAATAAAATAAAAGGTAGGAGACAGAAAGAGAGCACACGGCACACTTGAGTCAAAACTTTGGTACTAGTGGGAAATTGGAATTGAACTACCCCAAAAAAAAATCTCTCCCTCTCCATTTACTAATGATTTCCACCAAAAATATACACATGACATATTTTGTAAGATCATCTTCAATAATTACTCAATTTTTTTATTAAATTTAAATTTGATAAAAAGTGAGTTCTTTTCCTCCTCTAACGATTGCATCAAATATGTATTAAATTAAAAATTTTACTTTTCTTTCATCAAACTGAAGACCAATATGTCTTTTATCAAATCACTATTCATTGTCGTTGCCAGCTATCCTTCTGAATGTCCTTTCGAATGTCCTCCCAAATGACTACAAGGCAAAGATTTGAAAAAAACTTGCACTGGCTTATCGACAACTCGGTCGACCTCTTCAAGGTAAAAAAAATAAAAAAAATTACATTGGCCGGTCAACCGACTGGACATCTGTCCAATTGTCTACCCAGTCGACTGGTGTTCTGATGAAATTCTAAGATCCTCCATTGGAACATTTAATATAAAAAAAAAATTTTACTAAAATTTAATAAAAAAAATTGATACACCGTTAAAAATACTATATATTATAGTTAATTTTTTTGTATATATAAAATTAATAACGATTGAGACTCTCATTTTTTAAAATCTCACCATCTTAAAGTGATTTGGACCATTCATGTGAGATAGATAAAAAAGAAAAAAACAACAACACACAAATAATCTAGATCACTTTAAAAACAATGAGATTCTCAAAAATGAAGGTCTCACTCGTTTTCTTATACAGAATACATGCATTGTTTGGCAAAGGGAGGTGCAGCAGTGTCCGTACTGAGGTGGGTCCCACAGGGTCTCTACGAACATGGAGTCGCATGTTCATATCCGTGTTTTGGTGCAGCAGTAGAAAGGACGTGCTACCATGTGCGTGCGTGCGTGCGTGCTTCCTTTGCATTGCTCTACTTGCGGCGTTGTTGTTTTTGTTTGACAGACCAAAAAACGTGATCTCGGTCTCCTCCCTGCGTGTTACTCTCTGTACTTCACCTCCTAATTATATTTCACACACTTCCACACCTCTTTGCCCATTCCAAGTATTTATGCCTGCCTTTGACATATGAGATTTTTGAACTTTTTGATTAAAATAGGCATAAAAAGATAAAATAAATTTTTTAATTTAATAATATAAAATGTCACATTCAAATCATAATTATTTTATTTTTTCTCTTATAAAAATCAAAAAGTATATCTTAAACGAGACTTTTTAACCCAGGTCAAAATAGTCAAAAGTCAAAAAATTAACTCACATCCAAATGAAACAGCTTTTTGGTGAAAAGCAGCTTATAAACAGCTTTTTTGTGAGAGAGGAAATGGGTTATAATCTAGGAAGTGGATTATAACCCACTTCTCAAAATAGACCTATATTAAGAGGCAGCTCCGCTCTGATCCATTGTAAACTAAAAGGTGTTGTGCTAATTGTGCGTAACAAAATAAACGGTGATTCAGATCATTGAAATTGGCCTATAGTAGATCTCATAGACAAACAATGTCTTCCAGCCTAGATTATGAATAGGATAAAATCCTCCTCCTGTTATTAAATCTTATTTTCTTTTAACTTACAAAAAGACTAATTCTATAAACTCAAAATTTGTGCCAAGAAATTTATACACACAATTTAATGTGTAGTACACGTTGATTAATTTTAAGTATAAATTTCACTATATAAGGTTTCAATCAAAATCACATATTATTGTTTTAAATAAATTTATGGATGCAAATTTGAGGTGTGTAACTGTACACTTACAGAAAATGAATTGACCCTGTCTAACATCTTGCAAAGTGTTTAATTCTTCGAAGCTTCATCAAAAGAAGAAAATTTAATAAAAAAATAAATAATTAAATAAATTAAATATCAATTGGCTTGTCTACTATTTTTGCCCTAGGTAGATTACAACTAACAAAGATTTTATTTTTTTAATAGCCGTTATTTTGTAAAATGAGATTGAGGTTAGCATAATCTCAATATGAGTCTCACTTTTTGTGAGTGTTTTATGTCTTTTATGTAATCCAAAAATTCTCGTTCAAATAATTATTAGATATATATATATATGCTCCAATATATACAACGAAGTTGAATACAAAGTCAAAGGAATGCAAACCCAAAAGTGAACAAGACCAAAAATGAAACTCTCAGGAAAAGCAAGATTTATTGAGCTTAACACAGTTGCATGTTCAGTTATACCAATCCAAAGTAATCGTTTGGAAAAGACCATTTTACAAAATCAATTGTTTAGATATATATCATTAATTTTATAAAACACATTGTCGGTGTAGGCTGAGGAAGCAAACATACCGCCGGTGAAATTTGAATAATCCTTACATGCTCTTTGTTATGAGGAGTGTTTGAAAAAGGACAATTAAAAGAATGTGTAGCATAATCGATGTCTATAACTAAAATGAAATAAAAGAGTGCGCTTGGGGATAATGATTAAGAAATATTCAGTTCGTTTGGTTTCTTTTCAGAAAATTGATTTTTTTTTTTAATTTTTACTGATTTTTTTAATACTTTAAGCAAAAAAAATTTTAATTTTTAGATACACTTAACATAAATACACTTAAAAAATATAATATTTGTGAAAAAAATCTTTAAAAAATTCACTAAATTTCAAAAATACGAAAATTCAGTACATTTTTTTGTACTCTTTTGTATTTATTGATTTTTAAAATATTTTTTACAAATATTTTACTTTTTAGATACATCTAAGTAAAGTGTATCTAAAAAAAATAAAAAAATTACTTAAAATTTTAAAAATATTCACTAAAATCCAAAAAATAAAAAAATAAAAAATCCAATTTCTAAAAAATCAAAACCAAGCAGAGTGATTAATTTCTTCCTTACAAAAAATGAGCTATTACTATTATTATGAAGGTATTGTTAATCATGGTGCTTAAGACGCAAAAAGACCAAAAAATTTCAAAAAATGAAGACAGAAACAAACGAAATGGTGGAGTAAAACAATACTATAGCTGTCGTGAAAAAAATATCATGAAAAATTTCATGAAGATTTTTCATCATTTAATTAATTTGTAGTGTTTTATTATATATATAATCCAAGAATAAAAAAATTTCATAAAACTTTTCATGATATTTCACCCTCTCAAAGCATTTTATGATAAGACAATGTTAATGAGTGCCCTTGAAGCAGTGGTTAATATTAGAAGCAGTGGTTAATATTAGAATTGAGGTGAAAGTGTCATGAAAATAAGTAAAAAGATTAAAAATTGCATTGATTTAATAGAAAGTTTATTAAATTATGTGAAAAGTGTATCGTGTTATTCATTTTCAAATACAAAATGTTTAATCATTACTTTCTCATATTACTCTTCTTGATTAATTACAATCACAATTTCCATAATATTCATGGCGAATCATATTTTGCATATCTAATATACGGTGATGATTCTATTAAGTTGTATTTGAATTTTGTATTTGTGGTGAAGTTTGTGTATGGAAAGAAAATCAGAAGGAAAATATAATAAAATAGAAGCTAAATATTCATAAGTTTTTCTTCTTTTTTTCTTTTTCTCAACAAGTAACTTTTTACCAGAATACAACATCAAACTGCGTGGATTGGCAAGCATAACACACACACACACACAAAAAAAAAAAAAAAAAAAAAAAGAAGAAGTATAATAGAGTATTTATTTGATAATATACTATGATAATCACAATAATTAAAAAAAGATTTTAGAAATAGAATGCCCTGTCACACTATTTTCTAGAGAGACTACTTGATGATTTGAACCGGTGCACCACTTTTTAATGACAAGCCCAAATCACCCTTTGCTTAGAAGCTCAAAATAAACAAATAAATTACCAAAAATAAAATTTACTTATGTAAGTAGTAACTAATGATTAATTCATACTAGTGATAACCCGTGTTATGTACGGGACTTTATAAATTTTTAAAAAAAATTATTACAATTATCTTGAAATAATTTAATATTTTGTCTTGTGATATACATTTTATGTTTATAACTTTTTAAATTATTACTTTAAAAATATATATATATATAAATCTATTTAGTGCAATTTTGATAATTTGTATTAAAAAAAAGTTAAACTTGATTAAATGAGATTAAATGAGTTATGATATGCCTCTTCTTGTTAGGAAAATATACAAATTTAAAAGTTATCACTACAACAAAAAACACTATTGGCGACTAAAAGCGCAAGTTTCGTCGCTGAAAGTAGTGGAATTGGCGACTAAAATGGATTTAGTCGCCAAAAATGGTCAGTTTTGCCGACTAAATAATTTTGGTCGCCGAATGCAATGGTTTTAGCGACTAAAAGTCTGTTTAGTCGCCAAATATAGGGGTTTTCGCGACAAAAAAAAATTTGGTAGCTAAAGGTTATGATTTTTGGCGACTAAAACCATTTAGTAGCCAAACGTTACGGTTTTGGCAACTAAAAACCATGTTGGTCGCTGACTGTACCTTTTTTGGCGACTAAAAAGCACTTTCGTCGCTGAAGGTCAAGATTTTTCGCTACTAAAAAAAATTAGTAGCTGAAAACGGTCAATTGGCGACTAAAATTCACTTTAGTAGCCAAAAGGGGACGTTTTTGGCGACTAAAAATAGATTTAGTCGCCAAAAGGTGAGCTTTTTATGCGGAACCAATGTTTTTAGCATCGTTAATTTTTTAGTAGCCCAAAATCGTACAATTGGCGACTAAATCTATTATTTAGTCGCCAAAAGTGAGCTACAATTTTTTTTAGGAAATAATTTATTTTTTACATAAATTATGTTGAATATATATAATTATATTTATATATATAGTGTTGTATTAATATTGGTCAAACTAATATATAAATAATATAAGTTGCACATATTTTCACGTGATGGCTAAGTGGCAAAGTGGAGCGTACTGTGGTGTGAAGGTTTGAATCATGCAGGTCACAGGTTCGAAACACAGGAGGGTGGGTGCTCAGGCATAGAAGGAAATTTTTTTTTTTTTTCAAAAATGCTTTTGGCAACTAAAGAGTTTAGTCGCCAAAAGATATAGGCTTTGGCGACAAAAGTTTAGTCGGCAAATGATTAATTAAAAAAAAAAAATAGTATTGGCGACTAAACGTTTAGTCGCGAAATGTGCAATTTCCAAAAATGGAATTTCATTTGGCGACTAATTCTTTCGTCGCTGAAGACATTCAATATTGCCGACTAACAGGATTTTTAGTCGCCAAAGGTATCCCCGACCATGTATTGGCGACAACGCCGGCGACTAAAAGATTTTGTCGGGAAAAATGGAAAATCGACATTTGGCGACCAAAACAGGACTTTTGGCGACTAAAATTTTAGTCGCCAAAAGTGTTTTTTTTTGTAGTGTATAATTAAGACAAATATATAATTTTATTATTAAATGTGAAGTGAAGTAATATATAACAATAATTAATATGATGTTTCTATTATTAACACTACTACAAAAATAGATAAAGATCACACTTTTTTGGTGTGATATATGTTATTTAATCACACCTTTTAAGTTTTATTAAAGTGTGATCTTTGGGAGTGTGATTAAAATGGGTCATTTTTAATCACACTTTTTAAGTGTGGTTAATAACATTTAGATCACACCTTTTAAGTGTGATTAAAAATATTTGGATCACACTTTTTAAGTGTGATTAAAAATATTTAGATCACACCTTTTAAGTGTGATCTTTAGAAGTGTGATTAAAAAAGATCATTTTTAATCACACTTTTTAAGTGTGGTTAATAACATTTAGATCACACCTTTTAAGTGTGATTAAAAATATTTAAATCACACCTTTTAAGTGTGATTAAAAATATTTAAATCACACCTTTTAAGTGTGATCTTTAGAAGTGTGATTAAAAAAGATCATTTTTAATCACACTTTTTAAGTGTGATTAATAACATTTAGATCACACCTTTTAAGTGTGATTAATAATTAATAAAATCTATTTTTTTTTTAAATTGACATATTTGAAAAATAATTAATATTATTTTTGTATGCATATTTGAAGAATGTAATACACAATATATACTATATTTTGAATCATAACCACATATTGAATAGAATAACGTCATATATTTCATAAATGAAAATTAAATATTCAAAAGTATATACAAAGGAATTAAATAAATAAAAAAATTAACTGTGCTTACATATATTAAAAAATAAAAAAACTTAAAAAACTAAATTCTTTAATTCTTGGACCATATTTTGCATCTCTCCAAGAAAAATTTGACCTGAAAAATGAAAATACAAATTAATCCAGAAACCGTTGATGCATATGAATAAACTAAAAAGTTAATTCAGCAAACCAAAATAGAAACATTAACCATTTCGCTGATCTTAATCCTGAAAATAGTTTTAATTGCTTCCTAATTGACAGAAAAATTAATTATATCAGTCTACACCAATCTAAGAGATTTAAATAAATAAATATTTTGCTTTCAATACTGGAGTCATCCACCAACCTCATTTTCAAAGATATCTACATGCTTCCATTCCACATTCGATATCACAGCTAGATTAGGTAGCAATCCCAAGAAGCAACCATCATATTCATACATTGAACACAAGTGTAAAAATGAGGTCCTCCAGAAGCAGAACCAAAGGAGCTCAAAATACACAATCATCTATAGTCTACATATGAAAAGGGAAGAGAACAAAAAGAGGAACTTCTAACAAGATACATTAATAGTGCCAATATAAGCATGAGGTGTTCAAATATCATTAGCTAATAACAGAATTTGGTAAGCATGCAGCTTTTGTTAACTTAGTTTAGGAGAATACCATAATTGCATTTGCTTTATGCACAAATAAAAATATATATATATTCTTGATCACTTTAGCAAAAGAAAATCCATCCTTATAATTTATTTGAAATATCATACTCGTGTGTATTGAAAACATTCATGCAATACGTTATACAAAGTTCTAACATGGTTAAAAGAAATACCTCTAATACAAAGTTTTGACCACTCCCAAGGATGATTTCCTCCAAGAAACTGAAATAGATAGTTTTAGGTTATAACACATTTTTGTTTGCAGATAAAATATTTAATTCAGAACAAAAATAAGTCGACAATCACCAACATGATGATTTTTCTTTGTTGCCTTACCAACTGATATTCACCAGAATCTTTGATTCACTCATTTTTCAGATTCATCATCACTATTTTGCGCCTCAAACTGTGATCTGAAATACCAAGAGGAGCAAAAATGTCTGTGACTCGGTCAAGATGCTAAGCCAAGCCTCATTGACCAAAATACGATCTAGCTTTGTAAACAAAATATGTCCATCACTATCCTTCTTTGTTGTGGAAACCACAAGATGATTAAACTTAAGAATGATTAATTAGCAAGTTAACTCTTGCAAGTATGATTCCCCTAAGTAAACAATAAACACATGAAGGATGAACCAAAATGGATAACAAATTAAAGAACAAAGTATAGGAAAGAAAGAAAAGCAAGACAATTTACAAAACACAACCATTTGATTCATATCATAATTTTCCAATCCAATCAAGAAGGGGAAATTGAAAACAATTCTGAGATGAATAAAAACACACAATAAAATTTAATTACTTGCATAATCCAATTCAACTAAAACCAATTTATCACATCACGTCCTGCTGTGAATAAGTTCATTGCATACCGCAAGCAAATTGTGTCACAAACAGCTTGATCCACTATTACCATCATCTCTGGTTTTACCAACCTCGGAAGAAGGTCTCGAAAGTACATGTTCCAAATCAAGTTGTCTATGTTGATGGAAGAAGCACAAGGATGCAAAACCTATTAAAATGTCAGAACCAAACCAACAACAAAATGCTGTAAGTTAATGAGTATTTATCAAAGGAAAAAAAAAAAAAAAGAGCTATCAATTAATCAAGTGATGAATCATCTTCAACACTGCTGCAAATGTTATAGTAAGACATCCGAGAGAGGAAAGTAACTCATCATATTCAATCAAAATACACATTTCTGTTTGATAGGCAAGTCACATTATCAAATTTGTGCAATACCGTAATGTTTCAATATTCAAAGAAAGCAACAAGCATGAGATTTTCAATGGTGATCAAACTGGTCTCAGCTTCAAAACCAAAATACTATATCACATGTCCTATTTTCATAGCATTTAGTATATAAAAGTTAGATTGACCAGGTGATGACACGACTCCACAACATTACTGAGCTCAAGTTCCAAATCAACATTTTCAAGATAATAGTGATAAAACTACTTAACTTTTGTATTATATAAATGTGTCAAGCTATCCAGATTTTTTAATGGTTCTATTTCATTCTACTTAGAATTCACAAAACGAAGCATTTTCTCGTTCATAACATTTGAGTCCATTTGATTTTTCCTTGAGTTAAAACTTATGTTCACACTATCTCAGCAAAAGGTTTTGACTTTCGATTGATGATGGAGAGGATGCCAATTTTATTTAATTTTAAAAATATATAAATTTATACATATATTGCCAATGAAATGCATGAATAACTAAGTGCATCCTTACTATCACCATGCTCATCAAAGAAATCATCATCAATAGATCTACAAACTGTTTCTGCTATCAAACTCAAACAAATTATCATATAACATTATCAGCTTAAGATTAGGTACATGGAGATCTGTTCTCATCAATTACTAAAACAAGGGTTAATCACACCAAGACCCCCTCAACTATTAGCAAATATCATTTTAGCCCCCTTATCTTGAACTATAAAAACCATACAAATGCCCCTTTTGGAGGTGGTCTACAGGAGGTGAAAGCGATACATATTTATAATTGAAGAGATGGGTTCATAGATGAGGAGGTAAGGTGATATTCACTAATAGTTAAGGGGATCTTGGTGTAATTAACCCCTAAAACAATTACACATAAAATGTGTTTATGTATAGCAGCTACATGTGGATATAGCAAAGGTGGAAGCATTGGCTCAGGTAAGTTGGTTGGGAAGAAAGGATGCTCGTCTGGGCTCTTATATCTGCCCACCTGATTAGCAATTGAAATTCAATTAAAAACTAGTGACAACATAGTTCTGGTAGTTCTTTCAAATCCCTCAAGGATGAACCAAATCCTTCACCAAATTTCCAAGAGTCGCATTTTTATTCAAATTTGATGAAATTTTAAAAAGAGCAAGTATTGGAAACAAATTTTTAGAATAAGTTTGGAATTTTTCAAAAAGATTTGATGAAACAAAGAGAGCAAGGATTGGAGTGTTCACATCAAGCCCAAAAGATGCAACCACCAATTGAGAAAAGGAGCAGAAAAGAGCAATGTGTACAACACCAAACAAAATACATTTTGATCCCAAAGAGCAATTTTCTTATTTAAAAAATAATATCAATCTTGGTAAAATGCGAGCCTTTATCAGTTGACAAAAAATGAGGTTGCCTACTACATCCCACAACTCATCAAGTGAAACGTGGCCCATCAAACATGCTAGAGTTACTGCCCCTGTTTTAGCTAATTCATCTGTTTCTGAATTGGACAATTCATGCACCCTTGATTCAGACTAACCAAGGATCTCTGCCTCCTTCCTCCATCTATTCTAATTAAATCAAATACCCTTTTGTCATGTCACCTTCTGAAGCCAATATAATGACCTCCATCTATTCATAGCTATTGTTTCCATGAATTGATTAGTACTAACAAGAATACTTCCTATTTATTTGTTGGCATCACTAGTTATATTAGTGTTTACTAATATATGCATCAATAGTTGCATTATTTTACATTTTAGAGTGTTTATGTACTTGTGTAATTGATGTACGTAATGTATCATATCCACGCTTTGTGTTCTTTGTGAAAAAAAAAACAAAAATGATTGAGAACTCTAATTTTGGACTCACTCACTGCAAAGATTCAAAGAATTATCGCTTGAAATGATTGAGTTTGTCTGTACTCACTCATTGCCGATTCATCGCTTGAAATCATTTATCTCAACTAAACCTTTTCTCTAAGAAATAGTAACCCAAAAATCACAATGAGAAAGAAAAAGATATCTTGATCCACTACAATAAATGAACTCTAAAATGCTAAATTTTCTTAAAAAGTTTGTAAGAAGAAAACAGACATGTTATCTTACAACAGCCGCTCCTACTTTGACAAACAATAAGAAAAGCAAAAGATGTTACCAACCAATTAGCTGAATCAACCCCAGATTATACTCGTATATTAAACAACATTAAGTAAAGAGCATAAGCACATTCAGTTGTATACCTCAGACTGATCGTGATCATAGCGCACCAAGAACCTACAACTACAACCTCTTACATCATGTCTCCGTCTCTGTGCATCAAGAACATGAGCATCAAAGTAAAGAGCTTGCTCTTTGCCTTCTGAAAAAATTATAAAAACCTTCGGAAGAGGATTTTGACGACTGATTTAACTTCTTAAGTTGAGATACATGACTATTCCATGGTATTATTATAAAAACATTCACACCGAAAACAGAGTATGAGGTCTCTGGAAGAATCGCAACACATTACGATGCTTCGCATGGAAGAGACCGTTGTCTGACATGCCTGGGAACATTAACCCATTCATCTTCCTCTGGTCCAAAACTAGCAAACCGAACTAGAACATCCTGAATGGCCAGCAGAATTTGAACCATAATGTTAGTAAAAAAGGCTAGCAAAGAAACAAGAGCAAGTCATAAATGAACCAGAGTTTGTAACAAACATTCAAGGAAAAAGACTGCTGTTGTTTAAGGGTAGGTATCGATTTTGCCCATCAACAAGACACCGCTTGAGGACAATTCAAGAACAAACACAAGATACCATATCCTAAGTTCCTAAACAAAGACCCTTTTGCTCCATTCATTATACCACATAGAGCATACACATCGTGGAATCGATAGTTCATGAAGGGTCTAACAAGTATGCCTTGGATGAAGTGGCCATGAAGTGTCGATTTGGGTTGGCTCTTACAATACTTGCAGAGAATTTATTGTATATCCTTAAGAACAAAATAATGTGACATAACGTAACAGTTGCACAAAATAATTAACGACAACAATCAGGACAACTAAGAAATAAAATGAATTAGTAGGATTCAACTCTTCCGTGTTAGTTGTAACAATTTATGTACGTTGTAACAATTTATATTAATATGTAAAGGGTAAATCATTTTCAAGAATTACCGGATCACCCGTCTCAAGAGATCTATGAGATAGAAACGTTGCAACATCATACCTGAGGAAGGGAACACAAAATTAATTATATCAAACAAAGACTAATGTTATCAGAAAAGATGTCAAGAACCATCAAATAATCAAGACTCGGCCGTAAGTTCTAAACCTTAAAGGCCGAATACTAACCATGCACCATCCTCGAAGATTTAGCTTCAAACTCCAACCGAGAATTATCTCAAACAGTCCTTCCCGCACTTTGAACTCGAAAAAGACAAGTAGGCAAACAAATAGAGCTAGATACAATGAAATACATAAAAGGATGTCTTTTGAAATAGAAACTAAGACTCATAAATCAAGAAAGAGCAAGAGGACAGTGTAATGTCTTGCACCAAGAAGTCGATTATATTTTAGGCAGACTGCTTTGCACCAAGGAGTAAGTGGACCCATGCATTTAACTGTTGTTAAGAGTTATTCTATATTCTATGTTTTAAGTTGAGTCTCTATTCTCTCTAGTTCTGAGAGACTGTTTGAGGATTTTTTTTTTTAGTGATTAAGAGCTCTAAAACTAGAGCTCTAATTTGAGCTCTAGTGATGTGGCATAGGGGGAAAAAAAACACACACACACACAAACAAGCAAGCATAAACATCACATCACATAATGGGAGCTCCAAAATTAGAGTTCTAAATCATTTTTGTTTTTAGATTTTCCTTTGTCTAGAATATTACTCGCAAAGCTATTACAAAGAATATGTGTGACTTTTTTATCATTATGATCATTGAGAGCTATTTGTCATCTTGTTCATCTAAAGATGTTGAGATATAACTTGGGGTTTCCTACTTAGATAATTTTACGTACAATTGTGCTACCAATAAATATGTCAAATCATATGTCCCTCTTGCCAATACAATTGTGTTAATCGACGCGTTCAAACCAATCTTTCTACATATCATTTGTCGCAAAATTTCATCTTGTTCCCAAAAACATTGGACAAAGCAGATAAAGATATGCATTTTTTTAAGGCAAAAGGTAAACCCTCTTACACGAACCATGGTTTCCCAAACAAGTTACTACCAATCATGAACATTTCACAAGGCATATTCCCCCCTCCCCCGATTAAATGGAACCCGCTTTTATGGTGAATCAAACCTATTGGATGACTTGGATTTTACAAAGAGCAAACTAGCAATCAAGAAGAACCAAAATGAAAAAGAGAAGCAACATCAACAGAACACTGTCTACCAAAGGTTCCTCTAGAGGACGGGTAACCAACCAAAGTTTAAAAGAATATACTGAATATGTGAAGCAATTCTTTGAAACTTGAGTCGCCAGGAATAAAGCTTGTCTCCTTGCCATTTCAAATTTGTGAACGACCTCTGATCAAGGTTAAGTGAAATTTTTCCCGTGAAAATAAATCGATGTTTTTGAGCTTAGCAGTTGCCACCAAAGCAAGAATAGACAGTTTCTTTTACAGCAGGGTTTAGACGAAGGATCGTTTTTGAGGTTCTATCATTTTGTTAGACTTGTGCTCAGAGAAAAACAGAGGCAGTGAAAAGTGACTAAAGAGATTAAATTCCTTGATCCGCATCGATTTGTTGATCACAACCGTGTGGTGTCCCGCAATAGGAGCTAAAGGGTGATGGACACACAATATCCAATAATATGAAAGCTACAATAGAAATTGATGAATGTTTTTAGGGCAATTAGAGACTTCATTGTAAAATCCCCAAGCCTAATGTCTAGATAGCGCCTCAAAACAACTAAATTGCAATCCACGAAAGTATATGGTGGACCATGGAATTGAAGGGTGTTACCAAAAATGCAACCCACGTGCACACATATCCATGGCGGTTGAGTAATGAGTTGATCGTAATAAAACCACCGGAGCTCATGCGAAAGAGTAACAATCTATGGAACAAAAAAAATAACATATGCAACAAACAGAAAAATTAAAGAGCATAAATGCATAGGGAATGAAACTGAGATTCATCTATCGGACAATTGACATGTACAAATTGATAAATTAGATTTTATAATTATCCAATCCTGCTGCTCAACAAAAATAAAATAAAAAAATAAACAAAACAATGAAGAAAAAATTAGCCATTGTGGCATTTTATCAAACACCTAGTAGACCCATAATCCGAAGCATGAGACTTTACTCTGTGTAGAATCACCAATAATTCATTCACTTCAATGATTATATTGGGTAGAATATAAATATCATAATTAGAATACATAACATGTTAATCATTCTATTTTCTATATTTTTTCCCCAAATTAAAATCATTCAAGTTGTTCATAGAACCCTTTAAAGTAGAGAAGTTTTGGAGATGTTAGAAGTAAGGAATGGAATGACTTTAATCTCAACTTAATAATGAATTCCATTTACTCAAACATGTCCAAGACAGAGTGAGGGTAGAGAAAGAGAAACCCAGAGACCAACAGAGAGGGGTAGAGAAAGAGAGAGAGAGACAACAAACCGACACGAACTCACGGTGGTCTGTAGCTTGATGTTGGTGCAGATGAACTCATGGTGTGGAGGACGAACCGCCCCGACGATGGAGGTTGAACTCACGGTGGTGGATGAACCGTCCTCACGGAGGAGTATGAACTCAGGATGGTTCTCTTTCTGACTTTGTGAAGGAACCATAGATAGATTAGGGCACAAAGTTCTAATCAAGGAGATGAAAAGTTTTTTTGGACCGAAATTTTGATATTATTCAATTTAGGCGCTAAATAAAAAAAAATTTGGCGCTGTAATTTTGGGTGCATGTAAAGACATAGAAAAATATGAAAAAAAAATAAAAATACATCATAATTGGGTAGTAATGTGAAAGTATTCCTATTAAAAAATAAATTTAGGTATTTTATGAAATTTTTTAGTTGTCAAATTTGTAATTAGTAGTTTATTTATTTTCATTACAATCCAATTTGTCAAAATTTTCCATCCAAAATTAGTGACAAAATAATTTCCTCACTAAAAGGTCTCAAAATATTAAAAATTATTAGTAACGGAAATATATTTCTCACCAAATAATGTTAAAATATTTAAAATCAAGTTTTTTTTTAAAAAAAAATTGTAAAATTAATATTGACGAAAATATATTCCTTACTAATAAATTTATAATTAATGACAAATTTTTTTCTTACCAAAAGTTTTAAAATTTTGACGCCACTCGGAGGTTGGAAAAGTGAGAAGAGAGAGCTCAGAAAAGCGAGAAGAGGGCAGGGGAGAAAGAGTGAGGCGAAAACAGGGCGCAAGAGAGAGAAAAGAAAGAGAGAGAGAGAGAGAGAGCAGACTGGTGAGGTTGACCGATGCGATAAAGATGAACGGATAGTGTGACGGAGATACATGGGTGAGGGAGTGACAAAGAGAGATATCTATGGTTCAATTTTATTTTTTATTGATTTTAAGCATTTGGAGAAGAAATTTGGTTTTTCTCTCTAAAAATAATACATTTGGAGACGAAATTATTTCCTCTCTAAAATTTTTTACAATGGTGACGAAAGAGAAGAGTGATGAGCGAGAAACAAAGACAGAGAGAGAAAGAGATAAAGATAAACAAAGAGAGAAAAAGATAGAGAGAGAGGAGAGAAAAGAGAAAGAAACAAGAGATGAGCAAGAGATAAACAAAAAGAAAGAGAAAGAAAGCGAAAAGAGATTAACGAGAGAGAGATATAGAAAAGAGAGAGAGAGAGAGAGAAGAGAGATGAACGAGAGAGACAGAGAGATAGAAAGATAGAGACAAAAAAAAAAGAGAAACAAAAGATGTTCGAGAGATAGACAAATAGAGAGAGAAAAAAAAATAGCGAAAAGAGATAAACGAGAAAGAGACAGAGAGAAAAGAGAGGTAGGGGGTGGTGGGTGGTGGGTGGGTGGTGGTGGGTGATGGTGGTGGTGGATGGTGTGGTAGCATGTGGGTGGTGGTGGTGGTGGCAAGGTGGTGGTGGTAGTGATGGTGGCAAGTGGATGGTAGTGTCGTGGTGGTGGCGGCGTGGTGGATAGTGGTGGGTGGTGTCTGGTGGGTAGTTGATAGGTAGTGGTGGCGGGAGGTGCGTGGTGGTGGCAGGTGGGCAGTGAGTGGTCGGGGCAGGTCGAAGGTGGGTGGTGGTGGCGGAAGGCGGGGTTGGAAAATGGTGACAGTGGTGGCTAGTGTTGGATGGTAAAAAAAAAAGCGAAAACTCAAAATAGAAACACATTTTTTGTGTTTTCATTTTTTGGCCAAGTTTATAAACTGAGACCACTGATTTATAAATCAAAAATTTTACCAAACAAGTTTTTATTTGAGTTTTTAAAATTTTTGTAAATATAAACAGAAAACTGAAAACGTAAGTGTTACCAAACGGCACCTTAGCAAACAGGCTTTAGATGGTAAATATGTTATAAAATTAACAAATAATTAAATAAGTTACCAACGTAATAAATGACTTATCAAAAGATTCTTAAGCCATATATGGTTTAATTTTTAGAAATTTTTTTAAAAAATTAAAAATTAATTTGGTTAAGAAATAAAAAATAAAAAATAATTATCATTTAAGGGTAAAAAAATTATCATTTTAACTTTTGGGCATGTTATATACATACGTATGGTCATGTTTTAATTTAATTTGTAAAAATTATTTCTAACCACTCGAAAGATAAAAATTATATAAAAATGATAATTATTTTTTATTTTTATTTCCTAACCAAATTAATTTTTAATTTTTAATTTTTTTTTCTAAAAATCAAACCATACATAGCCTAAGAATCTTTTGATAAGTCATTTCTTATGTTGGTAACTTACTTAATTATTTGTTAATTTTACGACATTTTTACGATCTGAAGCCTATTTGGTAACTATTTCGTTTTCAGTTTTCAATTTATATTTACAAAAATTTTAAAAACTGTTATAAAAACTTATTTGATAATTTTTTTATTAATAAATGGTTGTCTCAATTTGTGAATTTGAGGAAAAAATGTAAATTCAAAAAATAAGTTTATGTTGGTTTTAAAACGTAAATTTACAAATTTTACTAGCATTTTTTTTTTTCAATTAATTTTTTTTCAAATAATTTTTTTCCAATTATTTTTTTTTTCAATGGATTTTTTTTTCCAACTAATACTAGCCTAGGAGGCAATTGGTAATGCTACTTTAAACCTTCGGGAGGGGATTGTAATTTCTAAAATGTAAGGGGTGTCAATGTAATTTACCCAGTGAGGGCAAAATTAGTATTTTAAAAAAATTAAATTGTTGAGGGGGAGAATCTGTAATGAAACTTTAAACCTCAAGGAGGGAGATGTAATTTTCAAAACGTGAGGGGAGAACTGTAATAAACATAAACCTTAGGGGGTGTCAGTGTAATTTACCCTATATATATATATATATATAATCACACTTAATTAGAAAATGACATAAAAAATAAATATTATCATACTCAATCAGATTAAGTGTGATTAAAAATTTGGAAATTGTATATTTTATATAAAAATCAATTTAAAATATTTTATACAATCACACCTATTTAGAAAGTGTGATTAAAAAGTAGTAATGTAAATATAATCATATTTTAATTGCATTGTGTGATTAAAAAATATATAAATAATCACACTTTAATTAGAATGTGTGATTAAAAAATATATAAATAATCACACTTATTTAAAAAGTGTGATTAAAAAGTAATAGTGTATATATAATCACACTTTAATTAGAATGTGATTAAAATATATATATAAATAATCACACTTCAATTAAAATGTGTGATTAAAAAATATATATATAATCACACTTACTTAAAAAGTGTGATTAAAAAGTAGTAGTGTATATATAATCACACTTTAATTAAAAGGTGTGATTAAAAAATATATAAACAATCACACTTTAATTAGAATGTGTGATTAAAAAATATATATATAATCACACTTACTTAAAAAGTGTGATTAAAAAGTAGTAGTGTACATATAATCACACTTTAATTAAAAAGGTGTGATTAAAAAATATATAAATAATCACACTTTAATTAGAATGTGTGATTAAAAAATATATATATATAATCACACTTACTTAAAAAGTGTGATTAAAAAGTAGTAGTGTATATATAATCACACTTTAATTAAAAGGTGTGATTAAAAAATATATAAACAATCACACTTTAATTAGAATGTGTGATTAAAAAATATATATATAATCACACTTACTTAAAAAGTGTGATTAAAAAGTAGTAGTGTACATATAATCACACTTTAATTAAAAATGTGCGATTAAAAAATATATAAATAATCTCACTTTAATTAGAATGTGTGATTAAAAAATATATATATAATCACACTTACTTAAAAAGTGTGATTAAAAAGTAGTAGTGTATATATAATCACACTTTAATTAAAAGGTGTAATTAAAAAATATATAAACAATCACACTTTAATTAGAATGTGTGATTAAAAAATATATATATAATCACACTTGTTTAAAAAGTGTGATTAAAAAGTAGTAGTGTATATATAATCACACTTTTAATTAGAAGGTGTGATTAAAAAATATATATATATAATCACACTTAATTGAAAAATGACATAAAAAATAAATATTATCACACTCAATCAAATTAAGTGTGATTAAAATATCAATCTAATTTTTTCTATCACACTTCCAATAAAAGTGAGATCTTTTTTTTTTTTTAAAGTGTGATCTTTAACCATTTTTGTAGTAGTGTAATCTAATAATTTAAGTTACATTTTTTTTTCAATTTCACAACTAAAAATACAATATTAATATAATACACATAGAGATTTCTAATCTTTAAGAATAAGAAGGGTTGAAAATATTTTCAAACTTTATCATTTTCTTTTAATTTTTTTTTATCTAATTTGATTTTAATATTGACTAAAAATTTTGATTAAATTACTTTAATTGGGTTAGTTTTGGGTTACTTTAATTATTATTTGATTTGGGTTACTTTTTAGTTTTGGGCTTTTTAAAAAAATTAATTTATTTGTGGTTTCTATTTGTTTTTAATTATTATTATTTAGATAAGTTATGATGTGAGTTAGATATGTGATAAACATGCGAGTTTTTAATGATTTAAAGTATGATGGTGGAAGATATTTTCAAATTAGGTTTGTTTAGATAAATTTTAAAGATTTTTAAAATTTAAAATTGGATATTGAGATGCAAAAGAAATATTTTAAACTTAATAAATAAAAATCAAATTTATTAATTTTATTTGTTTGTATATCTGATTTTTAGTTTTTTTTTTTTTTTTTTTGGTTGTGTTATAATATAATATATAAGATATAGATGGATATCCACAACTTTCATGAAAAATATTATCTGATTTTTTAGAAAAGAGAGAAGGAAGGCAAGTTTTAATATATTTTTTTGGAAATCAGTGAGAGCGATTAGGATGGAGAGATTATAAAATATTTTTATCATTTTTTCATTTGAAATCCATAAATTAAGGAATAATAATTATTTCTAAAATAATTAAATAAATAAACTAGTCAATAGTTTTTTTAATCTATTTTATAAATTGAAAAATCAATAATTTTAGAAAATTGATTAATTTGTCTCATTAGGTGATTTAAAATTTTGATAGATATACATTAAACAAATAGATAATTATATTTCTAAATCATAGTTCAAATTTCGATATTGTTGTATCTTTTTGAAATCCATATCTAAATTCTTATATATATATATATATATTTTTATGTGTAGTTTCTATTCGTTTTTTTTTTTCAATTTACTATTTTAGATGGAGTTGTGAGCTTCTATTTTTTAAAAAAAAATTTAATTTATATGTAGTTTCTATTTGTTTTAAATTATTATTATTTAGGTAAGTTATGATGCGAGTTAAATATGTGATAGATATATGAGTTTTATTGATTTAAAGTATAATAATGAGAGATATTTTTAAATCAAATTTGTTTAGATAGACTTTATAGATTTTTAGAATTTAAAATTGGATATTGAGAGGCAAAAGAAATATTTTAACTGAATAAATAAAAATCAAATTTATTAATTTTATCTGTTTGTATATCTAATTTTTATTATTCTTTTTGTCATGTTATAAAATAACATATAAGATATAGATGGATACCCATAACTTTCATGAAAAGTATTATCTAATTTTTTGGAGGAGAGAAAATGAATGAAAGTTTTAATATTTTTTTTTGAAAATTGGTGAGAGAGATTATGAATTATTTTTGTTATTTTCCTATTTGAAATCCATAAATTAATGGATAATTATTATTTCTAAATAAATAAATCAACCAATAGGTTTTTTTAATCTATTTTATAAATTGAAAAATCAATAATTTTAGAATGAGAGTTTGGAATTCTTAGGACGCTTCTTATTAGAAACTCATTTTTCCTTGTATAATATATAAATAAATAGATAGATATAGATATAGATATAGATATTTATATTTGTTTTAAAAAAAAATTTTAATATACAAATTATTTGTTTTGAAAAGGGTATTACAATAATTATGAGACGTTAAAAAGGCTTGTGAGTTGAGAGAAATTAATAAATGCTGAGGTTAATTTTTTTTAAAAATCAAAAAATTAAAAAATTAAGATTGGGATATTGAAACTCTCATAAGGCTTATGGGTTAGAAATCTCCTTTCCCTTATATAATATACTAGTGGTAACCCGTGCTATGCACTGGACTTTATAAATTAAAAAAAAAATCATTATAATTATCTTGAAATAATTTAATATTTTATCTTGCGGTATACATAAAATTTATAACTTAACTTTTATGTTTATAACTTTTTAAATTATTAGTTTAAAAAAATTTTAAAATATATATATATAAATATATTTAGTGCAATTTTGATAATTTGTATTAAAAAAAAAGTTAAATCTGATCAAATGAGGTTAACTGAGTTATGACATACCTCTTCTTGTTATGAAAATATACAAATTTAAAAGTTATAATTAAAGCAAATATATAATTTTAATATTAAATATGAAGTGAAGTAATATTTAACAATAATTAATATGATGCTTCTATTATTAATCCAATAATTTAAGTTACATTTCTTTTAATTTTAATTTCATAACTAAAAATATAATATGAATGTAATACATATACAGATTTCTAGTCTTTATGAATAAAAAGGTTTCAAAATATTTTCAAACTTTCATCATTTTCTTTTAATTTTTTTTTATCTAATTTGATTTTAAATTTGAATAAAAATTTTGATTTAATATGAATTACTTTAACTTTTTCATTAAATTTTTATTAATTTTTAAAAGAACTTTCATTCTTATCCCAATTTTTTTTTTCTTTTCGCCAATTTTGATGAAAAAAATAATAATTTTCAATGTTTCATCTTTTTAAATTTTTATCAAATTATAATTTGATAAAAAAAAAATATATTAAGAGTTAAAGATTCTCTTAATTGGAATTATACTGAAATGACATCTTAAAATAGTCAAAATTTGAGTATGTGGTTGGTTGAAATGTATAATTTAATTAATTCTCTTTTCATATTTATATAAAAATTAAGACATATAACTACATCATTATAAGTTGGATTATGAAAAATATTTTGGAGTGTCAAACATTTTTCATTTGTAAATACCCGACATATTAAAAAATGAAAAAGAAAAAAAAATTGTGTAACTTTTTGATATGTGTTTATCAGTTTTGTTTTATGGATATAAACAATTGATGTTTCAATTTAAAAAAAATTAAAAAGTAAAAAAAAAAATAGATTGGATTTTTTAGAGATAAAAGAAACCATCTAACTATTATATATACTATTAAGATGGACTATTTTAATCACATAAAAAAATAGAAATTATATTTAGAGATTGTTCCTATTTCTTATGCTATTATATACAACTATAGTTGTAACAAATTAACTATAATATATATGAAAAGTTATATTAAGCTTTCATTTTCAATTAATTGGCTTATAATCAACAAACTAACAAATAGCAATAATAGTCTAATGGGATAGAAAAAGAATAAAAATAAAAAATACAATGATATTTAAAAGTTTTAAATTTACCTAGTTATACAAAAATCTAATGTTATAGTAAAATTTTGAATTCTCAATAAATTTTCACATTTTTTATAAAATAAAATGACAATAAAAAATAAAAAATTAGATACCCAATTTTTTACTTCAATTTTATGGTCTTCACTGAAGAAAACAAAATTCGATCAAAATCCTTGACATGGAACTCATATAGATATTTTGATTGTAACCATCATCACCAATAATTCTTCTCTATCATGCAAACCTGTAAACAAACACATAAACCTCACTAAAATCGAAACTAAAATCAAACCAACAACAGAGAAAGAGAATCACACAGGAAAATAAAATAAAATTAAAAAATAAATAAATTTATAGAGTGGAAGAATGTTCCCTCCAACAATTTAAACCTCACCTAACCCAATCCGTTAGCTTCTCTCTCAGTACTCACGAAGTTTAGGAGTTGAAATGACTCATCAGATTATTCCTTAAATAAAACTTAAAAATTGATTAATTTGTCTCATTAGCTGATTTAAAATTTTGATATATGTATATCAGAAAAATAATTATATTACTAAATCATAATTTAAATTTAGATATTGTCATTTTTTTGCAGATCCATATCTAAATTCTTATTTGTTTTTATTTTTATTTTTGTGTGATTTTTATTTGGATTTTTTTGTTTTTTTTTTCAATTTATTTAAGATGGAGTTTGTAACGCCCTCAAAATAATACATAAAACCCATCACTAAAGACATGAATTGATACAAACGAAACCAATTATTTCTATTCATTAGAGTAGTTCTTACAAAAGTATTACATATTAGAAACAAAAGCAAATGCCCTAAGGGCTTACAGCTTTCCAAGTTAACACTTGGTTACACACAAAAGGAGTACTAACTCTATACAAAAAAAAGCCCTTGGCTTGATGTACATGTAATACAAACAAAAGAAACAAAAGAGTCTTCAACTCTCATCCTCATCATCCAAGCTATGTCCTTGGAGGTGGCATACTACCAGTACCTGAAAATGATGTCCCGTATAGGGTGAGCCAATGCCCAGTAGAAATACACTAAACCAGCTATAAACAGTGACTAAAAGATTAGCAGTTGATAGATGGCCAACACTACTACATCCACAAATATTACCTTACAGTTCCATGACATACAAATCCATGTTACAATTCATTTTCCATTTCTTTAAATTCTCAATTTATAACCATGGCTCAGAACCTGGCCAATAACTTATATGAGGCGATAACTCATATTAAACATTTTCCCATTTCATAATAGACAAGCATACTAGTTATATCAACACTTCTATAGATATGCATAAAAGCAATACCACACTTTCTAAGACAAGCATATGAGCTGTGTCAGCACATCACTAGATAAGCATATGAGCTATATCTACGGAGTCCCTATCTCCTCCTAAACAACATCCGGTTTAGAGGTCCATCCCCTATCATCCCCTAAACCGTGGAGTACATTCTCTATCTTCTCCAACACAACACAATGCATATAAACAATAATTATACACATCACCAATTAATACATAAAGTTAATGTATTCTTTCAACTGTCATAATCAATGACACATTCCACTGATTAGTTTCTGTTTGCCTAATCATCATGCATTGTCTACAACAATCAAGACTATCCTCCACTGATAGCCCAAAGCAGTTATTTCTACATAGAAAATAAATATTCAAATGAATAATATATCAACATTTCAATTCGGTGAGTGATAAACAATCCCACTACACCCTTTAATCCCATGCACTCCCAATCTCAGCATTTCCCATTCAATTCCTCATTTCTCCCAATTAATTATACCAATTAATTAATCAATGTAATTAGGGCATTTTCCATAACTAACATTACAACCCTTAAGTTCCATTTTCATCAATGTCTTAACATAAACTCCATCTCCCTATGCCAAACATGCCTCTAGGTTTATTATAAATAAAAACCCCGACTTTCGTAAAATTACACAAAGGCCCAAACTTTCTCAAAATTACACAACACCCAATATATCAAAATGCTAAGATTGAAAGACAAAATCCATAAGGAGGAGTAGGATATCCCTACCTCAAAAGATGGAACCTAACGAAGAAGGTGAAGAAAACGGAAGTACTCTAAATTGTAAATTTCTCGGATCAAAAGATAGCCCTCGACGATCAACAACTTTTTTGTAAAGACCAAAGGTGAGGAAACAACTCTTACTAGATCAATCCCTAGAGAGAATGGAAGGATTTAGAGAGAGAAGCTCAACAATGGGGTTTTTGAAAAAGTATGAGAGAAGAAGATGTGAAAAAAGTAATTTAAAATGTCAAAACACGGAGTTTTAACTCGCTTCGGCCGAAAGCGAACCCTCGCTCGGCGACACTCATGAACTCGCCGGCGGCCAATCCCGCTCGGCGTCGATGCACACTCTCGGCACTTTGCAGAGCAGGTTCTCGCTCGGCGACCAAGCACACACAACTTCCGCGGCCAATTTCGCCGAGGCGTCCAACACTACACAGGAAATACTGGATCGGTGTATTCTCCGCTCGAGCGCCCAAATCCCCGCTCGAGCGGACAAGCCAAAATTTGGGCAACTAGACTTGGTTTCTAAGCTCAACCAACCTGTTCCAAACCTTCCCTACACAACCCAAGACTCAAATACAAAATAGGAAAAGATACAAACAAGATAATAATCAACTACTAACATCCACGGACACACGTCCGGATCACTGTACAACAACGGGTAAACCCGGGATTGCTATAGAGTTGTGGGTATCTATTTTTTTTTAAATTTAATTTATCAGTGGTTTTTATTTATTTTTAATTATTATTATTATTTAGGTAAGCTATGATGTGAGTTAGATATGTGATAAACATGTGAGTTTTATTGACTTAAAGTATAATTGTGGGAAATATTTTCAAATTAAATTTGTTTAGATAAACTTTAAAGATTTTTAAGATTTAAAAATGGATATTGAGATGCAAAAGAAAGATTTTAACTGAATAAATAAAAATCAAATTTATTAATTTTATCTGTTTGTATATCTGATTTTTAGTTTTTATTATTATTTTTTTTGTGTTATAGTATAATATGTAAGATATAATTAGATATCTATAACTTTCGTGAAAAATATTATCTGATTTTTTGGAGAAGAGAGAAGAAAGACAAGTTTTAATATTTTTTTTTTAGAAATCGGTGAGAGAGATTATGATGGAGAGATTATGAAATATTTTTGTTATTAAACAAAAAATTCAGTCAATAGTTTTTTTAATCTATTTTATAAATTAAAAAATTAATAATTTTAGAAAATTGATTAATTTATCACATTAAGTGAGTTAAAATTTTGATAGATATACATCAAAAAATAGATAATTATATTACTAAATCATAATTCAAAATTTGATGTTGTTATATCTTTTTGAAATCCATAATTAAATTCTTATCTTCTTCTTTTTTTATGTAATCATAGTGTATGGGAGAAATTAAAAAGGATACTGCAGTAATTATGAGAGAAGTCAAAAAAGTTGGTGGCTTAGGAGAAGTCAATAAATGTTTAAAAAAAAAAATTTAAATCAAAAAATTAAAAAATTAGAATTAAGATATTAAAACTCCCACAAAATTTGTAAATTAAAAACTCTTTTTTCTTATATAATATATAGATATAAAATATCAAAAAAACCAAGGTATAGTAACCTTTCACTATATTCAAAATTTGATGTTGTTATATCTTTTTGAAATCCATAATTAAATTCTTATCTTCTTCTTTTTTTATGTAATCATAGTGTATGGGAGAAATTAAAAAGGATCTTTGCAAGTATTATGAGAAGTCAAAAAAGTTGGTGGCTTAGGAGAAGTCAATAAATGTTTAAAAAAAAAAATTTAAATCAAAAAATTAAAAAATTAGAATTAAGATATTAAAACTCCCACAAAATTTGTAAATTAAAAACTCTTTTTTCTTATATAATATATAGATATAAAATATCAAAAAAACCAAGGTATAGTAACCTTTCACTATCTCTCTCTTTTTTCTTTTTTTTTTTTTGGGGTAATAAAGACCTTTCACACTATCTCGATTCCTACCGCGTGGGGGCTTTCATAAATTAAAATTCTAGGTTGATTCTTTTTTTGTTTTTTTTAAGATTCATAGTTCTTAGTTGGTTCTAACGACCACGTTTTTTTGTAGTAAAACGCCAACACTTCAATTGTGAGCGTATTATCTTTTACATTATTTTTTTGCCCCTTGCAGTGTGAACAAATAATAGAAAAATGAAATTTTACAAAAATAATGTATCCATAATCTTATTAAAATAGCAAAGAATGGTTCACTATCTCATAGTTAGTGGGTGTTAATTAAAGGAAGGTGACTTGGTGATTTGAACTTATATTACACCAATATGATTGATGCATGCATATCTCTTGGTTTAATATCATACGTTGACCTTTTAACTTACAACAATACTGAAATTTTTTTATGAAAAATAATATAAAAAAAAAACATATTTATGGATTACAATCATTTTTAATAATTTCAAAATAAAATTCAAAACATATTTTCATAATTCATAACATTTCTTAACAACATTAGAGTGTAACATGTTTTTATGATCATTAAAAAAAACAACACAGCTATGGAGCTCGAAAAATCAATGGCTCGAATGGCTCGAAATCTCAAAACGACGTCGTTTTAGGACTTTTTTTTATTCTCTTACCTGTAAGATAATATTTTTCGTACCATTCGAGCCTCAGTTTTTTGGGTTACAAAGCATTTTTGTAAAAAAAATTAATCTCTAGATTACATGTAATAAGTTACAATATGTAATATAAGGATGAAAAATATTTTCTGACTATTCTCAAAGAAACATTTTTCATGAATCTAACATTTTTCTTATTAGTTAATACACAAAAACACCCAGCACAGGATTTCCTTTACAAAACCACGTTTATTTCAGCCAAATTAAGAACAAATATCCGTCAGTATCACGTGTTCCAATTATGAAAACACCAACCACACATACATATCGATATCTAATATTTCAAATAAATAAATAAAATATACTAAAATATAATTCTCTCTATATATAGAAAAAGTTTAGTTGCGAGTCTTGTGACACACTCTGTTTCCCTCTCTGTTCCATAGTTATATCGCAACCAAAAATCCAAAAGCCAAAGAGAATTCAATACAATTTCACACCCATGGATTGGGTTCGTGGTGAAACAATCGGTCATGGAAGCTTCGGAACTGTGAATTTAGCAATGCCCAAGAGCCAGAGTCTTCAAATTCCGCCGTTGATGGCAGTGAAATCTTGTGGGTCTTCGAACTCTGCTTCGCTAGTGAATGAGAAATCAATATTAGAAGAGCTCAAGGATTGCCCACAAATTATCCAATGCTTTGGCGGCGATTTCAGCTTCGAAAACGGCGAGAAATTGTATAATGTGTTTTTGGAGTACGCTTCTGGTGGTGCTTTAGCTGATAAGCTCAGGAATTCCGGTAACCGCCGGTTGCCGGAGCTCAGTGTCCGGCGATACACAAAGTCGATACTGAAAGGGCTTCATTATATCCACAAGAATGGGTTTGTTCACTGTGATCTCAAGCTTCAAAACATCCTTCTCTGCCGAGACGATGTCGCAAAGATCGCCGACTTTGGGCTGGCGAAGAAAGCCGAAGTGAAGACAGAGAAAGTGGGATTTGAGCTGAGAGGAACCCCTCTGTACATGTCGCCGGAGATGCTCGCCGCCGGCGAACATGAATCGCCGGCTGACGTGTGGGCGTTGGGGTGTTTGGTGGCGGAGATGGTGACCGGAGCTCCGGCGTGGAGGTTATCTCCGGGAGCTGACGTGTGCGGGCTATTGATGAGGATTGGGGTTGGCGAGGACGTCCCGGAGATTCCGGGAAAATTGTCCGCAGAGGGAAAAGATTTTCTCGGAAAATGCTTCCTCAAGGACCCGAGACAAAGATGGACGGCTGAGATGCTTCTTAACCATCCATTCGTGGTTGATCACAACGACGATCATGATGACGGTGTTCAATTGGTAGAACACACCTGTGAAGATTGTTCGAGCTCTCCGAGAGGTCCGTTCGACCTCTCTGATTCGTTGGAATATGACACGTGGCATCAAATTGACACATCATCGTCTACTTCGCCCGCGGAAAGACTGCGGAAAATTATGACGGGTCCGAAACAGAGACCGGATTGGTCTGTTTCGGAGTGTTGGGTCACCATTAGGTAGTTTAAAGTGGATTGGAAGAATTTATTTTATTATTTTTTAAAAAAAATTGGTTATTTTTTGGGTTGTAAATAGCATAATTGGGGATTAGAATTGGGATGAGGATAGTGTCTGACATCATCGAAGGGGTTTCTAATTGGGGGACTCTTTCTCAGATGACTGAGTGTACAGTGGCTATTCTCTGAAGCAATTGAATGAAAATTTTGGATATGTTAGGCTCTATCTATCTATACCCAGATTCAATGATTCCTGTTTCCGATTTTCTTGTTCAACCCCATTTCTGTTTTCTGTTGACCAAAATCTTATAACTGAAATTTGCCTTAAAATGTATGAATTGAACTACCCTTCTTTTTTTTTTTCTTTTTTTCTTTTTTGATTTGATCAGCATGGATTGAAATAACTATGTATCATGACAATTAAAATGATTGAAGTAAGCAGATTTTTTCCATGGATTGATCTATGTATCATGGAAAATATAAGGAAAAAAAAAAAAAAATTTGCTGACGGATCAATTGGTACATATCATAACGTCATAATTAAATCATATTTATCTTTAAAATAATAAATAATTTATTATTAAGATCATACAATTCAATATATGATTGCCCAATCAATTTATTATTATTTTTTTCTTTAATGAATCATACGTTCATATGACCTTACAAGAGGACTTGTTCGGATAATTATTAAGGAGAATCCCATGGTCAGCCCGCCAAGACATGATCCAATTATTCCAAAAAAATCATCAACAAAATGCTATGATAGTGAAGTCTTATTATTTTAATAGGTGTTTGGCATGTACTAAAAAAGTATATTTTTTGCATATATACACTTATTTGGGTCACATCAATCAATATTTATCAACATCATCTCTCTATTTTTTCACCTATTTTCTCTATTTTTCTACACATTTCTTTATATAAAAAGTCAAATAATACACTTATTTAGAACATTTTAAACTATCAATATTGCCTATTGTATGGCATGAACTTTTTTTTTTAATGATTTTTTAAGTTTTTATTCAGCATGCTTGGTTGTCGTTTTTTGAAAAAATGATTTAAAAATTGTTTTTTGAAAAAAAAATGCTTGTTTGGTTTTCAAAAAAATATATCATTACAATTTCAAATTTCCCTCTAAATTAATGATTGAAACAATTAAAACAATACAAAAAAAAATTACATCAAAATATTCTCTCAGATTTTTTAAATATATATATACATACATATATGTACCTATATGTACCTATTTTACTAAAACCTACCTATCTCATTTTCAAAGCCTACCTATATGTACACATTCAAAAAACCACAACCAAACACAGTGATTATTATTATTTATGATTATGTAAAATTATTTAAATATTTCCTCCATCTTAAAATATTAGTCCCTTATTTAATTTTTCATTATCTCAAAATATTAATCCATTTTCAAAAATTAAAGCCTAAAATAATATAAATTTTTTATTTTACCCTTCTTTTAAATTCATTAACAATACAAAAAATATAATTATGACAATTGATATTTTTTAAAAAATGTACTATCAAAGGGTAATTTTAGAAAATCAATTTTTTAAAAGTGCAATTATTATATTACCAAAAAGAATTAGATTCTTCAAAAAAAAGACTACTATTTTGAGACGGAGGAAGTAATTGTTTATGAATGCCTTAAAGACATTAGTTAACAAGATATTAATTGATCATACAATCTTCAATTACTTGTTTTATAATGAACATGTAATTATTTTAGCATGTTACACCCATTGATTAATAATAACCAAAAAAAATATTGAAAATAAAAAATAAAAACTGATCATTTAACATGGTTGTTTCACAATTTGCACAATAGAAATCAAGTTAAAGAATCAAGCCCGCTGTGCTTGGCTACATAACCGTTTTTGTGTGTGTGTGTGTGTGTGTGTGTGTGTGTGTGTGTGTTCTTCCAATAGTAATGATTCACCAACAAAATTTCCAATATTGGACTTAGACCACCAGGCCCATGGGCTTGGCTTATTATGATTATTTTGAAAATAGCTTACAAATTGACTTTTTGACTTATTATGAAAAAATTGTATAAAAAAAATATAAAAATTATATGATTTAAATAAGTCAATAAACTAACTTATATTTGTTGCCCAATCACAGGGCTTCCTCCATCAGGCCTTCATATGGAAGGTGTGTTACATGTTTTCTTTTATCACCAACTCTTCCTTCTAAGGAAGTTGATATTTGTCAAACTGCTTATTTTTATTTTCACAGAATATTTTTAAATAATATTTTTTTGTGCCATGTAGCCAAGACAGATTAAAAAAAATGGCAAAGTTAAAAAGTAAACTAAAAGAAAATATATCATTAAAAATTTCCTAATATTAGGAATTTTAGTTGATGAATGGCACAATGTGTTTGTGTATTATTTTGATTTTTTAAAGACGTGTTGAATTCCTTTACAAGTGTCGACTCTTATACAATTACAAAATAAAAGAAGGCAAATGTTAATTTTGATTTAAGTAAAAAGTGAATTATCGTTTTTTAATTTTTTGCTTTGTTCTTGTAATTTAAGAGTATTTGTTGGCCTGACTAGAAACCTCCAAAAAATAACAAAACAGAGTGCTTTGCACAAATAAAATCCAAAAGATATCGATTTTTGTGGGAACATATTTTTTGGGTATTTCACGTGACCGAGATTGTTAGCTGAGGTGTCACGTGGGCTGAACATGGTGCCGAGATATGATGTGGTAATACCGGAATCTGAGATATTTGGATAGAGGATTAGAATCTTAAATGACATCAAACTACCTATTTGGATAAAGATGAGACTCTTAAGGGAGTTCATATTAATCTGAATAGTATGAGTTGTGATAGATGTTATCTTTGTAAAGGATAGAGTCCCATGAAGTAAGACTTCTAGAGAAAGTTAGACACTGATCATTATAAAAGCAAGGCACCCTCGTGGGTCTGAGGTAATTCTTTCTTGTGAGTTTAAGCAAAATTTGCTATTTTTGAGAGATATTGATTATTGACTTGATCATTGGAGTGCCCCCGAGTGGACGAATCACCGCCGGATTCTTATCTTCTTGTATAGGTTATTGGGCTTAATCTATTATGCCGGTACTCTCCAACTGAGTTCTCCCCCTCTTGGTTGTGTGGTCAAAAATCAACACCCATAATTTGGCGCTATCTGTGGGAATGTAAGGACAATAGATGGCTAACGACGAACAGAAAGAAAAGATTGGGGACGACGTCCCATGTGGGAGTGGTAAACATGCCGATCCTAATACCGAGGAAGAAAACCATATTAAAAGAGCACGGGATCAGAATCCCGATCATAATCTCGGAGACAAGGACATCGGCAAAGATGGAAATGCCCCAAAGAAATCAGGTCGAGATAAGTATTACAACGAAAGCAACCTCTAGGTATGGAAAGATAGATGCCTAAGGAGGGACGGCGAGATGAAGGGAATAGCCAACAAGTTGGCAAATTTACAATCGGTTGTCAACTTCATGATGCAGAATAATGTCATGCAACCATCGTTTCCATTGCAGGATACGCTGATGCTAGAGGCCAAGATTGATGCCCAGAAATGAGGGCAGAAAACAATCCCAGCAATCCCGCAGCATGGCAAAGAAAAGAAGCACTCACATTGGCCTTCACGGAAGGTCAGGCGAGGAAAGTCGGTCAGAGGTGACTCGCAGAAGACACCTCGTACCAGGGGAACATATATGAAAGAAGCCCAGAATATCCAAGGGAAGGGCCTGTGTTTTGACACGGTGAATGAAAAAAATTGCAAGAGGACACACAACGACACTGGAAGTAACGCACCAAAAAGATTGAAATCTATTGACAGCCGAGCTCCTGATCGAACTAAAGAGGATCTGAGGGATTACCTCTAAAGGAAGCCGCAGAATGCCGAGGTCACATCCCCGTCAAACCGATAACGCCGTTCTCAGTGAAATTGGATAGGTTTGAGGCCCTAAAAAGGTTCCGTATGCCGAGGTTCCAAATTTATGACGGTAAGTCCGATCCGAACTTTCACGTCGCTTTATATCTAAATTCAATGGCTTTGTATACTCAGAACGAATCGTTGTTGTGTAAGGTATTTCCCTCATTCTTTGGGGAAATCACATTGGATTGGTTTCACAAGTTACCGAAAAGAATTGTGAAGAGTTAGGAAGGCCTGGCTGAGATGTTTGTGGCCAGGTTTGTTACAAACAAGTTGCAGCCACTAAAGGTAGACTCCCTGATGGCTCTAAAAATTAACGAATGTGAAAGCCTCAGGACTTATACCAAAAGGTATTATGAGGTGTTCAATCGAATATCGGGATGCAACCAGGAGTTGGCAATCGTGTCTTTTAAGAACGGCTTGGAGGATGATTGCACGCTTCGGAAGTCGTTGGTAAAGACTCTACCAAAAAGTATGAAAGAGCTTATGGCGAGGATCGAGAAATATACTAGAGCTGTAATGACCCAAATTTTTATTTTTTTTTAAATAGCCAACGCACAATTTAATTGAGCAAATTTTTGAATTTGATTGTTGTGTAAATTTTGTGCGAAAATAGTTCGGTTTTGTATTTGTTAAAAATAGTATGGTCAGATGGGGTATTTTTGAGGGAAAGAAAAAAAAAATGTAGAGAATATTATTATGGTTTTTGGTGGGTGGTGGAACAGAGTCAAGAAGATTATTATGTTTTTAGTGGAGAATATTTGTTAGAGACAGAGAGAAAGGGATGGGGCAGCTTGTTTTTGATAAAAGAAGATTTTTTTTTTTAGTGGGGGCAGAGAGCATTTTTGAGGTGGAGGAGAAATGATAAGAAAAAAAAAACAAAAAAAAGAAAAGGTAAATGTGCTGGGTTTGTGTGTGATAGGGTGTTGTATGAGCTAGGCAAGCATTGTCTAGGTGAAAAGAATAAGAATACAAAAAAAAAAAAAAAAAGAGTCTCTTCTTGACTTCGGTTTTCACACACACACACACAGGAGAGAGGATGAACTGCTCCCTCTCTCTAGCCCCTATCTCTAGTTCTGATCTCTAAATTCACTTTCAATTTTTGTGTGCTCGATCTTTCCCTCATCTGAAGAAGAAGAAGATGGATAAAGAAGCTTTTCTTGGGGAAGAAAGCAGTGGTGGTGGGAGTAGAGATCAGTTATTGCACTTTCCTCGAAGATCAGACTCCATCGCTCATGGCTCACCTTACCAGAAGGTCGCTGCTCTTGTTGATCTGGCTGAAGATGGTGTTGGTCTTCCTGAGCAAATTCTTGATCAGTCAAGCTATGAAACTGCAACAAAGTTTTATTTCATATTTGTTCAATTTAACTTACTTTGGGCCCTTAATTTCTTTGCTTTGATTGTTCTAAATTTCCTTGAGAAGTCGTTGTGGTATGCTGAGTATTCTGCATATTCTTGCAGTAATAGAGAGTACTACTTTCTTGGACAGTTGCCATACTTAACTGGTGCAGAGTCTCTTGTTTATGAGGGTGTAACTCTTATCATTCTCATGATACATACCTTCTTTCTCATTTCTTATGAAGGATTTCATATCTACTGGGAAAGTCATCTTAATCAATTAAAGGGAATTACAGGAGAGCATTCTCATCTTGGCTAGAATGCTTGGCACATACTTCAATGTCGTGGCTCTTGGGTTTTTATTTCTTCTGTTCTCTAGTTGGGTAGCGTATGTCATGTTTGAAGATACCGAACAGGAGAAGACAGTTTTACTTCTTTCAGCACAACATTGTATCAAATGTTTGTTTTGCTCACCACATCTAACAACCCCGATGCCTGGATTCCTGCATACAAGGCTTCACGTTGCTTCAAAAGTCAGCTTGCAAAACAAGTGTCTGAAAAAGACCGTATGAGGAAAACAATATTAGGGAAAGTCTTTAATCTCATTAATAAAAATAATTGTGGATATCTTAACAAAGAGCAATGTATCCATCAGTTTGAAGAGCTCAATAAATGCAGTTCTTGAGGCCAAAGTGAAGAGCTTGGTGAGAGTAACATTTTGATCGGTAGAGATCAAAATCTGACAAAATCGAAAATTTGGATTAGTTTTTCTTCATATTTGAGGTAGGGATTTTTCTTACATTTCTTTATGCACTTTTACTTGATTATAGGGAGTTTAGAGTTATATATAATTTAATTAGAATTTTTAAAAAAAATTGTGATTTATTTGCTTAAAAGAGAAATTTTGAGAACAATAAAAAGTTGATGCCAAAATTGTGAAAGTTTAAACTTAGAATATGTTTGTAAGATTATGAAAAAGTTATGTTTTAAATTTGAACAAAAACGGACTTCGATTCGATTGGTTTTGAAATTTTTATCGGTTTGTGACCAAAAGAGCATTTTTAAAGAAAACAAAGGAATTACGTTTAATTTTTGGGGCTTTCGATCAAAATAGGATGTCATAACTGAATAGTGCTTGGAGAATGAGTTTAGAAAGAAAATGATGCTTTCTTGGGCATTAATGGTATTATTTTGTTTAATGTATCTATTGGAATAAAACTGACACGGTTACAAATAGACCTTGAGAGGTTACTGGACGTGATTGTGATATGAAAACTAGTGTAATTGTTCATATTTGATGAGATATCAAATAGATTGTATTTATCAAAATTTTTTGAAATTTAATTGTATAAATATCTATTTAGAAACATCTGTTTTGGGCTATCGGTGGAGGATAGTCATGATTGTTGTAGAAATGCATGAGACTTAGGTAAATTGAACCACATTTCCTCATTTGTTGCATTGGACATTGCATTACATTCATTTCATTGGAAATGTATCTGTTTTTGAGAAATGTTTTGGAAATGTATTTGTTTGCGAAAAGATGAATACTTGGTAAATCTAGATAAAGGGTATAGAACCGCGCGGTTAGGTGTCGAGCCTTCCAGTTTACTGGTAAAAATGACAGTGGTAGTGCATTAAGGCCTACTTGCAGACACTCACCTAGAGATTCACAGAACTTGTATTCATGTAACAGATATGGTTTAAAATGGAAATGGTTTTATATCTGTTGTTACATCTCAAAATTGCATACTTTATAAAAAAAAAAAAAGCGATAAGTTGTTTTATCATGAGCATACTCCTCTTTAGTCTTGTCATGGTTCATATGTTGTGTAGTATATCTCTACTAGGCAGTGACTCACCCTATAAGCAAAACTATTTCAGGTACAAGTGCTATGCCTCCATCAAGGCATTGACTTGGGAGGACTCGGAGCTGAGACTTCATTTTTGTTTTATTGTTATTTATTGAATGTAAGCCCAGGGTTGTATTTGCGTTAAGTTGAAACTCCATTTTGTGTAACTAAGAATGTTCTTGGATAAATTTGTAAGCTTCTGGGACACTTATTATCTGTTTGGCTTCCATTTTATACCTATTGTAAAATGTATGCTTGGGATTGGAACTGGGACATTAAGATGTGAATAGCATGTATTTGGCATTTGGGATTTAATGGAAGTGGATGTATAGAATAGTTAGCTATACATATGTGTTTGTTTATCAGATGGGTTTTGTAACATAAATAGATATACTCTGCCCAATTTTCGGGCCGTTACAAGAGCAGAAAAGGATACACCAGGAACAAAGGTGCTGAAGCAAAAGAAGAGAAACGGCTCGCCGAAGCAAAGCCGAGGTAATACTAGATTTAACAGGCAAGAAATAGTGTTAAGGACTGCACAAGCAGTCACCACTGTGTTCTGGATCCGGGTTTATAAAGTTCTAGAAAGAATGAAACCAGCTATATTATAGAGCACCGGAGAAGATGCTAGCGAGTTTATGAAAAGAGGCCTTGGAAAACACTGTGCTTATCACAATGAGGATGGGTACTTGACTCAGGGGTACAAAGCCCTGAAGACGTATTTGAAAGATCTGGTCAGACAGGGTCACTTGAGGGACCTAGTAGATGAGGCCAGAACGAGGAAAGAGCAAGCGAGACTACCTTAGGCACCGGTAATACCATCTCCGCCACAACCACAGCAAGCAGAACCTCAGGTGATTAATGTGATCCACTCGAAGGTTAATGAGAATGATATACAAGGAAAGACCCAAAAGGTGAAACACTTACAGCATGTGTGTTAGGTCTAACAAAAGAGGCCTAAGACAAATGAGTACCAGAGACCGATGGTATCCTTTACTGAGGCAGAGCTAGACATGGTGCAGCATCCACACAACGATGCTCTGGTGGTGACCCTCAAGGTGGGGGGATACCGAGCAAGGCGCATTTTGATCGACCAAGGTAGCTCTTGTGACATCATGTATGTCAGATGTAATAAGGAGCTTGGTCTTCACCGCGATGATTTGGAGTAGTCCAACTACCCAATGGTGTGGTTCAATGGAATGCCAACATGGCCTCTAAGAGTAATAAATATTGAGGTGCAAGTGGGCACCAGGAAAGCAAGCATAGAGTTTATAGTAATTGACACCCCCTCCCCTTACAATGTTATCTTGGGAAGTCCATGGTTGCACACAATGAGGGTTGTTCCCTTATTACTGCACCAGTTGTTGCGATTCCCAACGAAGCATAGAATTGAAGAAGTTAGAAGAGATCAGGTACAAGCAAAAAATTGCTCCACGATAGCAATGAAATCCACCTGCAATGTGCGAGAGACAGAAACAGCAGAAATTGAAGACGAAGACATAGAAGTTATAGATGATGTTGGCAAAGAACCAATCGAGAAGAGTGAGGAAGCCTTGAAGAAAATTTTGGTCCCAGAAGGGGATGAAAAGCGCTTCTTCCTTCTCGGCTTAGGCTTGGACGAGGATGAGGAAAGGGAGTTGGAAGCTTTTCTATGGGTCAACATAGAAGTATTCGTTTGAACACCATACGAGATGCCAAGCATTGACCTCGAGGTCATATGCCATATGCTTAATGTAGACAGGTTGGCTAAACTTGTCATCCAGCGAGCGAGGAGGCCAACGTTGATGCATGTTGAGGTGGTTGAGAAGGAAGTGGACAAACTGCTAGAAGCCAAAACCATTCACGAGCTGAACTACCCTACTTAACTGTCCAATACTGTGGTAGTAAAAAAGAAGAACGACAAGTGAAGGGTCTACGTAGACTTCACTAGCCTGAATAAGGCTTATCCTAAAGACAATTTCCTACTACCCAAGATTGATCAGTTAGTAGATGCTACTTCAAAGTAAGGAAGGAAGAGCTTCCTAGATGCTTATAGGGATACCACCAGATAGTAATGTATTCCCCGATAAGGAAAAGACTGCATTTATCACCCCAAAAGGGCTATATTGCTATAGAGTGATACCTTTTGGGTTGAAAAATGCATGAGCAACCTACCAGAGGTTGGTGACCAAGATATTCAGACATATGATTGGCAAAACAGTAGAAGTGTACATTGATGACATGGTCGTGAAGACCAAAGAACCTGAGAATCACCTGGCCGACTTGAAGGCAGTTTTCGACATCCTAAAAACATATCGGCTCCAACTTAATGCTTCAAAATATGCATTTGGAGTCGAGTCTGGTAAGTTCCTAAGGTACTTGGTCACCAGAAGGGGGATTGAGGCAAGCCCAGATCAAATCAAGGCTATTATAGACTTGAAGAGCCCGATATCGGCAAAACAAGTACAGATGTTAACTAGAAGGGCCACAGCCCTGAACAGGTTTATAAGCAGAAGTTCGGATAAGTGTAAGTCATTTTATAGTTTGTTAAAGAAAGCTACAGATTTTTTGTAGACGGAAGAGTGCGAAGTTGCCTTGGCCGACTTGAAAAAGTACCTGACAACAGCCCTAGTTCTGTCAAATCCAGTGCTTGGAGAAGAATTGCTCCTATACTTAGTAACTTTAGAGCACGCAGTAAGTGTCATGGTAATTAGAGAAGAGAAGGCAGAACAAAGGACAATATACTATGTGAGTGAAACCTTAGCAAGTGCAGAGACCAGGTACTTACCCCTGGAAAAATTGACACTATGGTAATGGCTTCGAAAAAACTGAATTACTACTTCCAAGCCCACAAGATTGTGGTACTGATTGAGCATCCTTTGAAATCCCTATTACAGCAAGGAGATCTGACAGGCAGGGTAGCCAGATGGGCAGTAGTGTTGGGTCAATATGACTTGGAGTTTAGGTCCAGAACAGCAATTAAAGGCCAAGTTCTGGCCGACTTCGTAACTGAGTTCACCTCTAGTGCCATCCCGCATCGGACTTCGATGAGCCACGGCTTGGGATGCCCAGGGGAGTAAGAATAAACCCAACTGGGGCCCAAGAACCCCACTCAAACAAAACAGAAGAAAGAAGAGAAACCAAAGTCCTGTGAAATCTACATTGGCAACTGCTTCCGCCTGTTTGTTGGTAAAAGTTCAAACCATCAAGGAGCGAGGGCAAGAGTGGTGTTCGTATCGCCAAAAAGGCGAATGTTAGAGCAGTCTATTCGTTTGGGGTTCAAGGCCTCAAACAATGAAGCAGAGTATGAGGTACTGATCGCAGGGTTAAAGTTAGCAGCAGTAATGGAAGCCGATAAGGTGGTAGTCTTCTGTGACTCTAACTTATTGTGAATCGTGCAACATGAGTATCTGACGAGATGAACAACTGCTAGCTTATGTCAAAGAAGTTATTAGGCGCTAACCTTGTTCCAGATTGCAGCTACAAAGAGTTAGTCGAGATGATAATGACCATGCCGATGCCTTAGCTAACCCGGCTAGTGCAATGAAATCAAAAGTAAGGACAATTATGGTTGATTATTTGTCAGGCCCAAGTGTGGAACCATTAATCACAAAGTATGAAGCAATATGTGTGGAGATGAGCCCAAGCTGGATAGATTCAATAGTAATGTTATTACACCAATATGATTGATGCATGCATATCTCTTGGTTTAATATCATACGTTGACCTTTTAACTTACAACAATACTGAAATTTTTTTAAGAAAAATAATCAAAAAAACATATTTATGGATTACAATCATTTTTAATAATTTCATAATAAAATTCAAAACATATTTTCATAATTCATAACATTTCTTAACAACATTAGAGTGTAACATGTTTTTATGATCATTAAAAAAAACAACACCACTATGGAGCTCGAAAAATCAATGACTCGAATGGCTCGAAATCTCAAAACGACGTCATTTTAAGACTTTTTTTTATTCTCTTACAGGTAAGATAATATTTTTCGTACCATTCGAGCAATTCGAGCCTCACTTTTTCGGGCTACGGAGCATTTTTGTAAAAAAAATTAATCTCTAGATTACATGTAATAAGTTACAATATGTAATATAAGGATGAAAAATATTTCCTGACTATTCTCAAAGAAACATTTTTCATGAATCTAACATTTTTCTTATTAGTTAATACACAAAAACACCCAGCACAGAATTTCCTTTACAAAACCACGTTTATTTCAGCCAAATCAAATATCCGTCAGTATCACGTGTTCCAATTATGAAAACACCAACCACATATACATATCGATATCTAATATTTCAAATAAATAAATAAAATATACTAAAATATAATTCTCTCTATATATAGAAAAAGTATAGTTGCGAGTCTTGTGACACACTCTGTTTCCCTCTCCGTTCCATAGTTATATCACAACCAAAAAGCCAAAAGCCAAAGAGAATTCAATCCAATTTCACACCCATGGATTGGGTTCGTGGTGAAACAATCGGTCATGGAAGCTTCGGAACTGTGAATTTAGCAATGCCCAAGAGCCAGAGTCTTCAAATTCCGCCGTTGATGGCAGTGAAATCTTGTGGGTCTTCCAACTCTGCTTCGCTAGTGAATGAGAAATCAATATTAGAAGAGCTCAAGGATTGCCCACAAATTATCCAATGCTTTGGCGGCGATTTCAGCTTCGAAAACGGCGAGAAATTGTATAATGTGTTTTTGGAGTACGCTTCTGGTGGTGCTTTAGCTGATAAGCTCAGGAATTCCGGTAACCGCCGGTTGCCGGAGCTCAGTGTCCGGCGATACACAAAGTCGATACTGAAAGGGCTTCATTATATTCACAAGAATGGGTTTGTTCACTGTGATCTCAAGCTTCAAAACATCCTTCTCTGCCTAGACGATGTCGCAAAGATCGCCGACTTTGGGCTGGCGAAGAAAGCCGGAGTGAAGACGGAGAAAGTGGGATTTGAGCTGAGAGGAACGCCTCTGTACATGTCGCCGGAGATGCTCGCCGCCGGCGAACATGAATCGCCGGCTGACGTGTGGGCGTTGGGGTGTTTGGTGGCGGAGATGGTGACCGGAGCTCCGGCGTGGAGGTTATCTCCGGGAGCTGACGTGTGCGGGCTATTGATGAGGATTGGGGTTGGCGAGGAGGTCCCGGAAATTCCGGGAAAATTGTCCACAGAGGGAAAAGATTTGCTCGGAAAATGCTTCCTCAAGGACCCGAGGGAAAGATGGACGGCTGAGATGCTTCTTAACCATCCATTCGTGGTTGATCACAATGACGATCATGATGACGGTGTTCAATTGGTGGAACACACCTGTGAAGATTGTTCGAGCTCTCCGAGAGGTCCGTTCGACCTCTCTGATTCGTTGGAATATGACACGTGGCATCAAATTGACACATCATCGTCTACTTCGCCGGCGGAGAGACTGCGGAAAATTATGACGGGTCCGAAACAGAGACCGGATTGGTCTGTTTCGGAGAGTTGGGTCACCATTAGGTAGTTTAAAGTGGATTGGAAGAATTTATTTTATTATTTTTTAAAAAAAATTGGTTATTTTTTGGGTTGTAAATAGCATAATTGGGGATTAGAATTGGGATGAGGATAGTGTCTGACATCATCGAAGGGGTTTCTAATTGGGGGACTCTTTCTCAGATGACTGAGTGTACAGTGGCTATTCTCTGAAGCAATTGAATGAAAATTTTGGATATGTTAGGCTCTATCTATCTATACCCAGATTCAATGATTCCTGTTTCCGATTTTCTTGTTCAATTGGGACATATCATAACATCATAATTAAATCATATTTATCTTTAAAATAATAAATAATTTATTACTAAGATCATACAATTCAATATATGATTGCCCAATCAATTTATTATTATTTTTTTCTTTAATGAATGATACGTTCATATGACCTTACAAGAGGACTTGTTCGGATAATTAAGGAGCATCCCATGGTGAGCCCACCAAGACATGACCCAATTATTCCAAAAAAATCATCAACAAAATGCTACTATAGTGAAGTCTTATTATTTTAATAGGTGTTTGGCATTTACTAAAAAAGTATATTTTTTTACCTACATACACTTATTTAGGTTACATCAATCAACATTTATCAACATCATCTCTTTATTTTTTCACATATTTTCTCTACTTTCTACACATTTTTTTATATAAAAAGTCAAATAATACATTTATTTAGAACATTCCAAGCTACCCCTTAATATCCAGGATATTGCCTATTGTATGGCATGAACATTTTTTTGTATGATTTTTAAGTTTTTATTATTATTATTTATGATTATGTAAAATTATTTAAATATTTCTTCCGTCTCAAAATATTAGTCCCTTATTTAATTTTTCATTATCTCAAAATATTAATCCCTTTTCAAAAATTAAAGACTAAAATAATATAAATTTTTTATTTTTTCATTCTTTTAAATTCATTAACAATACAAAAAATATAATTATGACAATCGATATTTCTTAAAAAATGTACTGTTGAAGGGTAATTTTGGAAAATCAATTTTTTAAAAGTGCAGTTATTTTACTATCAAAAGGAATTAGATTCTTCAAAAAGGACTATTATTTTGAGACGGAATGAGTAATTATTTATGAATGCCTTAAAGACATTAGTTAACAAAATGTTAATTGATCATACAATCTTCAATTACTTGTTTTATAATGAACATGTAATTATTTTAACGTGTTACACCCATTGATTAATAATACCCCCAGAAAAAAGAAAATTGAAGATAAAAAATAAAGACTGATCATTTATTAACATGGTTGTTTCACAATTTGCACATTAGAAATCAAGTTAAAGAATCAAGCCTGCTTTGGTGTGTGCGTGTGTGTTCTTTCAACAGTAATGATTCATCAACAAAATTTCCAATATTGGACTTAGACTACCAGGCCCATGGGCTTGGCTGATTTTGATTATTTTGAAAATAACTTATAAATTGACTTTTTGACTTATTATAAAAAAATATATAAAAAATATAAAAATTATGTGATTCAAATAAATCAATAAATTGACTTATATTTGTTGCCCAATCACAGGGCTTCCTCCATTAGGCCTTCATATGGAAGGTGTGTTACATGTTTTCTTTTATCACCAACTCTTCCTTCTAAGGAAGTTGATATTTGTCAAACTGCTTACTTTTATTTTCACAGAATATTTTTTAAGTAATATTTTTTAATTTTTTTGTGCCATGTAGCCAAGACAGATTAAAAAAATGGCATAGTTAAAAAGTAAACTAAAAAAGAAAATATATAATTAAAAATTTCCTAATATTAGGAATTTTTAGTTGATGAATGCCACAATGTGTTTGTGTATTATTTTGATTTTTTTAAGACGTGTTGAATTCCTTTACAAGCGTCGACTCTTATACAATTACAAAATAAAATAAAATAAGGCAAATGTTAATAAGGATCGTGTGGTTATTGTTAAAAAAATGTAATAATTTAAATAAAAATATATTGATTTAAGTAAAATGTATATTATCGTTTTTTAATTTTTTGCTTCTTTCTTGTAATTTAAGAGTATTTGTTGGCCTGACTCAGAAACCTCCAAAAAATAACAAAACAGAGTGCTTCGCACAAATAAAATCCAAAAGGCATCTATTATTATTGGGAGAATAAAATCCGAAAGACATCTATTATTATTGGCACATTCATCAATAAGTTCTATATTTTATACTTATAATTCATATAATCTCATTTTTTTTTTATAATTCATTTAATCTTTTTTTGATGTGTAATGACATTTATCCCTTATATTGGATTGTCACATTTAAAAAAAAGTATACTAAAGAATTTTTTAGTATCACATAATACTCGTTACGTTAGAGTATCACATTTAAAAAAAGTACACTAAAGAATTTTTAATTTTTTACAGTGTCATATCATATCCGTCATGTTAGGGTGTCATGTGTCACGTTTAGAAAAAGTACACTAATAAATTTTTAGTTTTTTGATAGTGTTACATCATACCCGCCACGTTGTTTCATTTGGAAAAAGTACATTAATGAGTTGTTAATTTTTCTGAGAGTGTCATATCATACACGTCACGCTATCACATTTAGAAAAAGTAAAAGTATATTAATGAGTTTTTAATTTTTTTGAAGTGTTACATACGCGTCACGCTGTCACATTTAAAAAAAAGTAAAAGTACACTATTGAGTTTTTAGTTTTTTTAGAGTACCACATCATACCCGTCACGTTATCACATTTGGAAAAAAATAGACAAATGAGTTTTTAATTTTTTTAGAGTGTCACATCATACCCATCACGTTGTCATATTTGGGCTATATTATCATATTTAGAAAAAGTACACTAATAAGTTTTTAGTTTTCTTAGAGTGCCACATCATATCCGTCACGTTGCTACATTTGAGTCGCGTTGTAATATTTAGAAAAAGTACATTAATTTTTTGTCACATCATCTCTCACATTTTTACACGTTTTTTTCAGAAAAAGTCAAAAAGTTAATTTTTAATAATCTTTCCAAAACACCCCTAATAAGTTTTTAGTTCTTTTGAAGTATCACATTATACCCACCACGTTGTCATATTTGAAAAAAATACACTGAGGAGTTTTTTTACACGTTTTTTTTGTTTTTTTTTGTTTTTTGGTGTGTGCGTGTGTTCTTTCAACAGTAATGATTCATCAACAAAATTTCCAATATTGGACTTAGACTACCAGGCCCATGGGCTTGGCTGATTTTGATTATTTTGAAAATAACTTATAAATAGACTTTTTGACTTATTATAAAAAAAATATATAAAAAATATAAAAATTATGTGATTCAAATAAATCAATAAATTGACTTATATTTGTTGCCCAATCACAGGGCTTCCTCTATTAGGCCTTCATATGGAAGGTGTGTTACATGTTTTCTTTTATCACCAACTCTTCCTTCTAAGGAAGTTGATATTTGTCAAACTGCTTACTTTTATTTTCACAGAATATTTTTTAAGTAATATTTTTTAATTTTTTTTGTGCCATGTAGCCAAGACAGATTAAAAAAATGGCATAGTTAAAAAGTAAACTAAAAAAGAAAATATATAATTAAAAATTTCCTAATATTAGGAATTTTTAGTTTATGAATGCCACAATGTGTTTGTGTATGATTTTGATTTTTTTAAGACGTGTTGAATTCCTTTACAAGCGTCGACTCTTATACAATTACAAAATAAAACAAGGCAAATGTTAATAAGGATCGTGTGGTTATTGTTAAAAAAATGTAATAATTTAAATAAAAATATATTGATTTAAGTAAAATGTATATTATCGTTTTTTAATTTTTTGCTTTTTTCTTGTAATTTAAGAGTATTTGTTGGCCTGACTCAGAAACCTCCAAAAAATAACAAAACAGAGTGCTTCGCACAAATAAAATCCAAAAGGCATCTATTATTATTGGCACATTCAACAATAAGTTCTATATTTTACACTTATAATTCATATTATCTCATTTTTTTTTTATAATTCATTTAATCTTTTTTTTGATGTGTAATGACATTTATCCCCTATATTGGATTGTCACATTTAAAAAAAAGTATACTAAAGAATTTTTTAGTATCACATAATACTCGTTATGTTAGAGTATTACATTTAAAAAAAATACACTAAAGTTTTTTTAATTTTTTGCAGTGTCATATCATACCCATCATGTTAGGGTGTCACATGTCACGTTTAGAAAAAGTACACTAATAAATTTTTAGTTTTTTGATAGTATCACACCATACCCGCCACGTTGTTTCATTTGGAAAAAGTAAATTAATGAGTTGTTAATTTTTTTGTGAGTTATCATACACGCCACACTATCACATTTAGAAAAAATAAAAGTATATTAATGAGTTTTAAATTTTTTTAACGTGTTACATACGCGTCACACTGTCACATTTAAAAAAAGTAAAAGTACACTATTGAGTTTTTAGTTTTTTTAGAGTACGACATCATACACATCACGTTATCACATTTGGAAAAAAAAATAGACAAATGAGTTTTTAATTTTTTTAGAGTGTCACATCATACCCATCACGTTATCATATTTGGGCTATATTATCATATTTAGAAAAAGTATACTAATAAGTTTTTAGTTTTCTTGGAGTGCCACATCATACCCGTCACATTGTTACATTTGGGTCGCATTGTAATATTTAGAAAAAGTATAATAATTTTTTGGGAAGTAGGTTAAAAGCCATTTTCCAACTTTTAACTCATTTTTTGTCACATCATCTCTCACATTTTTACACATTTTTTTCAGAAAAAGTCAAAAAGTTAATTTTTAACTATCTTTCCAAAACACCCCTAATAAGTTTTTAGTTCTTTTGAAGTGTCACATCATACCCACCACGTTATCACATTTGAAAAAAGTACACTGAGGAGTTTTTTTTATTTTTTTGGAGTGTCATATTATACGCACAACGTTGTCACATTTGAGAAAAGTATACTAAGGAGTTTTTATTTATTTATTTTTTTGAGTAAAAGATTTACAGAGTCAAATCAAACCTGTCACATTGTCACGTTTAAGAAAAGTACATTAAGAAATTTTTAATTTTTTTGACGTGTCACATTATACTTACCACGTTAGAGTATCACATTAATACCTGTCACATTTGAGTGTCATATCATACTTGCCACATTACTAAAATGATATAGTCGCCTACCAAGAAACTACCAAAATAAAAAAATAGGACTATACGAAATGAAACTCTCCACTAATAAGACTTAACAGATCAATAGAAAAAAATTGAAACTAATTGGAATACTTTTTGTGAGATAAGACTTATTAATAAATATCCCATTATTATTTCCCCCCCAAAATATCAAACTACCTTCAATTTTGCAAGAGTCTTGAGATAAAAACATTGTTTATGAAGGGTTAAAGTGGCTAACTTAGTAAAAAAGAAAAAAAATAGACTAATTTAGTTAAGGGTGATTCTACTTACACCACTATTTAACCTCTTTATACTCTCCATCTCATTACACTATTAAAAAAAATGTAATTATCATTACATCCCTAATATATTACCAAAACTAATCATAATTTAACTATTTCATCTCTTTACATCACTAATTTTGGTAACATGGTGTTAAACAATTTACATAATTTCGGTATTATGCTACCAGAAAACTACCAAAATAAAAAAATAAGACTATACGGAATGAAACTCTCTACTAATAAGACTTAACAGATTAATAGAAAAAAATTGAAATTAATTGAAGTACTTTTTGTGAGATAAGACTTATTGATAAATATCCCATTATTATCCCCCCCCCCCCCCAACCCAAAAAACAAAATATCAAACTAGCGTCAATTTCGCAAGAGTCTTGAGATAAAAACATTGTTTATGAAGGGTTAAAGTGGCTAAATTAGTAAAAAAGAAAAAAGAAAAAAAAAAGACTAATTTAGTTATGGGTGATTCTGCTTACACCACTATTTAACATCTTTACACTCTCCATCTCATTACACTATTAAAAAAAATGTAATTCTCATTACATCCCTAATATATTACCAAAACTAATCCTAATTTAACTATTTCATCTCTTTACACCACTAATTTTGGTAACAAGGAGCTAAACAATTTACATTATTTCGGTGTTATGCTGCCAGAAAAAATAGATCTCTTCAGCATTTTGTTACTATACATTTACAGAGACATTTTCTTCCAAACAATGATTTTTTCATTTGTGGTGGGCATTTTTGGTAATACAATACTAATTAATTTGAATTACTCCAGTGTCATGTTACAGGATAATATGTTTTCTCCCAACATTCACTACTACGAAAATAGATAAAGATCACATTTTTTTGTGTGATGTATGTTATTTAATCACACCTTTTAAGTTTTATTAAAGTGTGATCTTTGGGAGTGTGATTAAAAAGGATCATTTTTAATCACACTTTTTAAGTGTGCTTAATAACATTTAGATCACACCTTTTAAGTGTGATTAAAAATATTTAGATCACATCTTTTAAGTGTGATTAATAACATTTAGATCATATCTTTTAGGTGTGATTAAAAATATTTAGATCACATTTTTTAAGTGTGATTAATAATATTTAGATTACACATTTTAAGTGTAATTAAAAATATTTAGATCACATCTTTTAAGCGTGATTAATAACATTTAGATCACATCTTTTAGGTGTGATTAATAACATTTTGATCACATCTTTTAAGTGTGATTAAAAATATTTAGATCACGTCTTTTAAGTGTGATTAATAACTAATAAAATCTGTGATAAAAAAAAGGTTCGACATATTTGAAAAATAATCAATATTATTTTTGTATACACATTTTAATAATGTAATACACACTATATACTATACTTTGAATCATAATCACATATTGAATGGAATAACGTCATATATTTCATAAATGAAATTAAATGTTCAAAAGTATATACAAAGAAAAAAAAAATTAATTGTGCTTACATATATTAAAAAATAAAAAAACTTAAAAAACTAAATTCTTTAATTCTTTGACCCATATTTTGCATCTCTCCAAAAAAATTTTGACCTGAAAAATGAAAACACAAATTAATTCAAAAATCGCAGAAGCATATGAATAAACTAATTATTTATAGAGACTATTTTAGTCTTACAAAAGATACAATCGGACTTTTTCTCATCACACTGACTCTTCATCTCATGCTTCAATAGAAAAAGAATAACCACTTTGATTGAATAATCAATTCTCATGAAAAAAATGGACCAAATATCTTAAGATAGCTGAGTGAACTATGTGGGCAACAATGCTCAGGAGAAGGAACAGGATTATGCAAACATTTTATCCGTGCCCTTGAATATAGGAAAACTCATGTGTTAAAAGATTTCAGCAGTTAACTCATCATCAGACATGAGCATGCAGACAAATTAATAGCCAGAAGAGAGTTGTATGGTTAATAAAACCTTATGCAGCTAAGGAAATAAAAGTATCAAGCTGTTAATAAAACCTTATGCTCAAATATAAACCAAATCTACATGTTCATATGTATGATTAGGTATTTTCATCTGACTGATGATGGTGTGAGTTCAGCACAATATTGACACCTATAAATGGTTGCCTCATAGGATTGGGGTATATACCCAAAAGAAAAGAATCCACACCGACCAGGAAGAGGGACAGACAAGCAAATCCAATAAATATACCAAAATGAAAAGGAGGAAAAAAAAACTAATATGCAACTTACCAGGTGGAACTATAGCAAGCGCTAATGCATTACTTTCTTTTACTTCAACAGCTTTAGGATTTATTTCATTTAAACCCTGCACTCAAAATGTGCAAGAATCATGAATATACTAATCAGAACAACAAATCCAATTGCAATTAGAGCAAAACGAAGCTCCCATTACTGTGAATCCAAATTTGATCCAATTAGAAAATCTAATTCAACCCAAATACAACAGTTCCCAGTTTTAAGGAGATTACACGACAATTAATTTTAAAGTCACTTACCAACAGATCCTCAGTTTGGTCAGTTGATATCAACGGTGGAACTTCCTCCTCCTTAGGCTCAAGCTCAGTCTCCTGTTGTGTATCTACCAGTGTTTCTCTATCTTCAGCTTCTTCAACTTCTTGTTGTTCACTTTCTTCAAGGCAACTTGCTCAGGTTCTTCACTTGTCTCCTCATACTCCTATATTGTTGTTAACAACCGAATCAACACAAATATTCCACAAATAAACAATGTCAATACCCTGCTCATTCTGACATCAACATTCAACTTACACAAAATTTACAAATCAATCATACAAACTAGGCCTCATTTTAACACAAATACTTTGGACTAGGAAGGACAAGCAAAAAAAATATTACAAATTGGTGAATAACATATTGTAAACAACTGTACTTTATGATACCCACATCCATGGTAGCAAACAAAAAATTCCGAGCACATGGTGCCAACACTTGAAATATTGGAACATTATATGTTGTGATGTAGTTTTATGTAAAATAAAATAAAACTAACATAATTACATTACATAGTGCTTGAACTAACAATTTGCCAACAAATTCTACCCGTTGATGTCTGAACATTGAAATATCATAGGAAATCAAACCTAAATGCTCCAGTTTATTTTGCAAGTTTATTATTAATTTGGGTCACTCTAATCTAAGGTCTTAACAAAACATGAAATAGTTCATATTCATCTAATGCAAGGTGGATATACAAGAGACCAATACATTTTAAAATAATGAAGACCTTGACAAAGCTAACATATAAAAGTCAAGTTGACTACTTTTTGGTCACATAAATCAATGAATTATATAAAAAAATAAAAATAAAAATCAAACAAAATATTTTCAAGGATCATAGAAATCTAAGTTTGGCTTAGGCAGTTAGGAAACCAATCACATATCAATAAAGAATCACCATGAAGATTGATAAAAAATTATAACTCGGCAACTAACATTAGTAAGATTGAAATAAAATAAAATAAAATAAAATAAAGAAAAATGCGCCCATTTGCTAGAGCTAAAATGGTTCCAACTTTCAAGACAAATTGATTTCCTTACTCTTATTTCTCAAAGAATCAATATATGAAAAGACCTAGAAGAGACTAAACATTCAAAATAAACTTTCTATTTTCAGATTATGAAAATTGAAAACAAAACCAAGTTGAGTATCAAACCTTCCTTCATTTATGGAATTTTAAGATATACACCAAGTAATAATTTATTCCCATGGTATGTAGGGGGTTGCATCAACATGTTTAGACTTTAGATAGCGCTAGGAAAAGTTTGATGATCTATTCTGACATTTTCACATTGTCATTTAGTTATATATAACAATCCTTAAAAGAATAACAAAAAATAAAGTGAGAAATATAAAATGCACCTAAAAGAGAGGGCCAAAATGAAAGTGATGGCTGGAACAAGATTGGTCATGGCAGTAGCAAAGGTTGTTCAGGTTAAAACCATACTACCCTTGTCAGATTACCGTAATTGCTTTATTATAGAATAAATGCAGCTTACCCAAGTAATCCACAAAGAAATGCTTGGCAAGCTGCTACCCATGTCAGCTTTGACATGCTTTTCCTATAATAAAAAAAATTCAAATAGCTGTCAAAATGAAATTTTAAATCAATACATTACCCACCCATATATATATATATATGAATTGTAGATAATCTCAACACCTATATTTGTCCTCTTATTATAATTTTCTTCCCTAGACCACTGGTTTTTCCTATTCTTGAGATGAATTGTCAAGGAGCCCAGAGAAATAGGAATATGATTTACTAAACTACTTTCTCACCCAAAAAATTAAACCAAACAAACAATTTTCCAAAACACATGATATCAAAATTTTCCTTCTTCATCATCATTAAATAGGCCAATGTACAATAGAATTTATTAATCTAAATATTGTCTCACATATACTATAATTTAGTTGACAGTATGTAAAGACCAAAAGCTAAGCTTATGAGCTTCCTGATTTACAAAATCATTACTTCACTCAGGTATGCATAAGAAATAAAAGAAGGTTCTAGCCATATCTTTATATACAGGTTTGAAGCAATTAAAGAATGCAAAAGAAACACTATGCACCTGCAAGAATGGCTTTGAAAGCATTGCAACAAGAAGTTTACTAAGAATCTGCAAGACTTGATTTCTGATATACTATGATTAGAAACCCATCAAAAGTAAAAAAGATAATGAAAAATAATGATCGGCCATTTAATTTTAGCTTGCATGATATATAAAATTATATGAAATCTATCAAAAAGTAAAGCAGTAGAATGAAAAATAATGATTGAAAACCTCATGTTAGATGCTTTGCCTTTGGAAATTTGAATACATACCAAAGCAGCATGTTTCTCATGTATGCGCATCAAATACTGTCGTGATTCTCCCTTGCATTCTGCAAGCTTTTGGTCACATTTGCTTTCCATAGAATGAAAAATAATGATTGAAAACCTCATGTTAGATGCTTTGCCTTTGGAAATTTGAATACATACCAAAGCAGCATGTTCCTCATGTATGCGCATCAAATACTGTCGTGATTCTCCCTTGCATTCTGCAAGCTTTTGGTCACATTTGCTTTCCATTTCTTGAACAGCCTTATCAACCTGAAGGTGAAGCATGCAAGCAACATGATTCACAACCAAAAGAAATTGCAACTAACTCGGATTATGACCATAACTTTTCTTTCTCAATATTGATACCCTCCAGCTTCCCAACTTCAAACCTCCTGCGGATATCATTAATGGCCTGATGGAAACTCCACCAGAGTCAATCAAAGAAGCTCGCCCATTGTTTACAAATATAAAGTACACAGTGAAGGGTGGCACCTAGTCATTTTTCTGAGATAATTCTTTCAAATGCCTTGACAATTCTAATTGTTTACTTTCTAGCATCAGATCGTATTGCTTCTTTGCATCTGCAAGTTGCTTCCAAATGCTTGATCATAGCATCTGTGTGAAAAACAAGAAGCAAGTCTACTAATAAAAATTTAGATACCAGAAAGGAGTAGAAACTTACCATTACAAACAACAGCTAAATTAGGAAATCTGTAATTGATAAGTAAAAACTTTCCTAAAACAGAAAATACACAAAATTGAAAGCCTAAACAAATGCATTTGTGCAAAAGCCAACTTAGGTCACAACAAAGTTGTGTGTTGTTCGTTGGGCCATTTTCAGTCAACAACCTCCATAAAATTGCATAAATATGGTTTAAAGTTAAGTTCCCACAAGAACTGTTATGGACAAAGATATAGAAAACAAGATTTTAGGTCAAGTCAATATTATGTTGAGTATCTCAATGAGAACCAGCTTGAGTCATGACAAACTATTAAATTGATCAAACTTCAGTGTACTTATCTGGAGCAAAAAGAATACAAACCAAAAGATGGTCCCCAATTCCCAAATCAATCTTTTTGGGAGCATAATAGCTGGAGATAACTAATACTTCAAAATTAGGTTATATTGTAAGATCATATTTAGAAATACAATCCAAATGAAAAGTAAACCATAGATGACACCCTGGATTTGAAAGATGCGTTACTAGGGAAGATAGCCATAACCTCTAGAGAAGTATACTCATCTTGTTGACAATTAGCATCCATGTTCATTCCATGTGTAAAATCTATATTCTCCCTTCCTGCATATGTGGCATATAATAATGAAATTTTAAGGATAAAGTGATCCTTTGAGTGGAAGAAGTTTATTATGATATGAATCAGAACTGCATCACCACTTGGAGAATCAGTACTCTTGCAGCCGATATTTATTATTCTTCTGAACTTCTTGTCTCACATCCATATGACCTATTCCTGTACAGTTGGCATGGAAATATGAATTATATTTACTGATAGCATTTTTGCATAAACTTCAAAGTGATGCTCTTAATAATCCTCTTGCAATGTCTTACAATTTTGTTGCCCTGACATGCATTCTGGTTACTTATTCTATGTTTAGAATGACTATTAGTTTATGAATCCTATGAACTATCTATCACTACAATATGGTCTAGATAAAAACTGATACATCGTCAATATTATTTCAAAATGTCTTCCCAAAGCTTATAAGAATAATATACTGATATGAGGCCGTTCCATATTCACTCTGTTAAATTCCGTTAAATTTTTTAAATGTACATAAGAAATTCAATTTTTAAAGTTATGGGCAAAATTCTGGTGTTGTGTTCTGGGTTTGTAGACCCACTCAAAAATAATTGCATGAGAACAATCCTGTTCAATATATGTTAGCTCCTCTTAATGCATTTTTCATATCATAGGCCTTTTTTGGCAAAGAGGTTAAAAGTAATATTTTTTAAAATTCAAAAAATTAGTTTTTAATTTACTTCCCAGAACAAATATATATATATATATATTAATTTTCATTTTCATTGGCAAAGGAAATTGAAATTCCAATATTAGAAAATAATAATAACAAACAGATTACAAGGAATGGAACACCAAGAACCAAGCTAAGGGGGAGTAGCTCCATCATAGCTTAGCAAACACATCTTAACCAGATTGATATCCAAAACCAAACGAAATCATATGGGATTTTCTAGATTTTTTGTACTGACATTTTCATCTCTAGTTAACTGTGACAACCCTCACCACTGTTTACTGATAATACCACTGATTACTGCTAAACTATGACTGGACATGATTAAGTAACTGATTTGACTGACATTCTAAACTAATTGATTGAGTGTATTAGTTTAAACGCATTTCTATCTATTTGACTGTTAATTGATCTGTTCATGTTTTAAGTTTGAACTGTAAATTGAAAGTCTTATCGGCTGCCGAATCTGAAATCGATTAATGTTTTATGCTAATTAGAATTTATATGATTTTATGGTAGATTTGATTGAAATGTGATTTAGAATGATTAAATTAGATTAAATAATGGTAAATTACATTAGTTGGCTTATTTACCAAAATGCCATAAAAGTGGGCCACTTTGTTAAGTCTTGTTAGAGCTTATGTGTTGCATCATTTTGTTCATTCTTGAGACCAAAACCGATTGAGAGAGGGAGAGTAGGAGGAAAAACTTGAGTTCATCAAATTGGCTTGGAGAATTAGAAGATTTGGAGGATAATTGCACAAATTGAGCTTCCATTCTTGAAATTGAGGACCTAAGGTAGGAGAATCATCTTCTTGAACTTGTATTTAAGTTGTATCTTGCATGTTTCATGGAAGTTTGGTGATTAGAGTCTAGAATTGGTTCAAAATGTTGAATTGAAGCTTAAATCATGCATACATGTACATGTTCTAGCATTTTAAGGTTGTTTTCATGGAAATTGCTACATGCATGTCCATATCTTGATTATAGTTCATGAATTCATCATGTTTTTGGAAGTTTTGACTCATTTGATTACGTATTGGAAGCTTTGATTTCAATTGAACACATGCATGTTACATACACTTTATGTTCTTGAAGTTTATCTGAAATTGTGTTTAATTGACTCACCTTTAGGCTTTGATTTTGCAAATTGATCTTCAAAACATGTCATATTATGAGTTTTAAAGTGTTTTCCAGAAAATTGGCCCAAAGGAATCGAATTTGATGCTTTAAATGTTGAGTTTTGTGCTTGGAGACAAATCTGGATATTCCAGATTTTGGATCCACACTCGAGCGTACACTCTGAGTACATGCATCCCGCTCGAGCAGGGAAAGTAACGCTCGAGCGTGAAATGCGTATATCTAGTACTTTTCATAAGTTTACAATCCGCTCGAGTGAGGACTTCTGTCTTACGCTCGAGCGGAGGTCAAGCGCCCATCGAGCGTGAATTGCATGTATCCAGTACTTTTGCTTGAGTTTACAGTCCGCTCAAGCAAAGGAAGTCACGCTCGAGCGGAGATCCTTTGTATGCATGTCCGCTCGAGCGTAGAAAGCCACGCTCGAGTGAGACCCCTGTTTTTTGAAAATTTGGAAAAGTGTTTTAAAATACATCTTTGCATCCTCATTTCATCCTAGGCATTCCTAGGCCTGGTTTAAAGCATCTTAATGAGGATATTGATGTAGAACCACACCGAGACAAGTTAGGGACTAAGTCATTGATTCCCAAGTGTGTAACTTAGGGTGTGTTCATTCTGTAACTGTGTAAGGTTGGTATCCGAGGACGCTCATTAGCCGCTTATAGCCCAATGCTCTGTGAGTAACAATGTTATAAAGATATGTTCAACCATGAATATTTTCTGAATGATCAATCAGATCGCTTCGAAATGATATTTCTTACTGAATGAATGTTTGTCCTATTTGTGAACTGTATTCGTGGCATCCATAACAATTTACTGTTGCTGTACTGTTACTGCTAGTGTTACAGAGATCTCTGTCGGTTCCCATGTTTGGAACCACTACTGTTTATTGATAATATGGCCATCAATCGATTTGTTTGGTCTCATTAAGACCCTCTTTATCGCTTTTGCTACTGAATGTACCACATATAACTGCTATGGTTTCTAAATGACTGTTATGGCATGAAATATGAGCCACAGACTGAATGGCTGATATACTATTGTAAATGACTGTTTTAAATACTGAAAGGACATTCATTCTTAACCTCTTTACACAGTTGTTATTCACTAGGTTTTAGCTCACTGTTTATATATATATGTACGTGTTCAGGCACCGAATCAGAGATAGGAGCGTTGGGTTAAACTCCCTTTTTGTTAAACTCCCTTCCAAGTGTGTTCAAGCTTAGGCTCGTTTGGGGTGTCTCAGTTCACCCTTCAGTCTCTATTTTCTATCAGTATAGACTTGTCTTGTCATCAGATCATATGGTAGGGATTTGGTCCCTAACCTGAATGCCTGTATATGATGTATGTACATACTACTTTTGTTTCGAATGTGAATGTGTTATGAAAAGTCTTTTTGCATACAGACTGTCACAGCTCATTGGATATCTTTCATTTACTGTTTTGGCTTACACTTGACCATCAGATGTATTCTTGTTATTCTTTAAGGCGGGGCTTTGGTAATCACGGATTCTTGGCGATTCATGCTACACCCATAAGGGCGGGTTTGGGTCGTGACATTAACACAAAAAAAAAAATTTTGGGTGGGGAATCTTATCGTGCATGCTCTGCTTTTAATGGAATCTCTTCCCCATAAACTACCAAACATTACTAATACATCCCCCCTCCTCTTTAATATCTCTATATGGCAAAAAGGTTGATCAAATGATAATTTAAGATTGAAATTTTGGGTGATTAATTTAACTATTGTCATCATCATCATTGGTAGGTAAAATTGGCTCTCATTTTCTTGAGAACCTCTACCTACCTTATGTGCTCTATGCAAAGTAGTGTCATGTAATTTAGGTTCAGTTGTTTATTGAATCAGTTGGCCTCAGTTTGTTCTAGTGTGGTCTAGTGTGATGATGCATACTCAATTTCCAAATTAAACTACTAATCCAGTCTAGTTGTAGGGTATTGGTGGCTCCAACACTGCTCATAACCCCCACCACACCGCACCACACCACACCACTTACAAAAAGCAATAGAGGAGGTTATTTGGTGTTCTTACCACATTGCTACTAGGGTTCAAAAAACTAACAAAAATAAAAGTGATAGGGTTCAACTATTTATTTTAAACCAATAAAAATCCCAAGTTAGAGTGCCACATGCCAAATCAATTAATGAGGATTCATCCATTCTGTGCTAAAAAACACAATTTAGGACAGACAAATCAATTAGGTTGGATAACTTGTTATAGTTTCCATGGAGAGCAAAGCTAGACGAGCAAGTGACAGAAAAGCAAAGTTGAAGGTACCAGCTCTTAGGTTTTGCTAGCATAGAGGCTGCATTCCTTCCACTACACTCCTAAATGTGAAATCATACCTTTGTTTACCTAGAATAAGTGACATTCGGAACTTTGATCGCCAGTGTCATTAAGTCTAACCTTTTAAACCTTTGTTAACACTTAAGATAAGAACAAGTGTAGTTTTCATTTTTTTTCCAACTCTTTCTTGTTCTCCATGGATATATATATATATACACTTCTCCAATTGTGCTCAAGTCAAAAAAGTTTTTTCCAAAATCAAAACCTCATCATACTTGACCATAGATTAGAGAAACAACAGATATCAAACACTAATCATGAATAGAAACACCAAGAAAAAAAAATTGTAAATGCAAAAATGTGAATTAGATAAAACAAAATCCATTTCATGGACACATCCAAATGGGTCAGAAATAGTAACAGACAATACCATGCCAAAATAATAAAAATTACACCAATAAACTGTTTGAATCAATGAAAAGTTGAATAATTATCATATAGTCATAAATGAAATGCCTAGCAAAAAACATCACAAGTTGATCAAACCTGCATCAGGAACACATGTAGTTGAGGATGAGAATTTGGGTCAACTGTATCAGGAACCATTAGGTATATTAACCTCAAAGTGTTTTCATGCAGCTTTTTTGGTCAAATCTATCATACTAGCACGCAGGAAATTCTGAAAGGCGGCAAAGATGAGATGTTTTGAAGCAAATTCACGTAGGATGATGTGAAAATTCTTAAATGAAGAAAACGTTGTAACAACCCTCGTATTGACTACCGTTTAACCACTGAATTATATACTGATTAATGCTAAACTGAACCGCTAATGACTGATAATTGGATTAACGGAAGTACTGAATGAACTGATTGAAATCGAGACTGAAATTGAATGAGTTTATACGTTATATTGCATATTGTATCTGTTTGAATGACTACCTATTTGAATTCGTATGTTTAAACTGCTAATTGAAGGCCTTATCGGCGGCCGAATTAGGAACCGTTTAGTGTTTTGTAATCAGGAGAATATTTGTGATTTAATGATATAATTATCTGAAAATTGATTAGGAATGATTAAATTAGATTAAAATGAATTAATTGAAGAGTTGGACTTAATTTCAGAAATGCCATTGAGTGGGTCTTTGTTTAAGCTTATCATTTGTGCCTTATACACTTAGATAAACATCTTGATCAGCCTTTTCCCTATACCTCGGTGACCATAGTAAGAGGGTTAGAGAGAGAGCATTGAATTCATCTTGAGAAATTGCTTGTAGACTTGAAGAACTTGTAGGAAATTGGCAAATTTAGCTTCCACACCTTGAATACAAGATTAAGGTAGGACATTCATCTCCTTGTTGTTGTCCTTGAGCTAAGTTTTGCATGATTCATGCATCATTGTAGAGCTAAGACATGATTTTGCTCATATATGTTGAATTGAAGATCAATTGTTGCATGCATGGTTGAATTAGTGAAATTGGAGTTGAATTCATGCTTGAATCATACATGCATGTCCATGTTTATATTCTAGTTCATGTTTTCAGAATGTTTTCCCACTAATGAGTCCCTTTGGACAAGAATTGAAGCTTAAATTTGATTTGAAGCTCATACATTGCATGTTTTAAACTTGTTTTTGAAAATGGGTTTGAAAATGGATTTAATTGACTCACCTTTGGGGCTTGAATTCATAAATTGGCTTTTGAAACTTGTTATACATTGTTTTGGGATGTATTCTCCAGAATTTGAGCCCAAGAGGTCGAGAATTGAGTTAAGAATGTTTGGTTTGAGCTTGGAAGGCAAATCTGGAAATTCCAGATTTGGCTTCTTCGCTCGAGCGAAGGATTCCTCGCTCGAGCGAAGGATTGGTGGCTCGAGCGTAAAAACCGAGCATCCAAGATACTTTTCTTGTTTCATCGAACCGCTCGGCGAAGGAAGTCGCCGAGCGAACCTTTGATTTTGAAGCTCGCTCGAGCGAGAATCGAGCGAAGCATCGCAGCGTAAAAATTGAGCATCGATTTTTTCTTGTTTCATCGGACCGCCGGCGAAGGATTGTTCGCTCGAGCGAAGCCTTTGATTTTGCAACCTCGCTCGAGCGAAGGAAGGCTCGCTCGAGCGAGGCCCCTGTTTTTAGCAACTTTTGAAAAGTGCCTTCCAACTGTATTTTTGCATCCTCATCGCATCCTAGGCATTCTTAGGCCTAGTTTAAGACATCTTAATGAGGATTTAAACATAGAACCACACCGAGGAATTTAGGGATGTAATTATCATCTTTTCGACTGTGAACTTAGTGTGTGTTCTATTTGTTAACTGTTTAGGGTTGGCTCACGGGGACGCGCTCTAGCTACTGATAGCCCAATCTCTGTAAGTAACAGATTGTGTAAAGATATGTTCAAATGGTTATATTTTGAATACTGAACTGAACTGTTTATTGAACTGATATTGTTTATTGAATGAATGTATGTCCTATATTTCGAACTGTATTGTGGCATCCTTAGCACTCACTGTTATTGATTGTTACAGAGCTCTGTCGGTTTCCCTGTGGAACCATACTGATTGATGGCCATCATTATTGTTGGATTCATTAAGGCGGTCCTTGGACCTCTTGTTTATAGGCTAATGGATGTACCACATATGGTGATTGATTGAAATATTGATTGGTGAAATCTTGAAAGATTGAAATCAGTATAATGAATTGATTTCATTCTTTGTAAGGACATTCATTCATAACCTCTTTACACGTTATGTTATTCATGGGCTTTAGCTCACTTTGTTTATATATATATATATGTAGGTTCTCGTGACGGGCCGGAGCTAGGGCGTGGGTTAGTCCCCAGTTTTGTCAAGCCAGCCAATGTGCCTCACTGTGAGGTTCCGAGACGCCATGCCATGGCTTGGGGTGTTTTTGTTTCCCCCTGTCTCCCTATTGTATTGTACCTTTTGTATAGATTTGTTGTATCTTTGTATCGAGGATTAAGTCCCCGTCTTGTTGTTGTAAATGATTGTATAGAAGTATATGGATTGAACTGTTTTTGAAGCGTATGAATGCATAAAATGTTTTTGACATCTGATTTTCACTCGAAGGACACTTGTTACTATCGCTTTTGGCTTCCGCCAGCCTCAGATTGGTTGATCAGACATCGATCCAGAGGCCTTGAATCTCGGATTCTTGGCGATTCTGATGCTAAACCCATAGGGCCGAGTTTGGATCGTGACAAACGTATAGACACATTTTAACCTCTTTGGGGTTAATGATCTATTTTTAATGAATTCATATTTAAGTTCTAAACCTGTTTGCTTCCAACAAGAGAGAAATTTGACTGAAAATTTTAAAATTCTAAAATACTGATGACAAATTGAGTAAAATGATATCAGTGAACTAGTTTTCAGAGGTTACTTCATATTAGGAAGATCAACGAGCAATTGTAAGGCACCAGAATCCCCACAGGCCTCCCATGTTACAGCTCGAATTCTCTATCAGATGGTTGCTTCTCTCCATCAGAACTAACAAGCTTCAAAGAAAAAACAAAAAATTTGATTAGGATTCAACAACAAAGAAATTAAATAACTAAAGCAAACGAATTATAAAAGTAACTAATAAGAACCCCTTTATCAAAGAAATGTTCACATCCAACCAATTGAATACAAGAAATTACTGAGACACAACTGAATACAAAAAACAAAAGGCAACATAAACATCCAACCATAGATGAGAATAAGTATTGCTTAAGAAGCCACACACACCTCTTGCAGCAATGATGAAACTTGATAAATTTCATCTTCTTGCTTGGCTATTGTCCTCAAGGTAGTTAAGAAATCTTCAGGGAAAACAAGTTTTTTTACGTAAGAACACATCTTGCGCTGCCCACACCAACTATAGTTGCAAAATCGATCAATGGTGCATTTATCATTGCTTTCTTTCTGTGGTAAGGATGGTGGAAAAAAAACCATGATCCAGCAAGCTTTTAGGTAAAAGACTCCTCAGTTTAGCCTTCTGCAAAAACAATCAAGTTTGTTAATGAAGCAAATATTCATATGTACAAACAGATATATACACATAATTTGCTGATGCATTAACATACTCATATACAAAACTTGCTTCACTTTACTATAAGAATCAAAATAATCCTCAAAAAGGCATATATTATTGAAAAAATTACAAAAGACAAATACAAAGAATAAGTTAAGATTGTTTAAACAGTTGACCTGTGCTTCAAGAAGCTGTACTTTGGATTTAGAAAAGGGGACACTCTGAATAGCCTGTAAAGGATAATGAACCTGTAGTTCATTTATGTCAATAAGATTTAAATCAACTAATTATAAGTCAAAAATAAAGTAACAGTTTACACAAATAAATAAATAAATAATACATCTAAGATATAAATAAATAAATAAATAAGTAAAAAATCCTTCTGATCTCCGTAGCAAATTAGAAAAGAGAGTAGCAAATTAGAACAAATCCATCAAACTTTTCAATGTTTTAATCAGAAAAAAATCAAAAAAAAATGCAAAATTTACAGTACCTTTTGGGAAAAACACAACAGATTTGTTCTTTTGAAGAAGCTTTCTATCAAAACCACCTTCATATTTCTAGTATTATTTTCTATCATTCTTTCTTATGAACTAAACAGAAAATCATATACATATATAGAAGAGTAAGAGCATATATGTATATGTTACCAAGTGAAGTTCCATCAAAGCTATAAAGCTCATTCATTATCATCCACTTCCCTACCCTAGGCAGTCCGACATTCCAATCACCGTGAAATCAGTATTATCCGTCAGAAACTATAATCAATCTCAAATTTCTCAGATTTTTACAGAAATATAAAACCCTAGAATTGGAAAGAGAACTATTAGTCTCTAAAGTAACCTAGCCAGTCTTTATACATTCGGATGAGTTGAGAGAGAGAGAGAGATTACGGGAAGGATGCGATCGGTGTGGAAGTCCCAGGAATCAAAAATTAGATTGAGAGAAGCGACGAAAGGGAGACGAGAGAGGATGGAAACGGAATCGTCATCGGTGAAGGCTCCATGGAACACAAGAATTGGTGGCCGCTCTTCTCCAGCGTTGCCACTGTCTCCACCAGTCGAGGTGGATCGAAGCACCCTACGCTTCCGAGGCAGATGAACACCACCGTCTCACCCTACTCTTCCCCAATCAGGCATCGCCGATGAGGTTAGAGTAGCGATACACAATGATGAGGCTTTAGAGAGTGGTAGAGGAGCTCAAGGTTAGGGTTTCGATGAAGGCTCAGGTTGAGATGAAAATCTGTGAGACTGAGACAATGATCTGCGAGGCTGAGACGGTTTGGAGAGAGAGAGAGAGTGTGTGACATACAAGTGTTTAGAAAGAGAGCTACGCCCAATTCGACGAGTGTTTCATTCGAAGATTGTTTCATTTTACCATTTGGCGCCAAGGTATTTCATTTTGGCGCCTATATTTATTTTGGGTGATGATTGAGACCCCCTCCAATCACCACCCCACCACCCCATACACACGTGGCACATAGTGATTGAAGGAGAAGGGAAAAAAAAAAAGTGACCAATGAAGTGAAGAGAGAGTCAAGGGGGTGGGGAAAAAAGGGGGTCCAAGTCATTATTGATTTATTTTGGTCATATTATTTACGACATAAATTGCGTTTCATGAAAAATAAAATATTTTTAACGGTTAGCGTATGTGCGTCATGGAAAGTGTACTTTCTAACGGCTGATTTTTTGTGCGTCGTAAAAAGTGCAATATTTTTAATGGCTGACTTTTTGTGCGCCGTGAAATGTTCAATATTTTTAACGGCTGGTGTATGTATGTCGTGTATAGTTGATGTATTAACGGCATGCCAAATGCACGTCATAGAAAGTTTTATTATTTATGGTTAACATCGCAAGCCGTTAAAAAATCACCATTATTAGCATTTACGGCCTACTCAATAAACACGCCGTAGTTGAGAAATTATTTACGACATGCAAAAAAAGCAAGTCATAAAAGTGAGAAACCACGACTTGCATTTACTGTATGTCGTTAATGTGGAGCCGTAAAAACTCTATTTTGTTGTAGTGCCATCTCTTTCTCCCTCTTTTCTCTCTCTCTCTCTCTCTTTCTATGTGCGTTTTGATGAACCCTAGCCTTCTACTTTCCTTTTAATTAGAAGCAACCAAAGAGGTGTGTTTGGTAACGTTTACGTTTTCAGTTTATATTTACAAAAATTTTATAAACTGGTTTTCGTTTATTTTTTGTTTATTTTTAGAAAAACATAAACTACAAACGTGTTTGGTAATTGACAAAATGTTTAAAAAAATTTAAAAATATAAAAAAGAGTGAGAAATGGCAAGTGGTGGCAAATGGCGGCGGAAGACAGTGGTGGAAAATGGTGGCAAGTAGCGGCGGAAGACAGTGGTGGAAAGTGGTGACGGTGGGTGGCGAGTGGGTGGTGGTAGTGGTGGGTAGGTGGGTGACGGTGACGGTGACGATGACGGTGGCGGTGGCGGTGGCGATGGCGAGTGATGGGTGGTGGTGGTGGTGGTGGTGGTGGCGGGTGGTGGGTGATAGTGGCAGGTGGGTGATGGGTGGTGGTGGGTAGTGGCGGGGGTGGTGGTGGTGAGTGGGTGGAGTGATTGGCGGTGGTGGTGGTGGTGGTGGTGGTGGTGGGTGGGTGGGTGGGTGTGTGGTGGGATGGTAGGTGGTAGGTGGTAGCAAGTAGGTGGTGGTGGTGGTGATGGTAGTGGTGGTGTTGGTGGGTAGTGGCGGGTAAGTGGCAGGTGGCTGGTGGTGGTGGGTGGTGGTGGTGGTGGCAAGTGGGTGTGCGGTGGATGGTAGTGGGGTGGTGGTTGGTGGTTGGTGGTTGGTGGATGGCGGTGGTGGTGGGTGGTCGTGGTGGTGTGGCGGGGTGGGTGGTGGTGGCGAGTGGGTGGCAGGTGGTCGTGGTGGGTGGTAGGTGGGTGGTGAGTGGTGGTGGCAGATGGTGGTGGGGGGTGGGTGGTTGGTGGTGGGTGGTGGTGGCGATGGCGAAAGACGGTGGTGGAAAATTGTGGCGTGTGGTGGCTAGTATTGGGTGGTAAAAAAAAAACAAAACTCAAAACTCAAAACAGAAACACATTTTTTGAGTTTATTTTTTTGTGGCCAAATTTATAAACTGAGACCACTGATTTATAAATCAAAAATTTATCAAACAAGTTTTTATTTGAGTTTTTAAAATTTTTTTAAATATAAACAGAAAACTGAAAACATGGTCTGTTTGGTAACGTTTACGTTTTCAGTTTATATTTACAAAAATTTTATAAACTGATTTTTGTTTATTTTTTGTTTATTTTTAGGAAAATATAAACTACAAACACGTTTGGTAATTGACAAAATGTTTAAAAAAAATTAAAAATAAAAAAAAGAGTGAGAAATGGCAAGTGGTGACAAGTGGCAGTGGAAGACGGTGGTGAAAAGTGGTGGGTAGCGGGTGGTGGTGGGTTGTGGTAGTGGGTGGTGGTGGTGGGTGGGTGGGTGACGGTGGCCGGTGGTAACGAGTGGGTGGTGGTGGTGGTGGTGGTGGCAGGTGGTGGATGGTGGTGGCAGGTGGGTGTCGAATGGCGAGTGGTGGTGAGTGGTGGTAGTGGTGGTGGGTGGGTGGGTGGGTGATGGTGGCGGGTGGTGGTGGGGCCGGTGGGTGGTGGCGAATAGGTGGCGGTGGTGATGGTGGGTGGGTGGGTGTGGTGTGGTGGTGGTTGGTAGCAGTGGGTGGTGGTGGTGGTGATGGCGGGTGATGAGTGGTGGTGGCGGTGGGTAGCGGATGGAGTGGTGGTGGGTGGTGGTGGTGGTGTGTGGGGTGGGTGGCGGGTGGTGGATGGTGGGTGATGGTGGTTGTGGTGTAGAAGGGTGGTAGGTGGTGATGGCGGGTGGGTGGTAGTAGTGGGTAACTGATGGTGGCGGGTGGTGGATGGTGAGTGGTAGTGATGGGTGGTGGATAGTAGTGGCGGGTGGTGAGTGGTGGCGGATGGATGACAGGTGGGTGGTGGGTAGTGGTAGTGGTAGCGGCGAGAGGTGGGTGGGTGGTGGTGGCGAGTGGGTGATGGTAGCGGGTGGTGGCTGGTGGTGGCAGGTGGGTGGTGAGTGGTGGTGGCAGGTGGTGGTGGGGGGTGGGTGGTGGTAGCGGTGGCGAAAAACGGTGGTGGAAAATGGTGGCGTGTGGTGGCTAGTGTTGGGTGGTAAAAAAAAAAAAACTCAAAACTCAAAACGGAAACACATCTTTTGAGTTTACATTTTTTGGCTAAATTTATAAACTGAGACCACTAATTTATAAATCAAAAATTTACCAAACAAGTTTTTATTTGAGTTTTTTAAATTTTTTTAAATATAAACTAAAAACTGAAAACGTAAGTGTTACCAAACGACAAGTGGTACCAAACGATACCTAAATGTATTTTGAATTTTTTTTTTATTTTATAATTTGTGTTTTGGTGTTGGGGCTTTTTTTAAAAAAAAAAAAATTGGGAATTGTATATTTTATATAAAAATCAAATTGGAATATTTTATACATTTACACCTATTTAGGAAGTGTGATTGAAAAGTAGTAATGTATATATAATCACACTTTAATTAGAATATGTGATTAAAAAGTAGTAATGTATTTAAATAATCACAGTTTAATTAGAAGGTGTGATTAAAAATATATAAATAATCACACTTTAATTAGAATATATGATTAAAAAATATATATATAATCACACTTATTTAAAAAGTGTGATTAAAAAGTAGTAGTGTATATATAATCACACTTTAATTAGAATGTGTAATTAAAAAATATATAAATAATCACACTTTAATTAGAATGTGTGATTAAAATATATATATATATATATATAATCACACTTATTTAAAAAGTGTAATTAAAAAATAATAGTGTATATATAATCACACTTTAATTGGAAGGTGTGATTAAAAATATATATATATATATATAATCACACTTAATTGAAAAGTGACATAAAAAATAAATATAATTACACTCAATCAAATTAAGTGTAATTAAAATATCAATCTAATTTTTTTTATCACACTTCCAATAAATGTGAATTTTTTTTTTTTTTTTTTGTCAAAGTGTGATCTTTAACTATTTTTGTAGTAGTGATTATGTTACCGTCCAATAAGATGATAATAAGAAATTAATTTGGGCCACTTGTGAAGTGCATGTTCAGTGATACATTGTTATACAAATGAGATTATTCTAATGTCATGTTGCCAAATTACAATAGAGTTATCTAGACTCCCGTCGCTGTACATTGAAAGATTTAGGGCTTGTTTGGTTTATTTTTGGAAGAATTGTTTTTGAAAAAAATTTGGGAGAGTTGTTTTAAAAAAAAATTTGATTTGTTTGGTTGTATATTTTGAGAGAGAAATTTTTTGTGGGAGTTTGGGATGATTTGATATTTTGGAAGAATTGAGTAGATGTGTGTGAAAGAAAAAGTGATTGATTGATATATAAGAGAGAGAAAGTGATTTTGAAATTTTTTTGAGAAAAACTCAAACCAAACAATTTATAGAAGTTTTTTTTTCTAAAATTCATCTCTGAAACTCAAACCAAACAAGCCCTTACTTTTTCCTTGAAGTATCCATAAAAAAATTCATAAATTAAACATGCATTCATAGAATCATACATAAAAAGTATCCATAAAATTTGTCATTGTTTGCATCTATCAATCAAACATGTTATCACAATTTGTCTTGGTAATTTGTAGGTAATTTTTCCCCCTTAATAGAAATAGACATCCACACTTTTTAGAACATGTTAACCTCAATCATTTCCCCTTAATCTTCCAATTGTCTTTATAGTATCTACTTCTTTTACAAGTAAGTATAAGTCTTGGTTTTCTGCCATTATTTCCTGTATTTGATGTCTTTATAACAATGACAAATACAGTCTTCTTCCCAACGTCAGAAGTCCATTTAATTAATGCTTCATGGCTACTAAAAAAACTAAAGATAATAAATACATTTATACGTCAAATTATTAATAAAACTCAATACAAATTAAAAATAAGAAAAAATTGTATTCACAAAAAAAACTTAACAAACCTCGTCTGTAATGAATTTTTGACTACAGTCCACTAATATTGCAGTACTTGCGTTGTTGGAATGAATATAAGTATAATCCTTCCAGGCAAAAAAATATAAAAATATAAAAAAAATGAAACTGAAAATTCATGGTAATGAAAAACTAAACAAATTTAAAAAATTTGGTTTGGGGTTATTGGAAATGTATCTTTTATTCGGTATTTGGTTACCAGGTTTATATTTTTTGTTCGACAATGTGATGCCGGACTATTTTATTTTGTTCGATGTTGAACCACCGAACGAAAGTAAACGAAATAAAAACATACCAAATAAATAAATAAAAAAAACTCACAATTTCCCTTTTTTAATGGTTCTTCGCCACCATTTCTTCATCCATTACTTTATTTACTGATCAAAATACTATGATTCTCATTTTTTGAAAAGAGATGTGTAAGAGAAAGGAAAAATTAAAAAAGAAAAATGAGGAGTAGGCATTGAAAACCAAGGGGTGTAAGGAGATAACAAAATATATTTAATTTTAGTGTTTTGCCCTTAAAGGTAATTTCACACATGGATAAAATTGGGAGGAAAAAAAAATTCATATAGAGAGTGTAAAGAGATAAAATAATGGTATAAGTAGAATAACTCTTTAGTTAATAAGATAAAATGTCATATTCAAATCATAGTAATTTCATTTTTTCTCTCACAACCCTCACATCCAAACTAAAAAAAAATCAAAAATTCTTTCCATACGAAATTAATTTAGCTAGGCTAAATTAGCCAAAAAATCATGCTAAATTAGTTCTTCCCAAACAAAAGTAAAATATTTTAAATTAATTGTCCAAAGAAAATGAACAAATTTCTTGTGCATGTCAATTGAAGTTCAAAAAGTAAAAGAGTAAGAATAATGTTAGGGATATTAAATTTTCTACTAAATAAATGACTAAATGTCTCACATGAGTGCGGGGTCTGTAATTTTGTGAACCCCACATACATATGAGACATTTAGTAATTTATTTGGTAAAAAATTTGGGACCTATAGTATTTTTAAAAGAGTAATAATAGAGACCCACACATTTGTACTCACAAATTTACCTACAATGATGTGGCATGATAATTTGGCCCATCATCATTAAATGTATAATAAATCAAAAATTAACACATATCCTACGATATTATTTTAAGTAAAATTATAAATATTTTTTAAAAGCCTTAAACATTTTTCCATAACTAATTACAAGCTACATGACACACCATGTGCTTGCATAAATTTAAACTAACTTTTAATAATTGGATTTGAAGTAATAATGGTTACATAGCTACTTGCAAGGTACATGGCACACCATGAGCTGTGCATAATCAATCGAAAAATGCTTGGGAGCACTAATTAGTGCTCCCACTAATTAGGTGGCAGTGGGTCTCGCCAGTAATGATGTGATGTTTTGGTCTTGGAGTTGTATTTTTTATTTTTTTTTTATTTTTTTAATGCATTAGTGCTATTAGTGGTGGTGTTTTTAGTGGGATGAATCATTGTTGTAATCAATCAGTTGGTATGGTTTTAGTTTTTAAAAATTACTTTTCAAAAAATTTACTTTTTTATTTTTTGAATTTTTTTGTTTTCAATAATTTTTTTAATATTTTAAGCAATTTTTTTAATTTTTAGACATGCTTAACACAAACACATTTACAAAAGTATAATAATTATGAAAAAAATCTTTAAAAAATTCACAAAATATCCAAAAAATAAAAAAATATAATATATTTTTTGTATTTTTATGTATTTATTAATTTTTAAAAATATTTTTTCACAAATTTTTTTGCTATTTAAATACATCTAAGTAAGGTACATCTAATTTTTTTTAAAAAAATTATTTAAAATTTTAAAAATATTCACTAAAAATAACAAAACATGAAAAATGAAAAATAAAAAATAAAAACTCAATTTCTAGTAAAACTGAAACAAAACTCACTGAATATTTTGTACATAAACAATGTGAGTTTTTTTTTAAAATTTTTTTACTCAGATTCTCTACTGGACCATGTTGTTTAGGTTTATGGGATCTACCATGAGTCCTATTTCGATAATTCGAATCGTCAATGTGTATAACTCGTCGAGTATTTTATTCTTGCAAAAAATTATGTCAATCGGATATCGATAGCTCACTACCAAAAAAAGTGTTTTTTGCGACGGTAGGCGGCCGTCGCAAATGCCCTGGATCCCGTCGCTAATACTTTTTGCGACGGTAATTTGGCTTTTTGCGACGGGAAGGGAGGGTCACGACAAAAGGGGTTGCAAAAAAGCTTTAGCGACGGTAAGTGCCGTCGCCATTAGTTTCTGCGACGGGAGGGTGCCTTTTTTGCGACGGCACTTTTTCTGTCGCCAATAATGGAAGAATATATCAGTTTTAGCGACGGCACATAATTCCGTCGCTAAAAGTGGGTTTTGGAGGCGGCAATTGCCGCTAAAACTCTGGCAGCTTATAAATATTGGCGACGGCAACGTCTACCGTCGCTAAAGGTTTCTTGTCAATTACAATTTCACAGCTTTTGCGACTGTATTGGTGCCGTCGCAAAAGCCTATTACTCTTTTTTGCGACGGGTTCTTATGCCGTCTCAAAAAAAAAAAAAAAAAAACTGTTGAGAAATTATTAAAAAAATTAAAATAACCTGTATAAAATAAAAAATAACTATAAAAAAATCTAAAAATTACAGAATAATATAAATCCATACATAAACAAAAGTTGACAAATAATAAAAATTAATAATATTGTTCCATTCATAACAATACATAAATAAAAATTCATAACAATAAAAATTATGCCACTACATAACGTCGCATAATACATACATAATGTTGCTCACAAATTTAAATAACATAAATCAAAATCAAAAGTTTCGTCTTGATTCGTTCGTGGGTTACAAAAACAAAAATTGGTCATAATCTTTATACGCCCGCATTCCAGAAGAAGCCAACTGCTACTCAGGAAATATCTGAAAAAAACAAGATAAAAATAATTAAAAACCATATAATGGTGTTAATATTTTAATTACAGAAAAATATAAAAAAAAATTGACTACTATATAATTAGAAAGATAGTTTAGTAAATAATTTTGACTGGACCGAAATCCGGCTCTAACTCCCAAACCGGGAACCCGATTCAAGCCCCGTCTTCTCCCACAAGTCTCTCGTGCCTAGGAGGTCGTGTGTGCCAAGTTTCGTGCTAAACCGACGCCGTTTGGTGATTTTGGGGCGTTAACTCCTCGAATTCAAGTTTCTTAAGGAAGTAATTTGCCTAAAGTGAAATCCGGCTCTAACTCCCAAACCGGGAACCCGATTCGAGCCCCGTCTTCTCCCACAAGTCTCTCGTGCCTAGGAGGTCGTGTGTGCCAAGTTTTGTGCTAAACCGACGCCATTTGGTGATTTTGGGGCCTTCACTCTCCGAATTCAAGTTTCTTAAAGAACTAATTTGCCTAAAGTGAAATCCGGCTCTAACTTCCAGACCGGGAACCCAATTCAAGCCCCGTCTTCTCCCACAAGTCTCTCGTGCCTAGGAGGTCGTGTGTGCCAAGTTTCGTGCTAAGCCGACGCGGTTTGGTGATTTTGGGGCGTTAACACTGATAAGTTTTGATGAATTTAACTAATCTGTAACATTAGTTCAAAGAATTTACACCTTTGAATTTAAAGTAAAAAAAAATATTTTCTATAACACAACATTTGCTAACAAGGAAACATACCCTATTTAGGATATAATTGAGGCAAGGCAAATAGAAAATGTTTTATACTCCAGCAGATCTCATTGAGCACAATTTTTTCCCCATAAGTGTTGCAATCTTGGTAACTTCAAAATATATTCCACAAATATTGTCCATTTTTGCTTTCTCCTTGTAGCTTAATATAATTATTTAGCTTTTGGTTCTGACAGGTTCATCAAATTACTTCAAACAGCAGTTCTCTTCAAGTAAGAACTTAAGATTAACATCATTGTAATGCTCTCTTCTTTTTCTTTTTTTTTTAAGTACTGCTTTAACAAGTATATTTCCAGTAGAAAAATTCAACAGAAGGCCCAATACAAATGATGGCACAATAGAAAAAGTCACCTAAATGTGTCTCGCAACAGAGCACATTCATTTTCCAAAAACATGGGAGCTTTCATGCATTGCTTTGCCCAAGCATGAAGGCACAACCGAACACAAGCGTCATCACTTAATCACAATGCCACTGCCCTTGAGTCTCTGAATTTGATTAATAGAGCATATAAGTACAGCTGAAAATCAAAATAATAAACAATGCATATGCAAAAGGCTAACATATTTAAGCTTATCTCCATCTGCAGTAAACCATATTCTAAAATAACAGTACAAGAAGAAGAAGATGATGAGGATATTAAAAATTTGTCAACAAGAACTCACCACAATCCTCTAGAAATGAATGACTTGCACGAATTGTAGTTCGCACCTAAGACAAAAGGAAATGATGTGAGCACACCAGTACACACAGAAGCAAGGGAAGGCAATTTAATATCTGTTAGAGATAACATCACACTTTATCTTTTTTAATATCTTCCAGTCCTCCCATGTAGTCATAGACTAAATTTACATATGGATCAAGCATCAAACTGGGGGAAAAAAAAAAAAGAGGAAAATTTTTTAATAATTAAAAGGAAAGAAATAAATCCCAAATGTTTTTAAACCAGGGATATCATTTTTTGTTATAAACCCAAACCCAAAACCAATTAATGAGTACCTAGCAATTGGACGGTATCGAGTTCTACATTAATATTAGCAATATGGCAGCAATCAAGAAGCTAATAGGTTGAACACCAAAGCATATTTTAAAATTTGCAAGAAAGGATTTAACACTACCAGCAAGGATTTATATATTACTACATTTTTTCAATTATTAGAATTGAAAATTGAAACATTATGGTAGTGTTGATATGCATGTGACTTTATTATATTAAAAAATTTCAGATTTGATATAACTATCACAGCTAATGAGAGTATAACCAACTAATGAGAGTATATGTGTACATATAACTATCACAACAACTTACATAGTTTTCGGATGTAATATGACGTCTAATCATAATGTAGTTAAGTCTTAGTTGGTTTCTAATCTAGTCACTAGTAGCAGGGGAGAAGAGTTTATTGTACTAGTATGGTGGCAGAAGATGGAAATTGAACATGTTTCTAGTTATGATCATATGGCAAATGCTACAAATTCTGATAGTCTCATAATGCTACAAATTCTGATAGTCTCATAAACACTCACAAGGTTAGGCCTAAACTAAATATGCAAATTGTTTTCTCTCTGAAGATCCATTGAGAAGTGTCATGCACAAAAAATTAAAGGTTAGGAAAATGGTTGCTGACTATATAATGCAAATCTTTGTTTCTGTGGCATTTAAGCAAACACCATATGCTCAATTTTATCACCACCACCCAGAACAAACAAGTTCTTTAAACATATTAGCATCCTTTTTCTCTATACTAGTCATCTTCAATCTCCAAAGATTAACCAACTTAAGTATATTGATTTAAGCTCCATATATAACACTGATTTGTTATATAACACTGATTTGTTACAAATTCCATATCTCAGATCTCTCACACTAATTTCTATTAGCTTATTTCAAACATATCAATTAGTTGTGGCAAAAATTGTGTAACCTCCCGGACAAAAACAAAGAGACCAAGGAGATTTGAGAGAGACAGAGAGATTGATCTGAGAGAGAGAGAGAGATTGATCTGAGAAAGCGAGTATACCGAGATGGAAGACGCTGACGGAAGAGTCGGCGACGGAAGGTGTGACGCGAGCAAAAGCTGACATAATATGGTGGTAATAAATTGGATGGAGGCTGAGGCGAGAATTTGTGGGAAATGATTTCCCTGGTTTCAATACAATTTGGGTTTGAGATTAGGGTATTTTGTGTGGAAGCGGGAATGGGAAAAAAATAAAGGGGGGAGCGGGAGTGGAAAAAAATAAAGGGGCGGAGAATGAAAAATAAAAATAAAAATAAAAATAAAAATAATAATAATAATAATAATTAAATAAATTTATTTTTTGTTAAAATATATATATATTTTTTTTATAGTTAATGAATTTTTTTTTAAATTTTTTTTTTTTTAGTTACTAAGATTGAAAATGTATTTGTTTTATTTTTATTTTAATGAAAAAAAATATTATTATTGTTAAAAATATTTTTCACTAAAATAAAAGTTAATTTCTGTAGTCAATGAAAAATATTTTTCTGCGGTTTATTTTTTTTTATTACTAAAAATCATGAACTAATTTTTTGTAGTAAAAGAAAAGGAGCGGCAGCAGTAGTGAAGGTGGTGGATAAGAGATGATGGTGGTGGTGGTGATGGTGATGGCGAAAGAGATTAGTGGTGAAGTTGTGGTAGTGGTAGTGTAAATGGAGTGGCAAGGGTGAAAGAGAGGTAATGGTAGTAATAGTGGCAGTAGTGGTAGTGGTGGTAGTGGAGTGGTGGCGATAGTAGTAGTAATGGTAGTCGTAGATGTGAAGTGGCGACAGTAGAAGTAATGGTGGTGGTGGAATGGTGTTTGCAGTAGTAGTGAAGGTGGTAGAAGAGATGGGTGGTGAGAGAGAGAAATGAGTGAGAGGCAGATAGAGAAATAGAGAGAAACAAGAGATGAAAGAGACATATAGAAAAAGAGCGAAAAGAGATGAGCGGAAGAGAATAGAAAAATAGAGATAGAGATAAGATAGATGAGTGAGGGAGAGAGAGAGAGAGAGAGATGAGCGAGAGAGACATAGAGAGAGAAGACAAATGAGAGAGATAGAGAAGAAAGATGAACGAAAGACACACAGACAGACAGACAAACAGACATATAGACAAACAGACAGAGAAAGAAGAGTGATGAGTGAAAGAGAGAAAGAGAACAATGGTGGTAGTTGAATGGCATTTGCAGTAGTGGTAAATGTGGTAGAGAAGATTAATGGTGAGAGAGAGATAAGTGAGAGACGAATAGAGAAAAGAGATAGAGAGACAGAGAAAGAGATAAGGTGATGAGCGAGAAAGAGACAAAGTGGTCGCTAAAAGTGCATTTTCTTGTAGTGGATCGATAAATCAAAAGGGAGCTCAATAAATAAAGAAGACAGATAATTCAAAACTCTTTTCAAAATTTAATTCAAATCAATTTTTTAAATATTTAAATATTTTAATTTTGTGAGAGACAGATAAAGAAGAGAGATAGAGAGAGAGACATAGATAGAGTGATGAGGGAGAGAGAGAGATAGACAAAGTGGTTGCTAAAAGTGTATTTTTTTATAGTGGATCGATAAATCGAGAAGGAGCTCGATAAATAGAGAAAATGAGAGTAAGAGAGTGAGCAAGGCGAACATAGTGAGAGAGAAATAGACAAATAGACAAGTGAGAGAGAGAAAAACAGATGAGAGAGAGAGAGAAGAGAGATAGGCGAAAGACACAGAGAGAAAATAAGAGAGAGAAACAGGCAGACATAGAAAGAAGAGTGATAAGTGAAAGAGATAAAGAGAAGAGAGAGATAGAGACAGAGACAGAGAGACAGGAAGATGAAAAAATGAATGAAAAGAGAAATGTTATATCAAAAGAATAAGACGACATTGTTTTTTTTATTTTTTTTTTGCGACAGAAAAATACCGTTGAATTTATTCAAACAATTTTGTAACTGTATATATATGAAGCTATCTCAAAATCACAATCACTATACTAGGTTAGAGTTTTCCAAAAACTCTTTTGAGAAAATTATACTTTCTTGTTTTCCGTGTTATATTGTTTTTATTGAATTTTTTTTAATATTTTAAGTATTTTTTTAAATTTTTAGACACACCTAACATAAATACACCTAAAAATTAAAAAAAATTGTAAAAAAAATCTTTTAAAAATTCACTAAATACCAAAAATACAATAATTCAATACATTTTTTTGTATTTTTATGTATTTATTAATTTTTAAAAATATTTTTTCATAAATATTTTATTTTTTAGATACATCTAAGTAAGATACATCTAAAAAAATATTAAAATTTAAAAATATCCACTAAAAACAAAAAAACAAAAGCATTTTGCGGCACTAGTTTGCCGTCTCAAAAATGAGTATTTCTGACGGCAGACAAATACCGTCGAAATACTCTTATTTTTGAGACGGCAAATTGTGCCGCAAATGCTCGCTTTTTGAGACGGTAATTTCGCCGCAAATACTGCTTTTGAGACGGCATTTCATTTTCTGCCGTCGCAAATACTCTGTTTTTTTGAGACGGCATTTTCTGCCGTCGCAAAAAGTGACTTTTTGAGACGGCAAGCGCGCCGTCGCAAATAGTTCCGTCTCATATACCCAGTTTTCTTGTAGTGGCTACTTGATGGAATCAAATTTCTGTCAAGAATTTATTTTAAAAATCCTATTTACCGTTGACAGAAATATGATTTGATCAAGTAGCTATCGATATCTAATTAAAGTGATTTTTTACAATAATGAAGTACTCGGCGAGTTTTACATATTAACGATTCGGATTATCAAAATAGGACTCGTGGTAGGCGAATTTGGAAAAAGAAATTGAAAATGTATGTAAAATTAAGTAAAATATAAATATATTTTAATCACATTATATCTAACTTCTTCATTTTTCTTTCTAAATTTCTTCCTAAATTCTCTAATCAAAGCTTAAAGAATATATGAATTATATTCACCAAGGCTAGGGAAGGGAATATATGCAGAAGAGGAGGTTCATATCATCGCCATTCCAAAGTCAATTGAGAATTCAATATTTGATACAATTATTGGTCCTATATGGGCAAAAATTGACAAAATAAAAAACTAGTTTTATCCAAGTAAAAATTTGACAAAATAATAACAGACTATGCAAAAGTTACTCGCCAAACATAAAAAGTTTGTAGTGAGCTAATATCGCCACAACTCTCACCACCACTAGAAATTCTACCATTGCTTTCCACATCACTCTCTCTCTCATTTCAATCTCCTTTCGTCGTATGCCGCCATCGTCATCGATTGCTTGCCTCTATCATCACACAACCACCACTGACGTCCCTTGAATGCCACCACCTCTACACCATTGTAATCTCCTCTCTCTCAAATCAACCCCTCAATTTGAACTCTCCCCTTGCCCCTTTCGCTTTAATCTCTTCTCCTTGGTCGATTTATTTTTTTCAATCTCCTCCTCTTTTTGTAGTGCGGCCTCTATTGTTTTCCCTTTACCCTTCTTTGTACAGTATGTTCTTGGAGGCTATAAATTTGTTTTGTACAGATAACAAGTACACATATTTTTATCATGGTCAAAATTTTAACAAGTCGATCTCAAAATGTGTCTAACTTTTACTTATTTACCTAACAAATTAATCTCAAAAGAGTTTTTAACAAACAAACTTAAATCAAATTGGAATAATTTTGTCCCTTTTTCCAGTCTCACAATGTCCACTTTCCAATTCCAAAAAAAACAAAGAAAAAGAAAATGACAAATTATACTAACAGTTTCTATAGTTTGAAAGTTATGTCATTTTGGTCATCGACTTTTCAATTATGATACATTTGACTCTGAATTTTGAATCTTGTTCCAAATAAAAACAATTGAAAATATCATTGCTTAATTTCAAGGACAAAGTAGTCAATTTGATAAAATATAAATTAATTTGACAAAAATAAATGTCAAAAAAATATTTTTGAATTTTTAAAAATTATTTTTAACCACAAAGATAAAATGTGAAATTGATAAATCTTTTACACATTTTTTTTTACCAAATTAATTTTTATTATGTGTTTAGATGATAATCATGTAATGGGTGATTTTTTTTATTTTCATTAAATTAGTTTCTATTTTTTCAAAAGTCAAATATGATGACACTTTGATATCAATATTAAACCAATTCATTAAATCAAAAAATCCAAAACTAAAAATATATATATTAAATATATCGATTACACATTAAAAGCCTAACAGCCACCCATTACATGATCATCATCCAAATACATAATAAAAATTAATTTGGTAAAATAAATAAATAAATGCGTAAAAAATTTATTAATTTTATATAATTTTAATTTGGGTCAATAGAAATAATTTAAAAAATATTTTTTTGACATTTATTTTTGTCAAATTATTTTATATTTTATTAAATTGATAACTTTACACTTGAAATTAAGTAATGATATTTTTAATTGTTCTTATTTAAAATTTAAATTCAAATATGACATAATTAAAAAATTAAAAATTAAAATATTACGAATCTCAAATTATAAAGGCGGTTAGTGTATCTTGCCCATAAGAAAAAAGAAACTGTTAAGTCAACTCCATTATATATTCAAATGGCAGATCAAGAATAACTAAACAATCTTATTACAAAAAAACAGTAAATAAAATAAAATTACAAGTAAAACCACCCTGGTAAATACCCAACCCCTGTTTTCGCGCAACAAGAACTTAGTTAAGTCAACTCCTGCCCCGTAACCCTCAAAATCAAATCTACCCAACAATTCCCACCTCCTCCATATAGCTGTATCCACCCTTTTTTTTTTCTTTTTTTTTTTTCCCCAACTAAACAATTGATTTTAAAAAAATAATAATAATATCATATAACACCATTACACGAAACAGCTCTGTTCTTTCCCTCAACCCCAATGATGTATGGCCAAATTATCAACTCTTATTTCTTTGTCGGTTCTTTGTTTTGATCTGGCTTTCTTGATCTGCAGTCTGTCTTAATAAATTATACAATTTTTTCAACTTACTGGTAAGTGCAATTCTTCAAAGGAACTGCCACATTCATCTTTTTAGGGTCCAACAGTACAGAGCACTGAACACCTTTGTTGAACTTGGGCTTGACCAATTTGCCTAGAACATAAGCTCTTGATCGAACAATGAAGTTCAGTGTCAACGGCACCGGCATGGTCGGTGTCCCATCTTTGCTACTCAAATCTGCACCCCCTCCATACATTGGTACATGACTGCCCACTAGTATCACCGTTATCATTCTCTGGCTCTTTCTTGATTGGTAGAACTTGTTGATCTGCACAAAACCCATGTTGAAAATGCTTAGAAAAGATTAATCATACTATGCAAAATTAAGAAAATTTAGGGACTGATTGGTGTGAACTTGACTTACATTTCCAGTGGCTAAGGTGAGCTGAGAATAGGAGAGATCTACGGGTGTTGATTTTACATGGACACCGAAAAATGTACCGGTGTTGCGAAAGATGAACTTGACTGTGGAGTTTGTTGTTGCCATTTCTGTGGCTACTCCAGAGAAATCATTCCCAGCTTGGATCACAAAATTGTTAAATGAAATACTCTGCAAATTATACAAAAACACCCGTTTCAGATAATTTTATTTATATGGTTATAAATGCAGACATATATGCATCTGAATCTTGGTCCAATGTCTAGTCCAAATCAATCTGTTGTGTGTCCTAAAAATTCTGATAGAGAACAGAGATTTGGGAATAGGGATTTATTAATCACGAATCTATAAATAGGATGAAGAAAATGAAATGGGTAAAAAAGTGTAGAGAGAGAGAATGAATTGATGACTGACCTTCATTGTGATGATGGGTTTCTGATTACGACTAGCACCCCACAAGACCAGAGAAAAGAAAGAGAAGAGAACGAAGAACCCAACAACAAAAGCGAGGAAATAGCAGCGACGAGGAATACCCCTATTGGCATCATCATCATCGAGAAGACCCTCCTCTTCAATCGCATCAAACCCTTTATTCCACTGCTTATTGGCGCCGCCCTTGCGGTGGTGGCGGGCGGCGGAGCCAGCGTCGTTGACTTTGCGAGAGGAGGCGGGGGCGCCGGGCTTGAGGGAGCCGGAGAAGCGGGTGGAGGAGGAGTCGCGGGAGTGGCGGCCAGGGGAGCCCATGGGACTGATGATGGGGGTGGAGTGGAAGGAGTTGGTGGTCTTCTCGCCGTCGTGAGAGGAGTCTCGAGACGGGCTCTGGACGTAGTAGACAGGACGGCGAGGAGACCTGGTGGGGGAGGACGGCGCGAGGCTAGTCACCTCCGAGTCTGTCTTGGCGTGCATCGACATTGTTGTGTTGTGTGTGTCGATTGATTGGTCTGAATCTTGAGAAAGCTCAGAGAGAAGATGAAGAGAAGAGAAGAGAAGCGAGATCTGTTTGGGGAGTCTAGATCCTAGGTCTAGTAGCAAGCACAAGGTAATGTAATGCTCTTTTTCTTTAATTTTTTTATTTTTGTAAATGTGAGTGTGAGAACTGAGGAGTTAGGACAGTAAATCCGGGGAATAGGGAAAGCTATCAGAAACAATTATTAATTAATTTTTTAGTAACGTTATCAAGGGTTTAAGGTGAGGCCAGACATGTCTAAAATTTTAGAAAAATGCTATATCCGTTAATAAATTATCAAATATTCTATTAAACTTTTTAAATGAGCGTGAGAATCACACGATTTGTATGGATCTCAATCATATAAAAAGTTTGATAAAATATTTGATAATTCATTTACGTTGTGTTTGGTTGAGGAATTTGGAAAATGAAAGAGAAAAGACGTGTGAAACTAGGTGAAATGAAGGTATATTTTATTCATATTTCACCTACTTTTTTCATTTTTCTTTCCAAATCCTTCCTCAAATCCCCCAACCAAACACAGCATTAAGATTTCTAACATAATTCAAAATTGTAACCTTATAAAAAAATTTAGGGCTATTCAAAAATTCGTTCAAACCGGTAATCTGAATCGAACCAGATCGAATCATATGGTTTGGTTCGGTTCTATTAAGAATTGATTCGGTTTCGGATTAAAAAATATGAGAACCATAAAAACGGTTCGGTTTATAGATTTTATGAAAAAATCGCGGTTCGAACCGAACCGAACCAAATTTTAAAAGATATATATATATATAATATCAAGTTTTATTTTTATTAATTGGTTTTTTATAATTTTAATGATATTAGGATGGTATAGATATGTAATATTAAGTAATGCCTTAATATTACTAATTTTTATCATGAGTTAAATGTAATTAGTTTGAGTGATTATTTTGCTAATATTAACAATTTATTCTTGTAAATAGAAATTTTTGGAACCGTAAACCAAACCGAAACCGAGCCGTTTTTTCAGTTTGGTTCTGGTTCTGGTTCAGTTTTACAAGTGTAACGGTCTGGTTTGGTTTTCAAAATCACAGAACCGTTAGGATCAGTTTGACTCTTAGATTTTTTCAGAACCGAACCAATCCGGATCATGTACACCCCTAAAAAAATTGTTATAGATCTTAAATAATTTATCAAATTTTTTATTAAAACTTTCACATGGATGTGGATCCACACAAATTCATATATGCATATATCTCACACCTTACATAAAAAATTTAATAAATTATTTGAGATTTTTAGCATAACTCTATATTTATTCAAATTCACATGGTAATGGGTTAGTTGATCAATTCTTTAAATAAGGCCTCGTTTGAGAACAGGCTAATTTAGTAACTTTTTGGCTATTTAGCTAAAAAGGTAGGTAAAAAAAAATTGTATGTTTGGGATGAATTTTTGGCTAATTACGAAAAGATGTGCAAAAAGTAGAGAGAAAAGAGAATCTTGACTTTTTGGTATGGGTTGTTGTCTTTTTGGCTAGTTTAGTAACTTTTTGACTTTTTGGCTAAAAATGTAAGTTCCCAAACGAGGCCTAAATTAATGGAGAATCAACATTACTAACGCAAATAATGCTATACGTATTAATAAGTACATTAATTAATATAGTAATAGATAATATGGTATAATTTTATTAATTTTAAGTTTAATTTATATAATGGGTGGAGTTTATAATTTTAAAATTATAATCTTATAAAATGTGTTGATACACTAATTGATATAATAATTGGTGTAACACTATTATCACTAATACTCCGTTTGGATGGAGAGATTTGGTGAGAATAAGAAATTCTTTCACTTATTTAGATGGTTAAGTATGTAAGAAATGATAAGAAATGAACTCTAATTAAAATTGTATTTTATTTCTCACCAAAAGTGGTGAGATTTGATAATAAAATAAAGGGCGAATTATACTAAAGGTCCATATAATTTAGAGATTGTGTCACTTTGGTCCCTAACTTTTTAATTGTGACATATTTGACCATGAATTTTAAATATTGTTTCAAATAAGGACAATTGAATATACTATTGCTCAATTTTAAGGACAAAGTCGTCAGTTTAATAAAATATAAATTAATTTGACAAAAATAAATGTCAAAAAATATTTTTAAAATTTTAAAAATTATTTCTACTCACCAATGATAAAATTATGTAAAATTAATAATTTTTTTACACTTTTATTTTTTTTACCAAATTAATTTTTATTATGTGTTTAGAGGATAATCATGTAATAGGTAGTTGTTTTTATTTTCATTAAATTAGTTTCTATATTTTCAAAAGTCAAATATGGCTACAACTTCGATATTATTATTAAACCAATCAATTAAATCAAAAAATTCAAAACTAAAAGCATTCTATATATTAAATATATCTATTACACATTAAAAGCCTAGCGACCACCCATTACATGATCATTATTTAAACACATAATAAAAATTAATTTGGTAAAAATATAAATAAGTAAAAGATTTATCAATTTTACTTCATTTTATCTTTGGTAGGTAGAAATAATTTATAAAAATTCAAAAATATTTTTTTGACATTTATTTTTGTCAAATTAGTTTATATTTTATCAAATTGATGACTTCATCTTTGAAATTGAGTAATGGTATCTTCAATTGCCCTTATTTGAAAAAAGATTCAAAATTTAAAATATGTTACAATTAAAAAGTCATGGATCAAAGTGACACGAGTCCAAAATTATAGAAATTGTTAGTGTAATTCGTCATAAAATAAATGAGTTTAATGAAATTTTTTAAAATACCAAAATTACCTTATGTTAGGGTGAAAGAAGTTAGAAAAATAACTTATTAATATGAAAAGTTATTTTGGTAAAATGAAACAAAACACTTTATTTTATTTTTATTTTATTTACTCTATCTAAACAAGATAAGTGAAAAATTACATTATCTTATCTTTTATTCATTTAAAGACAGTAATGAGAAATCATAATCATTCATTTATTTTTCCACATAAGTGAGAAACTACAATAAATTTTTTGTTTTCCTCAATTCACAATCCACACGGAGTGCAAGTGTTAATTTAAGGATAATGTTTTAAGTATTTTTTTGTAAACTTAAATACTTATTATATAAAGACAATTGCTAACGAGTGTTGATATTGGGAATATGAAAGAAAAAAAATGTGTTAATAAAGCATTTTGAAATTTATAAAAATTGTATTGAATTTAATAATAAATGCCTTGTTATTGACATATCTTTTGTCATTTTCTTATACCCAAATTGCACTTGTTAGTAACATTTTTATATAAAATCAACATTCAAGTTTTATGAAGTTTCTATCTTCACATGTCATTTTCTCTTTGTGCGCATATTTAATAAATAAAAAGATTATTACAATTTTATCACTAAACAAAATTACTAATAGGGATTGTATTACACAACCCACTTCTATCTATTGCTACAGCAATGTTAGGTATCATGAAAATTCTTTCATAAAAATAATTATGAAAACTTTGTGACCGTTGGATTACACTTAGAATAAAGTACTACACACTAATCAAGGTAATCCAAAGATCATAACTATTTCATGATCATTTTCATGAAAAAAAATTTATGATCCCTAACATTTCTCCTATTGCTATTGTTCATTAGTTTTTTGAGAAAGCATATTTGAAAGATGATATACACAGAGAACAAATGATGCATAAAAATAGAATTATCCAATTATTATTATTATTATTATTTCAAAATACCCTCGAAAGCAATTACCTTCTATAATTGCAACTATTCTTCTAAATTAACACACCAATAAATATATGAATCATGTAACTGCATATTTATATAAGTGTGCACACTTTTTAATATATATATATATATAAATTTATATATGAGACATTTTTTATTGAAATGAAAATAAGTTTAACATCCACGCAATAGTACTTTGCTTTAATTTTTATTAGAAAATCCCAAATGATTGATCAAATTCTATTTGTTATTTATTGATTAATTATTTTATTTTGATGTTGGGGTATTATGTTGGCTATTGTCAATCAAAAGGCCTAATAACATAAAAATAAATACAAAATTCACTTTTTTAAAATAAAAGATAAAACATGTTTAATAATTATTTAGGGAAATGCCATTTGTGCTTACCTTTAAAACCCAAATGGTCCACAAATTCCTATTTGTTATTTATTGCTTTCATTCTCTATTTCCCTTCTCTTTTGGGCCAAAAGAAAAAATTTACATGGAATCAACAGTTGTCAACTGAAGGCAACAAGTGAGTTGGCGACAGTTGTGTTGGCAAATCAGGAGAACACAACAAGATGATTAGCGCCCCTTATATAGCTTGTTGCAATCCAGCTGCAGTCTTTTCGTTTGGTTTGTGCGTGCGGGGTCAAAATTTGTTTCTAAGAAACTCTTCTATCTTTTCCCTTGTTTTTTTGCTATTAAGGCTTGGTTTGGGAAGATGCTATTTTAGTAATTTTTTGACTTTTTACAAAAAGGTGTGCAGAAAAGTAGAGAGATGATGTGATGTGTTTTAGTTGACTTTTTGACTATTTTAACCACTTCCCAAACATAGCTTAAGAAGTTGTTGGCTTTTTGGCTTTTAAAAGGGTAAATTTGTAAATGCGAGCGTGCCAGTAAGGATCAATCAGTCCTTACAGAAATTATAATTGCCAATCAATTATCAGGCGACTATGTTTCAGTTTTCAAATTTCAATGAAGAGGACTTTTACTGGTGGCTTGACTTTTAGGAGAAATTAAGAGAAATGACAATTAATATTAAGAGCAATTGAAGTATTTCATTAACATAAACACTTACAATTGTCCCAACTCAGCCTTGAGGAAGTTTACAGCAACGGTTTACTTGAATCTACTTGAAAACTACTCCTATGAATTGAAGTACAGTGCAGGTATTTAAAGAACAAGTATTTAAAATACAAGAAAGATAAAACTGGAAAGGAAAAATATGAAATAGAGACTGGTTTTTATGATCTGAGTCTGGGCCTCTTTTCTGGGAACTTCCCTGCTATTTATACTTGTTAGGGATGACCTTCGAACTACACTTCAACCGTCAATCGCTTCCTCCATGATCACGATCATGTACCTTAGAAATAGTTCCACTATGCCATCACTTGCGCTTGACTTCCTCCTGCTTTCAATTTGAATAAAGGTAACCGCTAGCCACGCCACCTTGTATCTCATTCCCGATCTAGTGCTACTCGCACCACTTGAGAACCAATACTTATTGCCACGCAGTATGATTGAGATTTAAGATTAAAATCATCTTCCAATAATACCCTCATTCTCGCCATCGTCAAATTGTAATTGGCTTTTACAAAATATGTAGCCAACATTATTCTCGCACTAATATACCCAATACTTGGAAATATTAGTGAATCAAAACTTTTCCTCGCTTTTTAGAACGAGCATAGAATCCATTTCAGAAACACAACCGCCACCTATTTTGGTGATTATTTGCATTAACTCTTAACTTTGTTGGACGCCCAATACCTTCAGCACTCGAATGAATTATGACTCAATCACCTTCTCATTCTAACGATCGAGCATACGAAGAGCCATCGAGTAATGCTGTTTCCCCTCGAAAGAATCCCCACACATTTATTAGCCACCTTTACCCGCCTTTCTATATTCAGGTCATGGTGGCTTTCGCAGATTATCAACCTTGACTACGAACACATTGCCCTCAATCCTTCGCCATTTAATGCGTTGATACAAGAAGTTCTTCCTCTAAATTCCCCTCACGCTTTGAACAAACAACTTTCAAGCCTTTGCTTCACCAAAATGCAAATATGGAATTAGGAAATTCTTCTTCACAGCCTTCTGGTTGGGATGAAGCATGATCTTCCGGGTGACAAATCGGTTCTGCATTCGAAGTCCCGGGACTTGAGGGACCGGACCAATCATCATTTTATTGAGTTCACTGACCACTTGGATTTCCCTTCTTACGCTCGAAGCTCGGTGGTTCATCCTTATGTGCCCATCGACCTTCGACGTAGTTTAGAAGAGAATTTGCTTGTAGCTTGGTATACATCCTCCATGCCCACAGGAGCAATGCACCCTGCCCGGTGCTTGGAAGAAACACAAGGATATACCCCTTCATTCTTAGCCAAGAAAGCACAGATTTGTTCTTCTGACTGGCTTGACTATATTAATGCCTTTGTTCCTTCCACCCCTGTGTCATCTTCCCCAACCGAAGCGACCACTTCTTCTCCTTCATCTTCTGAAATGGAAGCATCCACACCTTCTTCACCCTTAGAAATAGAAGCATCCACACCTTCTCCATCCCCTAGACTAGAGGCATCCACATCTTCTTTTTCTTTTGAAGCAGAACCATCTACTCCTTCTCCTCCTCCCACTCTTTCTTGGATAGAGAAGTTAAAGCTTGCTCTTCCAATGGACAAAACCTTCCCCCCTTACAAACCTCCATCATCTCCAACTCCATCTGAGCGGAAAGAAGCCCAACTTCTGCTTGCAGCTTTTTCTCACCTATCCTTTAATGTTCTTGAGGATGTCATTCCTCTTAAGAACTTCCAATGGGCCTGTGATATTCTGACCAGGGGCCATATCCTTAATCCTATCGCCCAAGCAGAACTTCACCTGTTCCTGGATCAACTTCCAGTACTCCTCCATTGGCATCGAATTCCAAAGTCACCACTCGCCTTTGGATCAACTTTCATCTCTTCAATTCATGCTCAATACGGCGTAAAAACTTCATTGAAGACTTTGAAGACTTCAAGAATAAGGATTCTCGTATTGGGATGATTTAGTTATAGATGAGTTGGAACAAAAATCGAGGGAGGAGGCTTTCAAGCAAAGGTCAAGAGTCAGATATGAAGTGAGAGCACATCAACTCATGCACCAACTTTGGAAGAGATGGAAGACATAATAAAGAAAGAACAAATATTCATTGATCATTGTTGACCTAAATTTCATGATCTTGTAATTTATTCTATTCCTTATTTTACTTAACTTGAATTTGTACCAAAATAAGATTATTTAATGTAATTGTTTTGGCTCTAATGAAAAGCAAAATCTTCAGACTTGACATTGTGTGACTCTGTTTCCTCTTACTTTAAAAAGCCAACTTATAACCTTAAATTAAATAATCTCATCCTTCGAATTTGGACTCACTTGTCTTTAAAGAAACACTAAAAGAAACCAATATGTCTTTTTCCAATTTATGGAGTAAAAATTGACAATTTTGGCCAATATTTTCTAAAATTAGTGCTTCGAAATTAACAACTTTCCTTTTCAAAGCTAATTATAACCAATGCATGGTCGTGGCTACTAAAGTCAATCAATTTTACGTTGACCACTTCTTGCTTTGAAAAATAGTTTATGCTGTCCTAATTTCAATGGACAGTCTTCTCTTGCGAAAAACCAATGATTGGCTTTGATGTTCTTTTAAAAATTCTAAATTCTGCTTTAAAGGTCATTACTTTCAATAATGTTCATCAAATAGGTCTTTAGACCTTTTGAAGTAGTAGACCCTTTTGAAGTAGACCAATACTCAAGCATCTGAACGTCTCCAATCATGTAATATACTTCGAAGCCAGATTCTGTATTTCGAAGCCGTTTTTATTTGATTTCTTGGAGCCAAAATTGGCTTCGAAGCCAAATATCCCTCTTCGAAGCTAACGTTAACATTCGGAATGTGTTCTTCCCTCCAAAACTATAAATATTGGAAGAGACTCCTCATATTCGTACTTTTCGTACATAAGGATTCACGCAATATATTTTTCGGACACAAAACCCTTTTAAAACCCCTTCGCTTTGTACTCTGAAATCACTCACTCTTTTGAGACGAACAAACCCTACCAATCTCTGGTTAAACCCCTCTTCCTTATTACTTGCTATCAATGGATCCTTCCTCACTGAAAGTATTTACTGGCGATCGTATCAGTCCTACCGTGGCTTTGAAGCGATGTATCGATGAAGAAATCACCAAACTATCATCTGGTGAGCCAAGCCACATAGATGGACGTCTTTTCGTGCCTCGTCACAGCAACAAACAGGAATACATCCTTGGCCCTATTTTCCGGGAAGCTCCCGCTCAACTCGCAGCCCTATACCCTCGCTTGGAGGACCATTTCCTTCTTTACGAAGAAGGGCTCGATTGGGGAAACTGGAGAGTGAACCGTCCTCACCGTTGCTGGCCGACCATGAGGACTGAATGGGAAGAATGGTATGACAGAGTTGTACCTGCGAGAGAAGATGACTTACAAGAACTCTATATCCTTGATGCTCTTCGTCTTTCCAGGTTTATCATTCCTGAAGACCCTTTCTTGATACCTGCCGCTTTATGTTTCTGGAATATGTCTTTTAATTTCTTCCAATTTCGGTGTGGCATGATGGCCCCCACCGTTCTTGATATTTGCCATCTCTTAGGGCTTTCCCCCCATGGTTCCCCATTTACTCCCAACTACCCAGACCTTCCTATTAAGTTTTCTCTCCCATCCTTAAACTCTTCTTATAGTGACTTCGTAAAGTCTGAAAATAAAAAGGAAGGACCTCAGAGACAGAGAACTATTTTCCTTCATTTTATATTGGTTATGCAAATTCCTCTTTTGCACCTCATCTCAGAGGATTATGCCTGAGTTTGTTCCTCTCGCAAAGGCGCTTGTCTCGAAAAAGCATATAGCCCTTGCTCCTTATCTTTTAGGTCATGTTTACAGAGTCTGCTCCCAATTTTGTGAAAAACCTCTTGATGCTAATCAAGGAGGTCCCCTCTGGGTGCTTCAACTTTGGCTCTTTGCTTATTTCACTGACCTACATCCCAAATGTCTAAGATTCCTTGTTCAGGATCCTACCACTTATGGGGAAAAGTACGCTAGGATTGCTCTTTACCCTGCTTCCTTTGCTTACTACTTTACCTTCTTTTATCAGCTCCCCATCTCTCCATCTGCCTCTTTCTTTTGTCCTTTTGAAGCCAATAAAGGACCAACCTGGCTGCAAGCTTTCTTAGCTGATAAAGAATGCTCTACTTCTCCTCATAAAGACATGTGGGCTTCTATACTACTACCAAGGGAATTATTCCTAGGTAGTCTAAACCCTCGAGCCTACAAATGCATATCTGAAGTATAACGCCTTCTCGCTTGCTGCATAATTTGGACTCACTCAAGGGATACCAGTTCCTCTTTGTAGTCTCTCGAACGTCCATCTTACTGTCAGAGACTTGAGAATATCCAAATCCAGACTAGAGACAGCAATTCTCAAATTACTGAAAGAGCTGAATGAATTTCAATTTATCCCCTTTCTTCCGTATGGCTCAACCTTGAAAAGATTCCAGAACTGGTGGACAGTCAATATGGAAGTACGCCTATCTGCACATCCCCATGACTTACTGGTAGGATTGGGAGTACCTTCGAAGGCTAAATCAGCAACATCTAAGGACATTCCTCTTCATGAGATCGCCAGACCTTCATCCCTCGGCTAGAGTTACTAGAGTCGCTCAAGAAGGGTAAATGTTTTCAAATTTCTCCTTTCCTTTTCTTTTGAGTCTTTTGTTCCTACCCTTTATACTTTGTTCTTTGGTGCAGGGCCCTCATATGAAGAATCTCCCAAGAGAGCTGAAACTTTAGCTGTTCTCAAAAAGAAACAACAAAAACAAAAAAGGAAGCTAGTCCTCCCTCCTGAGGAATCCGAATCCTTGGGAGAAAAAGAAGTTGAACAAGAAACAGAAGTGTCTTTGCAGAAAACAAAGAGGCAAAGGGTAATTACCCCCCTTCCTGATACAACTAAGCATCATTCTCTCGAAGCACCCACTAAAGTAATGGAGAAAGCGCTTACCTCTGAAACCCAAATTGAAGAGAGGGAGATTGAAAAAGAACCAGTAGCACCACTGCTAAGGAAGAAGAGAAAGAAAATGACTGTTTCTGCTGCTGACTTGGTGGAAGATCCGGTTCATGAAGCCGCTGCCAAGGCAGTAGAACAGGAACATTCCAAAGCAATAATTGTTTTTGAGAGGGCTGAGAAGAGACGGCAACAACAAATTTTAAGAGAAGAAGCTGCTGCTGTTGATGCTTTGCAAAGGGAAACAGCGAGAAAGCAACAAAATGCCGCACATTATTCCCTCCGCCGCTCTCTTGTCAGTGCCAATGCTTCTGAAACAAGTAACTTCTTTCACACTTCCACTGTTTTTCCTTTTATCAACTTTTATACTGAATTCTAACCATCTTTTATATTCCTTCCTCTTACAAAGAATATCTTGATTCATCTTTCCGGCTAGACCTCCTCTGTCTTCAGTTGAAGTTGACCAGACGCAACGTGGGAGAACCATCCAAGCCATGCTCTCACTCTTCCAGCCTATATTTGGCACATTTTCTTTGAGCCCAAACATCCCTGCATCTCTTTTCCTTGGCTTAGAGCCATTTCTTCCTTTTTTGGCCTTCAATCCACCTCAGCCCATTCCTTCTTCGAACCTTGCCCTTCTTCCTTCCTTCACGGAGATTTCAGTCGCCCCTCCATCTCTGATGGCAATTAATTCTTCCACAGAGAGTGCTGGTAGTTCCCCACTACATGATTCACCACCTATGCCTATCTCCAGCCCCTCTTCGCTTGATTCATTGGTGGCTAAGACTATAGAAACTGCCAAAGACGCTCCATCCATTTCTCCCATCCCCATGCAGCCCTTTATGTCCTCCACCACAGTACCTTCTATGCCTTTAATGTCTAGGGATGAAGTAGACATTTTCGAAGGAAGACTGGCCAGTCTTTTCGACATATCTTCTACTTCTCCAACCTTTAGTGCTGAAACTGAGCCATTAGTCTTAGCTGACTCTTTGCTAGAGATTTTTGAGAGTCCTTCTTCTTCTAGCAACAAATCTTCAGCACCTTCAATGGATTTGGACACATGTCTGGAACTGTTGACTTCCTTTTCAAGGATCCCCTTCGAGGCTCTACAAAGGCCTATTATCAGGAATGGGTTTCTTCAGTGCTGTAATATTGTTGAGCAATCGAGTATGAACGTCTCAAACCACCTATCCCAGGCTGCAGCTACTATTGATTTCTATATCAACATTTGTCATGCTGCCAATACTGCTAATGAGAAATTGGCTAGGGATCAGTGTTTTATTTCTCAAGTGCATACCGAGATATCAGATCTCAAAGAACAACACTCTTCTGCCTCCCAATTTCGAATTCAGCTGCTGGAGAAGAAAGCTCAACTTGAGGAGGATTTAGCTGCAGTAAACCAGGCCTTGGTTCGAACTGACACCAAATTGCAAATCACCAACCAGGAGCTATCTGAACGAAAAGAAGACATGACTGCAGCTATTCACCTCTTTCCATCACTTAGCAGTAGGAAGTCAATTGTACAAAAACAATTGAAACATTGTAATGATTTTTGGGCCAATCTGTGGCATAATGTACTTAATTCTTTATGAAAGAACAAATTTTGTCCATCTTTTGAATAGTCTCATTTTTTTTTGTATTCAATGTTTATTCCATTCCTTGTGTTTCCCAAATGGTTGGAAAATAAGGCTTCAAATATCTGCCATTAATCTTTTTGGGATGTACATAACCATTCAGATTTCTTAAATGGTATGCCCCAAAGGGCAAAACTCTATGAACTTGATATGGTCCTTCCCAATTAGGTGACCATTTGCCAAATTTATGGCTTTTAATCCCTATGGGGAGTATTGTTTTCCATACCAAATCACCTTCATCAAAGCCAATATGTTTGACTTTCTTGTTATAATTCTTGGCTGCTTTCTTCTTTTGAAAAAGAATGCTATTTAATGCCAAAATCCTGGCTTCATCTATGTCTTCTAATTCCAAGCACATGCTTTGATGATATTGCTCAGTTTCTAATTGTTCTTGGCATCTTACCTCAAAGATTTAACATTAATTTCTACAGTAACACCGCATCGCGTCTGTGACACTAAGGCATAAGGAGTGACTCCTGTGCTCGATCTTGGGGAAGTTCTGTAAGCCCATAGAACATCCAACAATAGGTTATGCCAATCCCTAGGATTATCTTCCACCATCTTTTGTATTCCTTTTTTCAAGGATTTATTAGATGATTCAGCTTGACCATTGGCTTGTGCATAATAGGGAGTAGAATTAATAAGGCTAATCCCAAACTCTGCCACAAAGAATTTCACCATTTTCCCATCAAACACAGTTCCATTATCAACTGTTATGGTTTGTGGGATGCCAAACCTATGGATCAAATCTTTAATGAACCCAATGACCTCTGCGATCTCTGACCTTATATGGCTTGGCTTCGACCCATTTAGTGAAGTAGTCAGTAGCCACTAGAATGAAACAATGATGTTTCGAAGAAGGTGGATGAATCTTACCTATCATGTCCATGGCCCATCCTCTGAATGGCCAAGGCTTCACTACTGCATGTAGGTCAGTTATGGGCACATGTCTTATTGTGCCATGTTTTTGGCATGCCTGGCAACCTTTTGCATATTCTATGCAATCTTTAAGAATAGTTGGCCAATAATAGGAATGCCTTCGAAGCAACCACCTCATCTTTACACCAGGCTGATGAGCACCACAAATGCCTTCGTGAACCTCAGCCATAGCAGTTAATGCTTCTTTTGGGCCTAAACACTCCAATAATAAGCCATCTCCTCCCCTTTTGTATAAAGCATTATCATATACTATGTATTGCACAGACCGCAATTTGATTTTTCTGCTGGCTTTTGAAGATGGACCAGCCAAATACTGCATAATTGGATGCCTCCAATCCTGTTCTTGTGAGTCATTATGATTAACTTCCAAGATCACATTCCTTTTATTCAAAGGTTGTATTAGTCTCTGGTATGTTGTTTGGCTTATATCCCTTTGGGTATTATCCCTTCTCTTGAAGTTCGAAGCTTTTTGAGCCACATCATTAGCTCTACTGTTCAAGAATCTTGGAACATAGGTTACATTTGCTATTTGAAACTGAGAAAGCAGATGTAATGCAACAACATAATATGGTAGGATGCTTACGCTTTGACACTTGAAAATCCCTTTTACTTGGTTAACAACCAATTGAGAATCTCCAAATATGTCAACTGCATGTACTTGTAACCCAATAAGGATTTCTAGTCCTACTATTAAGGCTTCATATTCAGCCTGATTATTGGAACAGCTAGCTTCATCCACTCTGAAACCATGTGTGGTTTCTACCCCTTGTGGAGACTTAATCACAATACCAATTCCAATCAATCCATTGGCTTTCGATCCATCGAACCACATTTGCCATGGTTCAACACTAGCCATACCAAGCTCCATTACCTCTTGGTTCTCTGTTTGAGATGGATGATCTGCTAGAAAATTGGCTAATACTTGCCCTTTTACTGCCCTTTGAGGGACATATTCTAAATGAAATTCCGATAAGGCTAATATCCATTTGCCAATTCTTCCCCTCAATATAGGTCTCGATAACATGTATTTAACCAAATCGTGGTTGCAATTACCAAGACATTGTGGGTAAAAGATAATATCTTAATTTCATTGCAAGAAAATATAAAGCAAGACACAACTTTTCAACAAATTGAATATTTACATTCACAAGAATTTAAAAACCTACTAAGGTAATAAATGACTTGTTCCTTGCCTTCTTCATTGTCTTGGGCCAAGAAAGCTCCCAATGAATCTTCTGCTTCTGCTATGTATAACTTCAAGGGCTTATTTCGTTTTGGTGGCATCAAGATCGGAGGATTGGCCAAGTAGGCTTTAATACCTTCAAAGCGCTTTGATGCTCTGCTGTCCACACAAATTCTTCTTCATCTTTCGGCCTTAACAAGGAAGAGAATACTTTAGTTTTCCTCAAGTTGTTAGAAATAAACCTTCAAGAAAGTTAACCCGCCAAGGAACCTTTGTAATTCTTTCTTACTTGATGGAGGCCTAGCTTCAATGATGGCTTTGGCTTTATTCGATCAATCAGTATTCCTTTCTTATGCACCACATAACCCAAGAAATTTCAGATGACACACCAAAAGCACATTTAAGAGGGTTGAGTTTCAACTTGAACTTCCTCATTCTTTCAAAAGCTGCTTCCAAATGAAGCAAGTGTTTCTCCATGGACTGGGATTTTACCACAATGTCATCAATATAACATTCTAGATATCCTCCAATAAGGTCATGAAAGATGGTGTTCATAGCCCTCGACACGTAGCTCCGATTCTTCGACCAAATGGCATCTTAACCCATTCAAGGTGCCAATATTCCTGGGCATCTGAATCTTTGTCTTGTGGATGTCTTCCTCTGCAATACATATTTGATTATAACCAGAGTGGCCATCCATCATTGATAAAACTTGGTGCCCTGCTGAACTGTCCACCAATAGATCCACTATAGGCATAGGGTATTCATCTTTAGGAGTTGCTAGATTTAAGTTCCTGAAATCGATGCATACCCTCATTTTGCCATTTTTCTTAACTACAGGCACAATATTAGATAGCCATTCAACATATCTGGCCGTCCTAATAAAGTCTGCCTTGAGTAATCTAAGAATTTCTTCCTTGACCTTCTGAATTACATCTGGACTCATCCTCCTAGGTTTCTGTTTGTATGGCTTGAAATTAGGCTTCAAAGGAAGCCTATGTTCCACCAATGATCTATCCAATCCTGGTAGTTCATTGTAAGACCACGCAAAACAATCTTTGTACTTCTTTAAGACAACCAACAACTGGTCTCTGTCCAGAACATTCAAACAGGTACTTATGTAAGTGGGCTGCTGCACAGAACCTTCCCCTAAATTCACTTCTTCTAAGGGGTCCTGCGTTTGAGAGTTTATTGGAGCTTTCTCTTTGGTTTCTTCAACCTTCGAAGCAATCTTTTCACCTTGTTCTGCCTCTAAGTTCTCTATTTCGACATCTCTACTTTCTTCCTCATAGACAAAATCTGTCCATAAGGCGTCCTCTTCTTGTATTTCCTGGACTTTTGTTTCAATGTCCAATGCACAATATTTCCCAAAGGTCAATCTCCTGACCTGTTGTTGTTCTTGTTCACAGCCAATTGTCATGGCTTCTCTCTCTTGTTTCGCATACGGACTATCGCTTACATCCAATGATGAGTATTTAATCAAAGCCAATGAATTGGCTTCTCTTCACTTCTTTGCCTATAACCAGCATCGTTGTCATCTTTCACGGCAACCTCTTCATCAAGACTTTCTGGACCAAGTGCTTTAGATGTGTAACTTCCTCATCACCGTCACTTGGTGAGCCATCGCCTTTCTCAATATCTTGAGTGGAGTTACCCTTCAATATATAGTTTGGCTTCGCAAAATCCGCACAAGCTATGAAAGGTTGAGGATGCATCAATCTCCTCTGTCTCTCCATTACCCGTGAGCCATCATGATCTTCGATGCAAGAGGAAGGTACACACTTGTTGGTGTGAATCCGGTCCCTTCCAAGTAAGGCATTATATTTAGCATTCTTTGCCGATCACGAAGAATGTCATACAATCCTCGGTTCCCACGCCAAATTAATAGGCAAAATACCTTGGGCCATCTGCTTATCTCCAAAGAAACCAAAGAATGGTTGTCTTGGTTGGGATCAACCTTGGATTCTTCTTCCTAATTTCTTCAAAGAAGACTTTGGTAATAAATTAACCGCCGCCCATTGTCTACTAGGACTCGGTTTCAGATACCATCAAAGAAAGCCTTAATGTACAAAGGCTTGACATGTTGGGTCATGGAATTCGAGGGGTATTCAAAAGGATATGAGAGGTTGATGCTCACCTCCTCCTCACTTTCGCACTCAACTTCCATAGGACTAGCCATTTCCGAAGCATCCTGAACCATGCTCACTTGTGATTCCTCACTAGAAACAGGAATTGGATCCATGTATTGGTCCTCCTGATCTTCAGCCTGAAATTCATGAGGTAGTATATGTACCATGTTAACTGATACAGGTGGGAATGAGCCAAACTGGATGGCTGGTTGTACCTTCTTCCCCTCTTGACTACCTTGTTCAGTATCTTCAGCAGCGTCCTCCATGCTGCATTCTGGTATTTCATTGATGACTGATCCCCTCGAAGGGTCCTTCTCAACCAAGCTTTCAGTCAGAAACGTTTGTTCAGCCATGAAGGCTTCGAACATTTCTTCTTCTGCCATCTCCTTCTTTTGGCTCATGCCCATCTCTTCTTCTATTTCACTATCACTTTCCATCAGAGCCTTCTCCAGTCCCGCCAAACTGGACTTTTCCCTGGCCTTTAGTTCAGAATGAACTTGAGCCAATTGTTCCCTGCTACAAACCACTTTACTTTGCAGCGTCGGTTTTGGAACATGGTCTGACTTCGAAGCTTTCTTTTCTTCTACCTTGACATGTGAAGAACTCTCTTCACTCTCTTTCAGGTTTTGCTGGTACTGGGTGTACCTGCGTTGAATTTTCCTTCTTTGTGATCTGGAAATAACTGGAACCATACTTGGTTCCTTTGTCTTTGGGTGTTTCAGCAATACCCAGTTGTTTGGGGTCACCAAAGGAGGTTTGACCATTCTGCCTGTGATTCCAACATCTCTCCTGTCAGGCAATTCCCTAGGCTTGTTTTGCATTACAAACCAATCTGGGACTCCAGGCACCCAAGAGCTTACTGATTCAGACGTTGAATCACCCTTTTCCACCTTCGCCGCTTGGCCGCGTGGAGGTAAGTGCTTGGTTCTGGTCTCATGTTTCGAGCTCGATTCTGGCCTTTGTTTGAGATGGCCATTTTCTGTTCTGTGTGAAGTCGATCTGGGAGGCCAATCTCTGGCTCTAGTCCCATAACCTGAACTCCCCTCTAATCTTCTTTCAGAATGTCTACTCTCCATTTTATAGTAGTGAAGTGGCCTAGACTCATACAAGGGTCTTTTGCCTTTAGCATTCATTCTATCAACTGCAGGCTCAACCACCACTGGTCGTTGCCTATCACTAGCCGGGTACGGCCTTTTGTTGTAAGCGTTGGTTGTTCTAGGACGTCTCTGAATATCCTTATAGTATTGCTTCCCATCAATTGGAAGCCCCTTCAACCATTTGTAGCTTAGTCTACACCTTGGACACATCCTTTGCATAACAGCCGCTTCCAAAGAATCGTCGTCCAGTATTTCTTCATCAGAATGTTCCTTCTGATGTGAGAGACTCTGACCAACAACTGGTGAACTCCTGGTCTCTTTCTTGGCAGCTGTCTGGTTAGCAATATGCATTTGCACATTGACCTCTTCCAATTCCTGCAGAGAGAGATTCTGAAAATTTGGAACAACCACATTAGCAGCGCTCTCTCCAACTTCTGGAAACGGGTTACTGTCAATTCCCATGGCTTTCTCTGTTTTGTTTGGGAACTTCAGGCTTCCTTTCCGGATTTGCTCTTGGATCCTGTCTCGAAAAACAATGCAGTTTTTAGTTGAGTGAGACCAAGAATTGTGCCATTTACAGTACACTTTTCCTTTAAGTTCATCAAGAGAAGGCAGTTTTACTCCTTTTGGTAACTTAAGGAAATTAGCTGCGAGCAAATGATCGAAAATATCATCTGCTTTTGTTAAATCAAAAGAATACTTTCTGTGAAAGTCTTTCTTCTTAAATTGTTGGTCGATAGTTGTATCCTTATGAATTAATGCTTCACAGGTTACGGGTTGTTTGCCCACAAACTCAGCCACATCAATCTCGTAATTGGGATCTTTATAGTATGTCTTATATGAAGCATTGTTTCGATCTTGTTCTTCCTCTAATAATGCTTCATATCGTGACACCTTGTAGGTTAATTCGACCAAATCCCTGAATTCAGTTGAATCAAACTTCTTTCGAAGCCTGAACTCTAAACCGTTTTGAGCCAATCGTACAAATTGCTCTGGAAGGATGACTCTACATTTATTTCGAGCCCTTTTAAATCTTGCAATGAATTGAGTAGCCTTTTCTTCGTGCCTTTGACTCAATCTTGCCAAATCGCCATGGATACTTCGGCTCGATTGGAAAAATTGGGCATGAAATGCCTCTTCCATCTGTTGCCAAGTTTGAATGGATCCAGTGTAAGGTTGATATACCATACAAACTCCCCAGTTAGAGAGTTTGGAAATAATCTCAATTTTATGTAGTCATGATTAGCGAATTCACCACACTGAGCAGCGAATCTAGCAATATGTTCTACTGTTGATTGATTTCCAGTTCCATAGAATAGGGTGAAATCTGGTATTCTAAACCCTCTTGGGTATTCATGTACCCTGTCAACCCACTCTGGATATGGTTTTCTGTATACAGGAGTCTGGACCCCCCGAGCCATTGGTCCACATAGCTCCCTAACAATATCAACAATTTGGTCCCTAGGGACCATGTTTTGGGCTTGCTGAACCACTACTGGAGGAACAAACACAGGGTTTGGTGGAACTTGTGCCTGTGGTCCTCTTGGTCCATACAACGGTACATTTGGGACTGGTTGTCCCTGTGGTACAGGTTGCTGTTGGGGAAATGGATAACCCCTTTGAGCCTGTCCTGCTAAAGGACCTGTGAAAGGTGTTGGAATAGGTATTGTGTCCCTTCCATTTGTAGGCAAACCCTCCAACCCCCCGGGTATAAATTCAAATAAGGGATTATTATAACCCCTGGTGCCAGGTATGGCTTCGAACATGGGATTTGCCACCATTCTTATGCCAGTTTCTTGTACTTGGCCGATCGCTAAGTATGGCTTCATTTTGAGTATTGTGGTATTTTGGCCTACTACAGGCCTCGAAATGGGTTCATACCAAGACTGAGGTGATGGTCTTTCATAGTTTTGAGTACTAGTCTGACCATTAACTTGTCCATTAACTTGCATAGGCTGTTTTTCTCTAGCCAATCTTTGTTGATGAACATTTAAGTTTTCCTCTGTATGTCTTGTATTTGTTGGTTGGTGGTTATTCATTCGATCCAAAAAGGATGTTGCCCACCTTTCCATTGTGTTCATTAGCTGTTGTCCCATAGCATCTACCAAGCCATCCCATGGATTTGTTGGCTGAGAAGATGGAATGGTGGATAGTCCAATTCCTTGGTTTCGTCCAATATTATGAACATTTGGTTCTTGTCCAGAAGTACTGGTCTGTTCGACCAAAGGCTCTGATAACATAGGAGTTTCCACAGAGTGAGTTACCACATTCTCCTCTGGATTAGGTATTTCTACCTCTCCTTCTACGCCTTCTTCTAAGCGTTCATTTTCTCCTTGTCGTCTTCGTCTAGCCATTTTTAAATAGTCCCACTGGGCGTGCCAAAAATATATGTTGGCTTTTTGGCTTTTAAAAGGGTAAATTTGTAAATGCGAGCGTGCCAGTAAGGATCAATCAGTCCTTACAGAAATTATAATTGCCAATCAATTATCAGGCGACTATGTTTCAGTTCTTTCAGCCTCAATGAAGAGGACTTTTACTGGTGGCTTGACTTTTAGGAGAAATTAAGAGAAATGACAATTAATATTAAGAGCAATTGAAGTATTTCATTAACATAAACACTTACAATTGTCCCAACTCAGCCTTGAGGAAGTTTACAGCAACGGTTTACTTGAATCTACTTGAAAACTACTCCTATGAATTGAAGTACAGTGCAGGTATTTAAAGAACAAGTATTTAAAATACAAGAAAGATAAAACTGGAAAGGAAAAATATGAAATAGAGACTGGTTTTTATGATCTGAGTCTGGGCCTCTTTTCTGGGAACTTCCCTGCTATTTATACTTGTTAGGGATGACCTTCGAACTACACTTCGAACCGTCGAACTGCTCCTCCATGATCGCTGATCATGTACCTTAGAAATAGTTCCACTATGCCATCACTTGCAGTTGGACTTCCCTCCTGTTTCTGAATTTGAATAAAGGTAACCGTTGAAGCCACGTCACCTTGTATCTCATTCCTGATCTAGTGCTACTCAGACCACTTGAGAACCAATACTTATTGCCACGTGTATGATTGAGATTTAAGATTAAAATCATCTTCCAATAATACCCTCATTCTGCCACGTGTCAAATTGTAATTGGCTTTTACAAAATATGTAGCCAACAGAAGTATATAGTGATAATTTAAGTTACAAATAAAAACTCTTCTTTCTTTTCCCTTGTTCTTTGCTATTAAGGCCTCATTTGGCATGTATCTATTTTAGGATTTGTTTGGGAAGAGCTCAATTGGGCTCTTTTAGCTCTTTGAGCCACAAAGACAGAATAGGTTATTTGAGGCACAACAGACAAAATATCACATCCAATCCATAATCATTACACTCTTCTCTCACAAAAAAAGTCAAAAAAGCCAAAAAATCAAAAAGTTTTTCTCAAATCAAGCTTTTGAGCCCAGACTCCAATAGTCAAAAAAGTCAAAAAGTCAACCCACTTTCCAAACGGAAGCTAGTTTAACAGCCAAAAAATTATTAAAAAATCAAAAAGTTTATAATTTATACAAAAGAGTTAAAAATTCACTTATCTCTCTACTTTTTATATATCTTTTCGTAAATAATTAAAAAGTAATTCTAAACATATTAATTTTTTTTACCTCTTATATTTTAGTCAAAAAATTAAAAAGTTACTAAAATAACTTGTTCCCAAACGAGACCTAAGAAGTATATAGTGATAATTTAAGTTAGGGAAAATACACAAGGTGCAGCTTTTAAAATGGTGTACATTATAAAAAGTTATAATTTTTTTTATAATAGAAGTTACGATTTTTGTGATGTGTGTTATGGTACTTTTTTGTAAAGTTATGAATAATGAATTTATAATATGCATTTTAAAATTATGGATAATAATAATATGGCACTTTGTGATTTTTGTTATGACATCTTATAATGAAAATTTTTTTTTATGATTTTTGTAGTAAAAAAATTATGACATTTTGTGTTAAAATTATAAAATTTTGTAAAAAAATTATAAAAGGCATATCATATGCACATTTTTTAAGGTGCACAATTGTAGCATCTCCCTTTTAAGTTAAGATTTTTTATGACGAAAATTATAAACGTTTATAGCATGTGTTTTGACAACTTGTATTAAAATTACAAATAATAAATTTATAGTGCGTATGTTAGAGTTATGAATAATGAAATTGTGACACTTTATAATTTTTATTATAACACTTTGTGGTGAGAAAAGTAAAAATTTTTGTGGTGAAAAGTTGTGAATTTTTAAACTCAATGAAGGTTAGTGTAATTTATCTTAAAATATATAATAATTAACCAATTAATAACAAATAGAAATAACTTGACCATTTGGGATAAAAAATTAATAAAAATACTTGCATTTCTTTGTGTTTTATACCTTTCCCTAAGCCCTAATTAAATGTCCTGACTGTTTTCGCACAAATTGTCATAAAAATAATATATTAAATTGTGGAGCTGCTGGACAATCTAGTCTTCTGTAATATTACAATATATTACACTTTTTATAATTTAAAAAAAAAAAATTCAATTCCCAAAATTTTACTAATTGTTGCCACTTCTTTCACAGTAGAAACATTTGGGTAGGTTTGGTTTGGATTTGTAGAGTGATTTTGGAAAAAAAATTTAAAAAAATTTGTTTGGTTTATAAATTTTTCAAAACAATTTTCAAAATCACTCTCTCTCTTACGTATCAATCAATCACTTTTTCTCTCTCCTCTCTCCTTCTCAATCACTTTTTCTCTTTCACACACATCTACTCAATTATAACAAAATATCAAATCATTTCAAACTCTCAAACTCCAAAACTACTTTCAAAATACACAACGAAACAAATCAAAAAAAAATTTATAAACTCTATCCCCAAAACAATTTTTAAAAATTATTCTCCCAAAACCAAACCAAACATACCCAAAAGACTATAAAATCAAGGTGCAAAGTGTAACATTTACAAAATTAAAAAATATATTTTAATTTTACAATTTTTACAGTAGGTATCAAATACAACTTTTAAACTGACGGGCCAAATGCAACAGAGCAGCCCATGGCTTGGCTCGGATGGCAATTCATACCAATGGGTTCACTGTTTGGAGGGAGGAAACTTCTTTTATCTATCTTTGGCTATTTCTGAATCTTTATAATCTGTTTTCTGGCTTTGTCCATTCTAAATAAAAAAACACTGGCGGGTCAAATAAATAATAGTTAAATTAAAAGTCAAATTAGCTGTAAAGATGAAGCAGTGTGCGTTGATGCTTTGATGGTCGGGAAAGATTATGTACATACCTTTTAAATAATGTGTATTAGTATTATATATATTTTATAATTATAAAATAAAATAAAATAATTATATATTTTTTAAGTCATAATCTAAAAAAAATAAAAATAAATTATAATTAAACAAAAATGAGACATAACTAAATATTTCAAAATAATTTCATAATTAATTTTTTTTTATTATAACTTAAAAAAAAATAATATAACTAAGAATGTGTATGATTAAAAATATGTATAACAGAATTCTCCATAATAGTCGGTCAATGAAGATCTAAAGTGGTAACTGTACGTGTACCCTCTAACCAAAACAAAATAAAATAAAAAAAATTCACAAACTATTTAAACGCTTTTTGGGAAGAGGTTATTTAATTTTTTTTAATAAAAATATGTATAAAAAAGTTTTAAAAAATGATATGATGATATATTTTTTGTATTCACTATTTTCTACCTTTCTTATTAAAACTTTGTAGTATGTTTATGTTAAAAAAATTTATTTTATTAAAAACTAACTCTTTTTGGGGAATTTTTTTTAAGGTCCCTAATAAGAGTAATTTATAGGATAAAGGACATCAAAAATAGGAATGATGTCTCAGGTCCCTCACTAACGACAGACGCGTTTTTAATTTTTTTTTCGACCAAAATACCCTTCACAGATCAACATAGAACGCTCAACTCGATTGCATTCCGACGACTCAATTCATTCCAAACATCCAACCATTTTCATGAGCAAGAGAACATGAGAATTAGGGTTTCACTATCATCTTCACTGTCGCCATTACGATTTCATTATCTTCTGCCAAACTCTTTTCAATTCGTTCCTCACAAATTTCTCTGACCTGTTTTCATTGTTCATCGTCATCTCAGTTCATCTTTATCTCATTGCATCTTCATCTCAGGCCATTTCAGTTCGAAATTAGGGTTTTCATCATCACTTTGGTAAGTTTTCTCCAATCCAACTAGTTTTTCTCCGAAACACAGTTGACTAGCCTTCCATTAATTAGGATTTCAATTTCGTAATAAAAACCTACATGAATTTGAAAAATGTTATTCCTCTAAGTTTCGAACTTATTCTTGAAGATGTTTGTGTGATTTTGTCTGTAAATTTCTCTGTCATTTGAATTTCTCTGGTATTTGCTTGATCTATGTGTTTTCTTTAAATTTTCTCTGCCATGTTTATTCCCCCATTTGTTTCTGGTTATCCCCTATTTTTCTCTGGTTTTCTGTAAATTTCTCTGGCATTTTCATATTATGGAATTCGTATTTTTTCTGGCTTGCCATGTTTAATTTTCTCTGTCATATATGTAATTTTCTCTGGCTTGCTATGTGTAATTTTCTCTAGTATGTTTATTTTATTCCATTCTTAAATTTTCTATGGCCACATCACTTTTATCTTTTGTGTGGTTATGTCATGTTCCATTTTCTCTAGTTGTTTGTAAATTTCTCTGGCATTTTCATATTATGGAATACACACGTGTTTAATTTTCTCTAGCTTACCATGTGTAATTTTCTCTGGTATGTTTATTTTGTTCCATTCTTGAATTTTCTCTGGCCACATCACTTTTCTCATTTGTGTGTGTCTGTTAAGTTCAATTTTCTCTGGTTGTCTATAAATTTCTCTGGCATTTTCATATTATGGAATGAACATTTTCTCTAGTTTGCCCTGTTTGATTTTCTTTGGCATATATGTAATATTTTCTGGCTTACCATGTGTAATTTTCTCTGATATGTTTATTTTGTTCCATACTTGAATTTTCTATGGCCACATCATTTTTCTCCTTTGTGTGTGTCTGTCATGTTCTATTTTCTTTGGTTGTCTGTAAATTTCTCTGGGATTTTTATATTATGGAATGTATATTTTTTCTAGCTTGCCTTGTTAATTTTCTCTGGCATATATGTAATTTCTCTTGGCTTGCCAAGTGTAATTTTCTCTGGTATATGTTTAGTTTGTTCCATTCTTGAATTTTCTCCGGCCACATCACTTTTCTTCTTTGTGTGTGTTTGTCATGTTCCATTTTCTCTTGTTGTCTGTAAATTTCTCTGGGATTTAATGTTGACATCTTTATGTTTTCATTGTCTAAAAATAACAAAACGTAAAAGCAGCAAAACACCATAAATACCAAGTAAGAAATAAAAACTCTATAAATAAGATAATGGGTAAATTACATTTACCTCCCCTGAGGTTTCTGACAAATACAGAGACCACCCCTGTGGTTTCAATAATTACAATAACCTCCCCTACTTTACCTGACAATATCAAGATTCCCCCAAAATTTAACAAAGTTTATATACCTAATGTGCCTTCCGATGTCATCTAATGTAAGCACTAAAATACCCATAATGCCATCAAACCGCATTTAAGAAGTCATAGAGGAACAAAAGCCCCACAAATGTAGTCCTCAAGCCCCCACAAACCCAGCTCTACCAGCTCTGCAACCCCCCAAAAAGCCTTAATCCACAATTACTCAGTTGAGAAGTTGGATAGCCACCATCAACACCACCTCCCCAAAAAAATCAGTGCAAAATCAAACACAATAGAAATCAAAATCAAACTATAGCCATTATTAGCCAAAGAAAATAAGGTACTAAATTATAGTGCAACAATTGGATCTCTTTGAATCCCCCACCCCTTCCACCTCCTCCTCTCTTTCTCCCATTTCTTCTCACTTTTACTTTTGTATTTATATTTTTAGTAGATAGATAGATCCGTAAGGAATCACCATTTATACGCATCCAAATCCAATGATTTCATTGTCGCTTTGATCCGGGTAACTAAAACTCTCATCTTCTCAAGAATTAAAGCCTGTCTTCACTCTGCTTTACTCCAAACCCAAAACAAAACATGTCGACTAACCACCGATCACCCTCCTCCTCGCCACTTTCAAATGACAATGACATGGAACCCAGATCAAATGACAAATGACAACAACAACAACAAATTGATTGGAGCAGATCCGAGTTCCATTAAAATGCTTCGAGAGGATCAACAAGTACGAAGAGCTTATCAAAGCGGGTTCAAGAAGTTCGAACAAAAGAGGAACCGCAGATGAGTACAGGATTGAAAAAGTGGTGAACAAATTGAAGCAGATCTCTTCCAAGCACAAGGATGATGACTCCGATGCGGCTTGGAAGCTATGGTCAATTGATTCTACAAACATTCTTGGTGCCGGCGAGAGGAGGGAGTGGAGGAAGACTTGTCGGTAGAGGGAGAAATAGAGGGAGGCGGTGGTGTGTCCTCGACGAAGACCTTCGTTTCAGCGTCGATGTCGGAGGAGAGGAGTGGCGGCAGAAGGGTTGTCGTCGTCGGAGAAGTTGATGTCGGTCTCCCATAAGAGTCAGTTGTTGCTTGAGAGGTCTTCGGGGAGCCAGACGGACTCGCAAGCTTTGTTCCACTCGTCGCCGCTGCTTTTGCCGGTGGTGGATAGTGGCGAGGGAGGTAGTAGTAGTGGAGGAGAATGATGGTTGTGATAGGATTGAAAAAGGAGTTAAGAATAAAGATATTGAAACAAGATATACACATAAGTAACCCAAAAGAGGCACTGTTGGGTTGGGTTGGGTTAGGAAGGAAGGAGAGAGAGAGAGAGAGAGAGAAGAGAGAGAGAAGGGTGAGATTTCAAAAAGTAAAAAGGGATATTTTGTAGGGTTTTTTCGTCTTTTCACACTTAATTTAAAGGGTAATATGGTCATTCTGTATAGGTAAGTAATGTCGTTTGTGTAAAATTGACGGATTGGGGCAATCTTGATGTTGTCAGTTAAAGTATGGGAGGTTTCTGTAATTATTGAAACCACAGGGGAGGTCCCTGTATTTGTCAGAAACCTCAGGGGAGGTAAATGTAATTTACCCAAAGATAATCTAATTTGAATATTTCTTAAAACTAACTATACCTATAATTTGTATGCAGTGTGGATTGTGGCCTCTTCGTTTGCTACATAATGAGACAATATAGCAACCATGAACCTATCAGCTCAACATTGTCAAAACAAGACGTTAGGTTCACGAGACGTAAAATCATAGAGATTTATGCAGAAATTGGCGGTCATGGATGTAACCAATTGAAATACTACCAAAAAAAGAACTGAAAGTATAATAGTGAAAGCATACTAGTGACATGAAGACAATGTACACAATGTAATTAGGAATGACCCTTCATTTTTTTTTTCGTACATTAAAGAAATGATGTTGTTTGACATATATGTATATATATATATATTTTTAACTAATGTAAATTTCATAACTATCAATGGTTAAATATTTTTTTTATAATGCATATTTAGTGGTGATTATCAACACAATCCACACAGAGAAAATTGTCTAAAGAAATTTTTCTTGTATGAAGTTACCAAAATTTCACAGAAAAATTTAACTCGTATCGTGCTAAAAGGGTGCCTATATGATCATGTAATTTGTAATGCACTGTGTTGGTACGAAACAATCATCAAATTCAAAGAACACAATGCACATTGTAGTTTTCTCTGTTATTGTCAAACTTCTCTAGATGAATTTGAGCACACAAAACACAGTGCACTATTGGCAAATTTCTCTAGATGAATTTGACCTCACAAAACATAGTCCAGAAAGTAATTTTCTCTGCTAGTGGCAAATTTCTCTAGATGAATTTGCCACAATGCACATAGTAAATTTCTTTGGATGAATTTCACCTCACAAATTTCTCTAGATAAATTTGACCTTACAAAATATAGTGCACAAAGTAATTTTCTCTACTACTGGCAAATTTCTCTGGATAAATTTGCTACAATGCACATAGTAAATTTCTTTGGATGAATTTAACCTCACAAATTTCTCTACTATTGACAAATTTCACTGGATGAATTTGACCTCACAAAACACAATGCACATTTCAACAAACACAATGCACATAGCAAATTTCTCTGCTATAGAAAAATTTCTCTAGATCAATTTGACTGGTATTATAAAGACACTCCCAAAGTATGTTTCTAAAAACGCAACACAAAAAGTAATTTTCACTGCTATTAAAAAATTTCTCTGGATGAATTTGATTGGTATTATATATGTATTATCCAAAAAGTACATTTCACAAAACAACATACACAAAGTAATTCTCAAATGTATTATTCAATCAATAAATATAATATCCTCAACTATTTAACAAAGGTTCCTTGCATGTCCTCTTATTATGGCGATCAATCCTATCACATCGACTACACTTCATCACCCTTTTAAACTCTTTAGTAAAAGCAATTCTGTTCTTCTTTGGCCTCCCAACTGGTCTCTTACTCAATGCAAGTAAAATCATAGCATCATCAATTCAATTCGCATGAAACATTAATGATAATAGTATCATTCCCATATTTGCACAGCAACAACACTGCAAATACCAAAATTAACTTGTTAAATATAAAAATACTTCACAAGAACAACATAAAAGTCTAGAGAAATTTCTAATAATTATAATTTTCTCTGGATTATAATACCTACCTTATAATTTTCTCTGGACTCAAATAAAAGTCTAGAGAAATTTACAAACTTAAATTCACCTTCAAGATAACAAAAACAAAATTATAGAAGAATTAATGAATCTAGAGAAAATCACAGAGATATTCAATGCTAACTATTAAACACAATCATAGACAAAAATCACACAGAAGATCGCTTATCAAATTATAAGCTTCTCTGTGATTTTCACTGGACTACAAGCTTATAATTTTCTCTGTGTGATTGTGCATTATTGGACTCAAATCAGAATGCAGAGAAATTTCTCTGGAATATAAACATACAATTTTCTCTGGAATATGAACAGATAATTTTCTCCGAATACAAAGCAAAGTGTAGAAAAATGAAAAGTGCGTAATCAATGAAAAAACAGAGCACAAAACTTAAGATGTTGAAGAAAAACAGAGGGTCTCCAAACACGAAGAACAAAACTTATCATTGATAAACATGTAACACAGAATGAAAAATCAACTCCATTGTCAATAACAAAGAATAAAAAATCAACTTCAAAAATCAAAAAATAATTCACTAAGCTGGCTTTTCTATCACATTGATCAAAACTGAAAATAAAAATCTAATTCAAAATAAACTACAAAAACTTATTTGAAATCGGAGTCCATATACACAAATCAAATGAAAAATAAAAAACTTAAACTGATTATTAAACTTACCTGATTCAACTCTACTGGAAATTCGAGTTTCAACACGACTTCAACTTCTACATGAAATCTGCATCATCGAAATCTCCATCGATTGCCAAGTTCATCCCAAAGTAATCTTTCACAAAAATAGTAACGTAATCTTCAGATTCCAAAATTGAAAACCACTTATAATATACAAAAGAGTAAAATAGGTATTTTATCAACTAAACTAACATTCAGGGACCTTAGACACTAAAAAATATTATTGTGAATCTCTCTTCATACTAAAAGTTGGATAGAAACCTTAGACCAATTTTTCCACTCTTTTTTGCGTTATTAACACTATGGCAGTGCGCATATGAGAATTCATTCGAAGTAAAATAATAAAGTACTGGCGCGGAGAAAAACAGGGCTGGGCATGGTGTTCGTACTGGTATCGTATCATATTATTTTGGATTTGTGCTAAAATTATTTTAATATTAACGTAATTTATTTATTATTTCTTATTATTATGTCATGTCATTTTCAATAAATGTTGGATTCATATCCTGTTATGTCAAAAAAATTCATTACTAACTAAAAAATATTAAATGTATGAAAAATTTGAAACTTTCTCCACAAGTTAAATTTAATAAAATTAATTTCTATTAAATGAAAATATTTATAAACTTATTTGATTTCAACTTAATTTTATTTTCTTAATTTATAAAAATTATATTTCATTATTATATTTTTTACTAGATTAACTCAAATAATAAACAGAAAAATACATTAAATTCAATTAAAAGTAAAAACAAAACCTATATTAAAGTAAAATATTATTTTACATATTTTTTAATAAATTAATTGTAATTACGTAAGAGATTGAAAAATGTTATGAGACTCTTTAGTATAAATAATATTAAATATTTAACCAATTCTTTATTATATGAGTTATTCGTATCAATTTCATGTTATACAAATTTAATAATAATTTGTCTTGTTTAATATTTGTGTTATCAAGTCGTGTCATATATGTGTTCGTATCAGAAAATGATCAATCTTAACCTACTAACTTCGTATATAAGGGTATTTTGAAAATATAATTAAAAACCATTTTCCAACTGTTAACTTATTTTGGATAACATTATCTCTTACAATTTTTACATTTTTTTTAAAACAAATCATAAAAAATTTCAAGTAGGTAACTTTTAACTATCTTTTCAAACAAGTCACTGTTTGAATTGCGTTATCGTGTTACGTCACAAATTTAGGCGCATGTTATGTCTTTTGGATCGGGTTTTTATCTAGTTGGATAGAAGTCCAGTTCGTTGTTATTGGGCTTATGGGGCTTGTTGTCTCGGCTCTCTCCCATGTTATTTCAATGCCTACTATCCATATGACTAAAGATTTTTTTTAGATGGGATCCATATGACTAAAGATTAGTGGGCAACAATGAATTAATTTTAGTTTTCAAGTAATTAGATGTTGACATTGATCAAGTAAAATATATTAGGCCTCGTTTGTTAATGTTTTTAATTTTTAATTTACATAAAATAAGAAACAGATTTTTATTTATTTTTGTAAAAGACAAAAATGTATAACTTGTTTTATGTACAAAAGTATTTTTAAAATAAAATAAAAAAACAATAAAAAAATATATTTGATGAGTTGTTAAATTTTGATGGTCAGAGATAGAGGGTAGATAGACCAGTAGTGATGGGGTAGCAAAAGGTGTTAGTGGTTAGATGTCGTCGGATGACATCAGATGGCCGGAAGGACGCCAAAACATGGACTAAGATCACAATGGTAACCGCCCACCCATTGGAGTTGCTGGAGGTTGGTCGAAGCTCACAACCCACCGGTAGCGACAGGTGGTGGTGATCGATGGCCGGTGGTGGTGATAAGTGAGAAGAGAAAGTGAAAACTTACTTTAAAAACAAGTGAAAATAACTTTTTGTGTTCTAAATTTTTTTGAAAATCTTGAAATCAATTTTATTTTTTTGAAAACGAAAATAAAATACCCAACAAATTTTTATTTTCAATTAAAAAATGAAAATAAAAACAAAAAATAAGAAATAAAAAACGTTAACAAAAGATCCCTTAATGACCCCATTAAAAGGATACCAAAGAGAGTACAATGAATTAATGTCTTACATGGAAATAGGTTGCAATGTATCTCTCTATGACATGAGCGTGAGGGATGTAGCTTATTTTTTATTTAGTTTGGTAGAACATTTGCTTATGAATGTACCTTGGTTACGATTTTTATAATCTTTGGTTATAATCTATTTTGATATTTGTTATGATTTTATGATGTTGATTATGTCGTTATTTTGGTTACGATGCAAGATCTCTTTTGTTATATTTTATGTGATATTTAGTTATAACTCCACAAGATTGAGTTGTGATATTTGTGATAATCAAACTCACAAATATCATAACTTGCATAAGGGTGCCATAGCATTACCTAATGTTTGAAGTATGAATTCAAATTTTCGCAACAAAGTTTAATTGTCACAGTATGTAATACCACCTAAAATGACTTATGGGGTTCTGACTCCTCAAAATTTAAGGGAACTTACCAACCGGTCCCATAGAAGTAAATTAATACCGGCCAAGTCCTGTCTTATTTCCATTTCCAATTTTACCCTTCAATATCACACCATATGCATGAAACAAAGAAACTGCTCACGAACTCTCCCCTTTATGTTGTCTCCCTTTTGTTTCTTATATATTGTTTCTTTTGTTCTCTCATACTCACATACATACATATTCACTCACTAATTCACAAAATCACATCCACACATTTACTAATTCACAATAATTTAGCAGTGATAAATTTATCACTGATAAAATCTTATCAGTAATAAATTTCATACTCATATACATACACACTCACTTACTAATTCACAAAAAATTCAACAGTGATAAATTTATCACTAGTTCAAACAGTGTTTTCTACTTTTACCTCAACATTGTAACTTAAAAATTTTAATGATAAATTCACAAAAACAAACTTATCATTGGTTTAAACAGTGATAAATTTACAAAAACAAACTTATTACTGGTTTCAACAGTGATAAATTCACAAAAACAAACTTATCATTGATTTAAACAAATTTGTTGCTAATTTATCATTAGTTTAAACAAATTTATCACTGGTTTAAACAGATTAATCACTGGAGATCTTTCTCCAATATACACAGAAAGAGAGAGAGAGAGAGAGAGAGAGAGAGAGAGAGAGAAAGAGAAGATCCGGTGGCAAAGAGCCTAGATCCTATACCTAGAGGTGGAAGCGGCTGTGGTCAGCAATGACGGTGGATGTGGAGGCAAAAACGTCGGTGGCGGTGGAGGCGAAGATATTGGTGGAGGTGAAGGCAATGGTAAAAGTGGAAGAAGATGTCGGTTGAGGTCGCCGGCAATGACGATAGTAGAGGCGGCGGTGGTTGGCAACGGTAGAGATAGTGATAGTCGTTGATGGAAGAATGTATAGAGAGAGAGAGAGAGCTTCTCTTTCTTTTTTTTTTTCTTTTTTTTCACTTTTCATCTTTTATCTCACAGATTTGGATATAAAACATGAGGGCAAAAATGGAATAAACAAAAATGTTCAGGACCTATAGGTAAAAGAGTTTTCATTAAGAACCTGTTGGGTAATAACCCTTAAAAATAGGACTGGTCTGTAAAAATCCCTAAAATTTAATTCTAAATGTCACATCTAAGGGTGCAACTCAACGGGTTCAGCGCGGATTAGGAAGTTGTTCAAACCCAACCAAAGTTGTGCTGAAACTTGTTTAAGCCCGCACAAGCTTGAATTGTAACATGAGATTATTTGCCCAAACCCGAACCAAATTTAACCTAAAATGGCCAAATTATACATGAATTTCAGTTTTTTTTTTTCCAGCTAAATTATTAATTTTTTAAAATTATACTTTATTTACATTTTTTTTTTAAACATAATCATTAATAATATTAAAACAAATATTTATATAATATAAGAGAGATGCTACTATGGTGATAGTTTTTACAATTTATGAGTAAAAATAAGTAAGACAATATTTTGTGATACTTATGTATGTAAAATATATTCAGTATGATTTAATGATCTAAATTACTTAGTATTATATAATGACTAATAATTTATATATATAGTTAATATTTTTATATATTTATATATGTATAATTTGGATTTCGAATTACTCGAATTATTTGGTATCTTTATCCAAGTTGGACCAAATTTGATTTAGTCTTTTGAATTTTTATCAAAACACATACCAAATTCAAAACCCTAATCCTATCCTACAAAATTAGATATTTAAATATCCTCATCACCAAATTGACAAGGTATCCAGCTAAGGTGAACTGTGCGATTTTCCACGGTTACACCTTTAAATATCTTCATCATAAAAAAGTCATCTAAACTTTACATTTCCTAGAATCTCATATAACAAATTATTAGATATCTCATATAACAAATTATTAGATATTTTAAAAATATATTATATTATCTATATATATAAATTATCTCCTTCGAATAAATTTTTGATAACTGAAATTCCGAATTAACTTACGTATCTCTATTTCATTGGATTGTCTAAACTTCTGCCATGTGGATAATAAAAGGACAAGGTTCGATTCTTCTTTAATTTTAAACTAAATCAAAGAGAATATTATATTATTAATGTATTGTCTGCGGACCCTGGACTCGGACTAGGTATACCTATCTAGAAGCACCATGACAGACCGGTTCAATTTTCCACACAAAATTCAATTCATATATGAGAACACATTTACATATGTACTGATGCTGATGCATGTGCCTACACATTTCTTATTTGAATATTGATTTAAGAACAAAAATACATATATAAATGAGACATTTAAATCTTATCTTTTGAAATTAAAACCTATCAAAATATTATTTGAATTTGAGCATAACTCAAGTGATAGTTCCTTTAAGTTTTTCAAGAGATTTGAGTTTGAGATTATAAAAAAAATCAAATATCCAATTGTATTAATCTAATTTATTGCTAACAGTTTACAATAAAATAAATAAATGAATAAATATATATTAAAAAGTGTGACTTTTATATTATTTTGATTTGATTGAGTATTTTCATGCTACAAAGCCAATTCATACATATGCAAAGAGATTACATCAAATGTGTTGATTATTTTTATTTTATTACACAATAGAATACTTTCCTATTAAAGAATCTGTATAATGTGAATAGCCTTTTAAAAGAAATGAATACAATAATACTTACAAAAGAACAATTTCTTAAAATAAATGTCACGAGTCACTCCCGTATTCAAGGGGTTAAGTATCGTGATGGTCAAGAATTAAAGTTACCTACGGCTAATTCTTAAACAAATCAATAAACGCGAGCGAAGTAATATTTAAATGAGGGTACCAAAATAATCATTGGAGCTTTATTTTTATTACAAAATTTACCAACCAAAAAAGCCGATATGTACATAGAAAAATATCACAAAAATATCTGTGTGTGTGTCTATTCTCAGAGCCCGTCCTAACACTTTCCAAAAATTATTTCAATTGCATTGTTTCTTGAAAATTGGTAAATAGTTATAAGCACATGGCGAGTAACAAATATTATACCAAGAGTATAAAGGACAGAAATAACCATGGATAGTTAGTTAGGCCAAAACATTTAGGCTAACTTAGTCAGAACAAATAATTCTTTAAGTAGCAAAATTGAGATTATATAAATAAATAATCATAACCACGGTAATTTGGTAAACAGATCATTTAAGTGGCAGAAACTGTAATACAGAAATTATGTAAATACATAGCTATAACCACTGTGATCGTTAATGTGAGAACAGAGAGGTCGGTATGACTACGTAACAGAGGTACGGATTCAAGAGGTGGCTCAGACGGATTCTAGATGTGCTCTCACAATAGTGAAGACTTAGCCAAGACAAAGACTTTGGTCCGCATGTAACGTAGAGACGGATTCAAGAGGTGGCAGACGGATTATAGAGTGGCTCCCACAATAGTGTAGACTTATTCAAGATAGTACTTGCTCCGCATGTAATGTAAATTAATGGATCCATGACAAGCAGAGGCCCACAAAGTGGTCAAACAGAGATCAATGGTTATTTAAGTCACCGGCGTGGGACTCGTGGTGGTACTTACAAAACATAATTGTTTATAAGGTCATAGCCAAATATTTTTAAAATATAAACAAACATATCTATGGGTTTCCTTTTAAGCAAATAAGGTCGTAAATAAAATCACGTAACTGAAATCTTATAAAACATAACTTTTATAAATATACTAATAAAACATAACTTATATAAACAGATTTTGGTAACTCAAAATATACGTAAAATACATTTTGGTAACTCAAGGTATAATATAACCCACCTTAATATTAATATCTTACTCTTTCTTTCCACTATTAAAGACCCTTTTAACTTCTACTATTTTTTCCTTCTTCCTCTATTTTCTTTCTTTCCTTTCTTCCTTCTCCTTTCCTTTCTTTTCTTCTTTCTTTTTTTTCTTTTCTTTTTCTTCTCGCCCAGGTGAACTCGCTTCTCCTTAAATAGGGAGGAGAAATCATTCTCTCGCCAACACGTGGCAAGACATCCTTTTCGTTAAGATTTAATTCATAATTATATAGATTTATTCTTATCCTTAATAGATATTTAAGATAATTATCATTTGACCCAATATTTTAATATAATTATATAAATTAATTAATTTTTAATTAAATTACATTTTATCATATACTAACAGAAAATTAATTATTTATTTTATTACCACACCCATTATTATTATTATTTATATTTTGACTCCTAAACTTTTTAATAATTATATTATTTTACAAAATTACTCATAATAATATATAATAAATTATATATTTTCCGAACTGAGATTAAAGCCTCGTTTGGGAACAGACTATTTTAGTAACTTTTTGACTTTTTATGAAAAGATGTGCAGAAAAGTAGAAAGGGTGATGTGATAATTTATAGTAACTTTTTGACTTTTTGATTAAAATAGCCACTCTCCAAACGAGACCTAAATAAAATTAATATAAATTTTACAAAATAATTAAAAATTTAAGTTTTTACAATAAAAGTAACCAAACATTAAGATAACCTATAAAACATGGAAGTCGGAACAATTTTAAGTCGCTAACTTTGTTGATATGCTTAGAGTCTCGATTCTTTCTTGAGAATCCCTCTCTCCTCGTGTTAAGTGACTTTTGAATTACACGATTAATAATTTTTTATAGTTGATTATATAATATAAATAAAGTTTAAATAAGATAAATCTAAATAGTGAATTTATGCCATGACAGGTGAGTAAGTTTAAAAATACAATAACCGTTCATAAAATCAAACATAAGATGAATATGAATAGATGATAAAAATTTGTATAAATCTTACTAAATTCTTATATTCTGTTGTTTTCATTTGGTTTGGGTTGAACCAGTCCCGCCTATACTTACCAACTCAGAATTGTTGTTATGACTATTATTTTTTTATAATAAAAAACCAAAGAAAATACAAAGTCAAAATCAGAGAAAAAAAAAAAAAAAAAACCTCTTATTTCCAACCCTGAATTTAAAACCCCCACACACATAAGAATACAGAGAAGGAGAAACAGAGGCCTCTATCTCTCTCTCTAAAAATCGACGGAAATCCGGAAATGCAGGCATGCAATGAAATCTTCATTTTTTAAAAAAAAATTTCCAATGAAATCTTCATTAACAATGCATCTTCAGTTCTTTCAATTCTCTCTCTCTCTCTCTCTCTCTCTCTCTCTCTCTCTCTGTGTTAATGTAAAACACTAACCCCCCTGTCTCTCTCTCTAAATTGCAGAGAATTCATTTTTTTGCCGTCTTGATTACAGTCGGTCTATTATTCGGCTATTGTTCTAGTCTCCAGGTTCATTCTTTTACATCCCCATCTTCATGCTTTCTCCAAATAAATCAACACATCTTCTAAAAATACTAATTTTATTTTCATTTCACCAACAAATAAACAGATCGGCGAAACCTGCTCCTCCGACAATCAGTGTGACGCCGGACTACGATGCGAAACATGCCCTGCAAATGGTAACACCCGCCTCAGATGCACCCGCATTCAACCCTTGAGTCCCACTTCCAAGGTATATACATATAAAAAAATTATATACAAGTTCATGCATACATATATTTGATTGTTGTTTTGATTTGGGATATGTATGATGGGTTTTGTGAATTGATGACGATGATGATGATGACAGGTGAAAGGTCTACCGTTTAATAAGTACTCATGGCTAACGACCCACAATTCGTATGCTATGTCCGGGGCCAAGTCCCTCACCGGATCGATTATTGTTTCTCCGACGAACCAGGACGATTCGGTTACCAACCAGCTTAAAGTAAGATTACCATTCTACCCCTTTGTTTTTTAGTTAATTGGTTGAATAACTAATCTTTATATTAAATGGCAGAGAGTTATTTATTTATTTATTTTGGTTGGCAAATGGTAGTTGTTAACTCCCCACCCTTAGCAAAACTCCTATGTGTTTGCATTTCCTTAATTTAATTCAACGGAAATTGTACCCATGAATTCCTTGGGACTAAGTCCAAAGGAAGTTATGGTGGTGAAGTAGGTTTGGCCTAGTTGGTTAAATGACCGAGAGCTATTTATTGTTTAATCAATAATTTTTTGTGGTTATTATGGTAGGTAATTTATGGTTATCTCTTTTTACAAGGCAAAATATTATTAGTCACTTGTTATATCGAAAATGTCTCTATCATGTTATTTAAGATGAAGTTTTTAAAATAAAAAAATCGATTTTTTGCCTTTTTTCCATTATGATGATATTGAAAGCACCAAACGTTGGCTTACCAAAATTTTTTCAATTTGAAGGAAAACGAAGGGCGGTTGTGTGTGAAATGATTGTTGGGAAATGTTTGCTTAGATTATAAGATAAGCATTCTACAAGTCTCACCTACCTGCATCATTCCACATTGTTCATTTTGGAAATGTGTTATGACATGTCGTTTGAACCTATAAATGGTCAAGTTTGACTTTAAAAATTATTTCATTAAATTTTAATATAATTTATTACAACTAATCCTTGCATCTACCTGGGTTGGGAGAAAAATGGTATTTCGATCACATGCTAATGCGTATAGGCAGACGATGAATTTAAAAGATGAATTTTGCCAATCTTGGATTTCAGATGCGATTTGCTAAGTAATTTCGTTCTTGATTTGCGTGAGAAATTGTTAAAAACTGATCAATACCCTCTTTGAGCAAACTTTCGCTTCTTTCGATGAAGGTTATGTGCAACTCATTCGAATCAAAAAATGGTTTGCTAAGGAATGTGTTTGTTTCTTTTATAGAATGGCGTTCGAGGGCTCATGCTTGATATGTATGACTTCAACAATGACGTCTGGTTATGTCATTCTTTTGGTGGACAGTGTTACAACTATACAGCATTTGTAAGTTTGTTTCCCAAACTGCAAGTGTGTTGATAAACTTTGAATTGTCATTTCTCTCGTGGTTGATTTTGTGCAAATTGTCTCTCCTAGCAACCCGCCATCAACGTGCTGAAAGAGATTCAGGTGTTTATGGAAGCAAATCCGACAGAAATAGTCACCATCTTCATTGAAGATTATGTGAAAGCTCCGCAGGGCTTGACAAAGGTCTTCAATGCCTCCGGCCTCAGTAATTACTGGTTTCCAGTGTCTCGGATGCCCAAAAATGGCAGCGATTGGCCTACTGTGGATGTTATGGTTCAGCAGAATCAGCGCTTGCTCGTCTTCACTTCAATACAATCCAAGGAGGCTTCCGAGGGGATTGCCTATGAGTGGAGATATGTGGTAGAAAATCAATGTGAGTCTTACTGAAAATATGCAATGTTTAAAAAAAAAAAAGTGAAAAAAAACAAATTAGGAGATCATTGGTGTGGAAAGTGTTTTTGAAATTGGTGAAAAATGGCTTGTTTTTGTTTCCCATTTTTTTGGTTTACATTTCTTATGGTGTGTGTCTAAAAATGCAGATGGCAATGAGGGAATGGTAGCTGGTGCCTGTCCAAACCGTGCAGAATCACCTCCTATGAACACGTCAACAATATCATTGGTTCTTGAGAACTACTTTCCTACTAATCCCAATTTAACAGGCGCTTGCGTTGATAATTCTGCTTCGTTGATCAGTATGACAAATACTTGTTATCAAGCATCTGGCAAACGGTGGCCAAACTTCATTGCTGTTGATTTTTACCAGGTAGGGGATGATTGACCTGCACTTCATAGACCCTTTCAATAGAGATATGTTTTGTTTGTAGCTGAAAAAAAAAAAAGAAAGAAAACAAAATTATGATATTCGGTTGGTTGATGGATTTATTATTGACTTGTTTTAGTTGAGTGATGGTGGGGGAGCCCCAGAAGCCGTGGATGAAGCGAATGGTCATCTGACTTGTGGATGTGATAATATTGCTTATTGCAAGGTTTGCTACTAATTCTATCTGATAAATAATAAGTCAGCTTAAATATTTAATGTGATAACATATTTTTCTTCTGTTATTTAAAAATAAATAAATAAATACAATTTTGTTTACACTAATGAATCCTTGTCAATTAATTTCAACCTATTGATTTTTTAATTTGGAATCAATTATTATTATTATCTTTTAAAATGAGTCCTTTTTAGCCTTCAGAGACGTCTAAGAATTGATTAGGAGATTTGTTTGTACAATATTTTTTATGCAAATAAAAGAAAAAGTGTAGTACAACTAATTACTGATCAAGTAGTTGTAAAATTTCACAAAAAATAACACGGATGCTCACAATATTGCATGTGTAGCTTTCTTTGAAAATTTTGTGTGACTAGCATTTCGTTAATGATCATATCACCACCATTGCAATAATCTCAATACAATATTTGAAAACTCTACCTAATTCATACCTAAACCATTTGGGCATTGTCTTTGTGCATGTCTAATATGATAAGACTATTTGATACTATGCTTCAACCTAATCCAATAGCTGACTAATAATTTTTTCCACACATGGACAGGTAAATGCTACATTTGGCACATGTGATGTCCTACGATCTCACCTCCACCGCCTGCTGCATCATCGACCACAGCTGGAGGAGGAGGAGGAGGAGCATCTCAAGCAGCACCAAGCAGTGGTTCTGTGAGGCGTTGGCTGATCGGAACAATTTTTACCATGCTTGTCTTACTATGTTTGTAATTTGTTCAAAATCATTTGTTATGTTGTTTTTGGAACCACATGGATCTGTTTCGGAATGAGAACCATTTTGTATTTGATTGAGAAAACAGAGGGCGAGGCTGGAGGCATTTTTTTATTCTATTAAACATGTACCATTTAATTCTTATTGTATAGGTATAGTGTCAACATCCCCAAGTCCATGTTTTATTTATTTATTTTAACAACTCCTCCACGACCACGAGTCCATGGTTGTAATATAATATTTTAAAGAGTGTGAAAGTTGACTAATTTGTTGCTGTGTAGACAATGTAGAGAAACAATTTCGGGTAATACAAAATAAATAAAATCAATCATGAGCCTTTAATTTTGTTAATTTAAAATTTAATCTTTTAATTTGTTTTTTATATAAATTATCCGTTTATTTTTGTTAAGTAAAATAGAAGAAAAATTAATATTTTAATTATTAAATCTAACCAAAAAGAGCAATTGATACATTTATGTACACTTATATTGGATTTAATCACTAAAATACTATTTTCTGTAAGTTTTTACCTAACAAAAATATGTGAATGATCTAAATTGAAAACAAATAAAAACTTGTAGTTTAAATTGACAAAATAAAAAATTTATTTTGTTATAAGGTTCAATCATTAATTTTTTTTGGGTACAATTTCTCCAAAAATTTAATATAAGTGCACCATGTAATCACAAAACTTTCACCAAAAATGTTTGAGAAAAATAAATTTTGTATCAAATATTCTTACATAATATTAGCATTAAGGATGAGCAGCGGATATATCGATTCGTTCAAATCGATCGAACTGAACTGATCCGCCGCATTTTGAATGGATACGTGATGACGAGTGGACGGTTGCGGATTGATTTTTTTCAACCCGCTTAGTTTTGGACGGATGACGGATTTGGGGTTTTTTTGGCCGCATCCCAACCGCCAAACCGGGACCATCCCCAGTATTTTGTAAGACTTCGGATTTTTAATGTATTTAGATATTCGCTTGTATTTTCAATTGAAAAGAGTTTAAATATTCTGTTGAATATATTTTTTGAATTGGAAAAAATAAATGTATTATTTATCTATATTTTTTAGTTTTTAAGTCTAACTTTAAAAATACTAAATAAATTATATGCTAGTTGGTTTTTGTTTTTAAAAACATATATAGATATAATAATATAGAGACATATAATCTCTACTACTGTTTTGTTTATGATTTTGATTGTTTGAATTGTTTTTATATTTTAAGAATCATAGATTATTATACTTTATATAATACTTTATGTCGATGAGTTATCTTTGTAATTATAATATGTGGATGATGCATGATGATTGTAATATTTTAAAGTTTCAAACTTCTTTTATTTGGATGAAGCATACAATGATTGTAATACTTTTTTAAATCATTGACTGTAATACTTTTCTTTTTTTTGAGGAAGTGCACAAGTTAAATTATGTTAAAAATTTATAAAATTTTAAACCACCAAACCGATTCACATCTATCATTTAATCCGCTCAATTCATATCCGCTGGATTGACGGACGGATGTGGATTGATTTTCTTTAATTTACAAATCTGATAGACAAATAACAAACTAAAATTCGAGACCAAGAATCGACCAAGACTCATTCCTAATTGATATGCCCTTGTGAGTATTGAGGCCCTATTTATTTGGGATACAAAAATTCAACTTGGCATGCCTGCCCGTGTGAGTGTTGAGCCCCGTATGGGATGAAAAAAATTAACTTGGTTTTTAAAATTATTTTGGGCTTGGTAAAAAAAATTCTATTTTGGATAATTTTTTTATTATTTTTTAAAATTAATTTGATAATTATAAGAGAAAAAATATAAAATTAACTTATTTTGTCTTTTTGTTAGATAATTTAACCCCATTTCATATGCCAAATGGAGCTGAGTATAATATCAACTTTGATTGGTAGCTCGAATTTCATTCCCCCTAATCCCCCTAATTTCTATTTTCAGTAAACTGTTTTTTTTTTTAACTTACCTTGCTTTTTTTTTTTTGCCATTTTGACAATTTCGGGATTCAAGGCGGAGCTGAGCTCCCCACTTTTCTCGTATAATATTTGCTAATTTTTATGTGGTCCATTGCTAAATTTTTACTTAATGATTTGACAAAAACGTCCATTATTTCTTGCAATAAGGTTGGCATTTAATAAAAAAAAAAAAGAAAGAAAAAAAAAAAGCGACTATGATGGCAAAACTAGATATAGGAGCGTTTTGACAACATAGTAAAAAGTTAATTTTTTAATTTTTTTTAGTCACATCATTTCTTTACTTTTTTATAAAAAATAAAATAAAATAAAATAAATCACAAAAAAAATCAAAAAATTAATTTTTTTACCAACTTTTCAAAACACTACATAGTGTTTGGACCACAAGCATATCATTTATTTGTGGTTCAGTGGCTTTTTGTATGACACGTCATCAGTATGGTTTATTTTTCCTTTTTTTCCCCATTAAAATAATATCAATAAACCTGGTTGAATTTTCGATATATACATATTTTATTTTTTTTCCCCATTAAAATAAAAACTAGTTCACATAATTAAAACCAAAGAAAAATTTTCAATTTTTTATAAATTAAATTTTTCTCCAAAAAAGAAAAGATTAAATGAAAATGATTTTTTTTGTGCCAAAATAATTATTATTTTATTTAAAATAAAATAGAAAATAAAATTTGCAAACTCAACCAAGTTGAGTAATTGTTTATTTTTATTTTGTAGTGTCATGTTACGTCGGTCATTGGGCCCAAATACTTCGAACTCATGACTTGGGCCGACCTATATTAACAAATGGATTGGGCCCATTCAAAGAATTTCAACCGACAACAAAATAGGGCTTCTGTGGCCCGCCTTTTTTCAACACTCCATTGGCGCGAAAACTACACTGTTCCCGCCATTTACTTCATCTACTTCTAAATCTAAATCATATCTCATATCCCCTCTGATCTTCGTTGTGATAGAGAGAGTGAGAGTTTAGAGAGAGAGAGAGATGGCGGAGGAGCAGCCAATAGTCGCCGGAAGGCGGAGGAGCAGAGGAGCCGAAGCGGCGGCTCGTAAGGACGCCCTCGACCGCCTAAAAGCTCTCCGCAGTGGTGGCCGCCGTGAAAGTGGTGGCTTTCAGATCAGGATCGAAGAACCGATCTACGACACCGTCGGAGAAGATGAATACGATGCGATCGTCGCTAAACGCCGTGAAGATTTCGGGGCCTTCATTGTCGACGACAATGGTCTCGGTTACGGAGACGAAGGCCAGGAGGAGGATTGGTCCCAGGCCGGAATCCCTTTGTCCTCCGATGAATCGGACGGTGAATTGGAGAGACCTAAGAAGAAGAAGACAGAGAAGAAGGAGCCGCCGCCTAAGAAGCCCTCTGCTCTCTCCGCTGCGGCGGCTCTAATGGGTAAGCAACGCCTCTCTAATATGTTCACTTCTTCAGTTTTTAAGAAGCCTAAGGATGATAAAGCCAAGAATTTATCAAGTGATAGTATCGTTGATGATGTTATTGCTGAATTTGCCCCTGATGAGGCTGATCGAGAGAGGCGACGGAGGGGACACGCAAACACGAATTCATCAACGGCTGTGAGGAATTTCACGCTGATTAAGGGAGAGAAACAACCCGTTGCAGTTGTTGATTCGATGGTTAGGTCTGAATTGGCAAAGGTTAATGCAAATGGTGAACCTTTGTTGGGTAAGGAACAGAAAATTGAAGTTGCCAAAGAGAGTGATTCGATAAAAGAATTTGAGAATGACCAAGATTTGAGTACTGAAATTGGTCACCATCCGAATGTTGAATCGCTTGAATCTTCGACGAAGGAGAGTGTGGTTGAGGCGAGCATGCCAAATGGTATTGAAGTGAAGGGGGAGGCTGTGGTGAAGGAGTTGTCTTTGGCTCTCGATGCGAAAGTCAAAGAGGACAAGCATCCGGGATAGACCGCGGCTGCTGGGTGGCAGGCAGATAGGAATGCGGAAATGGGAGCATTGAAAGTGATGAAGTGGAGGCAAATCCTGGTTTGAGTAGCGAAGAAAAGCCAGATTTCGTTCTGGATCCAGATGGGTCACTGCCTTTCTACATAATCGACGCTCATGAGGAGTTTTATGGTGCTAACATGGGTAACCTTTATCTTTTTGGGAAGGTATGGTGGTAATTTTAGTGCTGTCCATTATATCTTCCTGTTTAAATTACCATTTATTTGTAAATTTCATACATTCTATGTACATACATATGTAATTATAATTGAATTTTGTTACAAGGACATTGCAATATCTGTTGTTTATGTCATATATGTCTGTAGTTTAATCAGCATTAAGTTAATCTGGCATTACCTTTAGTTTTTTTTCTTCTTACGACTCATGACTGGGACTGGGTAGAAGAATAGAAAAATAAATATAGTTAAATACAGCTACTTCAATTAGTTAAAGACAGCATGGGACAACAAAATTGTTTTCTTCTCCTATCTATATTTTTAAGGTTGTGTACATCTTGCCCTCTTAGGCCACGTTTGGAAACATGCTATTTTAGTAACTTTTGATTTTTTTGTTTGGAAACATGTTATTTTAATAACTTTTGATTTTTGATTAAAATATGATATAAAAAAATTAGTATGTTTAGAATGACTTTTTTATTTTTACGAAAAGATAGGCAAAAATAGAGTGAAAAGAGAATATTTGACTTTTTGATAGAATTTGTTAGTTTTTAAATTTTTAGTAATTTTTTGATTTTTAGGCTAAAAGAGTGAGTTGCCAAACGAGGCCTTAGACCCCGCTTTAGTGAGAGCCAGGTGCATTGGTTCACTTTTTTTGTTTATTTGACAGATGCAGTTTAAATCTCAATTTAGGTTTGTGTAAACATGCAAGGTGCATGGCTTCATGGTGCATTCCTACAAATGTAGAAACTTTCATATGCATTGTGCATATTGAGTTTATATGACCTGTTAGGTAAACATCTAGAAAACAAGGTGACCCTTATAGCTAGTCTTTTAAAATTTCTGCCATTACTTTGGTATTTTAAAAATATTCTTCCAAGTGTGGTCTAGCAAAAATCTCAATTAATACATCATGGCGTTTCCGTTTTTATTTGTGATATGTGATGAAAATGGTCACTTTTTATTCGTAAATTTCATACACTCTATGTACATTCATATGTATTTTCTCAGCCTAATTTTGCTGGCTTGTCAGAAAATTCGAGTAGTGTCTTTATTGATCTTGTTGGATGACTTTTGGCCTTTCTTGTGCAACTGAGGTTGAAGATGAAGAAGGATCTCTTAGACATGGGATCTATCTACACAGTGGCAAACCAATTCAACCAACAGTTGATATAAACTTCAAACCAATTACATTCCCATTACTCGTATTATTGTTTCTTTTCCAATAGGTGATGTTCATAACGCAATTCTAGTATCATCCTAAAGATAAAAATCTACATTCCCCACATCGCGCCACCCCCCCCCCCCCCCCCCCCCCCTTCAAGTGTAATGCTTTACATAACTGGTTTGTGCTTCAGCAGCCAATAATTGACTCAAGAGTTGATAATTGACAAAATGCCATTTTATGTTGCCTTAATGTGAAGAAACATGCAAATATGCACCTTTGCAATTTCAAATGATTGTATATTTCTCAATGGTGATTATGAAGCTTGATAAAGATGATAGTTGATTTTACTGTGTAAATCTTCAAATATGTGCCATGGTATGTTTATGTCATTGATTTGTTGCTTCGGTTAGTTGTTGATAGATCTGATGTAAACAATTGATGGTTGACATCCAACATTGTAATTCAGGTCAAAACAGGAAGTACATATTCCAGTTGCTGTGTGATTGTAAAGAACATGCAAAGATGTGCCTATGCAATCCCAAATGCTTCTTTGTTTCATAATGAAATTATTATGAAGCTTGAGAAAGACGCAGAAGAATCTCGAATTTCTCCTACAGCTTTCCGTGCTAAGCTGCAAGTAATTCTATTGCGATTGCATTCTTTTATATGTATTTTAAATATTTCTACATTATGTTGATGCTATTTCTCTTTCTGTGGTAGGAGATCGCATCAGGATTAAAGACTGAAATAGCAAAACAATTATTAGATCGTAATGTTTCAAGTTTTAGCATGGCACCTGTTAAGGTTTGCAGATTTAATCATTTTCACGTGTCAAAAAGTTAACTATAACTCTCTCCCATTATTTATTTTTATATTTATTTGTTGGTTTACTTTTGCTGACCATTCATATTGTTGCTTCACATTTCATAGAGAAAATATGCATTTGAGCTTTCTGACATACCTTCTGGGGAGAATTACGTACTCAAGATCAACTATCCGTTTAAGGTATACTGCTCGTTGTGTGAACCAAATCAATGAGGTGTTATTGACTACTGAGTTATTATGTTCATATGTCAATGGTTTATCTAATTTCAAAATCAATTTTAGAGACTGGGAAGTAATGTTTTTAATGCTGCCTGTGAACCAATGATGCTCTTTTCCACTTGTATGATTGTTGTTAAGCTATATTTGGCATGGTCTGTAGAAGTTATTAGTTATGGCTTCTGTAATTTCAGGATCCTCCACTTCCTTCAGACCTCAAGGGGGAACTGTTCTCTGCTTTGCTTGGAACTCATAACAGGTACAGGGGTCACCTGTCAGAGCTGGTTCCTCATGCATGGTCTCATGTTTATCTTTCTTTCTTTCTTTCTTTCTTCCTTCTTCTTGTTTATTTATTAATTATTTTTTTATAATGGGGTTTTCCTGCACATTTTATTACTTCTTGCATATTTGGGGGCAGATGTGGCTGTGCAGTCATAAACAGGAGGCATAGGTTAGCATTCTATACTTTTTTAATCTAACCAGATTAGGGTGTGAAACCCCTTCTCATGTAAGGAATTGAGAAGACAGATGAGTAGTGAAATGATTTCAACATTTATCGAGTTCAGTGTCATGAAAGTGACATGAGTTGGATAGTAAACTTTTTGGTGCTTGGACATTTCTACTATAACAATGGAATTAGTTGCCAATGGTCAATCAAAAAGATAGAAGTAAATTATTTGTGTTTTGTTTGTTTCCAGTACTTTTATGTTAAACTTTGTTTCTTTTCTTGAATAATATGGCTTGAAATGAACACTTCTAAATTTCAGCTTCATCTTTCACAAATCTGATTGTGTTGAAACCTTTTTGGTGGATCTCACTTTATAATTCTAAACAGCCTTTTTATTTCCTTTTTAAGGAGAGAAAGCGATATGAACTGTGTGTAGATCAAATTTATTTATTTATTGCTTTGGGGTTTGAGGTCCAAGTCTGGAACAAGTCTTCTGATTACCTACTTGTTATAAGCTCAAGGATCCTGTACTTCTTCAGTCAATCATCATTGGAAGTATCTTGAAGTTTGACTATTCCATTCCTTGAACTTAATTTTGTTATCCTTTATATGAGTAGGTGACACTGCTATTGTTAAATTTGTTACTCTAGTGAAATTTCTCTGCAACGGAAAAACTCCATTTAATACATACCTATTACATGAAAAAAAGAATCCTGATCAGCATCATTGTTGACAGTGCTTTGGAGCTTTTTCTTGTTAAGAGGAAGATAAAGGGACCTTCCTGGCTATCAGTTTCAAAATTCTCCACCTGTCCAGCTCAGCGTGTGAGGCTCAAAATCTGTGGTTGTGTTATCATTTCACTTCTGTCATTCACAGAAGGACAGTTAGAGTTTTCTTTTACCGTAACAACTTTGATGCATTTTGCAGGTAGCTGGTGCAAATTTGAGGTTATTGTTGATTGTCCAAAGGATATACAAGTTTCAACTTCCTCAAAGAATGTAGCAGAGATTCCTCCAGTGGTTGTCACAGCAATAAATATGAAAACTATTGTCAATGAAAAACAAAATGTGAACGAAATTGTATCTGCATCTATAATCTGCTGTCACAAGGCCAAGGTATATTTGTTATACATGATAATTCATTCGATGTGTTGATTACGGCATCATCAAAATACATGACCTGTCTAGTTATCTGGCCTTGATTCTTTGCCCTGGGGACAAATTCTTGTCCACTCATAGATGTGTGATTAGTGCTGTTGGCTTTTTATTTATTTATTTATTTTGTTTGAACAAGTCAGAAGTTACTTTGGAAAAATGTGGAAAAATGTGGACAACATGAAGGCGACTTAGGTGGTTATCTTGTTCTTGAGAAACAAATGAAGTGATTTTGTGATAGATGTCTAGAGGTTTACTTGTATCCCCCTGTACATCTGTTCTAGCAGTTTTGGGGTACAGGGTGGTGGCTTTGGGCCAGGAAATTGAGAATTTTTTCTTGGTTGCTGTAGTCTTTATGTGTTTTGCTATGAACTTTTTTTTTTTGGTGGCAATTCTTATCATACAAAACTCGTAAAACCAAGATGGTCAATTTTCTATTTGCCTTCAATGCAGCCACAAAAATGTATGTTTCCTGAAACCACTTAAATCTGTTGTGTGTGCTCCAGTTTATCATCAGTATCAGGACTTGGAATGTGGAGGACATTTTTATGAATGATTGGCTACACTTTTTTGAATCTTTTATCATAGTTTTAGAATAGAGAATTCCACCAAGTATTCCCCCTTGGAGCCATCAAAGGTCAACTAGCTAGCTGCATTGAGAACATGTTCACTTTTTGCGTTGTTATACTTTTTTCTGAGGCAATTGTTCAACTGGAAACTCATTGGTCCTGGTTTTATCTATATTATTGTAGTATTCTACTAAGGTCAGCTACATGATTGGATCTTTCAGATTGACACTCCCATATTAGCCTCAGAATGGATGAGGCCCGGTATGCTTAGCCATTTTACTGTTGTACGTAAGCTTGATGGAGGCATATTTCCAATGGGATTTGCCAAAGAGATTAATGATAGAAATTCAAAAGCTGGATCAAATATCATCAGTATTGAAAGCAGGCAGGTTTTTGTTATAAATCATGTTTATTTTCATTTCCCTCTTTATCAAGTTGTCACTGTCAGCTTGGCTGGTGGTGTTATTTGTTTCACTTCCAGTCAATTAAGTGATCTTTTTCTATTTGCTTTGCTTGATTTGCAGTGAAAGGGCTTTGTTAAACCGTCTGATGATTGAATTACACAAATTAGATAGTGATGTCCTTGTTGGGCACAATATTTCTGGGTTTGATCTTGATGTACTGCTTCACAGAGCTCAGGTGGGAATATCAGTATAGTGCTTTCCTTTCAATAAGTGTGCTAATGCATCGATTCATTTCCTTGTAATTATCTTGTGGTACTAGTAATAGTAGACAACCTAATATCCATTTATGATTTTTTCTTAAAATTATTTATGGTGATAATTATAACACCTTACAGTCAGCTTTGCATCCAGACTAAGAAAAATGGGCTTCAACAGATGACTTTTATATACACTGATAATTGTCTTTACAGTTTTCTTTTATTTTTAAACATCCTCATTTTATGTTCCAATATTGTTTTGACCATCCTTTTATTCTCCATATACAATTTCCTGTTGAGTGTACATCTGGTGTACATCAAAATGAGATGCCATTGCAACTAAGATGGCCATGCCGCATCTTTTACTTAAATATGCAGGCTTGCAGGGTCCCTAGCAACATGTGGTCCAAAATAGGCCGTCTGAAGCTCTGTGATGCCTAAGCTTACTAAAGGAAGCACAATTTTTGGGTCTGGTGCAAGTCCAGGGATTATGTCTTGCATTGCAGGGAGGCTCTTGTGTGATACATATTTGTGTTCTCGTGATCTATTGAAAGAGGTAAATATTTAGGAGGTTGGTTATCCCACAAGGCATCTGATAACCATGTTATGAATTCTCATGCATGAAATCTGCCTCTTTCAGGTCAGTTATTCTTTGACACAACTTGCAAAGACTAGGCTGAACAAAGATCGGAAGGAGATTGCACCACACGATGTTCACTTGATGTTTCAAAGTTCTGAAACCCTTATGGAACTTGTAGGCTCTTATTCTTTCATTAGTTACTTACTATAATTCTTATTATTGTATTTGACAAACAACATGAAAACACAAGGTTTGACAAGTTGTGGTGGGTTTCAATATTAGTTTGTTAGATCAATAGTATTTTTTTTGTGAAAATTGAGACAATTATAAAAGATAAAAATTGAGAGAGAGAGAGTTCCATATTTCCTTGTCGAAAGAAAATCATGGTTGCCAAACCAGTAAGGTTGCTGAGGTCAAATACTTTTTGATAATTTCTGCAATAACTTTCCATCATCGTCTTGCCACATTTTAAGGGCAATGGATGTCATGTTTAGATTTTACTAATGATGTCTGCCTTGCCCTCTCTATAGCTGAATATCACGATTCAATTAATCCTTATTGATCAATTGGGCAGATAGAAACATCATCTATCTTCTCAGTTTGGTGATCTGAGGCTCTTTTTCTGAGAAATGGTCAACTCATCAACTTTGTCTACTTAATTGGAAATTTATACTTCCTGTGATGCATCTGCTTAATATGTTTCTCATAATATATTTACTATGTTCAGATTGAATGTAGTGAGACAGACGCATGGTTGTCAATGGAGCTTATGTTTCATTTGAGTGTTCTTCCCCTCACACGTCAGCTAACCAATATCAGTGGTAATCTTTGGGGAAAAACTCTCCAGGTGAATTTTCACCACATGCTTCAAATTATCTACTTTCTTACAAATCTTTTATGGTCTTGACTTGACTAAAGTTGTTTCGTCTGAATATGTGATTTCAGGGTGCTAGAGCGCAGAGAGTAGAATATCTTTTGCTGCATGCATTCCATGCAAAGAAATATATGGTCCCAGACAAGTTTTCTTCTCATCCAAAGGAAACAAAAGTGACAAAACGTAAAGTGAATCACAGTGCTGAGGGCAAAGAAATTGATGATTTGGATGTTGACAATGCGAATTTTGAGAATGATTTACCGCACAATGATCATGGTAAAGCTAAGAAAGGACCCTCTTATTTAGGTGGATTGGTCTTGGAGCCAAAAAGAGGATTGTATGACAAGTATGTTTTACTTCTGGACTTCAATAGTCTTTACCCTTCTATCATTCAGGTAAATTAACAAGCTATTCTTGTTTTTGTTTTTGATCTCTTTGTTGAATATCAATTGACAATATTTTATATTTTAAACATTCTGTGCATTCATGCTTTTTTTTTAAATTTATTTATTTTATTTATTTATTTATTTTTAATTTTTAAAACAGGAATACAATATCTGCTTTACAACTGTAGAGAGATTTCCAGATGGATCAGTTCCTCGTTTACCATCTAGTAAAAAGACTGGGGTTTTACCAGAGGTATTTTGCTGATGTTTATTTTATTTTTTAATGATGATCATGTTGAGGAGATTGGATCTCTAGTACTATTGATCACGAAAACATAAAAATTTGGCTGTCTGAGTAGATGCAAGGAAATGTAAAGGATGTAACTCAATTTAAAAGGAAAGGTTCATGTTAGGATTCATAGCTTCAATAAAATCTTGTGTTGTGCAGGAATTTGGCGAGCATCACTAATATTCGTTTGATATATATATATATATATATTCTTAGCCAAATAAACATTAAGGTGCCGTTTGGTAACACTTACGTTTTCAGTTTTCTGTTTATATTTACAAAAATTTTAAAAACTCAAATAAAAACTTGTTTGATAAAATTTTTGATTTATAAATCAGTGGTCTCAGTTTATAAATTTGGCTAAAAAATGAAAACACAAAAAATGTGTTTCCGTTTTGAGTTTTGAGTTTTTTTTTTTTTACCACTCAACACTAACCACCACCCGCCACCATTTTCCACCACCGTCTTCCGCCACTACCACCCACTCCCCCACCACCACCTGCCGCCACCACTCACCACCTATTTGCAACCCACTTGCCACCACCACCCACCTCGCCACCGCCACCACCACCACCACCACCACCACCACCCACCAGCTATTCACCCGCCACCACCCACCACCTGCCACTACTATCCACTGCCCGCCACCACCACCCGCCACCTATTTGCCACCACCACTCACCATCCATCGACCACCGCAATCCACCACCAGCTACCCACCTGCCACCACCACCACCCACTTGCCATCACCACCCACCACCACCACCACCACTACTACCACCCACTCGCTACCACTTACCACCCCCCACCACACCCACCCACCCACCCACCACCACCACCATCCGCCACCACCACCCACACCACACACCACTCACCCATCGTCACCACTCACCGCCACCACCACCACCACCCGCCACCGCCACCGCCACTACCACCCACTTGTTACCACCTACCACCGCCATCACACCCACCCACCCACGCACCACTACCACCCACGCACCACCACCACCACCACCACCCACCACCCGCCACCACCACCCACCCGTTACTACCCACCAGTTTCGCCGCCACTTGCCATTTCTCACTCTTTTTTATATTTTTAAATTTTTTAAAACATTTTGTCAATTACCAAACGCGTTTGTAGTTTATGTTTTTCTAAAAATAAACAAAAATCAATTTATAAAATTTTTGTAAATATAAACTAAAAGCGGCGTTACCAAACACACCACAACTATGGGGCTTAATGCCATCAATTTGTGGTTATCCAAAATCCAGATTCATCGAATTGCCCATTTGCACTTGAAAAGGCTTTGCTTACCATATGAAATGCCTTCATTCTCTTAACATGCTGCCATTTTAAACCATTACAAGGGCGTTATGAGTAGTCCGATAGGGTTTACCAAAATTTGTCCCCCCTGCTGAGCTATGTTTTTGGTCACTTGTATATATACAAATTTATCCTTACACTTATTATTATTATTTATGTTTCTGCTTTATTTTCGTTTCATATCTTATGTGACATTGTTCTTAGAGACCAGTGAATTCAGACTCTCTGAACTTTGATTGTCTTGACTGAAAAAAAAAATTGCTATTGGATAAGACATGCAATATATGCTTTATATAAAAATATGCACAATAATTTGAGAAGTGTTTGGGTGGCCTAGTTTTTGGAGAAAAGAAATTCATTTTACTCCATTTTGGGGGCTTGTGGAATACACTTCACACAAGGCATTAGTCTTCTTCCTATGCATCATGAGAATGGACTTTGTAGCTACTACCGCTGCACTTATTTTTCGGCAGTTCTAGACGTGTCTTTTTATTTTATTTTATTTTTATTTATTAATCTGTTGAATACCATAGAGTTTTAGTTGTTTTCTTTCAGGAAAATGCAATGCTCATCGTGTTCCTTGCATTTGAGCTTCTTTCTTTTTTTGTTCCACACTAGGCTCTGTTTTTGGTTTTCGATTTTGACGAAGTTCATTGGTTTAGTCAGTCAAAGAATGGCGAGTGGATTTATTTAATTTATTGATTCACATACTCTATTGTAGTTGCTGAAAAATTTGGTTGAGAGAAGGAGAATGGTGAAGTCATGGCTAAAGAACGCATCTGGTCTTAAGGTCCAGCAGCTTGACATACAACAGCAAGCACTGAAACTCACTGCAAACAGGTTTCTGTTTCACTTGGTTTGCATTTTCTTTTGCTTCTCATTGTAACTCACTTGTTGTGTCAGTGATTACTCTTTTTTAATTTTTGCCCCACCTGCAGTATGTATGGTTGCCTGGGTTTTCAATTCCAGATTCTATGCAAAACCGCTTGCAGAGCTGATAACACTACAAGTAGGGCTTTTAATTTGATGCTGATAATTAACTTTGCTTAAGTCCGCAGATTTTGGCTGAATGTTGTTTTCTTGTTTTAGTTTCAAGCAACTTACATCATTGTTGTGCAGGGAAGGGAGATCCTACAAAGTACTGTTGATCTAGTTCAGAATAATTTAAACTTAGAGGTTATTTCTTAAATGCTGAGATTCATATTTTTTTAATGTGTTATTTCAACTCGCGTCTCCTTTTCCTGATTTCAGTCATCAAAATACTTTGGCTTCTAAATCATGTATTGTATTCTACCTGGCAGGTGATCTATGGTGATACAGATTCAATTATGATTTATAGTGGACTTGATGATGTTGCAAAATGTAAGGCGATTGCAGGGAAGGTCATCCAAGAGGTGAGATTTGGTTGTAAATTGAAATTCATTGCATTATTTTCTTTTATTTTTATTTTTTTCCTCTAATCAAACAAACAGATTCAAGGTAGGTAGGTAGTCAGCAAATAATTTACTGAACAAAAATTGAATTTCCTGATCTTTCCATTTGTGCTTTACTAAAATTGAATCACTTGATTTTTCCATTTTGTGATTTAAACACTGCACATAGCATCCATTGCTCACCAAGGTTGCAATTTCTTCATTATCCCCTTGGCACATGGTCATACTTAAAATTCAACTCATACCCAGAAATATGATTTAAAAAACCCAGCACTTGCATTTTTTGACCTCCAGGAAAAAGAACACATTTATAATTCACACACACACACACACTCAACAAAAAAAATAAAATGAAATGAGGGTTTAGATAATCTAAAGAGAATATTTGGACCTCTTGTTCTCTATAGGACATGTTTTCTGTGAAACTGGATATACTCTTTCAAAAACGTTATGATGAATTTCTTGTTGCTATGGATGTTTGAAGTCTCTCCTATCTCTTTGGTTTTAGGTCAACAAAAAATATAGGTGTTTAGAAATTGACCTAGATGGCTTGTACAAGAGAATGCTGCTTCTCAAGAAAAAGAAATATGCAGCTGTCAAAGTGCAGTTTAAGGATGGAACACCATATGAGGTAGACTTTTAAACTATTTATTTTTCTTGGACTTGTTCAAAATATGTATTCTCAGTGTATGCTGGTGAATTGCATTCTTGGAGCAGGTTATTGAACGGAAAGGTCTTGATATGGTTCGTCGTGACTGGAGCTTGCTATCAAAGGAACTGGGAGATTTCTGCCTAAGTCAAATACTCTCCGGAGGGTATATATATGCATCTATTACTTCTTCTCTGTGTGTGTGAGTGGTTGACTGGTAATTCAAGCAAAATCTCTGTTACTTCTCCAAGCCTCATCATTTGCATTGCTCTTCTGCTTACAGGTCATGTGAGGATGTTGTCGAATCAATACACAGTGCTCTCATGAAGGTAAGACCATGATAATGTGCTTACTCATTTTTTATGGTTTTTGGTGCTACTTTGCTGCATGACTATCAACTGCCCAACAATTGTGATCCAAGGCCATAGCCCACACCGACATTTCAAAACAAGTGCAGTATCCGTGTCGGACACACGGACACTTAGGGACACACAGACACTTTGCGTATATGTCTGGGACACACCACATGGTGTATCTCCTTATTTAATTAATTTAATTACGTCGGGACACTTCGGGGACACACTTGGGACATGCCAAGTTGTCTTTCTCCCCATGTTATTTAGTGCTTTTGATGAATGGTGAATGTTTATTATTATTTTTTTAAGATTTAAATACTTAATAGATCATCCATAAAAAAAAAGATATAAACTATAAGTGTTAATTTAAAAGGATAGAATTAGAGTTAATTTTTATTAATATTGATTGTTTGTGGATGTAATATTAATTTAGATAGCAAATAAAAATATATGAAAACATATTTTATTGCTTTGTCCGTGTCTTCATTTTTTTGAAATTGCCGTGTCCCGTGTCCATATCCGTGTCTGCATTTGTATCTGTGCTTCTTAGCCACAGAATAGGTGCTTTCAGATTTTCAAAAATGCCTTTGATTGTGTTTGTTAACTTCGGATAGCTGCTTAAGATTTTCAAAATGCCTTTATCTATAACATTTGTGACCTAATCATCTGTTGCATTCGGCTAGAATACCTTATTTGTTTGCTGTAGTACAGGTTGAATTTGCTAGCAAAGTCATGCTCTAAAACTAGGCATTTATCAATTGTAGAATTTAGTGGTCTCACTATCTGTGCAAGTTAAACAGGTACAAGAGGATATGAGGAATGGACAAATAGCACTAGAGAAATATGTCATCACAAAGTCGTTAACTAAACCGCCAGAAGCCTACCCAGATGGCAAAAACCAACCTCATGTTGAAGTAAGTCCTGGAAACTACTTTGATCTCGTTTGGAACCATCCTTCTTCCTTTTATTTTTTCCCCCTTCACTTCCACTTTATCTGGCTAGCATTAACTTGTGCATGGGTCATTTTCCAGGTTGCACTTAGACTGAAGAGAAGTGGTTACTCCACTGGTTGCTCTGCCGGTGATACAGTTCCTTATGTAATTTGCTGCGAGCAGGTTTGTTGTGAGAGTTTTTTTTTTTTTGGGTCTGTTTTCTGCCTAATAATTGTCACTAAACCTCTACCATATTGTGGTTCTCACAAAATTGAAACAATGTTTGATGACCATGTTTTCATTCATTTTTGTCAATAGGGGGCTGGTTCAGGTACTTCCGTAGGGATTGCTCAGCGGGCAAGACATCCTGATGAATTGAAAAGAGACAATGAAAAATGGATGATTGACATTGATTATTACCTGTCACAGCAGGTTGGGCTTTCTATACAATTGATCTGTAGTGACTAATGCTAGGTTTGTACTTGGTATCACTTTCATGTCTCACCTTGCTTAAAAGCATTGGTTTATTATGAACAGATTCATCCTGTTGTATCACGTCTGTGTGCGTCAATTCAAGGTACGAGCCCAGCACGTTTGGCTGACTGTTTAGGGCTTGACTCATCCAAGGTAAATAACATGTTCTCATGCTTGTGTCATATTCACTTCACTAATTGTTGCCATGGTATCTATAATTAACATTGCAAACAACTGATTCTCAGTTTCAAAGTAAATCAAGTGAAGGTGTCAATAATGATTCTTCCAACTTACTTTTGTGTGCGGTGGATGATGATGAGAGGTAATCCTTTCTTATCTAAGAGGTGCTGTATTTGCTCTTCATATGAACATTTTTCTGCAAATCTCCAAATCCTTGCAACAATGCCCAGATTTCTTATCCATATATATATATATATTAAAAAAAAAAAAGCTGTCTGAATAATAAACACGGAATTATTTTTGTAACTACCTGAATGGTCCAAGCATCCAGCACTGATTAGGTTCATTTTTACCTTCTCCCCCTTCATTCCAGTATCTTCTCTACTTGTCTTACTATTTTTTTTCCCATTCACGCTCTTCTTTCTTCCTTTCTTTCTTTTTTTTGGAATGCCATTCCAACAATTTCTTAAATTCACTTCCAAAAAAAAAAAAAAAAAATTAAATTCTGATTATGTACTGAATTTTATGCAAATGTATTAGTATAGTTGTTTTTTTCCCCCTGATTTAAGAATATAATGATGGATGCTTGAGTTGAACTGAATTGCAGATATGAAGGTTGTGAGCCTTTGCATTTGTCATGTCCCAGCTGTTCTAGTACATTTGACTGTCCAGCCGTGTTTAGTTCTGTACGTACATTAATCAGCGAAAAACAAACAGACTCACATGCAGGAGGGGAATCCTCTCAAAATTTCTGGGGCAATTTGTGTTGTCCTAAATGCCCAGAGGAAGGTGATTTGGGCAGAATGTCTTCAGCACTGATAGCCAATCAGGTATCTATTGAATTATGCTATTTTGAACAAGTAGATTTGTTTCCATAGAGAATCTAGTTCAATTATTATCCAGTCCACCTACAAAGGTGGTGTTTGGGAAGTTTGTGTGTTAGGTTTTTTTTGATTTTTTCACTAAAAGACAAACTTTTTTCAAAACCAAAAAAAAAACAAATCCAAACAAAATATCAAATCCAATCCCATAATCATTTCATTTTTTCTCTCACGAACATCACATACAATCACAAAAAAACCCGACTATTTTCCTAAACACCAAAATTTTTTATCAATAATATTCTACAACTAAAAAACTTACATAAAAACCCACTTCCCAAACACTACAAAGTCTAATTGTTTATTTATTTATTATGATCAGATTTGATTCGGACTGTTTTATGCTATAAGCTTCAATAATGTAGAATTTTTAAGGGCACTAAGATTAAGATTTTGAATTATAAGATCTTGATGCAATTGATTGAGATTCATTATGCTGTCAACAATTTCTTAACACGGGCCTATTTAGAGGTCATTTTGCATTGCCTCTAGTTCACAAGGTTTCTTATTATACTGCTCGGAAATGCATATATTGGGTTTGAGGTTGATTATCTGCCAACATCTGTTAGGTCAAGAGGCAAGCAGAAGGGTTCATTTCAGCATACTACAAAGGTTTAATGACGGTATGTGTTATGGATCATCGTGCTGCAGTAGTAATTCTGAGTCCAGCGACAATTTTTGATTTGACTAGTTGGTGATTTTTGTGTTCAGTGTGATGATGAAACTTGCAAGTACACAACTCGTAGTCTGAACTTGCGGGTAATTGGTGATTCTGAAAGAGGAACAGTTTGTCCCAATTATCCTCGTTGTAATGGGCATCTCATAAGAAAGGTTTTCACCTCGTTTGCATTAAGTTCAAACTATATAGTCCTAGAATTTCTTCTGTTGTTTATTTACTCTTAAAACATATTCCTGGCATTATTAGTACACGGAAGCGGATCTGTACAAACAGCTTACTTATTTCTGCCATGTCTTGGATACCGTACGCTGTATTGACAAGGTCAGTATCTTTCATCAGTTACCTCTATTATCTGTCTGTACTATTTGGGCTTAACCATAAGAATAGAATAGCCCTACAGAATTTTTGTACAAAATGATGCGACTAAATGAGAACAGAAAACCAATCAAGATCGGGCCTTTTCCAATTCCTTCTACGTCACAGGGTTGAAACCAAGAAAAATATTTGTTGCTTTGTCAATATTTAATAAAAAATAAATCCTTGGCTTTTAATTGCAAAATTGTCACCCCACATTCCGGAGAATTTTTCAAATAATAGTACTTTGACCTTGTCATGTTATTGGGAGTTTCAGGTGGAGCAAAACATCAGGATACCAGTAGAAAAGGAGCTTGCAAGAATCCGGCCACTGGTTGATTTGGCGGCATCAACAGCACAAAGGATCCGTGACCGATGTGCCTTTGGGTGGAGTGCAGCTGAAGGATCTCATCGTCACAATTTGACCGCTTAATGTAACATAAAGACGTTGATATGATTCTTTTACACGGTTTTGTAAATATTGGAGGAAAATTAACTAACCATTGGCCACCATAGTGACTTTTCATTTATTTCATTGATTACTACAAATCCAAGGCCAGCAATGCTTTGTAAGTGAAGTGTGACTGAACAAAGCATATCCCTCGTTTCCTATTCTCTGAGACTATCATTCCTTCCATCCAACCCTATAAATTTCTAGGGCTTTGTCACCCAATTTGGTGATGGTTATGGTGGCCATGAAATGAAATGTGTTTCTTATTTGTTGGCTTGGATCACTGGCATAGGTGGTGTTTTCTCGTGTAGTGTGTGGTCTTTTCAGGTCTGGCAATCTGGTTCCTTGTGCATGTCTAGACTTGATTTTGAGAAATTTGATATGGATAATATATTGACTGTCAGTGTGATTATCTGAACTAGCATGAAGTTGAAGCTGATGCTAATTTCGAGGATGCAAATCTTTCTAGGTTATTTGAGTTTGATTTATGTTTGACTTGTGAAAGTTTGTTCTTGATATGGGCTTATTAATGTAAATAAGTAGTTTCAATATGTTTTGAAACTAGTTAATTTTCAACTCAACTTGGTAAGTTTTTATGCTAGAGACCTATATGAAAAACTTGCCTCATGACGAGCTTCATCAAATGCATCTTTTGCTATGAGTCCAATCAATGAGAACTGGATGGCAGACTGTTTTAATTGCTTCTGAAGCTATTGCTTGTAACACCTTCCATTGGCTACTTAATGGTTGTGTAAGAATATTTTAAGCAAACATATAATTTATTATTCATATCATTACTGTTACTATTATTGTTTACTAGACAACAAGATGAAACAAATCAGAGTTATTGAAAATCACAAGTGTTTATCTATCAATCTAAATTGAAATGTATATAAAATCCTGATTTTTCTTGAAGAAGCTCCCCCAACTGCAGTGAAATCATCACTTCCATGCGATTCCATAATGTAAATTGTCCGTTGCGCCCTCCTCATTGCAACTCCCCAACGGGTGCCTCATTGAGCCATAGGAAATGAATGAAGTCATACAACTTTGCACTTACACTAACCTGCACAGGAATATTGTAGAACATACATAAATGAGTCATGCAACCAAGATATTTTTTTTTATTTTTGGTCATGATCTCTATTTGAGGAACACGAATTTTGGCCACTGGGCTAACCTCTGATGAAAACTCTTGCTCCTAATGAGGTTTAGGGTTCAAATCTTGTAGTCAAGAATCTCTCCCAAGTTATGGATTCCGGGTTTACCAAATAAAAAAAATCAAGAGATTTATTTTTAATACCTTGTAAGGTGTTGGATTCAATCTCCTCACGTGGTCAGGTCGCATTTGTTCCAGCTGGTTACTACAACGGTTCCTAATCATTTTAAGTGGTGGTAGTTCTTCTCGTGGTTTATCTTCAAGAGGCAACAAGAAGGTTAAGTGGTAAGCAAAATGAATAATCTGTCGCAAACTGTTTGAACAAGGTATATTATTTATTGTTAAGAAAATTCTTATAAAACAAATTTTCATCTCCCAAATTAAAAATAAATAAATAAAATTGTTAACTATGTAATCTATTACTGAAAACATTTAACTTCAGAGATGTGGAGACGAGTAAAATAAGGCGGTTAAGTAAATGAATAAAAGATAAAAAAAAAATGGCCATGTTAATAAATAAGATAGGCTGTGTTTGGATCTTGGATTTGGGAAAACATTTGGAGAGGTAAAAGAAAATTATAAGGAAATGTGGAAAATCTGATACATCCAACTCACACAACACATTGTTTCTGCTACTAGAAATATAATGATTATAATAAGAGCACAAAATTATGCATTTAGTAGTTCGAAGATCTAAGTTCAATATGCCCAAACTCTCACCTGGGCTCCCTGGCCAAAAACATTTCAGAAGCTCCTCAACACGCTGTGGCACCACATATGCTCTCTTCGATTCATTAAATGGGTGGCGACACAGAATCCGTTCTGCCACCTGCAAAATAAAATGACACAGATCTGTTTATAACTCAATTTAAGAAGTTACTATATAAACCCCTGAATAACAAGCACTTAACAGGGTACAAGGAAGAGTCAGAACTCAATAGTTCACGATGGTAACAAACTGAGAGAAGACTGCAGTTTATACAACTAAGGAAGCTTTCCAAGTTTGAAGATGAATCAGGAACATTGGTTGTATGGGTTGATTATCCTGCATAACCGTATATGATCCCTCTAGTCTCTACTAACCATATATTCCACAAGTACACACATGCATGTATCTATTTTTGTGTATATACAATTGATATATGAAAGAACTTGATATGTGAAGGGCCCAACAATACATATTAAGTTCTCACACACACTCTCACTAATGTAATCTCCTCTTACATGTAAAGAGCCATCCTAACATACGAACTAAAGTGCAGAGTAACAGATATAATGTTGTACAAAAACATACAAGGAAACTAGAACTATGGACCTTTTAGAACTGTAGTAGTAATACCATGTTAACCAATTGCCCCAAAAAGCTGAATAGGAGATGACCAAAATGATGCATATGAACCTCTCTTGCATGCAAACGGATATTGATTTCATTCTATAACTACATAAAACAGATGCATAAGCAGTCATTTTATCATATGTTCCAGCTTCTGACATATAGAGTCCCATTCAAATGTTTATTGCCCATACAATGTCTAAAATAACTCTAGAACTTTCAAAGGTGCAAAGGTAAAAATTGACAGTTTCTCTGTAACTAATAGAAATTCTTTTCTAATCTGAAATTGAAATCAATTATTATTTTCTTAGCCAAATTTTTAGATAGTTTGGCGAATTGTAGATCCCACCCAGAAGTATGAAATTCTATGACAGGGTAGTGGGTGAGGTACTTCTTGTACTAGCCAAAACTCATCAGCTTTCCTGAATTTGTGGTGCACATCTCAGATAATCAGGAGAAAATAAAAAAATGTGAAATATCTAAATGGAACATCCACAGAGATATTAATAGGTACAAAGCATGCAGATGAAATACCTTTGGAGGTGGCTCATTTTCTCCAGTCATTATATCTACAAGTGGGTAACCTTCTTTCCCATACAATCTGTAACACCGTTTTTTGCATGGAATAGAGACCTAAAACCACAAATAGTCAACCTTTATGATATAAAAGATAAGGCCACTGAAATAATTCATTGCATGATCAAACCTTTGAAACATCTTCAGAAAGTTTGATACGAGGCTGATTATTTATTTCAACAAGCTTGAAAACACAACCTAAAGCTGCTTGAGCATAACACGTAACCAGATACGTTCCAATTCCGAATGAATCAACTTCATGACCCTGTGGAGGAAAAAAATCACTTGAATACAAATATTTAAGTCCATAACTAAACCTTCTGACCATCAATAAACAGAAAAAAGGAAAACATGATGGAACCATTAAACTAGAGATATTTACCTGTTTGTTCAAAGCATCTAAAGTTTCCTCGTTGAGGTCATTACTTGCAGTAATACCCATCTTTCCAAAATCTGGCACTCCGAATTCCTTCTCAATAGTGCGAAAGAACTTTCGGGATTCACAAGACAAATACGCGAGGTCGCCAGAATCTAACCTAATGCCTATTGCTTTATACCTGCACATTACATAAGCTATACAGTTAAATTAATAATAATAATAATAATAATTGCAAGTCCTGAAGATAAAAAAATAATGGTAATGAGGGGAAGAGAGTTGTAATAGGGAAAAGATAATGTAAACAACAATGCTCAAATCTTGGAGGAAAATGGCCAAACAAAGAAAGCAGCACATTGGCAAAAAGTGTTAATAGACAAACTGTAATATGTATAGCAATGTCACACTAAGAAAAACATTATATTGTTATATTATGAGCTATTGCAAAGTTTAGGTACTTTGTCAACATGAATATGTTTTGCAGAATTGTGCTAATACAACATTCATCTTTTCACATCAATCAAATAGCTACAAAATAAAATGAGATCATTATGAATTATATTTATAGCGTGCATTAGCTTCTAGCAACATGCAATACTCTTACATTAATTCTGATAGCCATTTTTACAAGTTGCTCAAATTATGTGATACTGTAGAATGTAGTCCATGGGGAGCAGGAAAGAACAGAAACATCAGAACAGATAACGAAACACATCTCAATTGAACAAGTAATTCAAACCTCACAAACCACGGTACAAACATTTGTATTAAGTTTAATTATAATTATTTTCCATAAGATGTTTACTTCATAAAAGTAACAAGGCCCTGAGTTAACAATAGTTAATTGGTAACTTTAGTTATTAAATTATACAGGCAACCTACTACAACAAGAGTATCACTGCTAATGCTAAGCATCACCACACCACAATCACTATATTATAAATGCTTACACCCTCCATTTCAAGTTGGTAATGAGGATTGTTTTTTGAAAAAAAATACACACATTTCAAACAAAATACACTAGATACGATATCTCAAGCATGAAGAGAAATGGGAAAAAATTGGTATCACATCAAAAACCGTGTTCACACAAAGCAACGATGCCTATACATGCATAGAACTTCTGCACATACCCCAAATCATTGAGGGCTAGAGCAACTGCACAAAAATTAGGCATCCCACTTCGCATAACCTGGTAAAATGAAATGAATGTTGTTATGCTAAAGAAAACGAAGATTGATATTAGCGCACCAATATGAAGAAAGTATGGCTTGCACAAAAGTGAAATTGTACTATGCTCATGAATAAACAAAAGAAGTAACATTGTCTCACTTCCAATCTGAAGCAACATAAAGCAAATGTTAAGATATTGAATATTATTACGGAAAGAATGACCACAAATTATTTAGTTAGGCATTTGACTGCTAGCAGAATTTTTTTTTTTTGGATAAGTAAGCAAATATTGTTAAGAAAGCATCAAGATGATGCAACCAATACAAGAAAACCACCCCAGAAAGGGGAACCAATAAAACAAGGGCTAACCAATCACCTCATCTAAAAAAATCTAAAAACACAAATAAATCCGGATCTACCCTACCCTCCAACCAACTATACAAAACTAGAAGAAGCCGACTTTGACTGCTAGCAGAATATGTGATGCTAATGGCAAGATTCATGCTATAAACATTGGGTTATTTTTGGTAGACTTGTATAAATGAGATTCTTTATCATATGATTATGATCAGACTCTGATGTTCACATTTTTCCTTCAAAAGGAAAATTTAACAAGATAACAAAGGCGGCAAAGCCCAAGTACAAAAGAGGTATACAAAAAGGCAAAGAAAGCCAAAGCTATCAACAAAATTGAACATGCCAATTAAGTCACAAAATGAAGATTTCCTAACAGATCCCAACGAAGAAACAAAACTCAGACTAAGAGAATGTCTTCCAGCTTATAGTTGTTTTGTAGATCAGCAACTAATTTTATATAGGGTGCTCATGGTTTATCTAGGGAAAGCTTAAACCCATCAGAGATACCAAACTAGCATGGGGGTGGTGTTGGATATTTTAAGGAAATAACCCAAGTACCCACCAATCAATAAATGATCAATACCCTGAATTAAATAGCAGATCTCTAGAGTTTATCAGATAAAATTAAGAGAAACTGAAATTATATAATGAACTTACAATCTTGTGCACCCTATCTAACCAAAATTTAGATGAAATGAACAAACTTAACACAATTATTAGGTAAAAAAATGTGTAGGCCAAGCATTGCAAAAAAAATTAGTATAGGCAAAAGATTTAGGTATCAAGAAGATAAGAATAAAATGTCATGCCAACTATTAGAAGGTTAATCTAAAAAGCTCATACTTACGTCGTATGTGTCTACAAGAGCAAGAAAATTGTTGGGGAATGCAAGGGCATATGAAGTAAAAGCTGCTAACTCGCTCTGATTCGTCTCACCAAAAATGCCGCGTAATACATGTGACCGCTGAAAAAGTATTCACAAACAGAAAAATTAGAAAATGGTAAAAAGAAACACATCTGAAGGGAATAGACATAAAAGAGTAATTGAGTTCAAGTTTGTCATGGCTCTAACAAAATTTATTTAAAATCCTATTGTAGAGGCCAGAAAATCTTCTCAAAAGTAGACAGTAAAAAGGTACTGTTATAAAGCACACAAATAAATTGATAATATTTACATTCAAGACACTTAAAACCGCATGCCTATCTGAATTGAAAGTCTACTTTTTCATTTACAATGGAGAAAAGTTAAAGAAGTTTATTTGTCATCACATGAAAGCAAAGCAGTGGCTATTTATATGTTTACATGGTCTTGGGCAGGTGTTAGATGAGGTTATGTGTCTATATGTCAGATTTATCCAATTCTCATGTCAAGGACACCAGAACACAGCTAGATTTCATATTTCTTAAATACTTTTATATTTAAGGGTAAAATGATGTTTACAAACTAAATAAAGCATTTTATGTATAAAATGGACGTTTTACTCTTAATTATATACTAAACTTGACTACTTGTACATATATATTGGGTGCATGTCCAACTAAGTATATCATACACATATCTCATACCCTTACCCAAGTGTCAACTGTCTAACATGGGTATTTCACAAATTTTGAAGAGTCTGACATCTGTAGATGATATATTGACAAAATAAATTAATTAGCAAGAAAGAAAAACTGCGCTACTAGACTTTCAAAGAAGGGTGATTGCCAAGATCATTCACAAATCAATTCTTTTCTGTTCTTCTATGTCTTAAGCCTTAGTATGCAGTTCCAAACCTTAGAGAACATCCTAAGGAAATCTTTCACAGGCATGGCCGTGTATGTGGCAATGTGGAACTTTTCAGAATTGGAATGAATATGTGGTGTGGAAATACCCATGGGTGGATATCTTAGAATATATTTATATATATATATATATATGAAGAGTCACTTACATTCATGAATAATTCCAATGCCCAAGAAAATGGTCAATTGGAATAAGAAACACTTTGTTAGAAAATAGAATTACAGAACTCAAGGTTGCCTTGCATGAATATGCAACTTTGGCATTCATACTATCTAGCACCAAATTTGTCTGGTCTTTTAACAAACTAGAATCACATGAACTTATACCAATGTATTATCATACAAGATAAGAATTTTCATTTTAGTTCTAAGGCAAGCATGGACATTCTCAGTGTTCCAGTGCATGGGTTCAAAATTACTGTTTGCATTATCATAGTTTGCATTGCACATAAAAAATTATTGCACTCTTTATTACATGTCTTGCATAGTGTGCCAGCTCAACTAAATGGTTATCTGCAAAGTTAGTCACAAAAGCAGAAAAGTAATCCAGAACAGAATGAGAAGTGACAAATGGAAATATCATAAAGTGAAAGCCACTTGAGCTCAAAAACACACAGTAGCTCAAATCATATTTACTTTTGCCCAAGGTTTCGAAAAGCGGTTGCGGTCATGGTAATGGTTGCGGTGGCGAGTTCTTGATTCAGGTGTGTAAAGGTATGTAACGATTGATAACGGAATAGTGAATTTTTTAATTTTTTGCACAATTTGAAAAAAACTTACCAATATACATTTTTTTCTTCAAAATCACATTTATTAAGGTTTAAAATAGATTTTAATCAATTTTTGTTAGTTTTTAAGTATGATCTAATATATCTCATATTTTTAAATTACTATAAAATGAGCTTTTTACATTTTATTTCAATAGTTAATGACAAAATTGATTTTAAATGTCTATAAAATTATTTTTGACCAACACCTGAATTAACTGAATAAAAAATATTTACAATTATTAAATGAAATGATTATAAAAAAAAATTGTGCCATAAACAAAAAATATTTTTGAGCTAATGATTTTTTTTTTAAAAGACATTTTTTTAGACAACACTTTACAGCTAACTAAATAAAATTATTTACAATTAAGTATTAAATAAAATGATTATAAAAATAAAAATTGTGCCATAAACAAAAATTATTTTTGAGTTGCTAATTTTTTTTTTAAAGATATTTTTTAGACGACACATTATAGTAATAAAATAAAAAAAAATTATAATTAAATATTAAACGAAATGATTATAAAAATAAATACAATCACTGTTTATATATTTTTTATTTTACATGCAAATGTAATAAAATAAAAATTAAAAAATAAATTATGAAGAAAAAAAATTCATATAAAAATTTTTCTTTGGATTTGGATCACTTGAGTATTTATTCTTTTTTTATAAGATTTTTTTTTTTTTTTTTGTGGAAAGAAAACTATTTAAAATATTGTAATGGTGTGTAATGAGCCGTAATGGTATCGCTATGCCCGTTATGTAACATTGAAATGGCCGTTATAAATTTCCGTCACATCGCAAAAGCGGGTGTAACGGGTAATGCTTACCACCGCAACCGTTACGTAACACCGCTTTTTGAATTCTTGCTTTTGTGTTTAGCTAATAGCTACAGATGAAGTATTACACAGATATTTAAGAATAACGAGAACAATTGCTGGATAAACCATGTGTTAGTGAATCTAAGATGAAAGAAGAAATTGATAAAGCAATTGGGTAAAAGCCAGGGCACCTTTATTTTGCTTAACCATGTCTGCACCAGACTAACAAAATCCTCACAAGTACTTGAACCATCACGAGTTTGAAGTGATTTCTCCATGATCTCATCAGGGCTCTGCAGATCACTGGATTAATTAAACTCATGTGACAGGGAGTATGAACCCTAATAGAACAACAAAGACAGAAAATGGTGTTCCTCTTTCCTTTTCCTGAATTGTTGAAAATATAATATCCAGTGGGTTGAATGACACATTTGGCCAGTGTCTGTCTAGGATAAAGCATTTGTTTATAAGATACGCCTAATAAATGTCAAGCTTTTGTATGAAAATTTCTTGCAAGCTATACACCTACCATGAATGAGCTAACAAATGCATGGGAATGTGTTCCACGGACTGGTATTCCAAATAACCTCCCAGCTTCAACATTGCTGTCAACACAACCCAAAAAGTAAAATGAGCCACACTGAAATCTACTTTGATCAAGCAGTTGATGGAAAACAATAAGAAGGATTATAAGGTTTAGTCATCCCAAAATCACTCACAAAGGGCAATGCACACCGGTTGGGTTTTAAGACATTAAAACATACGCTACAGTGCTAAGTTAGGAGATCAGTAGTGAAAGTTTTCCAAGGGACAAAAATTTACAAAGCTATGCATAATGAAAGATACCACAACAAATCTTGATTTAAGGAGCAGGAAGGGTTTGCCTCTATCAACACGACAATGGTAAAATTAAACAGGCGACCAATTGAAAAAACACACACACACCCCTAGAGTTACATTTGAAGCAAAAACTGGTAGCAAAACACATGCACAAAACATTAAGGAGGAGAACCAACAATAGCTTAAGTTGTATGGCCTTGCAGATCAATGTTAAATTATTTAATTAATTATAACTGAAAGAATGGTCACAAGTTATGGTGTTAGCCTAAGTAGCATAGACATGGGCATGCTGATAAAAATTTATATTTTTATAAATTTATTACATGTCAAATTTTTTTTTTTTTTTTTTTGTTGATAAACAAATATTACATGTCAAAATAAGTTGGCCACTTTATTTGATGTTTCAAACCATTGCATTGGACTATTATGCATTATTATTATTATTTTAAATAAATAAATAAATAACAGTGGCCCATTTATCTGAAAAGAAAATCCATTTCTTTTTTCTTTTATATATTTTAAATGTGCATTCTATGAGCCTCTACTCTGGCGCTGCCTAGGTGCCAAAGGCAAGCATTACCTTGACTAAAAAGAAGGTGGTAGCATTTCACCCTTAATTCAGTCCATTGTAAGTAGGCAGGTAGGTGGAATAATCCTGCCTATTAACCATATATTCCAAATTTTGAGTAGATTCAGAATCTAAATCAATCCCAAATTCACAAATAAAGCGAAATTGATTTAAAGCCACACTCAATTAAAAAAATAATAATTAATTAATCTAGATAAAGATCAACCCGGAAAGGTCGTTTTAGAAATTAATTTCTAACCAATAAAGTAAACAGCATCCAACACAAGTGATATGAAATCCCAAATGAATAAGATTCTTAACCACAGCTTTGAAGTGATAATTTAATATTCAAACAGGAATCACCTTGTTGCATCAAATCCTCCAAGATAACTGTACTTTGATGCCCCTATTCCACCATCGGGCCCCTAAATGTGAAAAAAAAGGTACAGAATATATTGAAAATGAATACACTGATAAGTTATTCAAATCAAAGAGGGACCTCAACAACCTCGCTCGAAGCCCAAACTCAAGTAGAATTTTTGACTTTCCAGCAACAGAACGATGCCTTGCAGCATTTGTGGTAACTAGTGATGCATAATTTATAAGATTCAAAAATGGAGTTTCCAGCAGTTGAACCACCTGAAAGAACAGAACAAAAAGGTCATAAGATGTATCATGATGATGATGAAGAATATTAGCAACATTTAAAATGGTTTCTAAGTTTAACATTGAACAAAGAGAAAGCTTTGTAGGTATTCATTCATCAGAGCATAACAACAATTCTCCAACAATCATCACGTAGAAAGGAGAAGTGAATAGGAACTCACAGCAATTGGCCCTTCAACTCTCATGAGAGGTACCTTCGGGAAAACGACAGAACCCTCCAAAACAGCATATACTTCAACATCAGAACAATCAATTCCTCTAAGATAATCATAGAAGCCATCCTATAGTTCATCAATCAGCACTGATTAGCAAAACACTTATACAGGTAGATTAGAACTACAAGTCATGGATTCATAAAGTATGAACAGCAGCATAATATCTCATAAATTGTTTTAAAGTACCAGCAGAAAAAACACATTTTCTAGCATAGGATAATTTTAGTAAACAGGTGTCTGATTGGTGAGAATGCAACTGGACGAAATAGTTAGCATATAGGAAAACTTAGGCCATGTTTGGTTTGTATTTGTGAAACAATTTTGAAAAATAATTTTTGGAAAGAGTTTACAAAATTTAAAAATTTGTTTGGTTGTATGTTTTGAAAATAGTTTTGGAGTTTGGAATGATTTATTTTTTTATTTTATTTTTTTTGTAGTTGAATAGATGTGTATGAGAGAAAAAGTGATTGATTGATGTGTAGGATGTGAGAGAATGAGAGAGGAGAGAGAAAAAGTGATTGATTGATGTACAGAGAGAAAAAGTGATTTTGGATTTTTTTTTAAAAACATTTTCAACCAAACAAAATTTTGAACTTTTTTAAAAAATTGTCTCAAGAGACAAACCAAACAAGGCCTTATATTTGATTTCTTCTTGTATTCATAATTCTGCATCTCGCTCACTCTAGAGTATGCATAATTCTCAAAATGACAATGTTTCCAAACTCGTCAGACTAATACAAGAATGTATTAAGACAGGTCAACAACCACACCCATTAGCATTGTGCAAGAATCACTGTTTAAAATTCTCTCAAGTGTTAGCTTATTGTTTAGACATCACATATTATTAGATTGCAGTTACTTTTAGGTTGCTACTTTCAACTGTATATATGCCCTAAATATCGTTTACAGCAATGTCCAGTTTCCCATGTTCCACAGCAAAGCTTTACTGTGCACAAATCGCTGAGACATCATAAAAATGTAAATATTTTTGCGTGTTAAAGGGATTGTGTAACTCAGCCCATTTCACCTATATATTTTGAAAAATTAAAAATCTTTCTAAACTGGGTTGTCAGTTATACTGAAAATTCCCTTTGAAAGACAAATTAAATGTGAAAAGAAAACTTGAAAGGCTTTTACTATTTACCCATAGATACCAAAGAAGAACAAACATAAGTATATGACCACTAGTTTATTACTAGTTACTAATGAAATTACTTTACCTCACATGTTTTAGGCAAGGATGCCCGGATAAAAGCAATTTCCTCCTCTTTAAATTTAAAATTAGCAATGAACCTTATGCACTCTTCAAGACCAGCAAAAATTGTATATTCACCGCCAAAAGGGTTCTTCGAAGATATAAATCGAACCTGGAACATATTGAACATTAGAAATTATGGGTTTATTAGAAGTATCCAAAAGGATATAGCCCCAAAGAGGATAGCTTCATAGCATGGAAAGAACAGGGTTAGATTAAAAAATGACGGGAAAAACTAACAGGATACCCCTTCAAAATGGACAAAGATTACCAAGTAAAACTCTAAGGGCTTATTATAGTATATATAGGAAAGAATACTGTTTAAAATTTTTAAGTAGGAATAACATCGTGCCAGTTTAACTTTATCTCAGATTCATTGCCCAAAATGCAAAAGGCAGTTGCATGACATGGAAAAACCCAAATTTACATTCAATAACAAATTTTGATTTCCTTTAAAAATGAAACCCAAGTGCTGACATAGTTGCTTTTGCATTGAAGGTTTCACTAAATGTTGTCCAGCAAGAAATGAACACAAAATCCATACCACACCTGCACTTTTAAAAACCAACCTACATATACATATCATCCATAATAGAAAATGACTGAAACTGGAGCTCCACACATCTTATGAAAATAAAGAACTGGAGATAAAGAAAATTATTCACCATGTCACGAGGCAAACAGTAAATTCCACTTGCACAAATTTAGACTAACAGTATGACAATTTACTGCAAGACCCATGCTATTCAATTCAAATTGCCTAACTAATGTAATATAGAGTCGCATAGGATCCGGAGATGACCAAAATCACCAGCCCCCATTCTCTGTCTCCCTAGTTTAGAGCTTTTTGGGGGGGGAACATTAAACTGAATGGATATGCTTGTAGTCAATAATATTTTTCATAATAAGTTTAGAAGTTTGAAAGAATGCATAAGAGAGCAGGTTTCTCTATTGTTCTCTTTCCAGAAAACACAAGTTGCCCATGGATTGGTAGCTATCATGGGACAATCTGTTGCAGGGGGCTATAGAAATGGTGAACAATCCAGTAGAGAAAATGTCGCAAGTTCTGAGGGAGGATGCCTTTTTCATTAAGTAATTAACTTATTAATTGTTGGGGGGAGGCAGGTTCCTGTATTCATATCCTCATAATTTCTCCAATTCGATGGTCAAAGTTCTCTTGCTTGATCACCCATAGCATAGGTGTATGTAATGTCAAATAAAAAATTGATTTGTTTTCCCAGTACTTTTGGATAGACACTTACGCAACACCCTTTAAATTTCAATGGCTACTGGCAGCCAAAAATCAAACAACTAATTCTAATTCATAAAGTTGATTTTCAGCAAGGGTTTCCAGAAATCATCTATCTATAGTCATTGTTGGACCTCTACACAAGCTGCTTGATCATTTAAAGTCATACGGTGCAACAAATGTGCATATATAACTTCATATTCAACAATACCTCTAGTCATGGTCAAGGCTCATCTATTTAATAACTACGTGAGTAATGAGTACATGATCAAGTTTGCTAAACGGGAGCTTCTATTTGCACACACCTTCCCTCTTTACACATCTTTTATTGGTTGGAAGTTGATTTCGAAAATAAACAATTGGTTGGAAGTTGATTTCGAAACTAAATAACTTGTTCGGAAGTTGAGTTCGAATGTTTTCAATTTTTCGACAATCAACTTCCGAATGTGTTTATTTTATGTCCAAAATAGTAATTTCACTTAAAAATAAAATTAAAATAAAAATAATTTTTATTTAGTGTGTGTAAAAAGAGGATGAGGGATGTGCAAATAGAAGCTCCCTTGCTAAACCTGTTCTAAAAGCTCTCACTTCCTAAAAGCAACGTGAAACCAATGTACAATTATAGAAGTAGCATCAAATATGATTTCCACGGGTTATAGAAGTAGCATCAAATATGATTTCCACGGGTGAAGCATGCGTTGATGTAACACCAACTTCCCAATGTTAATAAATAGAGTTTGTACACAAGAAAAAAAAAATTCAAAACATTTAGGGAGACTTGTGTGTAGGTCTAATAGGTGGACTTAGGCCTCGTTTGGGAACAGGCTAATTTAGTAACTTTTTGGCTAATTGGCTAAAAAGGTTGGTAAGAAAAACCTGTATGTTTGGGCCAACTTTTTGGCTAATTACGAAACGACGTGCAAAAAGTAGAGAAAAGGAATCTTTGACTTTTGGTATGAGTTGTTGGCTTTTTGGCTAAAAGGTAACTTTTGACTAATTGGCTATTTTAGCCTCTTGCCAAACGAGGCCTTATTGTCCAATAGGTCCTATGAGAATTAATGGTATTTTTTATCAATCACTACTAAAAATGTCACTAATTGTTAATTTTCAACTTCTGATTTAAAATTATCATAAAAATGTCACTAATTATAAATTTTAGTGACAATTTCAAAAAGTTATTAATTTTAACCTTCAAAGGCAGTTTGAAAAATTCAACACATAAAACGTCACTAATTATAAGTTTTAGCGACAACTTATAAAAAGTGTGAAAAAGTCACTGAATGTTAATTTTTAGCGACATATGCAAAAAATTGTCACAAAAATTTATTTTTAACCATGATTTTACTATTTTCAATAGAACTTGATAGGAATTAAGTATAGATAGTTTACCTAAATTTATACAGAATGGCGTGACTAAATTGTGGGACTATCATTTTGAAACAAATAACCCATCAAGATCAATTTTAATTATAAAAATGTTACCAACACATCATTCTGATGGAAGATTCTGTATACAAGTTCTGGAACAATATCATTTTCCTAACAAATATGTGTAGATGAGTCAAAAAATTTAAAAGCAAGATATTTTCTATCATATAACATACTTGCATTAATTGAACATAGCCATGATCCTTAGACTCTCAATTCTCTCACATGCATCCTTCCTTGTGTTTTTCATCTCTGTATGTGCAAGAAATCAATCTCCTCTCCTCTCTTAGTCACCACAAATTGTAATTTTTCAATAAAAATTTAACTACAGGAAAGGGTCTAGACCAATTAAATTTGTCCACAACAAACAAAACCCTCAATTAATGTTATTGATATTTGACAACTATATCAAAACGAATAATAAGGATTGACAGAGAGAGTATAGAAGCAAATTTGCGTAGGGAAAAAAAGAAGAAGAAAAGAACTAACACGGCTCGTTCGTTGTTCTTGCCAGCTTTCCAGTAAGCATAAGCCATAGTGAACTGATAGAGATCTGATAGCAGAGGCGTCACCATCGGATTGGTCGGTCCAGGAATAACCTGCCGCTGGTTATCTTCTTCCTTGGGACCATTTGCCTCCATAGTTTGCCTCGAATTTGAAATTCTAGGGTTCTGTATTCTCACTCTGCAATCTCTTATTCTTCTTCTTTGTCACAGATATCCATCTATACACACACTCATAACATATAAATATATATAGAGAGAGAGAGAGAGCAGACGTTTGTGAAACGCTGATGGTAAGACGTGCGAAGCGGGGCGAGAATTGATTCTACAAGAGAGAGAGCGGAGGTCTGTGAAACGCTGATAGTACGACGTGCGAAGCGGGACGAGAATCGATTCTACAAGAGAGACTGTGATATAGAAATATGAACACGACACACTGAAAATTGAAGAAAATTTGGTTTGTGGTGTGGCATGGAGTACAACTACAACACTATTGGAATGAGCGATTTGGAGAGGAAAAACAAGAAGAAATTGAAAGATATGTATTTTTTTATTTGTTTGGATAATTCAATTAGAGAGAAATAAATTTATTTTTAATCTTTTTAAAAGTGGAGCGATTGAAAGAGAAAAGAAACTTATATATTCTTATATTTTTATAATATCAATTTTGTCTTTATAAAAATAAAAGAAATAAAATGATTGATTGACTTAGAAGTTATTTTGATAATATAACATAAAACAGTTTCTTTTATTTTTTCTTATGAAATCTAATCAAATAAAAAGGAGATAAATTATAATTATTTCTTTTATTTTATCTCTTACTTATCCAAATAGGAAGGAGAGAAATCACAGTCACTTCTTTTCTTTCCTTTTCTCTTATATCTTAAGTAATTATTTCTTTTCTTTTTTCTCTTAGGTTCCTAAACATAGTGCAAAAGATAAGAGCAAATAAAAGTCTAATGCTAGACACTAAAAAAAAATTTATTAGGAAAATGTTATAAGTCTTAATTTTTTTACTAAATAAATAACTAAATATTTCATATATTAGTATAGAGTCTATAAAATTATAGACCTCACATGAGATATTTGGTCATTTATTTAGTAAAAAATTTAATATTCCTAACATTACCCTTTTTATTAAATCTCATGTGAGAGTTTTTTAACCAAATATCTCATATTTAAGTAAAAAATTTAATAAAATTTTTAGAATTTTTAATATTTTTTAATAAAAATGTAATAAAAACTATGAAATCTTATATAAACTTTTAGGAAAAGTTACCCAAATTTTTTTTTTAACATTATACCAAAATAAATTTTTAATTTTGTCAGTTAAAATTCTAATATTTTAATTTTTTTCAATTTAAACCATATGTCTATTTTCATTAAATAATATTATTAAAAAAATATTTTAATTATTAAACTCAATATGAGAGTCTTGAAAATGTCTAAAAATTCATTTTTATTGAGTTTATTGATTAATATATATATTTTTTGACAATCTTTATTTAGACAAATGGTTTAAATTGAAAATAAGTAAAAAGAATTAGGGTTTAAATTAAAAAAATTAAAAACTCAAATTTTATTTTGTTATGAAACTCAAATCTTGATGGTTTTTTTTTTTTTTTTGTAATTTTTCCGATTTTTTATTACTACCGGTATCAATCATATTATGAAAAAAAGGTTTGTTTTAATTTTAAATTTTTTATTATTGCTTAATACATTAATTAGTAGAAAGAATTGTAAGATTTATTAATTTATATATAATTACTTGAACAAATAAAAAAATATAACTAAAATTAATGCACCTCTATTATTATAATGTGAAATTACTCATTAAAGTTGTCTTTGTCGGTGACTGGGAGAGTTGCTAAAATCAATTGTAATTTGTCTCCTTCCCCAACAATATATATATATATATATATATGTATATTATATTAAAATAATATATTTTAAAAGCTTATAATTAAAAATAAATGAATGAACATCAAAGGCCAGATCAGAGTGCACTCTACCTTAATCCAGTCCAAGGTCCATATTCAAACACATTGAACTGTTGTAGGTTTGAAATGTCTAGTTTTCTCAGTAATCAATTTTTTCATTTTTGACGGGCAAGAAAATCTATGTTCATGAATAGTACAGTCAACAAAGCTAATTGTATTTCATCTGTTCAAAACATTTTTCTTTTTCTTTTTCCCATCTAATACGCTTGTTATAGGATTAATTAGCCATACAGGAGAAAAGTTTGGTGCATAGAATACCCTCATTCAAGTGAGTTCTCTATTTTTTTTTTTTCAATTGTCGGTGTTTGTATGTCTAGGATTGATCACGCATATACCTATAACTAGAAAACAAAGACTTCTTGTTTATTTTTTAGATGGGAACTAGATAACAAAGGTTGATCTGAGTCATAAGTAATGCATGTTATTCATGTGCATTTTTTGCAAACAGTCTAAACAGTGTCCATGTGGGAGGTATAATTATGTACAAAGATGTTTGAGTATTTAACCTAACTACATGAACACGTTCCCAATCGGTAAGGAGGCATGTGGCATAATTTATTGCTCAACATCAAACCAAATACTAAATTTAATGGCTCTTTGTGATCGACTGGCGCTCCTAACTATGGTTGGAAGATCATACATGGAATGAGGGGACTTCTAATAATTTTCTAATGATTCTAGGCACGAAACCATGAGCATGGAAGGAGCACATTGGAGGGTAAGGAAGATGTGGAGAAGGAAGGTCGGTGCACTCTGGGTGATCTAGCCCAAGTTGGTACTTGATTACCAATTACTTCAGTTAGGGTTTCAGTACTTTGAGGCCATATTTGTTTGAATGGATATGTATTTGGGAGTGGACTAATAGTCTAATAAAATTGTTAATCTAATGTTTGGTTAAAAAATTGAGGTACGGAATAACAATTTATTCGGACATAGTATCTTTCAGATGATGGACTATTCAATTCCACAGAAGGGAGTGAGATATAAATTGAGAAACTAAGCCAAAGTTTGAACTAACTCATTAAAGTACCAAATTAACCCTGACTAAATATCAATATTTGTCGATTACTTGATTCCACAACCCTCACTTCTTTGACATTGTTGTGATGAGATGAGGGTCTCCAAAGTTCGTCGCTAATCTTGAGTCACTGATCACCAATTTGGAGCCACCATTCATAGATTTGGATCCACCATTTGCTGATCTGAAGCAATCATTCATCATTTTTGTACCACGATTATTTGATCTCAACAAATTTCAATGAGTAAATTTCTTTTTCCATTGATATTCGGTTGATTTACGGTGCTATTACACAGTTTGATTTGTTATATGAATATTTGTTTTATATTGGTGTTGTTATAGTTATTGCTCTTTCTCTCTCTTCGTCTCATAGATCTATATTTAGGGTTATGAGATTTTCACTGTCACATTGAAATCTCAAATTTGTTGATTGTGGGGTCATATTGTCAGATTCGTTTGTGTTGAAGCATTGTTCAATGTTTAGCAAAAGTTTTGTTTTGACTTTTTAGGATTTTTAATTTTGTTTGAATGGACTTGTACGTGTGAAACTCATATTTGGTAATTTAGTGAATTCTATGTTCTTGCTTTCTTACTAAGATTGAAATTAGAAGCTTTTTTTGTGGTGATTTTGATTTAGGGATTTTTCACGATTCACTGAATTTTTATTTTGGTCTTATGGTTTAAATGCTTCATGGGAAATTGTAATGAATGTAACTATATTAGAAGTGAATTTTGTAGGGTTTTGGGTTAGATAATGTTTTTGAATTGTAATTCTCAAAATGGATTTGAACTTATGTGGTGGTGATTAAATATTTCATATATATATCATATATTGTCTTGCCAAGTAGATGAGCTTGCTAGGTGACATACTGAGGCTTTTCCCAAAATAAGCCTTTTTTATATTGTATTTTTCAAATTAGGCCAACTTCTGACGAAATTTCCAAACTAAGCTAAAAGGCCATTTTAATTTGTGCTTTTACTGTTTGGAGGTCAAAATTTGATGAATAGTGAAATCGCTATTTGAAATAGCGATTTTAATTAAAAAAATTTTTCTAAAGCTATTCACAATAGTGCTTTTCTTTGTGCATATAATTTTTTTATTTATTTTAGAAAATGCCATTTCAAATGGCGTTTATCTTTATTCACTCGACCCATGGCACACACACACACACACCCACACACCAATCAAACATTGAAATAATATAATTTATATATATAATAATAATTTATAATAATTAATTATATAATTTTAATAATTTTCGTAAATATAAATCATTTTTAGGTTATGGATTGTATGATTTATAATACGTATGTATGGGTAACAAATTTTATAATCAAAATTTTTGTTGTAATTTTTATTATCAAAAATAATTTATAATACGTATGTATTATAAAAATTTTTATAATAATTTACAATACGTATGTATTATTTAAATCTTTACATTTTTATTTAAAATTTTTTCTGATAAACCCATCTTCACATTTTATAATACGTATGTATTATTCAAAAATAATTTATAAAAATCAATTATAATAATCAATTATATAATTTCTATAATTTTTGTAAATATAAATCATTTTTAGGTTATGGATGGTTTGATTTATAATACGTATGTATTATAAAAATTGCAAAAATACATACACACCCACAACACTCAAGCATTGAAATAATATAATTTTAAGCAAAATGCTTCCTACCCCCAGTTTTTTTACACTTGACACCGGTGCCGTGTCCTTTGGATGATTGGATTGAAATAAAAAAAAAAAAAAGAAAGGTGGGAGGCCACGTCGGTCAACCCCAGGTGTATAAGGGAAAGTCCTAATTTTAATTCTCTATCCCAAAGAATACTTTCTAAGTGGACTTCAATTGATAATTTCTTCTGCTCAGGGAAATAATATAATTTATATATATAATAATAATTTATAATAATTAATTATATAATTTTTATAATTTTCATAAATATAAATCATTTTTAGATTATGGATGGTTTGATTTATAATACGTATGTAAGGATAAAATTTTTTATAAATTATTTTTGATTATAAAATTTTTTACCTTTATATACGTATTATAAATCAAACCATCCATAACCTAAAAATGATTTATATTTATGAAAATTATATAATTGATTATTATAAATTATTATTATATATAAAAAAGTTTATAATCGATTTTTGCAATTTTTATAATCGATTTTTACATACGTATGGCAATAATTTATATAAATTATTTAAACCATACGTATGTAAAGGTAAAAAATTTTAGGTTATAAATGGTTTGATTTATCATTTAAGTCATTTATCAAAAAATTTACCCTTAAACCATACGTATGTAAATGTGAAGATAGGTTTACTGTAAATGTAAAGATAGGTTTACTGTAAATGTAAATGTGAAGATACAAATTAAATTATTTACATACGTATTAATTATAAATTTTTATAAATTATTTTTGAATAATACATACGTATTATAAAATGTGAAGATGGGTTTACTGTAAAAAATTTTAAATAAAAAATGTAAAGATTTAAATAATACATACGTATTGTAAATTATTATAAAAATTATATAATTAATTATTATAAATTATTATTATATATATAAATTATATTATTTCAATGTTTGATTGGTGTGAGTTTGTGTGGGTGTGTGCGCGCCAGTGTGGGTCGTGTAGTGAACAGTACAAGTTTTCTAAAAAAAATAAATAAATAAATAAATTATATGCACAGTAAAAGCGCTATTGTGAATAATGTTTTCTTCAAAAAAAAATTTTTATGTTAAAAGCGCGATTTGAAATAGCGTTTTCTTAATTAAAATCGCTATTTCAAATAGCAATTTCACTATTCATCAAATTTTGGCCTCCAAACAGTAAAAGCGCGAATTGAAATGACGTTTTAGCTTAGTTTGGGAATTTCGTTAGAAGTTGGCCTAATTTAAAAAATACAATGTAAAAAAGACTTATTTTGGAAAAAGCCTCCGACATACTAGCTCATACAACAATGTTGGGTTTTGCTCCCTGTTTGTTTTGTCATGCCATTTAATGAACACTTAATTTATTACTTCTGCAGGGTTCCAGTTCGTTACAGAATTGAAGAATAAACAATGTAATAAAATAATTTTATGGTTAATTTGATCTATGTCAATGGATGTCTACTTACATAAAGATGAAATGATATGTTATGCACTCTTCAGTTTTGTTGGGAGAGACAATGAAGGCATTAAGGGCAAGGGATTTAAGCGTTTAAATTAAGGGTAAACTACTAATAGGTCCTACTTTTAAGACTTATTACTCATTAAGTCCTGTTGATAAATTTATTAAGTGATAAAGATAAATTTATCAGTCTTTTATTTTTATAAATAAATTTATAGTGATAAATTTATCAATCTCTTTATTTTTATGAATAAATTTATAGTGATAAATTTATCAATCTCTTATTTTTATAGTATTAAATTTATTAGTTAGGACCTGTAGGTAAATAAGTTTAGTTAATAGGACCTACACGTAAGTACCCCTTAAATTAACACCTTCTAAGTAATGGAAAATAACGCTAAGAAAATTTATTACTGTTATGAGTTATTTACTAAAGATGAACAAAAAGGAAAAAATGAATATTTAAGGTGTAAAATGATAATTTTTGCTGTAATTAGCTAAAGAAAAGAAGAGATACGAATACTATTTGCTAAGTTGTCATGGAATGGTCATACAGCTAAATCGAGTCTATGAGAAAAATGTCGACAAGAAAATAGGTTGTAATTTGATATAAATGGTGTTTTTTTTTTTTTCTTTGATGTAGAAACTGGGCAAATCTTTTTTTCATTGGATTGATAATAGTTTACTACTCGAGTCTTTTAACTCACAATTAATTGGAATAAGTTTTTTTTTTGGTGTGTATCCTTTTATAAAAAAGAAAAAATAATTTCATGACTCAAAAATTTTACCAAGTTTTTCTGCCAAACTACCAACTAAAATACGTCATAGAAAAAGTAGGAAAAATATAAGGGATCTTTGGTGAAACTCCCATTTTGGGCCTTTTTATTAAGGTAAAGGATAACACGATCAATTTTCTTTCAAAAAGCCCCTAAGTAGGAAATGCCTACCTTAATAAGGACATTTTATAATTTATATATTTTTTTTATCACAATATTGCCCTTATATATATAGGTATCATACGTTTGAAAAATTTAAAATATGAGTTGAAGATCTTGTATGAATGAAATCAGGAACAAAATCGATGAAGACGATCTCCAAATTTGAAGATCTCGGAGCCAAACATCTCTCACTTGTTCAACAATAGACGATCTCGCAGCCGAACATCTCTCACTTGGTAGCCGATGATCAACACTCTCAATTAAACGAGAGTTTCATTGAGATTTGTGACTGTTGATCGAGTTGTAGAGGTTTTTCTTCTCAATTAGGTATGTTGTTTTGTTGATTAATTTTTTTTGTTTTTTTTTTTGTTTTTTTTTGTTGTGTTTGATTTGATTTTGTTTGACAGAATCAGAGTAAAATTTTACTCTGGTTCTATTGCTTTGTCTTTTGTTTCAGAGAATGAGAGTAAAATTTTACTCTGACTCTATTGCTCTGTCTTTTGTTTAAGAGAATGAGAGTAAAATTTTACTTTGGTGTTAGAATGACAGTAAAATTTTGATTATTGAGAAGATAGGGGAGATATGTTCTTTTAGTTTATGCGTTTTAGTTATCAATTTTAACTAGCAAAAAAGTTGCACCAAACAAGTTCATTGTCTGCAAAATTTTTACTTTTGTACAGAGTAACATTTCACTTTTATATTCAGAGTTTAACATTTTACTCGTTTTTCAGAGTAAAATTTTACTTTTGTACAGAGTAAAATTTTACTTTTAGATTAAGAGTGTAACTTTTTACTCATTTTTCAGAGTAAAATTTTACTTTTAAATTCAGAGTGTAACATTTTACTCTTAGATTCAGAACGTAACATTTTATTCTTATTTTAGAGTAAAATTTTACTCTTATGCAGAGTAAAATTTTACTTTTATGTAGAATAAAATTTTACTTTTAGATTCCTTTTGTAACATTTTACTCTTATATCAGAGTAAAATTTTACTTTTATGCAAAGTAAAATTTTACTTTTAGATTCATGTTTCAAGTTGTATTGGTGATACACTGTATGAGTTGTCAATCTTTGGCAAACTAAATAGTAAAAATTAACTCTAAAATATAGTACAATGTTACACTAAACCATAGTAAAAATTTATCAATTCAAACTAAACACAAATTGTAGTGACAGTAAAATTTCACTTTGATAGTGATAGTAAAATTTTACTTTGATTGACAGTAAATTTTTACTGTTAATTGATTGCAGATTTGTAAAATGGTTCCACCTCTTATGTTGTTATGCAAGTATGGTGATCGTACCATTGTATTCAAGGTTGTGTCAAACTGCATGTTGAAGGATTTAACTGATTTCTTAAGTTGTAAATTGAAGAAGTTTGACAGTAGTAGTTGCATATTGTTATCGTACTGTTTACCTGGACATTGCAATGCATGATTGATGATGATTCTGATTTTCAGAATATGTTGTCGCTTGTTTATCCCCTTGGTGTTGACTGGGTTGATGTGTCTATTATTGAAATGGGCATTTCAAATGAAAAACATGGAGTTAGAGAATCAGGGGACGCTAGTGGATCCAACATTACTGGTAATGAAATGGATTTACTCCTTACGTTTTGTCAACATGAAGAAAGGACTTTGTTGTCTTGTGGATGGGTGAATGGAATTACTCATGTAGGTCAAAGATTTATTAGAGGTGCAAAGGATTTCCGGACTGCATTATGTAAAAATGCTATTGAGATAGGATTTGAGTTTGTGTATGTGAAGAATGAGAAGTGTCAGTCCTTCTTGTGTGTTCAATCACGAGAGTCCAAAGCTTGTTTATGGCGAGTACATGCATCTCTAGAAAGTGCTAATAATTTTTTCTACATTAGGACTCTACATGATGAGTATACTTGTGAAGCAGCAGTTCGTACTTCTAAAAACTCAAGGATGAGTTCAAATTTGGTTGCAAGTTTGATTGTTAATGAAGTTCGTGGGAATCCCCAAACTTGTCCAATTGATGTTGTGCATCAATTCTGAGATCATCTGGCTCACCATTACGTACAATCACGCTTGGTTGGGAGTTGAGAAAGCTAGGACTACTACTTTTGGAGATTTCTCTGTGTCTTATGATGAGATTCAATGGTATATGGATATCGTGATGAGCACAAATCCTGATAGCTATTTGGGTTTTGATTATAACCATAAAAGTGGACGGTTCAAGAGGTTTTTTTTGTTGCATTTAATGCTTCCATTCAAGGGTTTAGGCATTGCCATCCTCTATTGTTTATCGATGGAACTTTTCTGAAGGAGGAAAAAATCCCAAATTCTACTCACCCAACGTAATCTCATATACTACTCCCAAAATAAAAACAAACCCAGACAGACTTCATAATATCGAAAAACTAGCAGAAAGAGGAAAAAATACGCAAAATGTGTCCAAGAGAGTAAAGTGTAATGCGGAGTTGATTACGCAAGTAGCGAACTGTAATGTTGCTAGGGTTTCAATCATGGCTGTAACAAAGTAGCTCTAGAGAGCGAGTAATGAGACTCAGAAGGGTTTCAATCGATGCTAGGGTTTTAGAATGATGATATTCGGAGGAGATGAGGGTTTTCAATCGATGAAGCAGTGAGGGAAAGCAGTGCAATTGTTTCATATTTCCTCACTTATATGGAAGGGCATTTCAGTCAGTTCATGCTATTTTTTTAATTGAGGGGCATTTGGGGCCATTGTTTTATTCTGTGGGCTTCACACAAAATAGGCCCAATGGGAGGGGCTTTTCACCAAAAATTCCTATATATAAGGTTTCACTTCTATTTTGTTGGTTAAAAATAAGAATAAAGATTGAGAGCTCTAATTTTGGAGCTCTAAAAAAAACTCTAGTGATGTGGTAAGAAGTTGGGCCTACATGTGATGTGATGTGTGTGTCTATGATTTTGTTTTTTGTTTTTCTTTTGCTACATTATTAGATCTCTCTTTAGAGCTCCAAAATCAAAACTCTCTATCATTGTTGTAAAAATAAATCAAAAATGTTTTGAAACTCTAAAACATGAGCTCTAAAAGAGCTCTAGAGGTAGGTCCCACTCCATTGATGTGATGTTTTAGCTTTTTTTATTTTTTATTTTTTTAACCCTTGCAACATCATTAGAGTTCTCTTTACAACTTAAAATCATGATTAAAAATAAATTTACCTTAACTTGGCAATTAGAAATAAAAAAGGTTTCCCAAGCCAAATTACCAGTAATCAAATGAAATTAAAATCAAATTATTATTCACACCTTAATGAAAGGAGATGTTTATCTGATTTGCCAACTATGGAATTCGATTATGACTTATCATGTGTAATATTATCTGATTTGCCAACTATGGAACTCAATTATGACTTATCAAAGTCAGATTAGCTCTTTTGCTCAAGTCTGAGGATTTTCATTACTAAAGTTTATGATTGTATCTTTACTCTTTCACAAATCCGGATTTGCATTGGTGGTTTGGGGTAGTGGTTGCTTTGGTTCTCTTCTTTAATTATTACTTTTGTTGTGTGTCTGTTGCTGGGCAAATTAGATTCCTTTGTTTGGTGGACAAAATAGACTTCATAAATGGATTTTTTATTTTATTTTATTTTATTTTTTATAATATATTTGTTGTGTTTCCTTTTGTTAGTAATAAGGTTTATTTGTTTAAAAAATAAAATATAAGCGTATAGTGGTATAGGTGTAAGAATTTTTCCTAAATATGGCTTAATGTGACTTATGCATGATTATACTAGATTCATTTCATTAAGTAAGATACATGTGCATCAATTAGATGGTGACTAATCATTGATAAATGCACCTATATATACATAATGTATAGAAGACTAATGGAGATAATATCAATGCATTGGATGTGATAGATTCATTATGAATGAATCTTAAAGATGCATTATGTATTTATTATAAATATATAAGATACATTAATCTATCTAATGAATTAATTAATATAGAAGATGTATTATGTATCATGAATGTATAAGATACATTAATCTATTTAATGAAATTCATTGAATGAATGGATTCTTTGATGGGAAGAATAATAGTATAAATAATGTAAGGTCCCAAACCACACTCTCCATCAAAAACTCAAGTTGTCACCACCAGAAGGTTCACATCGCCTAGAGAGAGAGAAGTGGTTTGAAGATCTTAGACAAGTAAAGAACTTGAAGATCAAGATCTTCTATTCAAGATTTCTTTTTATTACAAGAGGATTTCATACTATCATAGATTAAGGTATGTATTCACTTATTTTGTATAGTAGAAATTCATATAGTTTTCCTGTATAGAATTGAATCCTTAATGGTTTTTAATTTATGTTCCGCAAAGTGATCTATCAATTGGTATCAGGGCCATGGTTCTCAATCCTGATGCATGAAACGTATAAGTATGAATTTCATTTTATGATGATTTTTGTGTAACAAGTGTAAAACCTTGATTTACACTTATCCAATTTTATTTTTATTTTTGGCCAATCTTTTATTCTATTGATATTAAAATAAAAATTAAAAATTATTGAACAAGTGGTAATTAAGATAATGTTTTATGTACTTATAATGTTTTGTTACACACCTTATGAGTTGAAATATTGTTGATCAGCCCAACGAAGGTTCAACACTATGTATGTTTGAACAACCGAGATGATTAGTATAATAAACTTCTCACGTGCTTTAGTTAATAAAATAAAATAAGAGACATTGAGTTTTTCTGCCCAATGGTGATAAACTCGTTACGGTCTTAATGATTATTTTATTTTATTTTATGTTGTTTATTTTTATTAGTCATCTCATTTACTTTTATGAATTGTTAAAATATATTGTTATTCGGCCCAATGGAAGGATAACTTGATTTCGTATCTAACTAATTCTATTTTGTAGTTAGATATATTTCACTTGGTGTTATTTTTATGAGATATGAAAAGTAGTTTTCTTGATCATATTATGTAATGGATATTATGTGTCTGCAGCATTGAATCCTATTGCAATTAATAGTTACTTGTCTGGTATTGAAGCTTTGAGTGGAACTAATTTTAAGAAATGGAAGAAACAAATTGGAATTGTTTTGGAAATTATGGATTTAGACTATGCATTAAGAGAGCTAGCTCCTACAAAGCCTAATGATACAAGTTCCAAGGAACACATGGCTTTATATGAAAAATGAAAATGCTCTGATCGCTTAAGTCTAATGATTATAAAAGAGTCAATTACACCTACAATTCAAGGAGCAATCCCCGTTTCTGAAAGTGTAGTGAGCTATATGAAATCTATTGAAGAACAATTCATTGGAACTTCCAAATCTCTTGCTAGTACTCTTATGATTAAAATAATGACAATGAAATATGATGGTTTGAGTGGTGTTCGTGAGCATATCTTAAAGATGAATAACATGGCCTCTCAATTAAAGGGAATGGACATGGAAATTTTTGAAAGTTTTCTTGTTCATTTCATTATGACTTCTCTTCCTGCGCAATTTGGTCCTTTTAAGATCAATTATAATACGTAAAAAGATAAGTGGAAGATGAGTGAGTTAATTGCCATGTGTGTTCAAGAAAAAGAGAGGCTTAAAGGTGAAAAGCCTGATATGGCTCACCTTACCACTTTGGGTCCAAGCAAAAAGATTTTCAAGAAAGGCAAAAGTAAGAAGAAGAAGAAGAATGCAAATGATGAAACTCACAAGGCTAATGAAGAAAATAAGATTCGATGCTATTTCTGTCAAAAGAAAGGTCACATAAGAAAAGACTGTCCATATTTTAAAAGTTGGTTGGACAAGAAAGGTAATACTCAATGCTTTGTGTCTTATGAATCCTTTTTGGTAGATGTTTCACCAAATTCTTGATGGATTGACACTGGTGCAAGTATTCACATAACAAATTCCATGCAGGGATACTTTACAAGTCGGAAACTAAATAAAAGAGAACGAACCATTACGGTTGGGAATGGAATAGAAGTGGACGCTGAGGCTATTGGCACCCTCCGTCTAATTTTAGACTCTGGTTTCACTTTAGATTTAGTAAACACAGTTTATGTTCCTGTTTTTACTAGAAACCTAATTTTTGTTTCATAACTTGATTCTTGTGGTTATGAATTTAAGTTTGGAAATAATAGAGTCTCTTTATTCCACAATTCTCATATGATTGGTTCTAGTATTTTATATGGTAATCTTTATTCATTGAATTTAGATTCCACTTATGCACAATCTCTTTTATCCTTTAATGTAAACGACTTGGTAAACAAAAAGAGAAAGCGAGTGAATGAATATTCATCCATGTTGTGGCATAAGCGTTTGGGCCACATATTAAGAGAAAGGATGGAATGTCTTATTAAAGACGAAATTTTAAGTTCACTTGATTCTTTTGATTTTAGTACTTGTGTGAATTGCATTAAAGGAAAATACACAAAGACAAAGAAAAAGGGTGCTACTAGGACTACTGAATTATTAGACACAATTCATACAGATATATGTAGTCCCTTTACTGTTCCAACTATTTCTGGACATAAATATTTTATTACTTTTATTGATGACTTTTCTAGGTATACTTATGTGTATCTTATTCGTGAAAAATCAGAAGCACTGGATATGTTCAAACTCTATAAAGCTGAAGTTGTAAATCAACTTGACAGACGGATTAAAAGTGTAAGATTTGATAGAGGTGGTGCATATTATGGTGGATTCATTGAGTCGGGTCAAAATCCAAGTGCTTTTGCTTTATTTTTGGTTGAGAATGGGATTGTTGCTAACTACACAATGCCTTGTACACCTGAGCAAAATGGTGTAGCTGAGCGACGAAACCGTACTCTTTTGGACATGATGAGAAGTATGATGAGTAACTCTTCTTTGCCAGATTACATGTGGGGTGAAGCTTTAAAAACTACTGTACATGTTCTTAATAGGGTTCCTAGTAAGGCTGTGCCTGTAACTCCTTATGAGTTGTGGGTTGATAGAAAACCTAATTTGAATTATTTACATGTATGGGGTTGTCTTGCTGAAGCAAAAATTTTCAACCCACAAATAAAGAAATTAGACCCTAGAACTACAAGTTGTTATTTCATTGGATATCCTGAGAGATCAAAGGGTTTTAGATTCTATTATCCCACTCATAGCACAAGAATTGTTGAAACTAGAAATGCTGTGTTCTTAGAGGATGAAAACATTAGTAGGAGTATGAATCTCAAAAATATTTTTTTGGAGGAAAATCGTGATTTTATGCTGTCACGACCCAAACCCGCCCATATGAGTTTAGCATCGTAAGCGATGTCTGTGATTCTTGAAGGCTGCTCGATAATATGATGTCTGATCTGAGGGTTGGCGGAAGCCAAAACAGTAAATGAAAGATGTCCAATGAGCTGCGACAGTCTGTATGCAAAAAGACTTTTCATAACACATTCACATTCGGAACAAAAGCAGTATGTACATACATCATATACGGGCATTCAAGTTAGAGACCAAATCCCTACCATAACAGTACAGTACAAGTCTATACAGTATTACAAAACAGAGACAGAAGGGTGAACTGAGACACCCCAAACGAGCCTAAGCTTGAACACACTTGGAACCTCGCAGTGAGGCACGTTGGTTGGCTTGACAAAAAAGGAGTTTAACCCAACGCTTCTAGCTCCGATCTAGTGCCTGGACACCTACATATATATATAAACAGTTAGCTAAAGCCCAGTGAATAACAATTGTGTAAAGAGGTTAAGAATGAATGTCCTTTTAGTCATTAAACAGTCATATCAGTCATTTAGAAACCATAGAAGTTATAAGTGGTATATCCAATAGCAAACAGTACAGTAGATCTTAACAGACCGAACAGTCAGTTAATAGTTATCATAACAGTAAACAGTAGTGGTTCCAACATGGGAACCGACAGAGATCTCTGTAACAGTAGCGATACTTGATGCGATAACGATGAAATTGCTATGGATACTACGAATACAGTTTACAAATAGGACAATCATTCATTCATTAAGCAATAACGTTTCAGTAAACAGAACAGTTGATCATTCAGAAAATATTCATAATTGAACATATCTTTACAACATTGTTACTCACAGAGCACTGGGCTATAAGCGGCTAATGAGCGTCATCGGATGCCAACCCTACACAGTTACAGAATGAACACACACTAAGTTACACACTTGGGAATCAATGACTTAGTCCCTAACTTGTCTTGGTGTGGTTTTACATCAATATCCTCATTAAGATGCCTTAAACATGCCCTAGGAATGCCTAGGATGGAAAGAGGATACAAAAATGCACTTTAAAACACTTTTCAAAATTTTCAGAAAACAAGGGTCTCGCTCGAGCGTGGCTTTCTACGCTTGAGCGGACATGCAGACAAAGGAGCTCCGCTTGAGCGGGACTTTTCTCGCTCGAGCGGACTGCAAACGTAGGCAAAAGTACTAGATACATGCAATTTACGCTCGATGGGTGCTCGACCTCCGCTCGAGCGTGAGATACAAGTCCTCGCTCGAGCTTGCATTCCCTCGCTCGAGCAGACTGTAAACATATGAAAAGTATTGGATACACGCATTTCATGCTCGAGCATTACTTTTCCCGCTCGAGCGGGATGCATGTACTCAGAGTGTACGCTCGAGCGTGAAGTTCTCCGCTCGAGCGTGGATCCAAAATCTGGAATTTCCAGATTTGCCTCCAAGCACAAAACTCAACATTTAGAGCATTAAATTCGATTCCTTTAGGCCAATTTTCTGGAAAACACTTTAAAACTCATAATATGGCATGTTTTGAAGATCAATTTGCAAAATCAAAGCCCAAAGGTGAGTCAATTAAACACAATTTCAAATAAACTTCAAGAACATAAAGTGTATGTAACATGCATGTGTTCAATTGAATTCAAAGCTTCCAATACATAATCAAATGAGTCAAAACTTTCAAAAACATGATGAATTCATGAACTATAATCAAGATATGGACATGCATGTAACAATTTCTATGAAAACAATCTCAAAATGCTAGAACATTTACATGCATGCATGATTTAAGCTTTAATTCAACATTGTGAATCAATTCTAGACTCTAATTACCAAACTTCCATGAAACATGCAAAATACAACTTAAATACAAGTTCAAGAAGATGATTCTCCTACCTTAGGTCCTCAATTTTAAGAATGGAAGCTCAATTTGTGCAATTATCCTCCAAATCTTCTAATTCTCCAAGTAATTCTCTAGATGAAACAATTCTCTCTCAAGTCTCTCTCTTTCTCTCTCTCTCTCTCGATTTTGGCCTAGGAAAAATGGCTGAGATAGTGTATCAAAATTGAAATGAACTAATGGCCTAAAGATGCCCACTTAATAGCAAAAGGGTAATAAACTCATTTAATGTAATTCAACATTATTTAATGCAATTTAATCATACCAAATCAAATTTCAATTAAACATACCATAAAATCACATAAATTCTAATTAGCATAAAACATTAATCGATTTTAGATTCGGCTGCCGATAAGGCCTTCAATTTACAGTTCAAACTTAAAACATGAATAGATCAATTAACAGTCAAACAGATAAAAATGCGTTTAAACTAATACACTCAATCAATCAGTTCAGAATGTCAGTCAAATCAGTTACTTAATCATGTTCAGTCACAGTTTAGCAGTAATCAATGGTATTATCAGTAAACAGTGGTGAGGGTTGTCACATATGCCTTCCACGATTATCCAAGAAAATGTAGTACCTGAACCTATTGGTACACAAGAGATTTCTTACATTGGAAAAGAGGTTGTCTCAGTGGCAGAACAACCTTTACGCAGATCACAAAGAGAAAAGAAACCAGCCATATTAGATGACTATGAGGTTTACCTAAATGAGTGTGATATAGGTTTGGAGAACGATCTTGTTTCTTATGCCAAAGCCATGAAAAATGGAAATGCAACTCAATGGTTAAATGCCATAAAAGATGAGTTAAAATCCATGAAAGACAATAATGTTTGGGATCTTGTAAAATTGCCTAAGGGAGCCACAACTGTTGGATGCAAATGGGTTTTTAAAACCAAGCGTGATCCTAAAGGTAATGTCGAAAGATACAAAGCCAAATTAGTTGCTAAAGGATACACTCAAAAAGAAAGGATAGACTATAAGGAAACTTATTCTCCTGTTTCTAATCAAGAGTCCTTGAGAATAGTCATGGCCTTAGTAGCTCATTATAAGTTAGAGTTACATCAAATGGACGTTAAAACAACTTTTTTGAATAGTGACTTGCATGAAGTGGTCTACATAGACCAACTAGAAGGTTTTCAGGATGAAAGTAAGGAAAATATGGTTTGTAGGCTTAAAAAGTCCATATATGGTCTAAAACAGGCATCTCGACAATGGTATCTTAAATTTCATGAAGTTCTCACCAAATTTGATTTTAAGGATAATGTGGTTGATCAATGTATCTACCTTAAAATCAGTGGGAGCAATATCTGTATTATAGTTTTGTATGTTGATGCTATATTGCTTGCTAGCAATAATTTGGGAATGATACATAAGACAAAGAAATTCTTTACGAAAATTTTTGCAATGAAAGATCTTGGTGAAGCCTCTTTTGTCATTGGGATAGAAATTCACTGAGATAGGTCTCGTGATATTTTAGGATTGTCCCAAAGAGCCTATATTGAAAAGGTTCTTAAAAGGTTTAACATGCAGAATTGTTCAAGTAGTGTTGCCTCTATAGTTAAGGGTGATAAATTTAGTGAATTTCAGTGTCCCAAAAATAATTTAGAAAGGGAACAAATGAAAGAAATTTCTTATGCCTCTGTAGTTAGGAACATTATGTATGCTCAAGTTTGTACACGTCCTGACATAGCATTTGTCGTTGGTATGCTTGGTCGATACCAAAGCAATCCCGGACTTGATCATTAGAAATCAGTTAAGAAAGTGTTGCGATATTTACAAGGCACTAAGGATTACATGCTCACTTATCAAAGAACAGACAACCTTGAAGTGGTTGGTTATTGAATCTTGATTATCTTTGGATGCAAAGACACTCAAAAGTCCACTTCTGGGTACATTTTTATGCTTGCTAATGGACCCATTTTATGGAAGAGTCATAAGCAGACTCTGACAGTTTCTTCCACTATAGAGGCAAGTTCATAGCATGTTATGAAGCCACATGTCATGCAGTATGGCTAAAGAATTTCATATCTAGGTTACAACTTGTTGATTCAATTTCGAAGCCCTTACAGATTTACTGTGCGGTTCTCTAATAATAACAAAACTTCAGGAGGATCAAAGCATATCGATATCAAGTATCTAGTTGTTAAAGAAAGGGTTTTGAATCGGACTGTTTCCATCTCTCATATTGGTATTACACTCATGTTAGCAGATCTTTTAACTAAATGTCTCACACCTAAGCTCTTTCAAGAACATGTTGCGCGGATGGGCTTAGTAAAAAGTTTATCATGTTTAGACTTGAAATGAGTGTATTCTGTTAGTAATGATTATGTTTGTTGTTTTCATTCTTCATACTTGTGCACAATTTAGAAGAAGATGTAAACAACGGGACCGTTATAGATGAATTAGCATTAATCACCATTATGTTACTAATGGCATCTCTGTGATTTAAGATTCACTTATTCATGTTGATGGAAAATATTAACACTATAACCATTGTACAGTCTTGATCAATGTGTAAATCACTGACTACAATGATTTGGTGCTAATAATTTCATTGAACATAATCTAATAGTGATGGTGCAATCTTCTAGTGGGAGAACGTTGGCCATATTATGATAATCTAGTGACATAATATAATCATGCAAGCTAAGTGGGAGATTGTAAGAATTTTTCCTAAATATGGCTTAATGTGACTTATGCATGATTATACTAGATTCATCTCATTAAGTAAAATACATGTACATCAATTAGATGGTGACTAATCATTGATGAATGCACCTATATATACATAATGTATAGAAGACTAATGGAGATAATGTCTATGCATTGAATGTGATAGATTCATTATGAATGAATCTTAAAGATGCATTATGTATCTATTATGAATATGTAAGATACATTAATCTATCTAATGAATTCATTAATATAGAAGATGTATTATGTATCATGTATCATGAATGTATAAGATACATTAATCTATTTAATGAAATTCATTGAATGAATGAATTCTTTGATGGGAAGAATACTAGTATAAATAGTGTAAGGTCCCAAACTACACTCTCCATCAAAAACTCAAGTTGTCACCACAAGAAGGTTCCCATCGCCTAGAGAGAGAGAGAAGTGGTTTGAAGATCTTAGACAAGTAAAAACTTAAAGATCAAAATCTTCTATTCAAGGTTTCTTTTTTCTTACAAGAGGATTTCATACTATCATGGATTAAGGTATATATTCACTTATTTAGTATTGTAGAAATTCACATAGTTTTCATATATATAATTGAATTCTTAATAATTTTTAGTTTATGTTCATGATTTTAGTTTATGTACATAAAGTGATCTATTAATAGGTACTCTTATGATTGAGACTAAAGTATCCATCTACAAGAGTATATATACCTATCTATAGGTATCTTAATTTCAATCATAAGAATAATTATAAACTACACTCCTAAATTTTATTTTTTTAAATAAATAAATCTTATTACCAACTAAAGGAAACACAACAAATATATTATATATATAAAAAAAAATAAAAAAATTCATTTATAAAGCCTAATTTATCCACTAGACAAAGTGGACGACCAAACAGAGCAATTTAATTTGCCCAGCAACAGACCCACAACAAAAAGCAATAATTGAAGAAGAGAACCTTGGCAGCCACTGCCCAAACCATCAATGCAAGCTCTAATCAACGATCACCAATGCAAATCTTGATTTGTCAAAGAGCTAATCTGATTTTGATTGACATAATCAAAAACTACAGTTGTCAAATCAGATAATATTACACATCCCTGCATGAATAATTTGATTTGATTGGATTTGATTAGTGATAATTTGGTTTGAAAAGTATTTTTTATTTTTAATCACCAAGTTAAGATAAAGAATAATGATTGAGGTCTTCATCTTCACAAGATTTTTATAAATTTAGATCACTCATGATGTGAATCTTATACATATATGAATAGGTTTCACACATATATGGAGGGTCAGAATTACTTTAAGGATGTGTAAATCATCCCCAAAGGAGGTCCTAAACATTTTCTTAAGATAAATTTATTTTGAACCAACAAGGTACAAGTCAAATCTTATGTATATATATACTAACATAATTATCCGTGTTATGCATGGATATAAATAAATAATCAAAATTAATTTTTAAAATTAAATAATAATTATAAAATTTATTTAGAATATTTAGTAAAAATGATTTAGAATCAATTAAATGTTGTTTACTTTTATTATAGTTATATATAAGAGAATTTTTTTTCTTATGTCATTAATTATGTGTTCTAAGTTCTTAATAACAAATACATATCATAATTTAATTGGTAAAAATTAAAAAAATAAATTGTAAAAATTATATTTATGATAAAATATAAATACATTTTGTCTTATGAGTTATAATGGTAAATTACATCTGTCAATATATTAATTTTTCATATTTTGTAAAGTCTAAATATTTGTCTAGTATCAAAATTATAATTTGTCTTATGTTATAAGATTTAAGTAAAAATGGATTAGAATTCACTTGTGATATTAAATATAGGCTTAACATTAGATTTACGTTAATTTGTCCTTCTTCTAATCATTAAAAATTATCTTGGTCTATTTCTAACTTATATGAATTATTTGACCTATCTATTTATTAAATTAGTAAATAGATATTTGTAAGTATTGTTTATAATAATTAAAAATTTTGAACTTAGTTTAAAAAAAGTATTTGTAAGTATTTTTTATATATTTATGTTTAAAATAATTAAATGAATAGTTATGTATATATTTATGAATGAAAAATTATCTAAGGTAGAGCCACCCTAGATTGTAGGTCATATTCTAGTTCTAATAAATTTAAATTTTATCATAACTTATCAATTCGTAACTGATATAAGCTAATTTGGAGAGTTTTAATATTGGATTAAATACAAAAACGTAGCTAAAAAAATTTAGTTCAAGTCAATTTTTTTGCCAATAATTCTTGATTTAAGCCTAATCCTTAGTAAATCGTTTAATTCATGTCTAATCTATGAGTTAGTAGATCCACCTATTTATTTAATTTTTCATTAGTAAATATATTTTAAAAAAATTTATAACAAAAATAGGAAATATGTACATATTTGTTTGGTATATTTATTAACAATTTTAAAATTAATTAAGAAATTATGTAGTTATTTTTAAAAGAATAAATTACATTGGTAGTCTTTATACTTTAACTCTTGTGTTATTTTTGTCTTTGTAATTTTAATTTGTTCGATTTTGATCTTGAATTTATAATTTTGTCTCAATTTGGTCCAATTGTTATAATTGCTAGTTTTATTTATTTATTTATTTATTGAAAATATACACATGAGTAGCATCTGTTATAATTTAATAGACAAAATTATAAATTTGTTCAACTCAGTAAATTAATGTCAACCAACTCAATGACTATTTTCTTTTAAAAATTTTAACCAACATTACCAATTTGACCAAATTGATAGAAAATCTAAAATTAATGGTCAAAATCAAGCTAATTAAAATTACAGAGACCAAATTAACACAAGAGACAAAATGTGGGGACTATCAATATAATCTACCCTTCTTAAAATATGTCTAATATTGATTGTATCGATATTAATATATATTTATATTTGAAAAACTATTTAAGACCAGATCAAGCTAGAACTTGAATAAAAATTTGATGGCATTTTAAAAATATTTAATAATTATAAATTTAAATTTGATCAATTTTTCATTTAATTTTTTTCATAATAAAATTAGGTTGTTTGGTAATTATAATTTATAGTTCTAATCTTTCTTTGTATTTTTTTCAAAATATTTTAAAATTATATATAATTATAATTTCTTTTGAACTTTCCTTTTCAATATCAAATTAGTTATAACTTGAATTACATATAATTTATTTTTAATTTCTCATCCACAAAAACTAACAATGAACATAAATTGTTTTTTGAACATTGTAAAAAATAAATAAAGAAATATATTATCAATAATAATAATAACAAAACATATTTTTATTTATCATGTGACATCTCACCACTATATTGATAATAGACATTAATAATAAAACTCATTATAATAATACAGTAATAATATATCAGATGATAAATAACATGTGATCGTAATAATTTTTTATAGTTATACTATTCTTTTAAGTAATATTCACCTTTTCAAGACTCACCTAAACAATACTTTAACCAAGCTCATCATCATCTTTGTTATTGCTATGCTCGCCACCTTCACTAACTACTATGCAACTTTGGTATAGTTTTTTATCTTTGCAAATTTAAAAAGACTATGTTGGAGAAATAAAAATGTACCATTAGAGTTTAAAAGAGTTAAAAATAAAAAATGAAAAAAAGTTTCCATATATGGGTGATAAATTTTTTTTTTTAAATCCATAAATTATGGAACAATGTACATTATTTAAAATTTTATTTATTGATGTGCAAGTCAATTAAATGTTTTTGATTTTTTACAAATAAAAAATTTGGAAATTCTGTGTAAGAAATTTTAAAAAAATGGCCAAATTATAAAGAACAATATAAGATTCCCTATTCTATTATAAAAGTCATAACTATATTATCAATTTACATATATCAAAAATAATACTAACAATAATATAAAAAATACAAAAACATCCACAAAAAAAATAAAAATAAAACTTGAAATTAACTCCCAAAACAAAGATAGTTAAACAAATATATATATTTATTATCAGTTTAGTTGGAAAAAAAAAAGTCATATAGAGAAAAAAATAGTCATACGAAAATAGAAATTTACACACACACACACACACAAAATTACAAACAAACAAACTTGAAATAGGTATAGATTATTGACAAAGAGAGAGACTAATCTTTGTATCATTACATTTGAAAAGGAGTTGGTCGGGCTGAAAAAAAGATCAAATATTAGCTATTATAAAGAGAGAATTGTATTGAATTTTTAATTTGATTGAGTTTTTAAAATTTTAAGATTTATATTATTTTCAAAAAGGATGAGGGTGGTTTACTAAATTATTTTGAATTTTGAAATTTAAAATCATAGATAATTAGTACCTTTATTGTTTCTTTATTTGAATCGTTTTGATTAATATGATTTTTGAAAAGAGTGAGGATGACTTATCATATTGTTTTGAATTTCAAAATTCAAAATCATGGATAATTAGAGCCTTTTTTTATTTTTATTTATTTTTACTTAAGGAACTAACCAATTGTTGGAAAAATTGGTTTATTAGGCTTATTTTGGGCCGATTTTGAGCCCAAAATAGAGTGGGCTCTGAACGTCTTTTGGGGTGGGTCCGAAGAGGTGACGTGTTCCTTGTCGCGTGGCAAGTCACACGGTGAAGATGAAACGTCAAAACCATTTATGAGTGAATGGGAAATTAACGTCGGTTTCAGGTTTAACATTAATTTTTTAGACAAAGTTCATTTGAATTTTTTCAATAAAAATTATTGTGGGAATTTAATTTAAATATAAATTTATTTTTGGTTTCCTAAAGTGGTTTCCTAAAAATGATTAAATTATTTAAATAGTTTAATATAAGTATTCCAATTGTTTGGGGGAAAAAAAAACTGTTCCACTAAGCGGTTTGTTTTTTATTAAACTATTTAATTAGTTTAATAAGTTTATTCCAACAGTTTTATAACTGTTATGCCTTCGGAACCTTTTTTCAATTTGTTTGAAAATATGATCTTAGCAACGGTCAAACCAACTATTCAAACATATAAGTTTGAATAGTGGTTGCACCTGTTCAACGTAATGGTGCACCTTTTCACTTCAACTTTGGAACTTGTTCGGGTCTAATGTTTGTCTATAAATAGAATCTATTTTCAACAGTCCAGTAGATCCGAAAATCAGTCTGAAAATCCTTTATCTTGCTGTCCAGATTTTCCTATTTATATTATTTCTTCATTTTAGTTTTAGAATTAAATTTGGAGAGTTAGAACACAAGGTTTGGTTCGCCGTACAATTTTGTTTGGTGTGCTACAACAATATTGTGAAGATCATTGTATCCTGGGAGATAGACGCCACATAACCGTAAGCACCATAACGGGGCTAATCTGTCTTAAGTACAGAGTGTCACACACTCGACTTGGTCTTTTGATTTTTAAATTCGGTTCAACAAAATAAATTTTGTAAGTTTTATTTTATTTTGTTTGGCTTTGTTTCTATTTATTTTATTTACATAGAAGATTGTTCCTACAATCTTAAGACAGACTCGAATTATTCTGTTTACAGAATTTTTCGTTTGTTTCCTTTATTCTTTCTTCTTTTAAGAAAATTATTTTCTGTGAATTTGCAAAATAATATTCTGGTTGGAAAAAAAATAGTAATTATATATTATTTGACAGATAGTAGTAATATACTGTCTCTTTTCTTTGACAACTAGTAGTACAATACTGGTGTCATTAACAATTCAGAATATATTTTTGTGGAATTTTTTCAGAAATTAATTTTGGGTTTTAGAAAATTATTTTCTGAGTTTTCATTACTTAAAATTCTGTTTTAGTATTTTAATTATTGAAGTGTTACAGAAATTAATTTTCTGAGGAATTAATTTGGTTGGGTAAAATTTTATTTTATTTTCAAATTAATTGAAAAATAAAAGTTATTTTCTTATTTCTTTTATTTTACAAAATTTAATTTCCTGTGTGGAATTAATTTGGTTGAATAAAATTTTATTTTATTTCCAAATTAATTGAAAAATAAAAGTTATTTTCTTATTTCTTTTATTTTACAGAATTTAATTTCCTGTGTAAAATTTATTTGGTTGAATAAAATTTTATTTTATTTTCAAATTAATTAGAAAATAAAAGTTACATTCTTGTTTCTTTTATTTTTTACAGAATTTAATTTTTTGCATTTGGTTTAATTTGCTGTGTAGTATAAATTCTAATTATAATTTTATTTTATAAATTAGAATTGATGGCTATTGAAACTAATGCCCAAACAAGTACTACTGTGGTGGCTGCAATGACGCCAACCCCCTCTCCTGTTGTAACAGTACCGGTAAATCACTGTGAAAAGCCAGAGAAGTTCTCAAGAACTGACTTTAAAAGATGGCAACAAAAAATATTGTTCTATCTTATAATTCTGAACTTGGCTCGTTTCTTCAGTGAAGATGCTCCTATCCTGAAAGAGGATGAAACCGACTGGCAAGTGGCTGCTGTGGTTGATGCCTGGAAATATGCCGATTTTCTTTGTCGGAACTACATCTTGAACGGATTTGACAACACATTATATAACGTCTACAGTCCTATTAAAACAGCGAAGGAACTTTGGGAGTCTTTGGAGAAAAAATACAAAATGGAAGATGTCGGCTTAAAGAAATTTGTGGTTGGCAGATTCCTAGATTTTGTAATGGTTGATTCAAAAACTGTGATCAGCCAAGTTCAAGATTTCTAACTCATTCTGCATGACATTCACGCAGAAGGCATATCTTTTAGTGAATCCTTCCAAGTTGCAGCCTTAATTGAAAAATTACCAAAAGACTGGAAGGAATTCAAGAACTACCTCAAACACAAGTGCAAAGAAATTTCTATGGAAGAATTAATTGTGCGTTTGAGGATTGAGGAGGACAACCGCAATTCTGAAAAGCGGGCTGGTAAGCATCCTATGGAGTCTAAGGCAAATGTAGTGGAACATGCTTCAAAAATCAAGAAACGAAAGTCTTCTGGAGAAAGTTCATTACAAGGCTTTAAAGGGGAGGAAAATAAAAAGTACAAGTTTAATGGCAAATGTTACATCTGTGACAAAGAGGGACATCCGACCAAAGATTGCTGCAGTAAAAGCAAAAGCAAAAGAAGAAACAAGCAAGAAGCCTGCTCAAGCTCATATGACCAAAGTGGACAAGATTTCCAATGGTGTAGGTGACATCAATCTTTCTGCAGTTGTTTCCGAGGCAAATCTTGTTGGAAATCCTAAAGAATGGTGGGTGGACACTGGTGCTACTCGCCACATTTGTGCCGACAAAAAGATGTTCACATCTTATTCTACAGTGGACAATAGTGAACAACTCTTTATGGGCAACTCTTCAACTTCAAAGTTGAAGGACAAGGAAAGATTGTACTTAAAATGACATCTGGAAAGGAACTCACTCTCAACAATGTGCTGTATGTACCGGACATTCGCAAGAATCTTGTTTCCGGATCTCTGTTGAGTAAGAATGGGTTTAGGCTAGTATTTGAGAGTGATAAATTTGTACTTACTAAGAATGTGATGTATGTAGGAAAATGTTACATGTCTTATGGCCTTTTCAAGTTAAATGTAATGACCGTTGTACCCTCAGTTATTAATAATAATACATCTTCTTCTTACTTGCTTGAGTCTTCAAATTTATGGCATGGTAGACTAGGACATGTTAATTATGGATCTTTGCGTAGATTAATTAAAATGGAATGTTTACCTAAATTTGACATTGATTCAAATCATAAATGTGAAATTTGTGTTGAGGCAAAATTATTTAAAACTCATTTTCATTCAATTGAAAGAAGTACGGAGCCACTTGAATTAATTCATAGTGACATTTGTGATTTTAAATCAATTCAAACTAGAGGTGGAAAAAAATATTTTATCACTTTTATAGATGACTATACTAGATATAATTATGTTTATTTAATTCGAACCAAGGATGAAGCTTTGGAAACTTTCATTCAATATAAGAATGAAATTGAAAATCAATTTGGTAAGAAAATCAAGAAAATTAGAAGTGACAGAGGTGGTGAATATGAATCACCTTTTGGTGAGTTTTGTAAAGAACATGGAATAATTCATGAAACTACTGCTCCTTATTCACCTCAGTAAAATGGAATTGCTGAAAGGAAAAATAGGACTTTAAAAGAAATGATGAATGCCATGTTAATCAGTTCTGGATTACCTCAGAACTTGTGGGGGGAAGCAATACTTTCTACTAATTATATACTTAATAAAGTACCCCGAAAGAAAGTGAATCAAACACCTTATGAATTGTGGCATGGAAGAGTACCATCCTACAAATACTTAAAAGTGTGGGGGTGTTTGGTGAAAGTGGCTATTCCTAGTCCTAAAAAGACTAAGATAGGTCCTAAGACCATTGATTGCATTTTCATTGGTTATGCCAAGAATAGTAATGCATATCCGTTTTTGATTCATAAATCAGAATATTCCGAAATGCATGTAAATACTATTATTGAATCTCGGAATGCATCTTTCTTTGAACATGTATTTCCAAATAAGACTAGACATGAGACTAGTAACAATAAAAGATCTCATAATGCTATTACTAGTCAGGATCAAGAATATGATCAAGAACAAGAGTTAGATCAAAATGAGGTAAAGGAACTTAGGCGTAGTAAACGTGCTAGAACCTCAAAATCTTTTGGTCCAAACTTTCTAACATATTTGTTAAAAAATGAGCCTTTAACTTTTAAAGAGACTATGTCCAGTCCTGAAGCTCTTTTATGGAAAGAAGCTGTCAACAGTGAAGTTGAATCCATCTTGCAAAATCACACTTGGGAATTGGTGGACTTGCCACCAGGTTGTAAACCTCTTGGGTACAAGTGGATTTTCAAAAGGAAAATGAAAACAGATGGATCAATTGACAAATACAAGGCAAGACTTGTGATCAAAGGTTTTAGACAAAAAAAAGGTCTTGATTACTTTGACACATACTCACCGGTTACTAGAATAACATCCATTAGAATGCTAATTGCCATTGCATTTCTATACAATCTAGAAATTCATCAAATAGATGTTAAAACCGTTTTCTTAAATGGTGAGTTAGAGGAAGAAATTTACATGGAACAACCAGAAGGGTTTTCTATTCCAGGGAAAGAAAAGAAAGTGTATAAATTGGTTAAATCATTATATGGTTTAAAACAAGCACCAAAGCAATGGCATGAGAAAATTGACAAAGCAATGATGTCAAATGGATTTAAAATTAATGAGTGTAACAAATGTATTTATATTAAAAACATAGACAAAGGTTATGTCATTGTATGTCTTTGTGTAGATGATATGCTCATCATAGGTAGTAATAATGATATGATTAAAACTACCAAGAAAATGTTGAATAAACATTTTGACATGAAGGACATGGGCATTGCTGATGTAATTCTTGGTATGAAAATTACCAAAATATCAGAAGGTTATGCTTTGTCACAATCTCATTACATTGAGAAAATACTTGACAAATTCAGCATAGATGATGATCATCTTGCTAGAACACCTGTAGATGTTAATTTGTAAGTATTTCTCAATTAGAGTATGTCCAAATTATTGGAAGCTTAATGTACTTGATGAACTGCACTCGCCCGGATATAGCTTATGCAGTAAGTAAATTAAGTAGATTTACGAGTAACCCGGGAGTAGAACACTGGAAAGCAATTATAAGGGTTCTAAGATATCTCCGATTTACTCGTAACATTGGGCTTAATTATACTAAATATCCAGTAGTACTTGAAGGATACTGTGATGCAAATGGGATATCGGATACTAGAGACTCGAAGTCCACCAATGGGTATGTCTTTACTCTTGGTGGGGCGGCTGTATCTTGGAAATCTTCCAAACAGACTTGCATTGCTAGGTTTACTATGGAATCAGAATTCATAGCATTAGACAAAGCTGGGGAAGAAGCAGTATGGCTTCGCTACTTCCTTGAAGATATTCCAATATGGCCTAAACCGATGCCTGCTATATACATACATTGTGATAGTCAATTAGCTATAGGTAGAGCACAGAGTCATATGTATAACGGTAAGTCACGACACATTTGTCGTTGACATAACACCGTGAGACAACTACTCTCTAATGGAATTATTTCCATAGAATATGTTAAGTCTAAAGACAACATAGCGGATCCACTAACCAAAGGGTTAGCAAGAGAGTTAGTTGAGAATTCATCGAGGGGAATGTGACTTAAGCCTATTAAATAAGAGTTACCACAACGGCAACCCAACCTAGTTGACTGGAGATCCTAAGATCTAGGTTCAAAGAGACAATCGAGTTGTGAATGACTCAAAAGGATCACTGGGGAGTCCAACTCCTACCCATTTCTATGATAAAATAGTGATGTCTGCAGCGTTTTAGGTTAAGTAATACTTTTAATGATTCTTATATCTAAATAAACCTAGTGGAGTATGGCAGGATACTATTCATAAAAATCACCTATGTGAGTGTGAACTGGGCCGGTTCTATGAGATTTGTGAAGGGCTACAATTCTCTAGAGCACTCGTGAAAGACCAGGTTGTTCAGGGCCAAAATGAACACAATAGTGAGAACTAAACTGTGTTTGGGGATATACTGTGTGAGTTCTATTGTCTTTGTTTACACAAACGGCTGAACAATTCAAGACATCATGTTCACTGGTTAGCTAGTAAATCCGATAGTGTCTCACAAGGGAAAGTTCAAAGCCAAAAGCTACCTATCCTTTGCAGAATATTTTCAATTCTGTACTCTTTGTAATTAGATCATGTTGTTGCATTTTCTCTCCGTCAAATTCCATTCATGTGGGGGATTGTTGGAAAAATTGGTTTATTAGGCTTATTTTGGGCCGACTTTGAGCCCAAAATAGAGTGGGTCCCGAACGTCTTTTGGGGTGGGTCTGAAGAGGTAACGTATTCCTTGCCGCGTGACAAGTCACACGGTGAAGACGGAACGTCAAAACCATTTATGAGTGAATGGGAAATTGACGACGGTTTCAGGTTTAACATTAATTTTTTAGACAAAGTTCATTTGAATTTTTTCAATAAAAATTATTGTGGGAATTTAATTTAAATATAAATTTATTTTTGGTTTTCTAAAGTGGTTTCCTAAAAATGATTAAACTATTCAAATAGTTTAATATAAGTATTCTAATTGTTTGGAAAAAAAAAAAAACTGTTCCACTAAACGGTTTGTTTTTTATTAAACTATTTAAATAGTTTAATAAGTTTATTCCAACAGCTTTTATAATCATTACACCTTGAACCTTTTTCAATTTGTTTGAAAATGTGGTCTTAGCAACGGTCAAACCAACTATTCAAACAGATAAGTTTGAATAGTGGTTGCACTTGTTCAACTTAATGGTGCACCTTTTCACTTCAACTTTGGAACCTATTCGGGTCTAATGTTTGTGTATAAATACAATCTATTTTCAGCAGTCCAGTAGATCCGAAAATCAATCTGAAAATGCTTTCTCTTGTTGTCCAGATTTTTCTATTTACATTATTTTTTCATTTTAGTTTTAGAATTAAATTCGGAGAGTTAGAACACAAGGTTTGGTTCGCCGTACAATTTTGTTCGGTGTGCTACAACAATATTGTGAAGATCATTGTATCCTGGGAGATAGACGCCACATAACCGTAAGCACCGTAGCGAGGCAAATTTGTCTTGAGGACAGAGTGTCACACACTCGACTTGGTCTTTGGATTTTTAAATTCGGTTCAACAAAATAAATTCTGTAAGTTTTATTTTATTTTGTTTGGCTTTGTTTCTATTTATTTTATTTACACAAAAGATTGCTCCTACACCAATAGAGTTTTTTTTTTTTTTTTTAAATTAAGAAATTAACAAAATTAGTTTGGGAGTTTGAAGCTTCCACAATCAATGTTCTTAAAAATTCCATTTTCCTTATATAATATATGTGTGTGTGTGTCTATATCCTACATTTTCTAAGGCTTAATTTAGTTGGTAGTATAACAGAAAAGCTTGGTAAAATTTCTGAGTCATGAAATTAGTTTTTCTTTTCTATAAAAAAATAGACAAAAAAAAAAAAAAAAAAAAAAGAAAAGAAAAGAGAACTTATTCCAATTAATTGTGAGGTGAAAGACTCAAGTAGTAAACTATTATCAATCCAATAGAAAAAGGGTTTGCCTAGTTTCTACATTAAAAAAGAACACTATTTATATCAAATTACAACCTATTTTCTTGTTTCTACTCCATTTAGCTCTATGACCATTCCATGATAGCTTAGCAAATAGTATTTGTATATCTCCTCTTCAGTTAATTACAGGAAAAATTATCACTGCACACCTTAAATTCATTTTTTCCCTTTTGTTCATCTTTAGTAAATAGCTCCCAATAAATTTTCTTAGCCTTTTTTCTTCAAACATCTAATTATCTAGAAGAATGCTTTCTCATGACGCTTGGGGGATATCAATAATGTATCTGCTCATAACTTCATGAAACAAATATTTAGTTTGCAGCTTCAAGGAATTTTTCTGGGAAATTTTTTTGACAAGAAATGTTCTAGGTAACAAACCTTGGAAAAATAATACTATCATTTTAGTTGACAACACAAAAGGAGCTGGGAAAAATAAATTGTTAACTAGAAAGTATAAAACATCAACAAAGTGAAAAGACATGCATAAAAAAAAGAAAAGAAAAGAAAAGAAAAGAAACCATCAAATTAAACACACCAAGTGAAGGAATGCTGCCGAACAAAACCAAATTATCGCATCTAAATTATTGAACAGAAGTATAAACTATTGAGAGTCATTACTAACTCTCCTCACTCTCTAGAATTTTCTCTCCAGAATATTCTAGAAGTTTCCACATGAATCTAGAATACTCTGGAAAGATTTAGAAGATTCTAGAAAGACCTAGAGAAATCCGGAAGATTCTAGAATATCCTATAAGGTTTTGAAACATTAAAGAAGTTTGGAGAAACTAGAGAAATCTAGAAAGTTCCAGAAGATTCTAGAATATTTTAGAGAAGAATAGAAAGCTCTAATACGTACTAGAGTAATCTAAATTGTTCTAGAGTGTAGAGAAAGTATGAGTATATTCTAGAAAGTTCTGTAACTAGTATAAATATGAGTTGAGTGCATGTACTAAGCAATTGGACAATTGGATAATTGAGTGAAAGAAGAGTGAGTCCAAAGCGAGTGGTCAAGCACTATTTAGTGTGAAGTGTCTCAAGGTTTTATGTGAGGAAGACACAAAGTGTGAGTGCATGAATGTATGTGTGAGTAGATAAGTGAAGTGTATTAGTGTATGATTATGTGCAAGTGTTTTGTATACTAGAGTGTTATCAATAAAGGTTGTGTTTTTGGGTCCACTAGTGTGTCAAACTCAACAATTTGGTATCAGAGTGATTGAGATTAATACAAGAGATTGTTGAAGTCAACAAGCATAGTTGTTATGGCGGATTTCGAAAACTTCATTGCTGGTATGGAGAAATTAAATTATTATAATTATGATTATTGGCAAATATGCATCGAGGCATATCTTCAAAGACAGGATTTATGGGAGATTGTTGACGGTAAGAAAACTGCATCACTTGGAGAAGAAAATGTAAAGGCCTTACGAAAGTGGCAGATTAAGGTTGGAAAAGCGATGTTCGTGTTAAGGACAACTGTTCAGAAATAGTTATTACAGTATGTTCGGAAGGCTACTACTTCAAAAGCAGTCAGGGACATATTTATTTTCGAAGACAAACGATGCATGACTTCAGTATCTATGGAACAAGCTTGCAACAATGACACAAAGATCAATGACAATCAGCCAATATTTTCACAAGGTAAAAACTCTTTGCAATGAAATTACTCGAGGTTTAAGACCCGAGTATAGTGGGCTTATGGCCGCTGTTAGAGAATGGTCCACTCAACCATCATTAGACGAGCTCGAAAGTCTATTGGTGAATCAAGAAACTCTAGCAAAGCAAATGGCTGGAGTCACACTGAAGAATGAAAGTATAGAAGAGGCGTTATTCAGTAGTAAGAAAAGAGAGAGACCGAAATGGCAAGAATATAGAAAATCGAAGAAAGAAAAAGATGAACAATCACAAGATGATCGAAGTTATCAACGAGGGGGAGTTCGACATGATGAAAATGATCGAAGAGTTACTAGATTTGGACGACATAACATAGAGTGCTTCAAATGTGGCAAGATTGGCCACTACGCAAAAGATTGTCGGTCAAGAAGAAGACCAATTGAAGGTAATATGGTAACATCTAATGGTTACCAAGATGAGAGTGAAGAAGAATGGGATTTTCAAGCTTCATGTGCAATGTTCGAGACCATGGAACCAGGTTACTTAGAAAAAGAGCCAGAATTTGAAGAAGAACGGGATTTTGAAGCATCTCTTACAATGTTCGTGGTTACTGAAGTAGATTCAAAAGAGGAGATAGACTTCAATGAAGCATACATGAGCAGTGCAATGCAGTTACCAAGGAAATGGATATATACTCTATTATAGATGAGTCGACCCTTACAGCTAAGTCTCAATCTTCAAAAGTAAAAGATCCAGAAGCTCACCTACCAGAGAAGTTGGGGGAGCAAACAAAAGAAGAAGAAGAAGAAGAAGAAGTTGAAGAAGTGATAAAGCTACAACAATCAATATCTGTAAGGCAATTGTAACAACTCTCATCCCTGATTAGGCTTAAATTGTGATTAAGCATGATAAGTAATTGATTAAGATAAAATCATGAATTGATTGCATGAGTGTGATGCTTTAATTGCATTTCTATCTGTTTGTTATTGAATGATCTGTTCATGTTTTAAATTCGGATTACGAATTGAAAGCCTTATCGGCGACCAATTCAGAAATTGATTAGTGTTATATGCTAATTAGGATTTATATGATTTTATGGTAGGTTTAATTAAAATTTGACTTGGAATGATTAAGTTAGAATTGTTAATGTTTAATTAATTGAACCTAGTTATTTACGAGTGTGCCATTGAGTGGGCCACCTTTACAAACATTGTTTGGGACTAATTCATATATTTGATGCATCATCTTCCCTTCCTTACAAAGACCAAAACCGTGGGTGAGAGAGAGAGAGTAAGAGGAATTTGGATTCAACAAGAAATTGGCTTGAAATTTAGAAGAAATTGAAGGAGAATTACATTTTTGAGCTAACACACTTGGAATTCAAGACTTAAGGTAGGAAATCCATCCTCTCAATTGTGAATTTAAGTTGTTACATGCATGGTTCATGGAAAATTGGTGATTAGAGTCAAGAATTAACTCAAAGTGTTGTTTTGAGGTTGTTTTCATGAAATTCTTACATGCATGTTTATATTTTTGTTGTGGTCCAAGAATTTCCCATGTTTTAGAGTTCAATCTTGCATTTGATCATGTTTTGGAGTATTAGAGTTCATGAAACTCATGCATGTTATGTTTTTGCATTGTTCTTCAAGTTTCATTGAAATTGGTATTCAATTGGCATACTTTTGAGCTTTGATTTTACAAAATGATCTTCAAAACATGCTGTATTATGAGTTTCTAAGTGTTTTCCAGAAAATTGGCCCAAAAGATTGAATTTTGGCATGTTTGATTCTTGGTTTGAGCTTTGGAAGCAAATCTGGAAAACCCAGATTTTGGCTTCTACGCTCGAGCGACCACCTCTGTATTCAGAGCTCCGCTCGAGGGACGAAATGCTAGCTCGAGCGTAGATTGCAAGCTCTCAGGTTTTTGCATGTGCAGACGCATGCTCGAGCGACGAGACCTACGCTCGAGCAAAGAACTGTGTCTCACGCTCAAGCAAGCATCGATCGGAGAATTTCAACAACCAGTACTTTTTGCATTTTTACAGACCACTTGAGCGAAGGAGTTCACGCTTGAGCGACCCCTCTGTTTTGGTAAGCTTGCTCGAGCGAAGAAAGCCACGCTCGAGTGAGACCCCTGTTTTCTGCAAATTTTGAAAAGTGTTTTAAAGTACATTTTTGCATCCTCATTTTATCCTAGGCATTCCTAGGCCACGTTTAAGGCATCCCTAGGCCACGTTTAAGGCATCTTAATAAGGATAATGTTATAGAACCACACCAAGTCAAGTTAAGGGACTAAGTTATTAATCCCAAGTGTGTAACTTAGTGTACGTTCAAGAATCTGCTGTAGGGTAGAGATTAGGCATTGACTAGCCTGTCTATAGCCTAGCAATCTGTGAGTAACAATATTGTAAAGATATGTTCAATTATAATTATTTTCTGAGCAATTGACTGTATTGCTTTCTGAAGTGACATTGTTTACTGAATGAATGTTTGTCCTATTTTATGAACTGTACTCATGGCATCCATAGCAACTTACTGTTACTGTTGCTGCTACTGTTACTGAGATCTCTGTCAGTTCCAATGTTTGGAACTACTACTGTTTACTGTATTGATGGCCATCAACTGACTATTCGGTCTATTAAGACCTACTGTACTGTTTTGCTATTGGATACACCACATATGATTATTACGATTCCTAATTGACTGGTATGGCAGGAAATATGAGCCACTGATTGAATGACCGATCTACCGATGCAAATGATTATTTTTAATTACTGAAAGGACATTCATGTTAACCTCTTTACACAGTTGTTATTCATTGGGCTTTAGCTCACTGTTTATATATGTATGTAGGTGGCTAGGCACCGGACCGAAGCTAGGAGCGTCAAGTTAAGCTCATGTTTTGTCAAGCTAACCATTGTGTCTCACTTCGAGGTTCCGAGTTCGTTCGAGCCAAGGCTATTTTTGGGGTGCTTCAGATTCACCCTTTTGTCTTTGTTTTGCATCGACTGTTTTAGACTTGACTGTATAGTTACGGTGAATATGATGTATGTATATATGTTTTGGTCATGAATGTGGCTTTGTTCATAAAAGTCTTTTTCCATTCAGATTTTCACAGCTCATTGGACATCTTTTATTTACTGTTTGGCTTTCGCCAGCCCCTTACTCTCTACTATTGTTATTATCAAGCGGGCCTTGATGTCGCGGATTCTTGGCGATTCTGATGCTAAACCCTTAGGGGCGGGTTTGGGTCATGACAGAGTGGTATCAGAGCACGAGTTATACCGCACACACGTGTCCAAATGAGCGATAGGATGTCCTAGAAAAGTAATTAGGGCATTGCATGAGCATGAGAAAGTGTGTGTGGCCATGATATGAATATATGTGCTAATGTGCTTAAGTAAGCAATTGCTTATGTTTATTATTACTGTATTGTATACAGTGAAATGGAGAATGCAAGAAATACCGATGAATCTGAATCATCTGAGGCAAGAATGACAAGGTTGGAAAGAATGGTTGAACTGTTGACCGAGGCCCTAAGGCAACAACAGAACCAACAGCCCCCACCTCCTCTGAAAGCAGAATATCAATGATGATGTAATTGCTTTGACACAGAAGTTCAGCAAAATAAAGCCACCAACATTCCAAGGAGGCCTTGAGCCACTAAAGGCCGAAGCATGGGTTTTAGAAACTGAAAAGTTGTTTGAAGTGTTTCCGTGTTCTGAGACACACAAAGTGCTACTGGCCACCTTCACCTTACAAGAAGAGGCTACACGGTGGTGGATGCTCATTCGTGATGCCAACAATACTATGACTTGGGCTCAGTTTAAAGAGGCCTTTTACGAAAAATACTTTCCTCAGTGTGTCAGGGACCGCAAAGTAACTGAATTTGAGCAACTGAAGCAGGGCACCATGTCAGTAGCAGAATATGAGACTAAGTTCACTGAACTCGCCCGATATGCACCACACATGGTTGATACTGATTATAAGAAGGCCAAAAAGCTTAATGTAGAGATATTTGATCGAATCAATGTTTTGAAACTACTAAAATTTGTGGATGTCCTTGACCGAGCAATTATGGCCGAGGCAAATGTCACTGCATTGCAACAGACTAAGACACCGGTGACCGAATGGCGGGGTAAGAGGCGAGGCTTCAATTTCAAAAAGGGCCGAAATAACTCATTAAATAAAAAACAAAATATAGGGTCAACAAGTAGCTATAGTCAGGGAAACAGTTCCATACCACCCTACTCCGAATGTGGCAAAAGACATAAGGGGGTTTGCTACAAAATTTTTGGGGCATGTTATAGGTGTGGCAAGGTGGGCCACATGGTCAAAGATTGCCCTTCCACGTCTCAAGGCAATAGTAAGGCTGCAGCTAATGCCGCAACATCAACTGTTACACCGAAACCCAATCCCAAAGCTACTGGAAAGGAGCCTTTAAGGCAAGGCCGGGTGTTTGCACTTGTATTGGGAGATGTGCAGAACGCCGAGACAGTTGTGTCAGGTATACTCTCAATTTGTGCTCAAAATGCTTATATTCTGATCGATTTGGGGTCTACACATTCGTTTGTCTCGCATGCTTTTTCATGAAAATTAAATAGACCACTGGAACCCATGAACTACTTGTTAGCTGTATCTTCACCTGCTGGGGGATCCATGACTTGTGCTTATGTGTATCTTGCATGTGAGATTGTTATTGGGGATGTTCTTTTGTATGTTGATTTACTGTCTTTGAACATTGACCATTTCGATGTAATTTTGGGAATGGACTGGTTAACAAAATATCATGCTTCCATAGACTGTGTAACGAAACAAGTTGTTTTTCGTCCACCTGGATTGCCTGAATTTGTATTTAACGGAGTTGGTGTAGTATCTCCTCCATATCTGATTTCATCCATGAAAGCATTCAAATTGATTAAAAAGGGGTGTGAAGGGTATTTATGTTATATATTGACTGTACCTGCTGATATTAAACTAATATGGACAGTATTCTTATAGTCAGAGAATTTCCAGATGTTTTTCCAGATGATCTGCCAGGGGATTTGATTGATAGGGAGATTTAGTTCACCATTGAAGTATTACCAGGTACACAACCAATTTCTAAAGCTCCATACAGAATGACACCTACTGAATTGAAAGAATTGAAAATTCAGCTACAAGAATTGTTGGATAAGAAGTTCATCAGGCCCAGTACTTCACCGTGGGGCGCATTAGTTTTATTTGTGAAAAAGAAAGATGGCTCATTAAGACTCTGCATTGACTACCACGAATTGAACAAGGTAACAATGAAAAACAAATACCCATTGCCTCGTATTGACGATTTATTTGACCAATTGCAAGGTGCTCAAGTCTTCTTCAAAATTGACCTTAGATCCGGATATCACTAGTTGAAAGTCAAAACAAAGGACATTGAAAAGACCGCTTTCCGAACGACGTACGGACATTATGAATTTCTTGTTATGCCTTTTGGAGTTACTAATGCACCTGCTGCATTTATGGACCTTATGATCAGAATTTTCAAATTGCTCCTCGACGAATTTGTGGTTATTTTTATAGATGACATTTTGATTTATTCCAAGAGTAAGGAAAAACATGAACGTCATTTGAGAATTGCTTTACAGACCTTAAGAGAACAGAAACTGTATGCAAAACTAACAAAGTGTGAATTTGGGCTTGATAATGTTATGTTTTTGGGGGCATGTGATTAGTAAGGATGGCATTTCAGTTGACCCACAGAAGATTGAAGCGGTGGTGAATTGGCCTAGACCAACTAATGTTATTGAAGTTCGGAGTTTCTTGGGTTTAGCCGAGTACTACAGGAGGTTTGTGAAAGATTTTTCTAAAATTGCTCTACCATTGACTCAAAAGGGGATATCATTTGACTGGACCGATCAGAGAGAATCAGCTTTCCAAGAATTAAAGACTCGACTTGTGACTGCACCGATTCTTACCCCACTCTTAGGTATGGATGGATTTACTATTTTTAGTGATGCTTCTTATAAGGGTTTGGGATGTGTGTTAATGCAGAATGGTAAGGTTATAGCGTATGCTTCCCAACAATTGAGGCCACATGAAAAGAATTACCCAACTCATGACTTAGAACTTGCTGCAGTAGTGTTTGCATTGAAAATTTGGCGCCATTACCTATATGGGGCAACATGTGAGGTGTACACAGATCACAAGAGTTTGAAGTATTTCTTTACATAGAAAGAGTTGAACATGAGATAGCGGAGATGGTTAGAACTGATAAAAGACTATAACTTGCAAATTTTATATCATCTGGGGAAAGCTAACACTGTTGCCGATGCACTTAGCCGAAAATCAATTGGGAATTTGGCCTGTTTACTCACCGGACAGAAAGAACTGCTATGTGATCTTGAGAGATTTGAAGTTGAGATTGTTCTACAAGAACAAGGTGGAACATTGGTTGCTATTTCTGCTCAACCGGCACTTATTGAGGAGATTAAAGAGAAACAATATCAAGATGACTTTTTGAAAAAGATCATTGATGAACGGGAATCCAAACCAAGGCCAGATTTTAAATTTGAAAACAATGTATTGAAATTCCAAGGAAGGTTGTGTGTACCAAATGATCTTGAACTGAAAAAGCGAGTTTTGCAGGAAGGCCACCATTCAAAACTTTCCATCCATCCAGGAAATACAAAGATGTACTAAGACTTGAAACTTAACTTCTGGTGGTCAGAAATGAAGAAAGAAATTGCTGAGTTTGTGTCGAAATGCTTACATTGCCAACAAGTCAAAGCTAAACATCAACAACCCGCAGGCTTACTTCAGCCTTTACCAATACCGGAGTAGAAGTGGGAACATATCACTGTGGATTTCATTGTTGGATTACCTCGCTCCAGTGAAGGTATGGATTCAATTTGGGTTATTGTTGATCAACTGACTAAATCTGCTCACTTCTTACATGTCAAAATAATTTATAATACGGACAAATTGGCTACAATTTATATTGATGAGATTGTCAGATTGCATGGGGTGCCTGTGTCTATTGTTTCTGATAGGGACTCGAAGCTTACCTCGAGATTTTGGCAAAGTCTGCAAACAGTATTGGGTACCAAATTGAGGCTGAGTAGTGAATACCATCCTCAGACAGATGGCCAATCAGAAAGAACCATCCAGACTCTGGAAGACTTACTGCGTATGTGTGTTCTTGATTTCCAAGGAAATTGGGAAAATCATTTACCTTTAGCCGAATTTGCCTACAACAACAGTTTTCACTCGAGTATTGGTATGGCGCCTTTTGAGGCTTTATATGGTAGAAAATGTCGATCTCCAATTTGTTAGGCAGAAGTTGGAGATTGGCCTTTACTTGGGCCCGAGATTGTACACGAAACAACAGAAAATGTGAAACTGATTCAACAAAGATTGAAAACCGCACAAAGCCGACAGAAAAGTTATGCGGATGTCTGAAGGTGAGACAGGGAATATGAAGTGGGTGATCATGTTTTTGTTAAAGTGACACCGATGAAAGGACAGACTTGTTTTGGGGCTAAGGGCAAGCTAGCACCGAGATATGTTGGACCGTTTGAGATCATTGAAAAGATTAATCCAGTGGCGTACCAAGTGGCGCTTCCTCCTGAAATGGAGCATATGCATAATGTCTTTCATATTTCAATGTTGAGGGATTATCTTCTGGATCCTTTCCATGTTATTGAGCCTACCCGTGTGATGTTAAGTGACGATTACACTTATGAAGAACGACCTATTCAAATTGTAAACCGACGAATCAAGAAGTTGAGAAATAAGGAAATCCCGTTAGTGAAAGTGGATTGGCAAAACCATGGTGGTGTTTATGCCACTTGGGAAAGGGAAGACGATATGATGAAAAGATATCCTGAATTGTTCCCCATGGATCCAGTGTTTTTCCAAAATGAAGGTAATCCGAGTTTAGATAACCAAACTTCTTTTAAGGGGAGAAGACTATGACAACCCTCATCCCTAATTAGGCTTAAATTGTGATTAAGCGTGATAAGTAATTGATTAAGATAAAATCCTGAATTGATTGCATAAGTGTGATGCTTTAATTGCATTTCTATCTGTTTGTTACTGAATGATCTGTTCATGTTTTAAATTCGGATTGCGAATTGAAAGTCTTATCGGCGACTGATTCAGAAATTGATTAGTGTTATATGCTAATTAGGATTTATATGATTTTATGGTAGGTTTAATTAAAATTTGATTTGGAATGATTGAGTTAGAATTGTTAATGTTTAATTAATTGAACCTAGTTATTTACGAGTGTGCCATTGAGTGGGCCACATTTACAAACATTGTTTGGGACTAATTCATATATTTGATGTATCATCTTCCCTTCCTTACAAAGACCAAAACCGTGAGTGAGAGAGAGAGTAAGAGGAATTTGGATTCAACAAGAAATTGGCTTGAAATTTAGAAGAAATTGAAGGAGAATTGCATTTTTGAGCTAACACACTTGGAATTCAAGACTTAAGGTAGGAAATCCATCCTCTCAATTGTGAATTTAAGTTGTTACATGCATGGTTCATGGAAAATTGGTGATTAAAGTCAAGAATTAACTAAAAGTGTTGTTTTGAGAGTGAATTCATGCATGAATATCCATATCATAGGATTTTGAGGTTGTTTTCATGAAATGCTTACATGCATGTTCATATTTTTGTTGTGGTCCAAGAATTCCCCATGTTTTAGAGTTCAATCTTGCATTTGATCATGTTTTGGAGTATTAGAGTTCATGAGAACTCATGTATGTTATGTTTTTGCATTGTTCTTCAAGTTTCATTGAAATTGGTATTCAACTGGCATACTTTTGAGCTTTGATTTTACAAAATGATCTTCAATACATGTTGTATTATGAGTTTCTAAGTGTTTTCCAGAAAATTGGCCCAAAAGATTGAGTTTTGGCATGTTTGATTCTTGGTTTCAGCTTTGGAAGCAAATCTGGAAAACCCAGATTTTGGCTTCCATGCTCGGGCAAAGGATTCCACGTTCAAGCGACCACCTTTGTGTTCAGAGCTTCGCTTGAGCGATAGAATGCTGGCTCGAGTGTAGATTGCAAGCTGTCAAGTTTTTGCATGTGCAGACGCATGCTCGAGCGACGAGACCTATGCTCGAGTGAAGAACTGTGTCTCACGCTCAAGCGAGCATCGAGCGGAGAATTTCAACAACCAGTACTTTTTGCATTTTTACAGACCGCTCAAGCGAAGGAGTTCACGCTCGAGCAACCCCTCTGTTTTGGTAAGCTCGCTCGAGTGGAGAAAGCCACGCTCGAGCGAGACCCTTGTTTTCAACAAATTTTGAAAAGTGTTTTAAAGTACATTTTTGTATCCTCATTTCATCCTAGGTATTCCTAGGCCACGTTTAAGGCATCTTAATGAGGATAATGTTATAGAACCACACCAAGTCAAGTTAAGGGACTAAGTTATTAATCCCAAGTGTGTAACTTAGTGTGCGTTCGTTCTGCAACTGTGTAGGGTCGGCACCCGGAGATGCTGACCAGCCTGTCTATAGCCTAGCAATTTGTGAGTAACAATGTTGTAAAGATATGTTCAATTATAATTATTTTCTGAGCAATTGACTGTACCGCTTTCTGAAGTGATATTGTTTACTAAATGAATGTTTGTCCTATTTTATGAACTGTACTCGTGGTATCTATAGCAACTTCATCATTATCATTGCATTACTACTCGCATCTTTATCGCCATCTTACAGAGATCTCTGTCAGTTCCAATGTTTGGAACTACTATTGTTTACTGTATTGATGCCCATCAACTAACTGTTCGGTCTGTTAAGACCTACTGTACTGTTTTGCTATTGGATGTACCACATATGATTGTTACAATTCCTAATTGACTGGTATGGCAGGAAATATAAGCCACTGATTGAATGACCGATCTACTGATGCAAATGACTATTTTTAATTACTGAAAGGACATTCATGTTAACCCCTTTACACAGCTGTTATTCACTGGGCTTTAGCTCACTGTTTATATATATATGTAGGTGGCCAGGCACCGAACCGAAGCTAGGAGCGTCAAGTTAAGCTCATGTTTTGTCAAGCCAACCATTGTGCCTCACTTCGAGGTTCCGAGTTCGTTCGAGCCAAGGCTGTTTCTAGGGTGCTTCAGATTCACTCTTTTGTCTCTGTTTTGCATCGACTGTTTTAGACTTGACTGTATAGTTACGGTGAAGGGATTTGGTCCCTAACCTGGATGTTATGTGAATATGATGTATGTATATATGTTTCGGTCATGAATGTGGCTTTGTTCATAAAAGTCTTTTTCCATTCAGATTTTCACAGCTCATTGGACATCTTTTATTTACTGTTTGGCTTCCGCCAGCCCCTTACTTTGTACTATTGTTATTACTATTAGCGGGCCTTGATGTCGCGATTCTTGGCGGCGATTCTGATGCTAAACCCTTAGGGGCGGGTTTGGATCGTGACAGCAATGTTAATACAATCCAAGATATGTTGATGCAACCCTGTTAATATAGATGATATAAAGGAGCCAATAACATTTCAGGAAACAACAAAATTTAGCAATTGGAGGAAGACAACAAAAGAAGATATTGATGCATCAATACATATTCAAACGTGGCACTCGCTATATAAATTGGAGGATGAGAATCCTACAGCTGGGCAAGGACGTGGTGTTCCATGGAAGAATAAATCATTTCAAAAGAAAGAAGTCAATATTGGAAGAGATGAAGGCAAACTTTATCATGGCAGAGGACCAAGGTGCAGATATACTCACGAAGAGTTTTTGAAACAACGTTGCATGGTTACATAATCCAGAAAAGAGAGTTAGTGCTGAGGGGGAGTGTTGAGAGTCATCACTAACTCTTATCACTCTCTAGAATCTTCTCTTTAGAATATTCTAGAAGTTTCCACATGAATCTAGAATACTCCGAAAAGATCTAGAAGATTCTGGAAAGACCTAGAGAAATTTGAAAGATTCTAGAATATCCTAGAAGGTTCCAGAACATTAAAGAAATTTGGAGAAACTAGAGAAATTTAGAAAGTTCCGGAAGGTTCTAAAATATTTTAGAGAAGAATAGAAAGCTCAATAACAAATGCACCCATTCTTTTAACCAAATTACTCCACAACATCAAGTCGTTTCCACAAATCTATTAAACCAGCCAAATTTTCTCAAAAACACTATTTATTCCACAAATAAACTAACTAATTCTTATTATAGCAAACTACCCTACCCCCAAGTAGCATTAGAAAAGAAGGATATAATCAATAAAATATTATTGAACCTTATTTTCCATTACTTAGAAAGTGTGAATTTAAACGCTTAAATCCCTTATCCTTAATGCCTTCATGGTCTCTCCCAACAAAACTGAAAAGTGCATAACATATCATTTCATCTTTATGTAAGCAGACATCCATTGACATAATTAAAATTATTTTATCATATTATTTATTCTTCAATTCTGCAACGAACTGCAACCTTGCAGAAGTAATAAATTAAGTATTCACTAAATGGCATGACAAAACAAACAGGGGAGCAAAACCTGACATTGTTGTATGAGCTAATATTTCACCTAGCAAGCTTATCTACTTGGCAAAACAATATACGTCATATATATATGACATATTTAATCACCACCATATAAGCTCAACCCCATTTTGAGAATTATAATCCATAAACATTATCTAACCCAAAATCCCACAAAATTCACTTCTTATAAAGTTACATTCATTACAATTTTCCCATGAAGTATTTAAACCATAAGACTAAAATAAAAATTATGTGCATCGTGACAAATTCCTAAATCAAAATCACCACAAAACAAGCTTCTAACTTCAATCTTAGTAAGAAGGCAAGAACATATAATTCACAAAATAATTTAGAAACCAAATATGAGATTCACACATACAAGTCCATCAAAAAAAAATTAAAAATCTAAGTTAATCAATTAAAAATCAAAACAAAACTTTTGCTAAACATCGAATAATGCTTCAACACATACAAATATGACAATATGACCCCATAATCAACAAATCTGAGATTTCAATATGACAGTGAAAACCTCATGTGGGGGCATATTTTACGAATGGCAACACATGGCCAAGGTGACACCGAAGTGCCAGCTAAGGTGCTACGTGTCCTGGTCATGACACCGAGGTGATCTCGGCTAGGTCGAGGTAATCTGCGGAGATACCGGAATCTAAGATGAACGAATAAGGGTCAAGAGTCCTAGAATAGGGGAGGATCTCAATCTGGGTAAGGATAAAGCTCTTAGGGGGTTTATCTTTATCTATTTGAGACTCCAAAATTAGCATTAAACCAGATTCCATTGAAGCTAGGCTTTTACAGGGATCAGGTTAGTGTTGGCTATAAAAGTAAGGCACCCTTGTGGTTCTGAGGTACGCTATTTTTTGTATTCTAGCTAGTGAGTTAAGTACTGTTTATTATCTTTGGGAGATAACTGAGTACTGACTTGATCATCGGAGTGCCCCCAGGTGGACAAACCACCACGGGAGTCTTATCTTTCTGTCTGTGACAGGTTGTTTGGGCAAGATCTATTCTACCGGTGCTCTCCAGCTGAGTACCTGTTTGGTAGTGAGTTCAGAAATCAGCACCCACAATTTGGCGCTATCTGTGGAAATCGTAAGGAGAATAGATGGCCAACGACGGGCAGAAAGAAAGAGTTGGAGGCGACATCCTTAGTGAGAGTGGTAAAAATGCCGATCCTAACGTAGAGAAGGACAACTACAATGAAGAACCTCGGGATAATAATTCCAGAGAAAAGATGTAAGCCAAGAGAGACGTCTCAAGAAAGCATGTCGGTATTATTACAACGAAAGCAACCTCTAGGTATGGAATGATAGATATTTGAGGAGGGACGGCAAGATGAAGGGGATGGCAAACAAATTGGTAGACCTGCAATCGGTTGTCAATTTCATAATGTAAAACAACGTCATGCACCCACCGTTCCCATTGGAGGACATGCCGATTCCAGCGGCCAAGAACGTCGGAGCAGAGCGGTTCACCGCCACTCATCTCATGAGGTGCTTTCTAAAGCGCCGCTTTGTCTGTTCATTGCATTCCTTAACATCATGCATTGTATTGCATTGTACCTTTCCAGTTTCTTTCTCATTCATGCACGGTATTGTATGTACTGTTCATTCAGATGAGTTCCGGTTCTGTTTGACTGATACCTTCCTCCTCTCGCGTTTGGCGCGTGTTTGGATACCTTTCTCCTCTCATGTTGGACACGTGTTTGGATGATTGCGCTTTCTTGCACAGTTCTTTCCTCTCTCGCGTGTGCTACGCTGAGAGGTTTTCCCTTTCCCCTCTCGCGTGTGATACGTTGAGAGATTTTTTCCCTTTCCTCTCTAGCGTGTGCTACGCTAAGAGGTTTACCTTTCCTCTCTCGCGTGTGCTACGCTAAGAGATTTTTATCTTTCATCTCTCGCGTATGATACGCTGAGAGGTTTTCCCTTTCCTCTCTCGCGTGTGATACATTGAGAGGTTTTCCTTTCCTTTCTCGCGTGTGATACGCTAAGAGATTTTTATCTTTCCTCTCTCACGTGTGATACGTTGAGAGGTTTACTCTTTCATCTCTCGCGTGTGATACGCTGAGAGGTTTTCCCTTTCCTCTCTCGCGTGTGATACGCTGAGAGGTTTTCCCTTTCCTCTCTCGCGTGTGATACGTTGAGAGATTTTTTCCCTTTCATCTCTCGCGTATGATATGCTGAGAGGTTTTCTCTTTCCTCTCTGGCGTGTGATACGCTGAGAGGTTTACCTTTCCTCTCTCGCGTGTGATACACTGAGAGGTTTACCCTTTCATCTCTCACGTGTGATACGCTGAAATTTTTTCCCTTTCCTCTATCGCGTGTGATACGCTGAGAGGTTTCCCTTTCCTCTCTGGCGTGTGATACGCTGAGAGGTTTACATTTCCTCTCTCGCGTGTGATACACTGAGAGGTTTACCCTTTCATCTCTCGCGTGTGATACGCTGAGAGGTTTACCACTTTCCTTTCTCGCATGTGATACGCTGAGAGGTTTACCCTTTCATCTCTCGTATGTGCTACATTGAGAGGTTTTCCCTTCCTTCTCTCGCGTGTGATACGTTGAGAGATTTTCCCTTTCCTCTCTTGCGTGTGCTACGCTGAGAGATTTTCACTTCCCTCTCTCGCGTGTGATACGCTGAGAGGTGTGCCTTTCCTTTTGTTGCATTGTTATGCACACTCTCCTTTTTTCCGAAACATGGGGATATGTCCCTATGTTTCTCTATCTTTCGAGAAACACGGGGATATGTCCTTATGTTTCTCTTTCCTTCGGGAAACACGGGAATATGTCCCTATGTTTCTCTTTCTTCCGGAAACATGGGGATATGTCCCTATGTTTCTTTTTCTCCCATTTCCTCACATGATTTTAGTGTGTTTGGAATTTATCTCAGGTTGTGTTGTGCACACACCTAGGCGGGTTATTTTTGGAGCTCTTCTCACGATTTCAGTGTGGTTTGAGTGTCCCTTTTCCTCACATGATTTCAGCATATTTGGAATTTATCTCAGGTTGTGTCGTGCACACACCTGAGCGGGTTGTTTTCGGACCTCCTCTCACGATTTCAGTGTGGTTTGAGTGCCCCTTTTCCTCACACGATTTCAGCGTGTTTGGAATTTATCTTAGGTGGCATCGTGTACGCGCCTGGGCAGTTTGTTTTCAGACCTCCTCTCACGATTTCAGCACAGTTTGAGTGTCCCTTTCCTCACACGATTTCAGCGTATTTAGAATTTATCTCAGGTGGCGTCGAGTACGCGCTTGGGGTGGTTTGTTTTCGGACCTCCTCTCACGATTTCAGCGTGATTTGAGTGTCCCTTTCCTCACACAATTTCAGCGTGTTTGGAATTTATCTCAGGTTACGCCATGCACGCACTTAGGGCAGTTTGTTTTCGGACCTCCTCTCACAATTTCAGCGTGGTTTGAGTACCCATTTTCCTCACACGATTTCAGCTTGTTTGGAATTTATCTCAGGTGGCGTTGTGTACACGCCTGGGCGGTTTGTTTTCGGACCTCCTCTCACGATTTCAGCGTGGTTTGAGTGTCCCTTTCCTCACACGATTTCAGCGTGTTTGGAATTTATCTTAGGTGGCGTCGTGTACGCGCCAGGGCGGTTTGTTTTCGGACCTCCTCTCACGATTTCAGCGTGGTTTAAGTGCCCCTTTTCCTCACATGATTTCAGCGTGTTTGGAATTTATCTCAGGTTGCGTCGTGCACGTACTTGGGGTAGTTTGTTTTCAGACCTCCTCTCACGATCTCAGCGTAGTTTGAGTGTCCCCCATTCCTCACACGATTTCAGCGTATTTGGAATTTGTCTCGGTGCGTTGAGCACACTTACGATTAGTTGTTTTGGGATTTGTTTTTTCCTCTCTTGATTCGGCATGGTTAGAATATGTCACCATTTGCATTCTTGTCTTTGTCTTGCATTGTGCATGCATTTCATCACCTTGTTTTCATTTTGCATATTGCACTATTTTGTGCACCTTTACTTGCATTGTGCATGCATTTCTCATGTGTTAAGCATCGCATTGCACTCTTGTGCATTATTTGTTCTTGCGCATTTCATCGCATTGTCTTGTGCACTTGTCTTAACGCTATCGCGACCGGCCTTGTCATCGCTATTTTAGCATATCGCCTTTGTTTTGTGCACTTTACTTGCATTGTGCATGCATTTCATTCCGCTTGTTTTTGTGCATTATATAGTATCATTTCTTTATTTTAGCATCTTATCTCTGCTTATTAGTGCACGCATTGATATCTCGTCGCTTAGATGATCGTCTTGCATTTCTCTTGCATTGTAATGCATCACACTTAGGTTGCATTGTCATGCACCCCTTTTTGCATTGTTAGTGCATACTTAGGTTGCATTGTCATGCACTCCATCCACCTGCGTTGTCACGCACTTTTCACTTGCATTGCTATGCATGTTTCTAACGATATTGTACCTGTTGAGTTTCTTTCTTTTGCAGGCACAATATTGTATGTATGGTTCATTTGAAGCTAGCGTGACCAGACGAACCAGATGGTATTGTATGTACTCCGCGTGAGACGTAACGAGAATTGTATAATTCTCTTACATCGTTTCTGCATGTAATGTAGTTTGATTTGTATTCGCCTGCTTAAAACTGTTGCATTTATTGTGTATAATTGCTTCATTCTGACTTTTCTTTGTATGATCATAAGTTATGTTGACATTTTGTATTGTCCTTTGCATTTGCCCCTACTGCGAGCATCTCTTTGTTATCTTACTGTTTGTCTAAGTCTTCGACCTTGTCAAAAATGGAGTGCGTCTCGGCTGACATTCACTCAAAAATCGCTTATGACTTTCAAGTTACAAAGAGGAGCAATTGTAGATACTATTTTGACCGACCTTAAGACTGGGAGCGTCATCGATTAAGCGCTTCGATGATAGTGCATGTTGTGCTTGTTTCGAGGTTTGAGTTTTGGTGAGCCTTGCCTCGAACCTTTGAACTCTTGTGTGCCGACTTGATTTGTGGACGGTCTTGTTTTCCTTACGAGGAGGGAGATTTTGTAGACCATCTCTTTGTGGTTGTAGACCACTTTTAGCGATGGTAAACCACTTTCGTTTGGAGACTAGTTTTTGGTTTTGAGGCGTTAGTAAGTCGCTTTGTCTCGGGGCCTTGCGTTCTCCGTTTGGTGTGGTTTTAAACCACACCTTCTTTCTGGCCTAGAGGGCCCTTTGTGGTTTAAGGAGACCACGTTTGTGGTCTTAAACCATTTTGGTGCTTGTCATTGGTTTTTCGAGAGCTCCATTGCGCTTGCCTCTGAACTTTAAATCTTGCATCCGTTTTGGTTTCTTTTTTGGTACAAACCTTATTTTCCTTGTTTGGAAGGTGGTACAAGTGGGAGACCAATATTTTCCCTTGGAGACCACTTTTCTTCTACTTGACCAATTTTAAATCATGTTTGGTCTCTGGGTCTTTGGGCCACCTTTTTCGGTGGCCACTCCCACCAAGGCTTGTTTTCGATTATGTGATCATCTCCACCATGGCCGACCGGTGGTCTTCTTGGGAGACCACTTAAAGTGGTCATTGCTTTTCACCTTTTGGAGATATTTTCCTCTACATTTGACTTGGCTTATTATCCTCCGTGTATAGAGGGATTGCCTTGAACCTTAGCTTCCGAAGAAGTTTGCTTTTGGTTCTCTATAAAGAGAACCATCTCCTCCTCTTCTAGGTTCAAAAATTAGGGGTGGGAGTGATACATATAGTTTGTATCTATATCTCCTTTTTGACCTTATTTTGAGCATAAAGAGTGTCATTTTGTCTCCTTTAACACACAAACACACACTCAGAACACCTTGCTTGTGTTCTGGGGCTTCTTAAAGTTGTTTTTAGTGTTCTTAGGCTGATTTGAGCTCCAAGAGGTTGCTAGAGTTCTTGATACTAAAGGTCTTCAAGGTGAGTCTTTAACTCTTAAATCCCCATTCTTGCTTAAGCTTTTGGACCCTCTTGCATGATGTTTTAATCTTAACTTCTCTTGTAAAAGTTCTATTTTTTGCTTTAGATCTTTGTGTAAGGTTACTTTTGTGTTTGGGGTTGTTTACCTCTCTTAGGCCTTGTTTGGCCTTGCTTTTGTCATCCTGCCATTCTTTGCTTGAGCCTTTGGGACCACCTTGTTTTGGCCTTCTCCTGCTTGGAAACTTAGAGGAATT